>JALAZF010000435.1:1915000-3115000 GCA_022829125.1 Lathyrus tuberosus
AGATGACAAATTCTCGCTAAAGACAACACCTTTTAGCTTCACATCTTGGGCTTCGAACAAGATACAAATAGACCCTTCAGCTTCACATCTTGGGCTTTGAACAAGATACAAACTACCTTTAGCTTCACATCTTGGGCTTTGAACAAGATATAAATCACCTTTATGATTCACGTCTTGGGCTTTGAACAAGACACCAAAACACCATTTCCTCCCATAGAATAGGAGGAACTACGATTGCTCTGATTTCCCTGTTTCGAAAAAAACGGGAATACGTAGGCATAAGATTGAAAGAAAAATCTTAGCGAGCACACTAATCCAAAACCCAAAATTCCATACCTCCACATATCAATCGAAAAGCATCAGTCTTAACCTCCCACCAATCGACCAAACACTATTTTTAACAAAATAAACCTAAAAGAGACCCACAATCTTTGTAGCATATGTAAACCAACAGTCATCTGTTCAAACTCAGTTTGCAAGCAGGGTTAATTAGAGACATCTATTTCCCTTCCTTCATCAGCTTTAATAGGATAAAAAATGAATCGAGCTGTAGATATCAAAGAGCGGTAGTGCTTCGCAACCACATCCAAAATCGCTCGCTACAATGGCAACATGATGGAGACAAACCAAGTTGTGTTGACATGCTCTGATATAGTATTCATGAGTTACAAACCATACGTATTATTGCTCATACTATCATTCTTCAACAAATTCTAAACAATGGAGATACAAACAACATGTTATCAGAGTTTGCCATATAAACAACATAGTATCAGGTATTGAAGGGGTGTGAACAGACATTAACAAGTTATCATATAACACTGCATGTTGTTCCTCTAATCATAGTTAGCAGTGTGTAAACACAAACTATTAGCTGAAGAAAAGAAAAACACAAGAAAGGGGGTTTGAATTGGGGTTTTCAAAAAAAAAAAAAAAAAGCAAAAAGACACGTTTGGTTATCCTGGTTCGTTTGAACTCAAACTACTACAGTCCACCCGCCAAGGTGATTTCGCCTCTCTCTCTTGAGGACTTAATCCACTAAACAAAAAGGATTACACAATCACAAAGACAACTGTCAATGTCTTCTTGAGTTTTAACCATAACCCGGTTATCTCAAGGAATTACAAAGGTACAGTAAAGGAACAAGTGTGTATACAGTGCTTCTAATAAGCTATATCACAATTGTGATGTTTACACAATATTTAATCGAAATTGAAAATTAGATGAACTTGATGAATTGTAAGATTTGTATGCGCGCAAGTGTGTTTTTCATCTTTGCAAGGGCTCTTTTAAATAGATGAAGCTATTTAGATCCGTTGGAGACATAAGAGATATTTTTGGAGGTTGATAAAACGCCGTTTAAAGCTCTTTCCAAAAATACAGATTATGTTTGGTACTAGCTGTTACTTTGTGATACTCATTAATTTGAAGGATAGCGTATCAGAATATTTGGATTATCAGAGTTTCTTGATCAAGGCAGCTTTGGTGCAGAGAGCGTGATATTTGATAAGCGATGATTCAGATCTTCTAACCATATCTTCTTAACTTAAGTTGTTCGCCTACTATTTTGCTTCCATATTAGAACTTCTTTAAATCTTCTTGGTGCAGATATTTTCCAAGATATATGCTTTGAGTCAGAACTTCTCTACAAATCAAAAGAGATAATTTAGGGAGCATATTTGTTCTATATAAAATAATATGTTTGTTATCATCAAAACAATTAGAGGATGTAGAATCAAACTCTTGTTCTAACATTAGCTTCACACATTATCAATCACACAAGGGTTGGACTGTTAAAGGAAGGCCTTGGTATATGGCACCAAGGTCACATATAGACATGTAATCAAGAAATAGCATATTTAGCATGCCATCACAAACCTGAACAATTTTTGAACATTATTCCCTAGTATTTACACATGAAAACAGTATAGGGTCAATGACTGATCCAATAACACCATATCATGAAGGTGCAAAGCAATGACATTTTGTAGATGGCGATAAGAGGACATATACCAGCAAACATACTTAAAATGTACCGACAATAAGCATGATAGCTCAAGAACAGTTCATATGGATCAAGGGTATGAGAACAAAAAACACACCGTGTTTCATATCAACAATTGGTAGCATTTGAGAAAAGTATCAAGTAGGTTCCAAACAAAATCAACAGGGTATCAAGCCTATTCATGGTTCAAGTTTTAAGGGAAAGCAAGAATGCTACTACAATTGATCTTAGCCAAAAGGCAAACAAACTAAACATCTCTGCTTGACCTCAACAAATACATCATCAAGGTAACAAAGACAGATATGTATGCAAAACAGAAACAAAGCTAGAACAAAATACAAGTGCAAGCAGTGAGAGCCATGCCAACTCATGAGTTAAAGTTCACAATTTTCCAATCAATCCATGCACATGGCAGTGGGTGAATTCAGACCAGTTGAGGCAAGTATAAGCACCAAAACATTGAAATAAGCATACTCATAAAAAAGAATCTTTTACCAACAAAAGCATATTCAGCAATCATGGCAACATGAATAATGACAGCAGGCATATGGCATTAAGACAAAGACCTCAAGAGATTTAGCAATTCTAACATCAATCCAGGTTACATGGTATCATGTGTAAACATATGATCATTCAAAAGGGCAAACATATAGTCATGTGCAAAAAATCAGCCAAGGCAAGTGAGCAAGAGTCTATTTGTAGCAAGAAGACATCCTAAACTAAGGCATAAGCATGTGGACTAGTAGAAACCAAACTCTATCATGAAAGCAGTATTATTATGACATGGATAACATACATCCTCTTAATCATCCGGAGAGAAAATGAGAAAAGAGGGAACTTGTCACACCCAACATGCCTTTCATTAAAACCTTCATGCTACCTCCATATTATATGAGAAATTTAAAAAACAAAGCACACATGCAAACTCTAATCAGAATATTGATGCTCCTACTTAACAATGAATACATATTAAAATGATTCAAACCAAGCATGAATGTACATCACATATTATGATTTTAGCAAACAACTTAGCAACACCCTGAATACACAACATTATGAATACATAACACTCATGTTGAAATGGTTCAAGTCAGATTATTACATACACCCTGAATACCACAGCCTGGCAACAGTTTTCATACTTATAACTTAGATACACATCAAGTGGCATGTTAGATGTTTACACACTCACCCTGAACACAAAGCACAACATGAGGGTAGCAGGCATACATTCATATATAGGACAGCCTAGGCACGTGATCCAGAACAAATGTTTCTAAGGCAGCCTAAGCACATGAACTTTAGCATGAACATGAAGAAAAGTCTGTGATGTCAGCTATAACACTTCAAAACATTAGCATGTGGTTCCTCAAAGACAAAATGCAGACAATCAAACACCGTAACAATAGCAAAACAAGATTTTGGATATGTTACCAACGTATACAAAGTTGTGTGTCAACAGGATAAGTAAACAAACATAACTCAGAGATCTGTCATTTACAGGATATCTTCATGGTATTCCAAACAAAATCAGATTATCATGGATACACAAGTTTGAATACAAAGGCAGATGATATAGAAGACAGTTCATATACTTATACATGTAGTGTAAATAGACCAATCCCTTCCAGAACTCTACATAGTTATTAATACAAAAGGCTTACACCAATACAAACAAAGGCAAGAGTTCTGCAGCAGTTTCAACACCTCAAGCTAATAATAGTGAAATAAAACTTAACAAGGATCTCACCTACTCTTATTCAAACCATAGCATCCAGGCCAACAACAAAGTCAGTCAGTATCATGACATCTCAGTACATCAATAAAATGCTCACATTGGTCTTTCCTCATTTTAAAATGTCAATGGACAAGCATAATGAACATTTTCAGCATAATGGTCATGAACACAATAATCTTACATTATGCACAGAAGGTATAAGTGCCCAAAACATTACATAAATATTCATGGTGAGAGCATAATGATAATAATGATGTACATGAACATGAACATAGAGTATGAAGGAGAAATGTTACCAAGTGGAATATGTCCACTGCAACTTCAAGTGTAAACAAACTCCCTCCTTACTGAACTAGCAAAAGCTCCCAAAGCAAGCTTCCTTCTCTTTCTTCATTTGCAAGACTTTAAACTCAGAAGTGTTTTAGAGTGTGTTGTGAAAGATGTTGGTGTCTAAACTGAGTAGAAAGGTCTGTTATTTATAGGGAAGGATTTAGAATTCAAAGCATGGTCACATTTACACATTATGCCAAAATTGCCCTTTTTCCTTCGTGAGGAGCCTTACTTGCTGAACAAAAATCTTCCAATATCTCTGAACATCTGAGCACAAGCTGGTGAGAAGTGATTGGTGAGAGGCATCAAGGAATAAACAAATACTTGTTACTTGGAAAAGTTTCTCTTTCTTCCTACCACTTACACAAACATGACATAAACTAATATTTTAATGCAAATCAACTTGAAATTTCGTGGCAAGGCTTGGTTCAAAGTTAAATCCATCATTAGAACTCAGAAACATAAAGATTTGGTGATTAGGGAAGTGTTTGAGTCATTACACAAAAGTTGGTTTCTTGAGTTTTAAGAAATGAAACCTCCAACTTTGAAGCTTCGAAACTCCCAGCTCACTCAATGGATTGAGGAGTTCTAGTACTTTTTAGAAAGCCCTCAATGCCCTCTACAACTTTCATGTTGGACCCAAGTTCTGAATCACAAGGGATCTTGGTGAAAAATGAGGTTAAAGTCAGCTAGTTATTAAGGCAAAAGTGCTGAAATTTCTCTAAGTCTTTGGGCAGTCTAACTTCCAGGTCTCATAACTCACCAACCATGCATTTTTTTGGAGAAAAGTCATATTTAACACTTTGAAGTTTATGGAAAGAGCTTCCATTTGGGCATTGAGTCACTCAATTTAGATGTGTGGTTTGGAAGTTATGACTATTTCAATTTTGCACAAGAGGGGAAATTTTCACATATGAAAAGTTTCATGAACCAAACATTGCTTCCTTTGCCAGAAAACTTCTTGAAACTTGATATCAAATACTTTAAATCATTAATGAGACATGTTATGATGAGTTGAGGTCTTGGATGTTTCATTTTGAATCAAAATCTCAAAGATTAGGGTTTCAGTCAAAACCCTAATTTCAACTGTGAATGCACTGGAATAATCTCTTATGATCTTACTTCTTCCATCACATCTAAAGCTCATAGATGGTCTCTAGGGATGTCTACTATCACATGGAGTCAATCTCCAAGGTTTGAGAACAACTCTTTGTCAAGATTAAGGACCAAGATCCACTTGTCTTAACAAAACCCTAATTTGGGGGCAGGATGAAACTGTGGCTCAAACTACTCATTATGAGAGCCAGATGATCTTGAATTCTTGTTGAATGAGAACTCTTGAATGTAGGTAAACTAAAATGGTTGATGAACCAATCAAATATTGACTTAAAATGGTAAAATTCTTCAAAGATTCCTCAGGTTAAAACCCTAATTCCACCTTTTGGTCTGGTGATCTTCTGTTGACTTGACTTGATTCAAAGTTTTGAGATCCTGGTTCCACACAACTAGTGAACCTTTGTGATGATTGCATGGAGCCATAGAATGCCTTAGGAGGATTTGAATCTCTCTGTGTAAGCCCTAATTTTCAAATATAAGAGAAATAGGCTGCAAGATACGGGTTAGTTAAGCAATGCACATATGATTGATCCTGAATGTCTATGCAAGATGTTATGACATCTAAGAGGTAAAATTTGGGGTACAACATATGCCTCAGTACTGTCGATTACTTCGAGGATGATTATCTCCAAAGGCTTGCTCGACATTCTGATAACCGACCTACTCTCAAGCCCTTTGGCTTTGAGCTCACTTGTTATTGTACTCAAGATTTCAATACCTGGCGGATAGCCCGTTATGCCCAAGAACTCATGGATGCTGCAACAATAAGGCAACATCTCACTGATGCTTTTTCTTCTTCACAGCAAAAATTCAAAAAAGGTAGATCTAAACACATTAAGGAGATTCAAGATTTCCAGAAACATTTTGAGACTGTATAGGACCCAAATGACCTTAGTGTAGCGGGGAAATTTGTGAGTGTAAGCTATTGATTAACTTAACTCAAAACTGCAAGAGTCGCCACCGCACTTTTATTTTATCCAAAAAGGAAAGGAAAAAGAGTGAGCAAAACCTAAACAGTTCTAAAGCAAGAATAGATAAACAAAGATTGTGTAAGGGGGTTGGTTACGCTAAAGGAAGGTGTTAGAACCCAAAACGTCTATAGTACTCTATAGGAACCCTTTGAAATATCTACGCTTTTTGGTTTGAAAAGGTTTGTTTGAAAAGAGATTGGGGAGGTGAGAAGAGAGATATTGTTTAAGATTTTTGTGTTTGTAAAGACTTATCGCCTCATGCCTACGTACCCACAAAGTGAAATATAGGATCAAAACCTCGTAGTTCGTGGTACAAATGACAAAAATGATTGGTTATGATTCATTTTATCTTGAAAAGATAATTTGTCATTCTCAAGAGAGAATACTCAGCTAATTACCCAATGGTGTGTGAAAGAGGCATTTGCATCACATTAAGATGGAGGATTTTCTTGGATTAAAATCAACAAGACTAATCACTTCAACATCTAAGTGGAAAATAACCATACTTTACACAAAAGACCATGGTTAGGAGCTTTACATCTCATCAAAGAAGATGACTCGTGTGTAATCTTTTTGAAAAGTTTAAAAGAAAAAGTGCACAAAAGCACAAAAAATTTGAATGAGCTTTGTATTTTTTATGTCTTTTTGAAATTAGTCAAAGTATGATTCACATTGATTAACATTTATTAAAGAAAACAAAGTTTGAAAAATCAATTTTTTTATGAAAGCGGTTTTAAGTTTGAAAACAAGAAGGTTTTGAAAAAGAGAGGAGATTTTGAAAATTTAAGAAGGGGGTGGAGGAGAAGGGATTATCCTATTGCATAAAGGTAAAAGCCAAGGATAATAACGGTATAACCACACAAGCAAGCTCCATAACATAAGCATTCTTTCCTTTAGATTTGGACTTGATCAAAATGAGTCTTCAAAGGAGAACTTCAAGTACCCCAAAACCAAGGTTTTCCATCACAAACTTCCAAGCATAGGTTAGGATCCTAATTATAAGTCCAAAGTTCCATGTCCAAATGAAAAGGATAGTAACCATAGTCCAACATTATGAGAATAAGTTTTTAACGGGTTTAAGCCTTTATTAATGTTTTTGGTCCAAATGGACAAAAGAAAAAGAACATAAACATAAAAAAATGGTCCAAGTGGACAAAGGGAAAATAGCGAAAACATAAACAAATGATATGATATGATAACATAAAGCATAAAAAAATAAAGAGAGATAGGGAGCAAGAAGGAAGCATAAAGAAAATTAGTACAATAATATTGTTAGTGAGTTAGCGATTAATTGTTAGAACAAATGATCAACGATGGTTAAATGATGAACTTAGGCCAAAGTTAATGAAGACTCATTAGAGAATTGTTAAAATCAAAGCTTTCTAACAACAAGTTTCATAAGTAATGGACTGAAGACAAATAATCAACCATCCTTGGGCTTTCAAACATAAGTTTGGGCCACAAATGATCATTTTCCGATACAGGACACATGTAGCGCTATGTTAAGCAATCGTAGCACAATCTATGAGGAAGATCATACTATGGGAGGCCGGTCAATAACGATGTTAGTGCTAATGCATGCTAGAGAAGTGATATGTAGATCACTCTCCGAAAGCAATACCGCACTAAAAGAAAAGTGGTAACGATCTCATCTTCATCAAGAACTTAAAATAAGTTCTAATGATATCAAAGATTTTCATCGATAAAAAGAAAATGAAAAATAGATGAAGAAATGCCAAATTGAACCACACAAAGATGTAATCCAAGGCAAAGAACTAAAGGGAAGGGAAGGAAAAGGAAAAGGAACCAAAACAGTCTAAAAACCAAGCAAAAATCACATTCTGGACACTGGTTAATCGATTAACCATTTCATGTGTAAATGTGTTAATCGATTAACTAGTGTAAAATTGCAATTCCTGGTGCAGAAACCAACTATTAATCGATTAACCAGTTTGTGCCTGTTATTGGTTAATCGATTAACACTGTAAAAACAACAGCAAATCAATTTGAAAATTGCAAAATCCTTGAGCAATCATTTCTTCAAACACCTCATGATCAACAATGCAATTGTGCACGAAAAATCAAGTAAAACAACAGCAAATAACACCAATAAAACACAATTTGCAAGATCCAAAGATTAAGCAACAAGAATCAACAATAGATCACATTATGAAGGATGTATCAAGAATAACAATGGTGGATCAAGAGTTTACCACTTCAAATCTGAAAATTCTTCAAATCAAATCCAAGAACCACACTCCAAAGCCTTGATCTACAGAAATTGATGATGAAAATGTGAATGAGTGAAGGTTTAGCTCAAAGATTAGTAAGTTCTAATGATGAACTTACTAACTTTCAATGGAAGAAAGGGCTTTGGTGAATTTGGTAGTTGGTGAAAATTGAGGGAGTCAAGAAGAATTTTGACAAGGTGAATTTGGCTATCAAAAGCTTGAAGAATGAATGAAATGAGGCCTATATTTATAGGATTTAGGCTTGGAAATTTTGGTGGTTTGGAATTTGGTTTGGAATCAAAATTAGGCTTGGAATTTGAATTTTGGAGGCAAAATCAAAATCAAGTGGTAATTAGTGAAGGTGTATGGTGGGAATTAATTGTGATGAGGTAGAGGAATTATTTGGAAGTGATCTAGAATATTCTCATGATGAACAAAGTGAATTTGGTTCCAAAATGCGGCAAAATTTGAATTTGGCTCATTTTCTCCAAAAACGCACAGGTTAATCGATTAACCATTTGCAGTACAAAATGTGTTAATCGAATAACACAGTGAAAAAAATGAGAAAATTGGCTTTTTGATGTGTTGTCTTGGCTCTAGCTCGATTCGTTTTGCTTGTCAAAGAAGGCATGGAAATAAACACATGAACCTTGGAGTCTCTTGAATAATAATCAATTAAGTCTTGGAAACTCTTGATCAAATGAATTTTGAATTATTTGTAGATCAACTTTGACTTTGTTCAGATGAAATTCATTCGAGCTGAGGAACTTATTTTGATATCCTTGATCCAAATTCTTCCTGAAAAAGTTAGTAAAGGAAAAATAAACACACACATTTTTTTTATTTCAATTAATGGTTAGTGTCGCGGTGAAAATTGGATAACAAGCTATTAATTAACTTGTATCGCATTTCTTTTAATGTCACCACCGTCTTTGATTTTATCCAAGGGAAGGGAGAAAGACCGAATACCCACAATGCAATGCAAATGCACTTAGATTCTAAGTTCGGGGGTTGGTTATACCTAGGGAAGGTGTTAGCATCCTAGATATCTGTAGTACTCTACAGGAACCTCTTGATTTTATTTTATGTTATCTGTTATATTTGTTTTGCTAAGGGTTTAAGGGTAGGTGATTTATTATTTTATTCCTAAGTGTGCTCGACAAGATATCGCATCTTGTGCCTACATATCCTGTCAGGAGGGAATCAGAGCACTTGTAGTTCCTTATTAAGGATACTAAATGTTTAAAGGTTTAGGAGAGGAAGATGAGTCATCATCTTAAGAAAACCACCACAGTTCTTTGAAAATGTTTGTATTTGTGGGGTATGGGATTGTATGTCCCTTCTTTGAGATGATTAACATCTAATTCTCTTGTGTGGAGAATTAGGTGGGCTAAAGTTTGATTTGAAAAATCAAAATTGTAGGGGGACTAACCTAGGAAGTCTATCCTAAGTTGTCTAATAGCCTTAACTTAAGGGTATCGATTATGAATGCAAATGATGTGCACCATGCATAATAACATGGTTATCATGCATGGGATTTTCCCTTGGATATTTTATGCGATTAATTATGTTATTTAGGCGAGTGTGCTAGCAAAGTGATGCTAGACTTGTGTCCAGTGACCAAAAGGTTGAATGCGATGCCCTAAGGCGATCGACTTACATGGGTAGAAAATTGGCTCGACGTTGGATCGAGGATTTTTTATGTTTTTGAAAGGGTTTGAGACAGAATCATAAATCAAGTAAAAACATAAACAAACCAATAAAGCAAACATGCGAACACTCACGAACCTATGACTAAGCGAGGTGAGAGATGCCTAAATGAGGGCGATCTACCGGTTGAGTTTTAGTCTTATTTGCTTTAATTAGGAAATTATGCTAGAGATTATCATTATTTGAGAAAGGTTAAAGGAAAAAATACAATTCGATTAACTTAAAAAAGGGGTTCTCTTTGTTATTTAAATTTTAGATTTTAAAGAAAAGAAGGATTATATAAGAGTTTTAATTAGAAAAGAGTTAGTGTTAAATTATTTTGCGAAAGTTTAATTTAAAAAAAAGGGTTTGAATTAATTATTATAAAAAAGGTTTAATTGATTGATATTAAAAAGTTTTAGATTAATTATAAAAAAGAAAGTTTTAATTTTATTATAAAAGAAAAAATTAAATTAATTATTATAAAAAAGTTTAAATTAATTATTATCAAAAAAAGGTTTTTTATTAAATCATTATTATAAAAGTCTGAAATTAAATTATTAATAAAAGTTTTAATCTTAATTATATAAAAGAAAGATTTTTAATTATAATTATAAAAGTTTTTAATTTTGATTATTAAAAAGGTTTTAAATTTTAAAAAAACAAAGAACTAATAAAGGGAAAAAAAAACGAGGGAGCACCCTCTCTCTTCCAGTCGTCTCTCTCATTTCTTTCGTCCATCTCTCTTCTCTCAGAAAAGAGGGCTACGAAAACCCTAACCACGCCGCCGTCGCTCAATCTCTCCTCTCTCGATCAAACAACACAAAATCAACAAAAAAAACCTAAATCTACCCGAATCCCCACAAGCCCTAAACCCCATTCCACTATGATTTGAGTGTATTACATATTACAAACTGATTCAAAGCATGAAGAAAAAAAAAGGGGAACGGAAGCTGCCGGCGATTGAAGATGAGGAGGACGCGATCGAGCCTTCAATGATCCTTATCTTAAAGATAAGTCTTCTACTTCTTCCTCTTTTGTTTGAATTTTTCTTCTCTGCAACGCGTGTGATTTGGTGAACTCTGGTGTAAATGGTGTGTTGAACCGTCGTAGGAATTTTATGTTTGGCAGTTTGATTCAGATTGGTGGGATTGGTTTGTATAATTTCTGATGAAATGGTTATATGACTGGTTTCGAACCTCGGTGTGTGTTTGTGAATGATTTGGCTTTGAATTTGATGAACGGTTCTTGTATGATTTGAACGAAGGGTTTTTTGTATGGTTTGGATTGGTGAGTGATAACGTGACGATGTTTTGTTATGTGATGAACTGATATCCCCCTTTTTCTGGTGAACGTAACCTTTATATAGATGGCCTATGATGATTTTAAAATTAGGTACTTTTCAATGCTGATTTGATTTCGTGTTTAATGCCATGATCTGGTATGATTTTGATTTGGAAAGTTTTTGAAATGATGACTTTGAATACGATTTGCTGTGATTTCTCAGTTTGGAAGGTTTTTGAAATTGTTTGGAATGTGTTTTAGATTGTTTTGGAAACAAGAAATATTTGTCTTGAATGCTATTTCTTTTCTGACTCAAACATGCTTTGACATATCTCTTCAGTCAAATCAATTTTGTCTTTGAACGCCTTACTCTTTGGTGTAAAAAATTTTTTTTTAGGCTTCATTTTTCTTACTTTGGTTGTGTGGTTTGTTAGGGCTTTGTTGGGATAATTTGCTGACTTGGCTGTCAAGATATTGATGCTTCCAAGATTCTATGCACTTATTCTTTTGAATTTATGGAACAAGCAAATATACACACTAACAACATAGCACACGTAAATATGAGGCAACGAACGGGATATACGACTTCAAATTTGCTGCTTTATGCTTTTGACAGGGTGGTGTTAGTGAAAAGGATTGTTGGTACCAATAGCATGTTATGTCATGCTCTACATTTCTTTTTATCCCTTTCAAAAGACTTGTCTCTGCATCTCAACTTTTGTATGATTCAGGCTAGCAACGATCTGAAGGCCAGTTGACTGTTGGGAAGCCTGAATGCCTGTATCATGGACGGCAATTCCAATGCAAGGAAAATGTGTGAAGATACCTCAGGTACATTTCTCGCCTTAACCTTAAACTTTTGTGTTGCGTACGAGTTGAATTCCATACAGCGACATGATGCTAATAAGTAGTTGTTTTTCTGATCTCAGTAGCTTCCAACTGATGTCAAAATTTCCAAATCAGCCTGTGTTGAGACGTATGAGGTGAGGGGATCTCAATTTGTGTATCCGGTCTGGACTTGTAGTGGTGCCCTGCAATGGCAACTTTTAAATTGTATATTAACACTTGATCTTGATTTCCATGTAATTTCCTTTAGTGTGGCGGCATATTGGCATGAGTTTAGCGGAGAGAACCGGCATGGAATTACTTGGTGGCAGCTTGAAGATCCATGGAGTCTTGGAGTATTTCCGTTATTTGCTTTTCTTTTTTAAAATCGTTTCCATTTGGTAGGATTGTGTTTGAGATAACTTAATGAAACTTATTAATCCAATCATGACTTTTTGACTTTGTATTGTTTGTCATCTTAAAGAAATTGAAATACGATTGACGTGAAACTGCAGGTGATACTCTTCCTTTAGCTAACCCGTTGCTATAGTCTCTGCTCCTGTCTTCATAACGTGATGTGAATAAGGATGAATGGTAGTTCTTGATGGTGATAATTCCTCACTATTTCTCGTCTTGATGCTTGTTTCAATGTTTGTTAAATTGAGAACGTTGGTTTGTGAGCTCAAATAGGATTAATGCTTGTCCGTGACTGTTTTTATGCAGGACTCTAATTCAGATCTTCATAAAACAATGCGCTGTTGGCCTCTTGATTTTGCAGCTGACCGCGAAGGATCCGACTCGTTATATTCATGAAGGCTACTGCTGCATTTTCTTAGTTCAATATTTGGATAATGTGGTAAAAGGCTGGTGTGGCTCTTTTTAGCAACTTGTCCGTGTGGAGCTTGGAAGGTTCGAGGTGATTTGGTGATAGCCAAAGAACATGCCTCAATGCCATTAAGGTCATTACGCCTCAAGAAGAATACAGCGGGTCTTTCCATTATAGCAGTGTCAAGGGCATCAAAATGGTCATATCACAAAATATTGGCGAAAAGATCCAAGAGGGTGCTTGTTAAGAGTTATCAAATAAATGGAACTTCACTGTACGGATTCTTTAAATAATATGAACTTTAGTTGTTGACCCTGTATGCCTTTCAATATTGACTTGTGAATGACTTTGAAATTTATCCTCAATTTTGTTCATGGAGTTTCCTTTGGTCACGTAACAAGTTGTTTGGAAAACTAACAATATTGTATTCGTCAATTTATAGCTGCCAAAAGACGTACACCTTGATGACGACATAGGATAACGTGTGAATGATAGCATGTTAGCACTTCATGCTTATCCCAATCAATAAGGCCATACGCTGCATAATGGTGGACCAAGATATTCCAAAAGTTCACATAATACAAGGTTGATGATTATTCATAAAAAAACTCCACAAATCTAAATTTATTTCTTCATGGCGACAATCTCTTTTTCTTTGAAATTTTGCTATGACCAATTAACCCATTGCAAATACTTGTAACCCTTTTGAATTTAATTAAGGAAATTTAGATTTGAAATTTATGCTCAGTCTTCTGAGAAGTTCTTGAAATCCACACGTTTATCGTACTCGAATCATTTTCATTTTAATTTGTGGCATATGAATTAAAAAGTCCAACCTTAAGATCAAAAGGGTCAACCTTATGCATAAGAACAAAGTCTTGCTTGATCTTTATTCTAGAACTTTTGTAAGAAACAAAAATTTGGAATCTTGAATGGCTCACATCAACTTGAGTTTGAGCTCTAAATGTTAATGAATAACATGGACTTGAATTTGCACTTTGAATTCCAAACTTCTAATTCCTTCTAAATTGGACTTTCATTACTTAAGAACATAACATGACTGAGCAAACACAATTCTTAAATCTTGAGGGGCCAATAGAGGATATAAGGACATAATATTCTGTGGGGAGGAAAAAAATGAGGAGTCTACAGGGAGAAAAGGCTTGGTGGTGGCTTTGGGATAAAAAAGGGTGATGGCACGATCTCACAGGAATCCACACATATCTTGCAGGGACCAGGGAACTTCCACAATCACACACACAACACAACCTTCAAGTCTTTGAGCCTTCTGCAGTAGCACCTGTACTCATAAATGAAACAAACAGACAACAACTAGGTAAAACGGTTAGTTATGCACGAATGACTGACCTAATATGCTATGCAAAAAGAAAAGCGGGGATCTTAGGGTCAAAAATTAGGGTGTGACAGATGCCCCTATTTAAGTTTCTCCTACTCGGAGATATGGCGATTGAAATCTCCGTCTCGACGAGATAGGAGTGACTTAAATACAAACATGCACAAAATTTTTGGCCCTAAGATGCCGCCAAATGCACATGATATGGTATGAAATGCAAGACAGGGATCTGTGAGGAATGATGTCACAGGGGAATAACAGGTTGAAACGCAAAGAAAGAAAGACCCGACAAGGACGACCAGCAAAGCAAGACTCCACGGGGAAAGATCTAACTCCACTGGGGGAAAGAGACTACCAACTGACAATCACAATGTAGCTTAAGCGCGTGGTAAGAAACCTAAAAGGAAAAGGATAACTTACTACCAACAGCTGGTAGCTTAAGCAGAGGTATCCAGTTGCAATAAAATGGCGTACATTACCTACTATCACGCAGGATAGCCTAAGCAGAGGTAATGAACTGGGGAGGAGAGATCACCTACTACCAAACACGGTAGCCTAAGCATAGGTGTCCGACCCAAAAAGAGGTGTGTTACCTACTATCAAGCATATGATAGCCTAAGCCAAGTAAACACAAGAAGGAAGATGACCTACTACCACCACGGTAGCCTAAGCGAGGCATCTAACAAAAAAATGACTGTTTGTCGAAGTCTGCTGGAGATCTACTGCCGAGAATAACCAGGGAAATACCTACTGCCGAGGTCTTCTGGAAATCTACTGCCGAGAATAACCAGGAAAAAAAATGAGATACCTACTGCCGAGGTCTTCTGGAAATCTACTGCCGAGAATAACCAGGAAAATAATGAGATACCTACTGCCGAGGTCTTCTGGAAATCTACTGCCGAGAATAACCAGGAAAATAAACGACTGTTTGTCGAAGTCTGCTGGAGATCTACTGCCGAGAATAACCAGGAAAATAAACGACTGTTTGTCGAAGTCTGCTGGAGATCTACTGCCGAGAATAACCAGGGAAATACCTACTGCCGAGGTCTTCTAGAAATCTACTGCCGAGAATAACCAGGAAAAAAAATGAGATACCTACTGCCGAGGTCTTCTGGAAATCTACTGCCGAGAATAACCAGGAAAATAATGAGATACCTACTGCCGAGGTCTTCTGGAAATCTACTGCCGAGAATAACCAGGAAAATAAACGACTGTTTGTCGAAGTTTAATGTCAACCAGGGAATCTACTGCTGAGATCCTGGAAAGAAATGACTGTTTGTTAAAATTTGACATAGACCAAGGAATCTACTACCGAGATCCTGGAAGCTTCACCGAGGATCTTCAAAAGAGATGCGGGTCGGCTGACTTATAAAATATATCTTCTCAAATAAAGAGTAAGATCATTTGAATCTTCATCAAACTTCTCGAAGAGATGTCATTTGATGGAAGCAAATTGAATCGTGGACTCACTGGGGAGAATACTGCTGAGGAATAGTATTGTTGTAGATGAAAACTGTGTTGAAGCTAGTAAAAATCTTGCAATAGGGATTCTCAAATAAAGAGAATACTTGTAAAGTCTTCAACAACTTTCCCTGGAGAAATAAGCTGATAGTCTTGACAACTCCACCGGGGGTAGACAAACTGTCCTGGGGAGACTGCCATTTGTCATCCAGATAGAAAACAGTGCTCAAATAAAGAGCCACCACCCGTTGTCTAGATTTAACTCCCATAATACTGCTGGAGGAATAACTTTTGTCTTCCATAGAGATCTTTTAATGAATTCTTCCTGGGGTGACAAAGTGCAAAATAAATGCACGCTTAGTTTGGGCTCATCATCTCAGAGATATCCAAAATTTGTGATTGTCAGGGACCAAAGTTCGATCCAGGGAATAACTGGAAAGAAACGGTCAAACAAGACTCAATCCATTGAGGACTGAACTCAACGGGGTTTATCTTTATCCGAAAATGGAAAAGAAAACTAAAGCAACCATCTTCCACGAGGATCGAACTCAGTGGGGAATTAGAAATGATGTGTTCTTTTTTTGCCTAGGGTTGACAATTCTACTTGGAGGGAGCAGACAAACCCTGATCACTTGGGGATAACCACGACCAAAGTGAAAGAACCAAACAAAAAAACTCAAAGATGCAAAATGCGCACATGCCATGAATCTACATGAAAGAATGCCATGCTATGCTTATGCTTATGCTGACAAAACAACGGCAAGAAGCAAACTGGAGACAAAAGCAAGCATCTCGATACAGATACTCGGCCAATCTTCGCAATATAGAAGCATCACTGGGGATAAATGGAAAGCCATATATGGAAACAAGTCCCACTTCACAGCTTCGAACTTTCTCTGGGGAAAAGAGAACACACCACTTGGGGATGAACATCGTGACTTCACTTAGGATTGTCAAGATGAACCTTGTGATTCTGTTGAGGACGAGAAAGATTCACTGGGAACGAATCAAACTCAATGATCGAAAAGACTTCATGGGGGATAAAATAAATATCCACTGTGAGCTTAAGTAATCTGAATGAGCGTTGTAACTGGATAAAATAAATATCCACTTCATCGGGCAGCTCGAATCAATAGTAGTTGAAAATGTCGGAGATAAAACTTCGAGGGGATGAAATAAACATCCGCTTTCACTGGAGAAGATTGAGGTACCGGGAAAATCCAATGAGGAGTGAAATAAACACTCGCTTCGATGGGGAAGGTTGAAACCCAGGAGAATCATTGAGGATTCTTAAGTTGCCGACTGGAGAAATCTTGCGTCAAACATGCCATAACTTCTTGAAGTGGAGATTTATCGGGGAATCGTCGTGACCACCTAAAGTAGGAACTTACTGGGGAGTCATCACACCACCCGAGATAGAAGCTCTTTGAGGAACGGGTAAAGAATGTTGTGAGACTGGTGTAACTCTGCATTGGTAACCTGCATAGTAGTCGCCATTTTGAACAACAATTATTGTGGATGAGAAGCAATATTTGATTCTTAAATGCCCCAGATCACTAGGTTTATGGGAAAAAGTCATCCCAGGAGGATTTTATAGAAAACTTGATGTCCAACTGCCCCAATGTTTTCAAACTCTTGGAGAGATTGTCGAATCTCGACGTAACTGGCCCGGATTGACTGTGTTCTGTAACCGATTCTTCAAATTCTTTGAGAGATTTACCAAATCTCGACGTAATTGCCCCAGATTGACGGTGTTCTGAGTCTTCAAACTTTGTTCCTTGAGGTCAGACGGCGAAAGAAATAGCTGGGAAACCACTTGCCCCTGCTCAGCAAGGTCTTCAGGTGACGTGCTCCTAGATACTATCATCTCCTTGAAACAGTTCTAAATTTTAGCTCATCATTGCCACACGTATGTTAATTTCTATAATGTCAAGCAATGTTAGCAAGTAGAAAATGTTAATTCTGAAACAGATAATGCAACGTATGTTTGTCTTGAAGTTTTATTACCGATTTTATAATGCCAGCACGAATTTGAGCATAGCTCATGGGAGTCAGGAAACGATGTCTCAATAAACATGCTTTTGAAATAAACCCTGCTTCAACTAGGTCTTTTGAGGGTTGTATCATGGTTGGTTCACGGTTTAAGAAACAATGGATATAAGGCTCAAAGTTTGTTTGTACCCACCCAATCTTCGTGATATTTTACTCCATTTTTTTTGCGAATTACCCTGCCCCAGGTTAAGAATGAGGTTTTTTGATTTGTAGAAGAAAACTACTACTTCAAAGGTTCAAAGGGTTAACGAGGGTTTATCTCCTTATATCTCCGGTGTTTAGGATTTGAAACAATGCCTTATATCACTAGCAGAGTTTTATTCAAAAGCATACAACAAGAGATCTTGCGTTTGATTTCATCATCCTCCATTCAATTCTTTGCCAAGGCAAGAGATTAGGCAGCATTGGCATTATAAAATAGAAAAAGCATTTTAAAACGAGTGAAACGAATGGGTTTCTTCAAGACAAACATTATTCATTACATCAAACATTCAAAATAACAAGTTCTTACACGCAAACACGCTCATAATCAAAGAAATAACAACAAGATGCAAGGAAATGAATAAAGCAACTTAATGGTCTTGAGAGTGAGCTCTGCTTTTGATCCCATTGGCTTGAAAGGACTTCTTGAGTCTTCACATCCCTCGGTGTAACGGTGTTCCATTTATAACTGGGATTCCTCTCTTGAAGGTCAACACTTCATTGTCGATCATTTCTTGGACCTTTTCTTGGAAAACTTTACAGTCTTCAATCGAATGCCCCAACACTCCATCATGAAATTCACAACTGGTATCTAGATTGAACCAAGGAGGTCGAGATTTCATGGCTCTGGTCTTTCTGGGTGCCATCACTGAGTTTTGGGCAAAGGAAGACCACAATTGACGGTAGGTCATTGGGATTAGGTCAAACCAACAAGTCTTTTCTTCTGGACTCTTCAGAGGTATCTGCTGATCTTGATGCTGATTCTGATGATTGATGTTTTGAATTCGTAGATTTTGACGTTGGTTCTGAGGAGTCAACCTTCGTCGTTTGTACAGACGTCCATGAGGTAGTGATTGATGGCACTGAACAGGCGATGCATACCGACGTTTGTGATAAGGCACTGGAACCGGAGCTTGCAAAGTCTGAGGAGATCCCAAAACTGCATTGACTTCAACACTTCTTTCCCTTCGAGAATCACTAATAGATTCCTTTTCATCAGCTTGTCTATTTGAGACGTCTTTAATTTTCCCACTTTTGAGTGCATTCTCGATGTTTACTCCGACTTCCGTAATTTTGGAGAACTCTAATGGCACAACGCCTATTATTCTGACATAATAAGAGTCTGACAGTGTCCTTAGAAACATCTTGGACAGCTCCTTCTCTTGAAGTGGTGGATGAACTTGGGCTGCCAATTCTTTCCACCGTTGTGCATATTCCCTGAAGGATTCGTTGTCTCTCTGACTCATGTTCATCAATTGGTCACTGTCTGGAGCTATGTCGACATTGTAATCGTATTGTTTCATAAAAGCGCTGGCTAAGTCTTCCCAAGACTGAATATGGTTCCTTTCTAGCTTCATATACCATATAAAGGATGCCCCAGATAAACTTTCTTGAAAGCAATGAATCATCAGCTTGTCGTTGTCGACATAAGTAGTCATCTTTCGACAAAACATTGTCAAATGGTACCTTGGACAACTAACACCCTTGTATACTTCGAAGGTAGGCATTTTGAATTTTGGAGGAAAAACCACGCCCGGAACTAGACACAAGTCAGAAGCTTTAAAACCAGATGCATTAGGTTTCTTCAACATATTCAATTGTTCTTGGAGGTCACGAAATCCTTTCTCAATTTCCTCAACTCTAAGATCGTTCACAGTTGTCACATGAAGGACATTTTGAGAATTTGGCATATGCCTTGGAAAGCGGGAATCTCTTTCATTAACTTGACCAACCCGGTTATCTTGCACAGGCTGAGATCGAGTAGGGACATCCACTTGTGGAGCATCGTCGTCAATAGAAAAACCGTACATCGGGTTAGTCATCACTCTGAAGCTTGACATGGGATCCATATTTTGTGTTCTATCCATTATCCCCAGTAACTACTTCAAGTTTGATGCGAATTCCAGAAGATCAGCTGAGCGGCACAAATATAGAAGACTGAATAAGCTGAGGTGGAGAAAAGATGAATGAAAAGAGGATGCAATGCTAAAGATGCAAATGCAAATGCAACAAGTTTCATGGAGCTCAGCTATTTATAATCATCAAGGAATATCAAAAGACTCGTTTTTAGTAATCATAAAAAACAATTACAGTCATTAGTATCGGAATACTAAATGATTGATTTATTACAAAAATTGATTAAAACACGTCTGTACGCCTTACAAGAGTCATAACGTAAAGCTAAATAAAAGCTAATAATGATGGATCTAAGGAGACTCCTCCAACGGTCTTCTTCGACTTTTCTTCCAATTGAGCTTCTTCCTATAAGTGTTGATTGAGGATTAAAACATCTTTGGGCTTTTCTTTGCAAGAAATAGCTTATTTCCAGTATATTCTCCTTTTGTAGTTGTCTTAGCTTGGATATGAACTTTGTCCTGAAACAGTAACTCCACCAGCTAAGAATGTTCTTCATAATTAGTCATCAACTAGTCCTCATGAATTGGAGATAATAGCTTTTTATCTTGTCTTGAACTTTTCTTCATTTGCCAGTAAAGTCCTCAGTCCCCTTAGATCGTCCAAGTTATGACTATTGTAAGTGTACTTCGACGTTTTTTTCAAGAGTCCATGATATTCTTATGATGTTTACAAATAAGACTAAGTTCCATGAATCTTTATGATATGATGCTAATGTAATGCAAGGATGCAAACACACAGACAAAGCACAAAGCACACAAGCAAACAAGAGTCCTAGGTTCAAAGGAGCATGAATGGAGTCAAGGTCTACCCATCCCATAAGGTAGTATGGTTTCAAATGTACCTGCCGAACGGGTTCTAAAAGTTCCCAGAGTCTACGACCCATCTTTCGGATATTATCGACTTCCCGAATTACTCGGTTAGTCAATAATATTCTCAAGAGAATCTCGTCTGAGTGTAGTATCGCGTGACAACTATTTGGAAATAGACTCCCGCATAGTCACCGCACTACATCCTAAAAGGCCAAGTGGGGTTAAAGGTGCTACGGTCCTCAGTCTTAAGGGTCCTTGGTCGAAGTTAATACCGTTTTCACGAATGGACTCGTTCAAACAATATTAATTTCAAAAGAACCTAAACTGAGCGATGATTTTCTCAATTCGACTTTTTGGGAATCGACTCCGTCAAAGTACCCTTGACCATATCATCTCCTATAATTCACTCAAGTCCGGGTCTAGGACTCTCACCACTCAAGAATCCCTCCAAACAGCAAAACAAATATATAACAGATAACATTAAAAGATCAAGTTAGGGGGAACCCTCTTATGAGTATCCCCAGCAGAGTCGCCATTTCTGTCGCGGTGAAAATTGGATAACAAGCTATTAATTAACTTGTATCGCATTTCTTTTAATGTCACCACCGTCTTTGATTTTATCCAAGGGAAGGGAGAAAGACCGAATACCCACAATGCAATGCAAATGCACTTAGATTCTAAGTTCGGGGGTTGGTTATACCTAGGGAAGGTGTTAGCATCCTAGATATCTGTAGTACTCTACAGGAACCTCTTGATTTTATTTTATGTTATCTGTTATATTTGTTTTGCTAAGGGTTTAAGGGTAGGTGATTTATTATTTTATTCCTAAGTGTGCTCGACAAGATATCGCATCTTGTGCCTACATATCCTGTCAGGAGGGAATCAGAGCACTTGTAGTTCCTTATTAAGGATACTAAATGTTTAAAGGTTTAGGAGAGGAAGATGAGTCATCATCTTAAGAAAACCACCACAGTTCTTTGAAAATGTTTGTATTTGTGGGGTATGGGATTGTATGTCCCTTCTTTGAGATGATTAACATCTAATTCTCTTGTGTGGAGAATTAGGTGGGCTAAAGTTTGATTTGAAAAATCAAAATTGTAGGGGGACTAACCTAGGAAGTCTATCCTAAGTTGTCTAATAGCCTTAACTTAAGGGTATCGATTATGAATGCAAATGATGTGCACCATGCACAATAACATGGTTATCATGCATGGGATTTTCCCTTGGATATTTTATGCGATTAATTATGTTATTTAGGCGAGTGTGCTAGCAAAGTGATGCTAGACTTGTGTCCAGTGACCAAAAGGTTGAATGCGATGCCCTAAGGCGATCGACTTACATGGGTAGAAAATTGGCTCGACGTTGGATCGAGGATTTTTTATGTTTTTGAAAGGGTTTGAGACAGAATCATAAATCAAGTAAAAACATAAACAAACCAATAAAGCAAACATGCGAACACTCACGAACCTATGACTAAGCGAGGTGAGAGATGCCTAAATGAGGGCGATCTACCGGTTGAGTTTTAGTCTTATTTGCTTTAATTAGGAAATTATGCTAGAGATTATCATTATTTGAGAAAGGTTAAAGGAAAAAATACAATTCGATTAACTTAAAAAAGGGGTTCTCTTTGTTATTTAAATTTTATATTTTAAAGAAAAGAAGGATTATATAAGAGTTTTAATTAGAAAAGAGTTAGTGTTAAATTATTTTGCGAAAGTTTAATTTAAAAAAAAGGGTTTGAATTAATTATTATAAAAAAGGTTTAATTGATTGATATTAAAAAGTTTTAGATTAATTATAAAAAAGAAAGTTTTAATTTTATTATAAAAGAAAAAATTAAATTAATTATTATAAAAAAGTTTAAATTAATTATTATCAAAAAAAGGTTTTTTATTAAATCATTATTATAAAAGTCTGAAATTAAATTATTAATAAAAGTTTTAATCTTAATTATATAAAAGAAAGATTTTTAATTTTAATTATAAAAGTTTTTAATTTTGATTATTAAAAAGGTTTTAAATTTTAAAAAAACAAAGAACTAATAAAGGGAAAAAAAAACGAGGGAGCACCCTCTCTCTTCCAGTCGTCTCTCTCATTTCTTTCGTCCATCTCTCTTCTCTCAGAAAAGAGGGCTACGAAAACCCTAACCACGCCGCCGTCGCTCAATCTCTCCTCTCTCGATCAAACAACACAAAATCAACAAAAAAAACCTAAATCTACCCGAATCCCCACAAGCCCTAAACCCCATTCCACTATGATTTGAGTGTATTACATATTACAAACTGATTCAAAGCATGAAGAAAAAAAAAGGGGAACGGAAGCTGCCGGCGATTGAAGATGAGGAGGACGCGATCGAGCCTTCAATGATCCTTATCTTAAAGATAAGTCTTCTACTTCTTCCTCTTTTGTTTGAATTTTTCTTCTCTGCAACGCGTGTGATTTGGTGAACTCTGGTGTAAATGGTGTGTTGAACCGTCGTAGGAATTTTATGTTTGGCAGTTTGATTCAGATTGGTGGGATTGGTTTGTATAATTTCTGATGAAATGGTTATATGACTGGTTTCGAACCTCGGTGTGTGTTTGTGAATGATTTGGCTTTGAATTTGATGAACGGTTCTTGTATGATTTGAACGAAGGGTTTTTTGTATGGTTTGGATTGGTGAGTGATAACGTGACGATGTTTTGTTATGTGATGAACTGATATCCCCCTTTTTCTAGTGAACGTAACCTTTATATAGATGGCCTATGATGATTTTAAAATTAGGTACTTTTCAATGCTGATTTGATTTCGTGTTTAATGCCATGATCTGGTATGATTTTGATTTGGAAAGTTTTTGAAATGATGACTTTGAATACGATTTGCTGTGATTTCTCAGTTTGGAAGGTTTTTGAAATTGTTTGGAATGTGTTTTAGATTGTTTTGGAAACAAGAAATATTTGTCTTGAATGCTATTTCTTTTCTGACTCAAACATGCTTTGACATATCTCTTCAGTCAAATCAATTTTGTCTTTGAACGCCTTACTCTTTGGTGTAAAAAATTTTTTTTTAGGCTTCATTTTTCTTACTTTGGTTGTGTGGTTTGTTAGGGCTTTGTTGGGATAATTTGCTGACTTGGCTGTCAAGATATTGATGCTTCCAAGATTCTATGCACTTATTCTTTTGAATTTATGGAACAAGCAAATATACACACTAACAACATAGCACACGTAAATATGAGGCAACGAACGGGATATACGACTTCAAATTTGCTGCTTTATGCTTTTGACAGGGTGGTGTTAGTGAAAAGGATTGTTGGTACCAATAGCATGTTATGTCATGCTCTACATTTCTTTTTATCCCTTTCAAAAGACTTGTCTCTGCATCTCAACTTTTGTATGATTCAGGCTAGCAACGATCTGAAGGCCAGTTGACTGTTGGGAAGCCTGAATGCCTGTATCATGGACGGCAATTCCAATGCAAGGAAAATGTGTGAAGATACCTCAGGTACATTTCTCGCCTTAACCTTAAACTTTTGTGTTGCGTACGAGTTGAATTCCATACAGCGACATGATGCTAATAAGTAGTTGTTTTTCTGATCTCAGTAGCTTCCAACTGATGTCAAAATTTCCAAATCAGCCTGTGTTGAGACGTATGAGGTGAGGGGATCTCAATTTGTGTATCCGGTCTGGACTTGTAGTGGTGCCCTGCAATGGCAACTTTTAAATTGTATATTAACACTTGATCTTGATTTCCATGTAATTTCCTTTAGTGTGGCGGCATATTGGCATGAGTTTAGCGGAGAGAACCGGCATGGAATTACTTGGTGGCAGCTTGAAGATCCATGGAGTCTTGGAGTATTTCTGTTATTTGCTTTTCTTTTTTAAAATCGTTTCCATTTGGTAGGATTGTGTTTGAGACAACTTAATGAAACTTATTAATCCAATCATGACTTTTTGACTTTGTATTGTTTGTCATCTTAAAGAAATTGAAATACGATTGACGTGAAACTGCAGGTGATACTCTTCCTTTAGCTAACCCGTTGCTATAGTCTCTGCTCCTGTCTTCATAACGTGATGTGAATAAGGATGAATGGTAGTTCTTGATGGTGATAATTCCTCACTATTTCTCGTCTTGATGCTTGTTTCAATGTTTGTTAAATTGAGAACGTTGGTTTGTGAGCTCAAATAGGATTAATGCTTGTCCGTGACTGTTTTTATGCAGGACTCTAATTCAGATCTTCATAAAACAATGCGCTGTTGGCCTCTTGATTTTGCAGCTGACCGCGAAGGATCCGACTCGTTATATTCATGAAGGCTACTGCTGCATTTTCTTAGTTCAATATTTGGATAATGTGGTAAAAGGCTGGTGTGGCTCTTTTTAGCAACTTGTCCGTGTGGAGCTTGGAAGGTTCGAGGTGATTTGGTGATAGCCAAAGAACATGCCTCAATGCCATTAAGGTCATTACGCCTCAAGAAGAATACAGCGGGTCTTTCCATTATAGCAGTGTCAAGGGCATCAAAATGGTCATATCACAAAATATTGGCGAAAAGATCCAAGAGGGTGCTTGTTAAGAGTTATCAAATAAATGGAACTTCACTGTACGGATTCTTTAAATAATATGAACTTTAGTTGTTGACCCTGTATGCCTTTCAATATTGACTTGTGAATGACTTTGAAATTTATCCTCAATTTTGTTCATGGAGTTTCCTTTGGTCACGTAACAAGTTGTTTGGAAAACTAACAATATTGTATTCGTCAATTTATAGCTGCCAAAAGACGTACACCTTGATGACGACATAGGATAACGTGTGAATGATAGCATGTTAGCACTTCATGCTTATCCCAATCAATAAGGCCATACGCTGCATAATGGTGGACCAAGATATTCCAAAAGTTCACATAATACAAGGTTGATGATTATTCATAAAAAAACTCCACAAATCTAAATTTATTTCTTCATGGCGACAATCTCTTTTTCTTTGAAATTTTGCTATGACCAATTAACCCATTGCAAATACTTGTAACCCTTTTGAATTTAATTAAGGAAATTTAGATTTGAAATTTATGCTCAGTCTTCTGAGAAGTTCTTGAAATCCACACGTTTATCGTACTCGAATCATTTTCATTTTAATTTGTGGCATATGAATTAAAAAGTCCAACCTTAAGATCAAAAGGGTCAACCTTATGCATAAGAACAAAGTCTTGCTTGATCTTTATTCTAGAACTTTTGTAAGAAACAAAAATTTGGAATCTTGAATGGCTCACATCAACTTGAGTTTGAGCTCTAAATGTTAATGAATAACATGGACTTGAATTTGCACTTTGAATTCCAAACTTCTAATTCCTTCTAAATTGGACTTTCATTACTTAAGAACATAACATGACTGAGCAAACACAATTCTTAAATCTTGAGGGGCCAATAGAGGATATAAGGACATAATATTCTGTGGGGAGGAAAAAAATGAGGAGTCTACAGGGAGAAAAGGCTTGGTGGTGGCTTTGGGATAAAAAAGGGTGATGGCACGATCTCACAGGAATCCACACATATCTTGCAGGGACCAGGGAACTTCCACAATCACACACACAACACAACCTTCAAGTCTTTGAGCCTTCTGCAGTAGCACCTGTACTCATAAATGAAACAAACAGACAACAACTAGGTAAAACGGTTAGTTATGCACGAATGACTGACCTAATATGCTATGCAAAAAGAAAAGCGGGGATCTTAGGGTCAAAAATTAGGGTGTGACAGTTAGTAAACATAAACAAAAACAAACATCAAACAAACAAGAAAATATGGTTGCTTGGCGATCTCACTCAAGAACAAACCTTCAGAGGAGGGCAAGAGAACCAAAGCTTGTGATCTTGTTTGTGGTATGAGATGCAAATGATATGTGGGATCTTAGGGGTAAAAATTAGGGTATTACAGCTGCCCCTATTTAAGTTTCTTCTATCCGGAGATACAAAGATGGGCATCTTTGTCTCGACGAGATAGAAGAGACTTAAATATAACAATAACCCAATTTTGGGCCCTAAGAGACCACAAAATGATATGATCGTGCAAATGATATGCAGACACAAGACCTCTGTGGGGAGGAAACGCCACAGGAGACAAACAAAAGCTGGGGAGTAAAGAGAAAATACTCCACAAGGGAAAACAAAAGAGAGAAAACACATCCCAATAGGGGAGGAAACAATCTCCGCTGGGGAAGAATAAAGAGTAAAATTCCACTGAGGGAAAATAACCCACACCAGAAATAAAAGAGGGATAACTCGTCCCAACAGGGAGGGAAAAATCTCCACTGGGGAAAAGATCATCTACTACCAGACATCTGGTAATAACATGATAAAAAAGGAAAGATTGCCAACTACCAACCAAGTGGCAACTACAACAAGGCAATCAACCAAAAGGATATGAGAAATTTTACCTACTACCAACAAAGGGTAGAACCACAAAGGTAATAATCTCAAAAGGGGTACGAGAAATATCACCTACTACCAACTAAAGGGCAGGACGACAAAGGTGATAAACTCGAATGAGGGAGAGATTACCAACCATCAACAAAGTGATAGTTACAACATGGTAACCAAACCCAGCTATATTACCTACTACCAACTAAATGGGCAGGACGACAAAGGTAATAAGCGAACTATATCACCTACTACCAACTAAATGGG
Organism: Lathyrus tuberosus; assembly: GCA_022829125.1. NCBI lineage: Eukaryota > Viridiplantae > Streptophyta > Magnoliopsida > Fabales > Fabaceae > Lathyrus > Lathyrus tuberosus. The sequence continues at coordinate 1,942,467 of JALAZF010000435.1, forward strand.
CAGGACGACAAAGGTGATAAGCTCAAAAGAGGGATTACCAACTATCAACCAAGTGATAGTTACGACGAGGTAATCAACCAAAGATATGAGAAATATTACCTACTACCAACAAATGGCAGGAAGACAAAGGTAATAATCTCAAAAGGAGTACGATAAATATCACCTACTACCAACTAAAGGGCAGGACGACAAAGGTGATAAATTCGACCAGGGAGAGATTACCAATTATCAAATAAATGATAGCTACAACAAGGTAACCAAACCCGACTATATTACCTACTACCAACTAAAGGGTAGGATGACAAAGGTAATAAGCCAGCTATATCACCTACTACCAACTAAATGGGCAGGACGACAAAAGTGATAAGTTTTCATTTCCAGAGCAAGGGACCAAAATTCAATCCAGGAATAAACCAGAGAGAAACGGTTAAACAAGACTCATCCCGAGGAGAAAATATCTCAACTGGGGATTAATTCCATCCAGACAAATGAATTAGGGAGGAAAGCTAAAACAAATATCTTCCACGAGGCATAAACTCATTGGGGAATTAACAAGGATAGGCATTTTCTGCTTACGGGTCGACACTCTAAATAGAGAGAGGTCACACGTGCTCTACGGGGACAACAACACCAGAGAGCAAAGAAGCACCAACATAAATGCAAAATGCACAATGCAACAACAATATGCTATGCACAATAAATGAATGTGCATGCAATGCGTATGAGTATGAATATGCTGACAAAACAGACATAAGGATAAACAGAGGGTAGATCAACATCACAACACCACCAAATACTCGGTTAATCTCAACAAGATGGAGATATCATTAGGAGCTCTGTTAGGGATTTAGCTGAAGAAATCCTGCAAGAGATAAATAAAATCCATCAAAGGAAAATAAATCTTACTACAAGGCTCAAATCTTGCTGGAGAAAAGAAGGTACTCCTTGGGGATAAACCCAAATATTAATCTTCTAACATCAATGATCCACAAAAAGGATAACAACATAAACTCTGCTTTGAGGATGGAAGGAAAGCGGTGACTCTTCCTGGGGATAATACAAATTCACAGGAACTTCCACTTCAACAAGATGAGGAGATCTACTGCGGAAAAATAATGAATCCGCTGGGGATTGTAAACATATTAACGTTTACACAAAATCCACTGGGAAAACAAGGCAAGTCTACTGGAAATACAAGAGAAAAGCTCTCTGAGGATTAACGAATTCTGAGCAAAGCATCCTGGACTTGCTGAGGAAAACAACAAAAGGTTAAGTTGTGGCGGATTTTAGGTCAATACTCATCATAAATGAGAGACAACCCGACAGGTGACTAATACATCAATATTCCTTGAATAGAGATATCATCAGCGACTTTCCGGGGAATAGCCGTAACAGTGATGCATAATCTTCACTGGGAGGATAAATCTCTGAATAAAACAATCTGGAGAGAAATACATCCTGGACTTTCCAGAAAATAAGAAGTTAACATAACTGCTCTATGCTTGGGAAAACATTCGAAACAATAATGCACTGCCTCCGTTGGGGATCAACAAGGATATATCTCTGGGTAGAACAACCTAAAGAGAAAGGCATCCACAAGACAAGATAAAACCCGACAAGCGGTCACTATTTCAATACTCCTTAGAGGGAAATAACATTGCTCTCTGTTTGGGGGATCCAAAGCAACAACAACACATCTAGAGGGTAAAACTCTGAGTGAGGATTCCTCATATGACTTACACTAGGGATAGGAAAAGATGAATCTCTGCGTGGGGACTACCATCAAGGAGAGATAGTCCTCAAGACTACTCAACTACCTGGCCATAACATAATCAGCTAGAGAAGATCTGGATCGAGACATAGTTGGGGAAAAACCGAACAACACTCGTCTGGAGAAAACTCAAACTGGTATTCAACTAAGAAATACTAGATCTTATGAGTCCAACTCATCATAACAAACTTTGAAGGAAATCATCATCTTGTCAACAACTGTTTATATGAATAAACCCTGCTGAGGAAATATCAACAACTCTGCTGGGGAAATATCAACAAACTCTACTGGGGGAGTTGTCAATAAATTCTACTAGAGGAGTAAGAACAAATCCTGCTGAGGAAAACATTGATCTTACCATTCTTGGAATAACCGTTGACATTCTTTTTTTGTATTCATAAATCAAAGGAAAATGTTTTTATACTTTTCAAAATTTTAAATCAATTATTCACATTTTATTTCAAAAATCATCATCAACAATAAATGAAATTTTGCAAACAGAACCAAAGTAAGAATTGCAAATAAAGGGACAAAGGCCCAAATTTTATTAATAGAATGGTAGTCCGCAAATGGCGTAACTCCATGGATCATTACAAAGTTTGAAAAATGGTAAATACATGGAAAGGATTACATTGAAATACAATGACCAGTATTCTCCCTAACAACTTTGAATTCCACTGTGCTTAAATCTTCAGCTGAGGATGATTGAAGCGAAATCCTTGATAGACGATGTTGCTTTAAACGATCAAGACTTGGCCAGATGCAGTTACTTGCCATAATCCCTAACTTTTGCCTAGATTTTCCTCTCGGGTTTTCAATCTACCGGGATGATTATTTCTATTTTTGTCTCTAATTTTTGCCTGGACCGCCCTTTCGGGTTTTCAATCCACCGAGACACTCATTTTTGCCTAAGCTGCCCTTTCGGGTTTTCAACTTAGCGAGTTGTTCTTTTTATTTTTAGGCGAAGTATTTCTTGACTGCATCGGTATTCACAGGACGAGTGAACTCTTCACCATCCATAGTTATAAGAATTAATGCACCACCAGAGAAGGCTCTCTTAACAACATATGGGCCCTCGTAATTAGTAGTCCACTTTCCCCTAGAATCAGTAGTAAGTCGAGATCTTTTTGAGCACGAGGTCGCCTTCTCTGAACACACGAGGTCGAACCTTTTAATCAAAAGCTTTCTTCATTATTTGTTAATATAACTGGCCATGACACAAGGCCGTCATTCTTTTCTCGTCAATCAAATTCAACTGATCATATCTGATCTGGCATCATTTAGCCTCAGACAATTCAGCTTCCATCAAAACTCTCATAGAAGGGATTTCAACTTCTATTGGGAGCACTGCTTCCATTCCATAAACAAGAGAGAAAGGGGTTGCCCCTATTGAAGTGCAGGTGGATGTACGATACCCATGCAAAGCAAAAGGGAGCATCTCATGCCAGTCCTTGTATGTAACAACCATCTTTTGAATGATCTTCTTAATGTTCTTATTAGCAGCTTCAACAGCCTCATTCATCTTAGGTCTGTAAGGATAAGAATTATGATGCTCAATCTTAAACTCATCACATAATTCTTTCATCATCTTGTTATTCAGATTCGACCTATTATCAGTGATAATCTTGCTCGGAACACCATACCGACAGATAATTTGGTTCTTGATAAACTGGACTACTACTTGCTTGGTCACATTGGCATATGATGTCGCTTCAACCCACTTAGTAAAATAGTCAATAGCCACCAATATGAATCATCATCATTTTTTCTTCTTTTTTTTTCTTCTCTTTTTTTTTCATCATTTTTTATTTATTTTTATAGACATTCTGGCTTTAACGGCAATCTATGCTCCACAATATCAGTATCAAGACCAGGCATGTCTTGGTAGGACCAAGAAAACACATCAAAATATTCTCTAAGAAGCTCTATCATCTTCTTCTTAACATTTAATTAAAGCAGTGCCCCAATCTTGACTTCTTTCTTATCATCATCTGAACCCAAATTAACCAATTCTACTGGCTCTTCATGAGGCTGAATGGCTTTTTCCTCGTGCTCAAGCAACCGATAAATTTCATCTGAAATCTCCTCAATATTCTCTTCTTCAGCTCCAAACACATGGATCTCAAAGTTGGGAGAGTGCATAGGGTCATTGTTTTCAATGGGTTTAACAATCAATCTGCACAATGATTTTATGTTTGTTTTTAGAATATGAACAAGAAGTGCAAGTATCGTGCACTTAAAAATAATTATCACATTATTATCATTTAGTTGGTTTTTTCTGTTACAATTTTTCAGAAATAAAGCAAAAAGGGAAAACATTACATGGATAAACAAAATAACATTTTATTGATGATGATAATATTTGAAACAAAGCTCTCACAAATTCACTTTCACCTTGGGCAGAGTGAAAGGATTTTTGAAAGAAACAAAAACAAATTACTTTGAAATATGAATAACAGTGGGAACATCAACAGCTATCCAATTCTGGCAGATCTGTCCATGTGTCATGAAATTGGGAAGTTCTTCCTCTTCATCATTTCAATGACGACATTGACTTCATATTCGGGTTCCTTAAGCCTAGGTCGAGGGGAATAAAAGGGCACATATACATCTTCTGTCTCAGAACCGTATCCAGGATCTTCCAAATAAGGCTCCCAATCTTGAGCAGGAATGGAATCATTTTCAAAGCCGTATGAGATGTAATCTTCAGAGTCATCTTCAAGAATCACAGCTATATAATGATCTTTGTTTATGAATTCGACGCTGTGAAATGCCTCATTAATACGCTTCAAATCTCTTCTAACTGCACCAGGCATAAAGCCTAAACCAGTTTTTCCTTGGTTATCAACCACATCAATAACTCGACCCCAACCGTCAGATTGACCAGTCTCTAATACATGCAGAGCATCTTTCAAAGAAGACATAGGCAACCCATTCTTCTTAACAACTTTATCATCAATAGAAAGAGCTTGGAACGGAGTTCCAACAGCTTCGTCGGTATCAAGATTCGAAAAATATGAAAGATGGCTTACCAGCATTGCTTGTTTACCTCCAACAATTACCAGCTTGTCATTCTGAACAAACTTCAATTTCTGATGCTGAGTCGAAGTCACTGCCCCAGCTTCATGACTCCCGAGTCGGCCAAGCATACAACTATAAGCAGGACGAATATCCATTACTTGAAAAGTAATTTGGAAGAAGCATGGTCTTATTTTTATTGGAAGATCAACCTCTCCAATCACAGTTTTTCTAGATCCATCAAAAGCTTTAACCACAACCCCATTATACCTCATGGGAGCACTTTGGTATGAAAGCTTCAACAAAGTAGACTTTGGCAACACATTCAAAGAAGATCCAGTATCAACCAGTGCATTGGAAAGTGCATCTTCATGGCAGTTCATAGAGATATGTAAAGCCAAATTGTGATTTCTCTCCTCCACGGGTAACTCTTCATCACATAAACTCAAATTATTACATGTTGTGAGGTTAGCAACAATTCCATCAAACTGATTAACAATCACATCATGCTCAACATATGCTTGTTCTAATACCTTTTGCAAAGACTCCCTATGAGCTTCAGAATTCATCAGTAGGGACAACACTAAAATCTTGGACGGGGTATGTAAGAGTTGATCCACCACACTGTACTCACTCTTCTTGATCAATTTCAATACCTCATCCTCATAAGCCTTCTTATTCAAACCACTAGACTGACCGGAAGTATCGACAATATTCTCATCTTGAGGTCGCTTGCCAGCAACAACATTCTCCACAATCTTTAGAGGCACAGAAGCAAAAACACAACCACTTCGGGTCACTCTACTAGCATCAGCGATGCCTACCTCAGAAGACAAAGAAGGAATGGGCACTTCCTTACCATCTTCTACCATGGTAGCATTGTATTTATATGGAACAGTCTTGTTAGATTCATAGGGTACTGGACCGGGTAATCGAATAACCAAAGGTGTGACAGTGGACTTCCGACTGTCATAAGAGATAACAACTCGTTCAGGAATATTAAAGTGTGGCACAATAACATTCACATCATTCTGATATTCATCTCTTTTAGCAGTGACCTCAATCAAATTCTAATCCATCATCCCTTGAATGTCCCTCTGTACTATCACACAACCACGCGGGTTCACGGAACAGATGTAACAAGCTGCATAATCATAATCAATATCATGGTATTCACTCAAAAGCACGTGCATTTCCACCAGTGATCTTAGAATTTAACGAATATCAAAATATTTTAATGTACCAGGACAACCATGAACCATATTGACAGACCTTACCATGATTGGACAACGGGTTCGATTGTACATTAGGATTGGTGTCTTCGAACGACAAAATACCACTTCTAACCAATCTTTGCACTTCCATCTTCAATGGATAACAATTCTCATTATCATGCCCAGATCCTCCCTGATGGAAAGCACAATGAGCTTCAGGCTTATAACACCATAGCGAATCTTTCCGAGCAGCAGGTGGTGCACGGGTCTGAACAAGATTCTTGTGAATTAAACCAGGAAGCAATTCTGTATATGTCATCATAATCGGATCAAAATCCTTCTGATAACGGCCTCGTTGGTTGTTCTATTGATTAGAAAATTGTTGATGAGTAGCTTGAATAACAGGAGTTGAATTGATAACAGGCGCAACAGATGCAACTTTTTGCTGACATTGATTATTCTTACCATAACTCTTTCTGCGTCTTCCACGAGAAATAGCATTGGTCTCATCTTCTTTCTTCTTGGAAAGTCCTCCACCGTATTTCTTGGAACTTCCAGCAGAATTACCATCTTTTGACAAACGTCCTTCACAGACACCTTCTTCCAATCTCATCCCCATATTTGGTCATCTCTTTTTCTTCCAAAGGAGGATTAATCTGAGCGGCAATCTCGCGCCACCTCTGCGTGTATTCTTTGAATGTCTCCTTATCTTTTTGAGCCATTGCTCGAAGCTGATCACGATCGGGAGCCATATCCACATTATACTTATACTGCTTCACAAAAGCCTCACCCAAATCTTCGAAAGTGCGAATTCGAGTGATGTCGAGTCCCATGTACCATTTCAAGGTTGCACCAGACAAATTGTCTTGAAAGTAGTGAATGAGAAGCTTATTATTATCAATCTGAGTCGACATCTTACGAGCATACATAGTCAAATGGCTCATCGGACAAGAATTACCCTTATACTTTTCAAAGTCAGGGACCTTGAATTTATGTGGGATCTTCACATTAGGAACCAAGCATAACTCATGGGCATTCTTCCCAAACAGTTCTTTACCCCTCAAAGCTTTGATTTCTTTCTTCATTTTAGCAAATTGATCTTGAATTTCTTCCATTTTCTCATAAGCACTGGCATTTTCACTTGTAGCAGTGTGGAAAATTTGTTCTTCAAAAGGAACAGTCTGAACCACAGGCTGCGGTATAAACATTACAGGCTGGACGGTAGGAATAACTGGAACTTCAGGAGGTGGTGGTGGTTGATAACCTTTAGGAACAAAGTTATGAGGCATGTCCCAAGGGAAGACAGAAGGCATGGAATGTTGAGGAACACTGGCAGGCGCCACAGAGATGGGCGTAGAAACAATCTCAGAAATGACTGTCCTTTGCACAAGAGTCGAAAGTAGAGGAAGAGGGGTGGCTGATTTTGAGCAGCCACCAATGTTTCCATCATAGCAGTGAGTCTCTCCAAACTATCCTTCAAAGTTTTTACTTCCTCACAAAGCTTATGGTTCTCTTGCTGCAATTGATCCATCTTTTTCTAAAGATTAACTCGAGTATTATACTGGTACGACAGCTTGGCTGAATAAAGACCAAGAGAAACATAAGACACCTGGAAAAAGGCAAAAAACAATGAAAATTGATGCGAATGGAAATGCAAAATGCAAATGTTTCATTCATCTTTCAAGGATCTTTAAAATATAAAGCAATTGCAAACATCATAAAGAAATAACACTTTTTGAAATACTGATGAACATCTCATTTCATCGAATATTAGAAAGAGTTGCACTTGGAAGCACACGTTATAAAGGATCAAAATTCAATAAGAAAAAAGCTAGATCCTAGAGATCCTAAAGAGCATCTGATGATGATCCAGGCTGATACTTCCTTCAGAGTCTCTTAATCTCTCTCTCATAGATGTTTTTCATGGCGGTCTTTTCTAACATGAGACGATCCATGATACCCTTCCAAGCACTGGAAGTAGGAGGATGAGATATGAAGTAGTAGAAGAAAATAAATCCTCTCCATGTATCTTCACAACACGTTGCTCAAGCAACTCAATCAAGTCATCTTTCTCCTTCATCTGCTTTTACAACTCTAACTTCTCAAGATTTGAAGCGTGAAATTTGGATTCCCAAAGATCTTTTTCTTCCTTCATCTTGGCCAAAGCATCTTGAAGAGTCATCACATCATCATAAGGAATAGGGAGTGGTGTAGCGACCATTGTAGTCATGGGTTTCTCAAAAGAATAAGGCATTTTGAGATCCTTAGCTCTCTCCTTCACCCAAAGAGTATAAGGTTCCAAGGGAATGCAAACTTGTCTCCCAAGCTGTCCTCTACCCATCCTATGAATCATAGTCCAAGCATGAGCCATTCTTCTCCTCAAACCAAGAGAGTCATTCCCTCCTTGGAAAAATAAACCCTCTAAATGAATATTTTAGGCTTATCCTTTAACATATAACCAAGCTGATGGCGAGCTAAACTCGGGTTGTAGTTAATTCCACCTTGTGTGCCAAGAAGAGGCACATTGGAGAATTCCCAACAACTATCAATAATTTGGACATTATCATAAACAGAAGAAGACCAAGTAATGTCAGCATGAGTAAGGGACATGATCCTCTGAGACCACCTAAAACAATTCCAGTTCTCCTTAAAAGCCGATGACTATGGCAAGTGTGAAATAAACCACTTGTACAACAGAGGTGGCAACAAACAATGGTACCATTCCCCTTAGAAGTCCTATGATGGATGGAGATGTAAGTATCACCAAGTAAAGTCGGAACAGGGTTCCCAATCAAGAAAATCCTAATAGCATTAACATCCATAAAGTTGTCAACATTAGGGAATAAAACTAGTCCGTGGATAAGCAAAGAAAATATAGCCTCAAACGCCAATGTGCTACTAGCATTAGCAAATAAAGTTGCTTTCCCAATCAAGAACTTAGAAGTCAAACCCTTGATGCCTCCCTTAACCATAAGGTTAGCATCTATCTCATATTTCGTCAAATGGGTGGCTGCAGCAATATCTTGGGGCTTAAGAACTTCCTTCAAACCAGTATAAGGAACCTTATCAGAAATTGGTATACCCAACAGATAAGCATACTCCTCCAAAGTCGGCATGAGTTGATAATCAGGAAAAGTAAAGCATCTGTAGACAGGATCATAGAATTGCACTAGGGTGTTCAGAATTCCGTCTTCAATGTTGGTAGAAAGAACATATAAAAGTCTCCCACGACGAGATCTGAAGTCTGCATGATCAACTACTAAGGACACTAGCTTTTTCAAATCTGTAAGATCAGGAGCTCTGAAACCGTACTTCTGAGTATTTCTCCTTCCAATGTCCATGATCACAATATCTGCGATGTTTGCAAAGGAAAATCTCTAAGATCCTTGAAAACTGATTGAAACAAAATGTCCATGAATGCATGAGTGCATAATGTAACAACCAGAAACAAGATCACACAAAGTACACGGGTTCGAGGTTCAGTGCGAGCATGGAGCCAAGGGTAAGAACCTCCTACAATGGTATGTACTAGGGTTTATATCCACTTGTAGAAAAAGGTTCTGAAAAGTTCCAAGGGTCATCAATCCATCTTTTGGATATTATCGTCTTAAACGAATACTCGTCAGCCAATAATATTCTTAAGAGAAACTCGTCTGAGTGTGGTATCGCGTAACAACTGATTCAAGTCTACACCTGAACAGCCACCACACCACGTCCCAATAAGGCCAAGATGGGTTAAAGGTTCTACGATCCTCAACTTCTCGGGCTCCCAGGTCATAAAAAGTAATGCCAAAATACGACTACTCGAATGACATTAGTAATCCCAAAGGGGCCTCCACTGAGCGGGGGATCTCAAGTCAGCTTAGTAAGGACTACTCCATGTAAGCTGAACAAGACTATACCACCCTTCTATCATAAGTGCACTCAAGTCCGGGTATATGACTTATCTCACCACACAGGTCACCAAGCACCCAAACAGAACAACCAATAACAAACAAATAAGCGTAAATAAATCAAAGTAGGCTGAACCCACTAAGAACTAGAGTCCCCAGCAGAGTCGCCACTTTTCTGTAGCGGGGAAATTTATGAGTGTAAGGTATTGATTAACTTAACTCAAAATTGCAAGAGTCGCCATTGAACTTTTATTTTATCCAAAAAGGAAAGGAAAAAGGGCGAACAAAACCTAAACAAGTTCTAAAGCAAGAACAGATAAATAGAGACTGGGTAAGGGGGTTGGTTACGCTCAGGGAAGGTGTTAGCACCCACTACGTCTATAGTACTCTATTGGAACCCTTTGAAATATCTACACTTTTTGGTTTGAAAAGGTTTGTTTGAAAAGAGATTGGGGAGGTGAGAAGAGAAATATTTTTTAAGATTTTTGTGTTTGGAGAGACTTATCGCCTCATGCCTACGTACACACAAAGTGCAATATAGGATCAAAACCTCGTAGTTCGTGGTAAAAATAACAAAAATTATTGGTTATGATTCATTTTATCTTGAAAATAAAATTTGTCATTCTCAAGAGAGAATACTCAACTAATTACCCAATGGTATGTGAAAGAGGCATTTGCATCACATCAAGATGGAGGATTTGCTTGGATTAAAATCAACAGGACTAATCATGTCAACATCTAAGTGGAAAATGATCATACTTTACACAAAAAACCAAGGTTAGGAGCTTTACATCTCATCAAAGAAGATGACTCATGTCTAATCTTTTTGAAAAGTTTAAAAGAAAAAGTGCACAAAATCACAAAAAATTGAATGAGTTTTGTATTTTTTATGTCTTTTTGAAATTAGTCAAAGTATGATTAACATTGATTAACATTTATTAAAGAAAACAAATTTTGAAAAATCACTTGACAAAAGTAAAGGTTTTTTTATGAAAGCGGTTTGAAGTTTGAAAACAAGAAGGTTTTGAAAAAGAGAGGAGATTTTGAAAATTTAAGAAGGGTTGGAGAAGAAGGGACTATCCTATTGCATAAAGGTAAAAGCTAAGGATAAGAACGGTCTAACCACACAAGCAAGCTCCATAGCATAAGCATTATTTCCTTTAGATTCGGCCTTGATCAAAATGAGTCTTCAAAGGAGAACTTCAAGTACCCAAAATCCAAGGTTTTCCATCACAAACTTCCAAGCATAGGTTAGGATCCTAATTCTAAGTCCAAAGTTCCATGTCCAAATGAAAAGGATAGTAACCATAGTCCAACATTATGAGAACAAGTTTTTAGGGGTTTAAGCCTTTATTAATGTTTTTTGTCCAAATGGACAAAAGAAAAAGAACATAAACATAAACAAATGGTCAAAGTGGACAAAGGAAAAATAGCGGAAGCATAAAAAAATGATATGATATGATAACATAAAGCATACAAAATAAAGAGAGATAGGGACCAAGATGGAAGCATAAACAAAATTAGTACAATAATATTGTTAGTGAGTTAATGATTAGTTGTTAGAATAAATGATCAACGATGGTTAAATGATGAACTTAGGCCAAAGTTAATGAAGGGCAAGAGAGCCAAAGCTTGTGAACTTGTTTGTGGTATGAGATGAAAATGACACGTGGGATCTTAGGGGTAAGAATTAGGGTATTACACTTAGTCGGACGATCAGCGAGGCAACTAGGACTCTGAAGGACAAAATACATGCAAAACTTCCCAATTTAAGAATTCTTGATTGTGTGAAAGAAATATATGATTTGGCCCTCAAGTATTATCCTCCTAGATTTCCCTCTTTGTCGACCAGTGACATGGCTCTCACCTTCGCTCCTCCGTTTCCATGGTGGTTTGTTTGCGGGGAATTCTTAAAGATACATAAAACTGAACGTGTGAATCCTGCGCAGCGAGTGACTCTGACTAAGCTGTATCTATATAGTTTCAAAGGTCATCTTCATGTCGATATAAACTATGTCAGGGTCGAAACTCCCATACATGAGGGTGAGGAAAGCAAAGAGATCTATTAAAAAATCTTCTCTATCTTCCACTCTCCATTCTTTAATCTTGAGTTTGTTTTTACTTGATCTCAGCTGTCAAATATAGGAAAAGGACGATGGATGTTGCCAGTGCTCAAACGGAACTCATCCAACCCAAGGTCGAGGGCATATCTTCCAAACCTGCCTAGGTATATCTTTCAAAGACGCGCGACTTTTGGCATTTCACAACTTATGCATTTTTTGTTTATCTGAAATTTTCTTATATTCTTGTTGTGCAGGTCGATGTTACTCCTGCAAAGGGCGCGTGTGTCGCCACAATCACTGAACCCATTCCTGTGGACGACTCATCTTTAGAGCCTCCTCCATATAATAAGAAAACTAGAGGCGCTGGTGCAAAGAAAATCCCAGACAGTCCTAAGGTGGATCATACTCCCAAAGTCAAACAAGGGAAGAAATCCTTTACTGGTCAAGCTATGAAGGCAACCCTTGCGGCTAAAAAATTGGCGTCGAATGAGAGTGCCAACTCTATCCATGATGAAGACGCCTTAAAGATAATTCCAACCTCTATCTTGCTTACTATTTCTTATGTTAAATACTAACAAATACCTTTCCTGCAGGGCAACCTGATGGCCAAACCTGCATCTGTATAGACTACTAAGCTAACCCCAACAAACAACTCACCAGCACATCAACCCTCCGTCGCCGTAATTATCGTCAAAAAAGTTAACAAACCTACAGAAGCTGATGAAAACATTTCTCACCAATCGACCGGTAAAGGATATCTCACTAAATCGATTTATTCAACATCTGAAGAGGAAGAAAGGGCCCAAATAGATATGGAAGATATATCTCTAGATAATACTCTTGACAAAGAAAATCCACTGCAGACCACACCTCCTGGAGTTCCCCAACCCATCGAAGAGGTTCATCCACAAGAAAAACCTGCTGATACTTCTAAAGGTGTCAAGCATTCTATTGTCGCGACTGCCCCCAATGTGGAAAGATGAAATTCTGGCATAGCAGATTGCAGATGTCCTAATAACATGTCACGACATTGGTCTATGCATAAATTTAGAACAAAGGTAGAACAATCAAGCTGATACTCTAAATATCAGCAACAGTAACATGACAGATGTTTCAACATCTGTTCCAACATGTTAATCAATAAGCAAATACTGAACTGTAAATTTGCAGAATGATAAATAACACAAGATATGTTAATCCAGTTTGATGCAATTCACCTACATCTGGGGGATACCAAGCCAAGAAGAAGAATTCACTATCAGTAGTATAGTTTTATGTAAATAACCTCTGGTTTACAGTAAACAACCTCTGGTTTACTTATCACTACCCAATGAAAATTTTATCATTAGAAGTCACATCAAATTAATAAGAGAAACCCATCTCACTCTTTTAATCACAACCTGTGATATCTAACAGTTATACTCACAATAACTGTATTATCTTACTTGAAAGACTCCTCTTTCAATGCAAAGTTCAGCCAAGCGACCTTGACTAACAAACCTACTTGGATTTGCTTCAAAGCTTCATCCAAGAACATTATACAATTCATTACCTAAAGGTTTTGAATATGTATTAACAACTATGTCTACCACAATGTATCAAGCGATACAAAGGGTGACTTACAACTGAAGAAAGTACACGACTCTTAAAACCCTAAATCCTTATTTTCTACTTTACAAAAGTCTTAATAAGAATTCTTTCTTTTTTCAGCTCTAGGTCTAAGTCTTATTTTATAACCTTCTGCTGTGTTGGGCTTCGAAATATCTGTTTATTTCTTCCTTGATCCATGTTCTGATTGCTACTTAAATCTTGGACCAGATTAGCAACAACCTGCTATATCAGGTCAAGATGTCGAGACACAAGCTAGGATATCTTGTCTGACAAGTCTTCTTCCACCAGACTTCTTCATGTTGGAACATCTTGCACAACATCCTGTTTTACCAAAATTTGCTCAAATTTGCAGAGCCTTCAATCTCCCCCTTTTGACAAATTTTGGTTAAAACTTCTTAGGTTTAAAAAGAAAGTCCGAACGTCATTCAACTTCATCCAGAGAGTGGTGGTTATGATTGGGACACTTCTGAGGCTCCCACTTTTAGCTGAAATCCCTAGCTGTCTGTTGGTGTACATGAGGAAGAGGATGTAACACACTCCCTTTAAACCTATAATTTCCACAGAGGGATAAATCTTCCTCTTAAGGGGCATAAGAGAATCCACAGGAAGATCCAGAAAGAGCTTAAGAAGAAACAGATGTATCATATGTATCACAAGACACAACCTGCTTCATAACTCATATCACAAGGCACAAGGGAAAGACTCAGAGAGGATGTTAGAGCATCCCATCCAACATCCTTGCAAAACAACTGCAAGAATGGACTCCTCACCAAAAAGGATATCAGTTGTGTGTTGTAAGAACCAACACACAACCAAGATGAATACACACCCATTCTCCCCCTTTTAGCCAAAAATTGGCAAAAGTAGCCAACACTGTTCCATACCCACATGGTACTTACCCAAACCCGAACAAAAGCCATGAAGACACAACCCAGAACAAGAACCACAACCTAAGAATCCTGAAGCAGCAACCCCCTTTAAATACCCAAACAGTTTCTCTAGAAATTTACGGTCCATAGAAGTTACCGTTGAACAATTCAATGGAGAAATAAATTTAGGTAGGTAAATTCAACATAAATGATTGTGCACTGCCCAACTAGGATTTGTCTGTTTCAACTTTAGGATAAATCGTCCAAAGAAAGCGCATGTATCAAGACACATGTTTAACACGCCTTGTCTAAGACACACTCTCCACTGTCCAAGACAATAAACTTGGAAACAACCACACATCCTAAACAATGTTTTGACACCTTGTCAGACTTTGTTCAGTCCATCTTGTAAACTCTGAAGCATAGTCACAATTCCTTTCAACAAGCCCCAAGAATACTCCGTTTAACCAGAAGTAAAAAACAACTGACCAAGATGTTAAGACATTCCTTCAAACATCTTCCAGTTAACAACAAAGACCTCCAAGAGCCTTATCTAATTCTGCAGAGAAAAACAAATTCTCCCAGACACAAGCAATGACTCTCAGGACACTTCCAAGAAACTTGTACAACTCTGATTCAATCCATTGACATCCCAATGACAGAACCAAAATCAACATGTCAAGTTCACCCAGAACTATAACAGTAACACAATGTTATGACATCATATCTGACATTACACCCTCACTAGAGGTATTCTATCACAAACTTCTTGAAACCACAAACAATCTTGATAAATAATTGCACTACTGCAGCAACAAATCCTAGACAGAAGTCTAACTCCCCCTATCAAGGATAACCAGTGCTCCTTTGCAAGAAGAACACCTTAAAGTGAATGGAAAACATAAGACCCATCTTCATGTCTTCAAGAGCTCACTCCTTGTTTAACACACCTGCTGAATGCATTTGTTCAGTGCTTGATCCACAAGCAATCTATATACCACAATAGTACACCCAACAGACAGAAGTTCTCCCCCTATATATTATAAGTGATGCTCCTTCCACCAAGAAACACCCAAAATCACCACATGATATCACATGACCAACTTCATGCTCATATAATGAGATAGTACCAGGATCACATCCTTGTACCATAACCAAAAAACTCTTGGATTGAGACCAAAATCACCACTGATCCCTCTCCTACTAAACCCATCCATACCCTGTACAAATCCATCTTGAATTTTACATCCATAGATATCCTTGTTCCTTGAGAATAAATCCAATTGAACCTGGAATAAGCCATACAAAATCTTTTAGTTTGTTAGCCAACCCAAATGTCATTCACACTTGAAAAACATCAAATACATCCTCTAGAAATTCTCAGCTTACTTGCTTCACAAGCACCAAACTGATCCACTTATTTCTAGAGTTACTTGCAGCAGAAGAAACCACCTCTCCACAAGCATTCTGACCTCAGCATGAGTCAGACTACTAGATAGACACCCCATAATCCAAGACAGACTTCACCTCATCATTCTCCCGTATATTAAGTTAGAACACTTCTGGTTCAACAGGTGAATATCAGCTTCCACAATCTAAATTCCAAGTTCAAAAATCACGATGATGTTCTAACATCAGTTAGGACATCTAGATCATATCAAAGACACCATACACTATGGTTCTTGATATAATAATAACTGGACTTACTATCTACATAGTAATCCAACTGAAGATCTTCAGAGAACACAACTCTTACCAGCTTGATCATCAAGAACTTTAGACAACTGTAGAGAGAAATAAACTCTCATACTCCCACCAAAGCAGGCTCCTTAAGTGAAAATCCCTTCAGCAATCAGCAAAACAAGAGCAAAAATAGCTCCTTCTTTGGTCTTCAAACAACCTCCCTTCTCCACAAAGGTAATTTGTTCCAAGGACACGATGCAACACCCATCTTGGATTCAAGTGACTATGGTTAAACACATCCAAGTGTCACAGCTTCCTCCAAATCTCCAACCAAGAATCTAGGTCTTCAGGAAGACATATTAGATACACTAAGACTATGAAATGTAGCCTCTACTAGCTTCTGCAATTCCCATACACTGCATAGGCTTTTTGAAGCATCCATTCCAAGATGATATACCTCCACTAAAACCAGATTCCACTGAGCGAACACCCTAATGTCAGAACATCTGACATCAATGTCATGACTTCCAGCTGATGAGCTCAAGTCTTCCTGATACAGTCTTGATCAACTCTCCCTCAGACATATCATCTTAAGGAACTTCTCCACTTCTACAGAACAAGAGTTCCATGCTCTCATATACTTAATTAACATATCAAGTTTGAGTAGACAACCTTCATCCTGTGTTAATGGTCCACAACCAACCTTAAGACCAGATACCTTGAAGAGCATCAGCTTCAAGAACTCATCCTCAGAAGAACCAAACAAGCCAAAGCTTGATTCTTTTAGGAAAGAGTAGTCAACAACAACAACAATTCCAGCTTTCTTTAAGAAGATAAATCTTCAAGATGTCAGAGATACTATCCTGGACACTTATCCAGAATCTCCATGTTGAAATGGATCACATGCTCTCAGCAGCTGCACTCCAATTCACGTAGATCAGAAATAAACTGATCCAAGCAATATTCATCAAGATTAAGATGTCTTCATCTTCACTTCCATCAGCACCATATTCTAGATAAGTTTCCTGCCACGAAACTTCCTAGACAGATTATGTGCCTCTACAGATCCAATCAGAAGAAGGTCCCAACACTTTATGTTAACACACAAAAGTTTGATTCCCAGAGCATAAGTTACTCCCCTTCCTGTCCTAGAGATTCACTCCTTGAATCAGCAAGATTCTACACAAACTCTGCTGATGGGATGTTTCAACATCTAGTTGAACATCAGATCCTTATCTAATGAGACCTTCACTGATGACCTTGACTGCTTCCAATATTGAACACCACACATATGGATAATCAATTAAATACTTGTGGATTACACAAATAGCAATTGATCTTAAATCCTTGTTCAGAAGGCCATACAACCAAGAGATATCAACACTTTAGGAATACCAATCAAGTATTCTTTAATGTAGGTACCTTCCTTGCCAAGCAGAATGTTGATACATCAAGACAGACACCTTTGATTCATGGTGACTTAGCTAGCACAATCCTATGCATCTTCCTTGTGAAGAACCACTTCAACTGATCTGAAGAAACACTACCTTGCATGACATGGAAGGTGAAAATAAATCACCCCCAAATTCTTCATGTTGATGATCCTCAGGATCATCCTTGATCTAGAAGATGTACCAGAAGCCTCCAGAACACCATAGAAAAATAGTCCTCATGACAAGAGATGCCTTTATGAGTGGACTTGAGAGAATTCTCAAGTGTCTTTGGCAACCTTATCATTACAAGGGTATTTACCAGTTTCATAACCCAAGAAATTGATAACCTAGACCTCTCATCTTCTGACTTTAAAATACATGAAGAAACCAACCTTTCAAGTACCAAGACGTCAAAGGTAAACAACAACAACAACCAACTTTCTCCATTCTATTACTCCTTGCTGGAACGGCTAGAACTTCAATAGATGCTGACACCATCAAGAACAAAGTCTTCAATATAGCTTTACCAAATTCCTTTCATCATAAACACATGTAGCGGATCACCAACACATCTTCAACAGGCTCCAGTCAAGATGTCAAGACATCTTAGAGGACACCTTGTAGGAAAGAACCTCTTCACTTAAGCAAAAGACAATCAACCAGTAGCTGTCATCCTTGATCTAATACAAATCATTCCTGATATCCAATGAATGGTCTTATTGTACAAATACATAACTTGTTTAAAGAACCAGAAAGTATCTCCCAAGATCTCATCCAGAAACAGACATGATGCCGGCTCAGATACCAATTGAAATTCTGGCATAGCAGATTGTCCTAACAACATGTCATGACATTGTTCTCTACATACCTTTAAAACAAGAGCAGAACAATCAAGCTGATACTCTGAATATCAGCAATAGTAACACGATATATGTTTCAACATCTATTCCAACATGTTAATCAATAAGCAAATACTGAACTGTAAATTTGCAGAATGATAAATGACACAAGATATGTTAACCCAGTTCGGTGCAATTCACCTACATCTGGGGGCTACCAAGCCAGGAATAAGAATCCATTATCAGTAGTATAGTTTTATGTAAACAACCTCTGGTTTAAAGTAAACAACCTCTAGTTTACCTTTCACTACCCAATGAAAACTTTATCATTAGAAGTCTTCTCTAATTGATAAGAGAAACCCATCTCACTCCCTTAATCACAACCTGTGATATCTAACAGTTATAGTCACAATAACAGTATCATCCTACTTGAAAGACTCCTATTTCAATACAAAGTTCAGCCAAGCAACCTTGACTAACAAACCTACTTGGATTTGCTTCAAAGCTTTATCCAAGAACAATATACAATTCATTACCTAAAGGTTTCTGAATATGTATAAACAACTATGTCTACCATAATGTATCAAGCGATACAAAGGGTGACTTACAACTCAAGAAAGTACCCGACTCTCAAAACCCTAAATCCTTATTTTCTAATTTACAAAATTCTTAATAATAATTCTTTCTTTTTTCAGCCCTAGGTCTAAGTCTTCTTTTATAACCTTCTGCTGTGTTGGGCTTCGAAATATCTGTTTATTTCTTCCTTGATCCATGTTTTGATTGCTCCTTAAATATTGGACCAGATTAGCAACAACCTTCTATATTAGGCCAAGATGTTGAGACATAAGCTAGGACATCTTGTCTGACAAGTCTTCTTCCACCAGACTTCTTCATGTTGGAACATCTTGCACAACATCCTGTTTTACCAAAATTTGCTCAAATCTGCAGAGCCTTCAAAAGAGATAACCCAGATGTCTCGACCATTAAGAAAACTACTCCACCAACCAAGACTTTGTCACAATAAGAGATGGATGTGCTTAAAACGGCTAATCCCAGAACCTACATGAAATTGGTCCTGAGTAGCAAAGGCATCTCCACTGATATATGTTCAAGCTCTTCGGCCGTATCTGGAGGTACCACTGGACCTGAGCCTGTTGAAACGATTTTGAAACAGTTGAAGGCCCTTGTTGGGGACGTCAATCTTTTTGAAACTTTGGAAAAAGATTTCATATACGGATATAACATCAAAACTCTCTTGAAGAAACTAGACGTCCCTGATGCTTTTGTTGAAGTGGTTGGCATTTTTAGTCACCTTTGGACCTCTCTTTGACCAAGTTCATGCATACTTTCAACGTAGACATGACGCCAAGACCAAAATGTCGTCCAAGGCGACCGAGAGGTCCAAGGCATGGAACGTAGCCAGTGAACCAGACCAGCATGTAGAGGAACTTGAAGAAATCCTTATTCAGGGGGACCATGTTGTCGCTGCTCTGGATGTCCAAATTACTGGTTGGAAAAAAGAGATAGAAGCGTTGCAGAAAAAGGTGCAAGATGCTGAGGCTGAGAAAACCAATCTCCTAAGAGTCATCAAGATACAACTAGACGAAGAGACTCGAAAAGAGATCAAATACTTGTAGATGGTCGCTGCCATTGACAACAAGATTTCAACCTATGCTTCAGTTATTTCCAAAACTGATCGTCGACTCAGCTCAGCCAAAGTTCAGTATGAGTGACTCAAGCCTATTTTCCTCTTCTAGGGTTACAACCTGATTTCTTTCAGTTAACAAAAAAAATTATTACGCCGTCTGTGGCAACGTTTTAACAATTCAACATTGATGTAAACTTTAAGTATGCCCTTCACGACATTTTAACAAAGTTAAAGGCCATCAATTATTTGAAGCCTTATTGATCTTTGAATTTATTTATTATTTTACATCTATATGTATTTCTTACAAAGTAGGCCTGTACTGCTTTAAATACTTACCGTTTATTCGCAGGATTCGACCTCCGAGGGTCAAATCTTTAATCTGATATGCATTGTTTGAGAATACTTGCAAAATTCTGAAGGGTCCTTCTCAATCTGGGGACCCCTTGCCTAATATTATATCCTTTCTATCCATAGGCAATATGACCTTCCAAACTAGACCGCCTTCGTTGAATGTTTTGGACTTAACCTTCTTGTTGTAACCTTTAGTAACTTTCTCCTTTTGTCTCATTAAGACATATAGAGCGGTTAATCTATCTTCATCTAACTGAACTAGCTCGTTGAACATAATTCCTCAATAGAACTCAGTTGGGATCTCAGATTGCCTTTGAATCTTAACGGATTGTAAGTAGATTTCTAAAGGCAACATTGCATCGTGCCCATAAGCAAGTCGGAAAGGGGTAGAGTTTGTTGATTCTTTGGGAGAGTTACGACATACCCATAAGACATGGTTCAGGTTTTTATGCCAATTCCTTGGCTTTTGACCCACATGTTTTTAATCAAACCAATCAATATCTTATTGGCCGCTTTGACCTGACCGCTGGCTTGGGCGTAATACGGTGTCGAGGTTAAAAGTATGAAACCTGTTACGAGGTGAACTCCGCCATTTTGTGCTTTGTGAAAACTGAGCCTTGGTCTGTGGTAATAGTTTTAAGTATCCCAAATCTGTATATGATGTGGTTTTGGATGAAACCCATCACATCTTCTTGATCGACATTAGGTAAGGGTATAACCTCTATCCACTTAGTAAAATAGTTTATTCCCACCAAAATATACCTAAGCTCTTTTGATGAAGATGGTTTGAACTCACCAATTATGTCCAAAGCCCAACCTTTGAAAGGCCATGGCTTCATTATCAAATACAGCTCACTAGCAGACACGTGTTGGATACCTGAATGCTTCTTGCATTCTTGGTAACCTTTGGCGAAATCTATGCAATCTTTCAACATAGTTGGCCAATATACCCCTAGTCGACATAGCAACCACTTCATCTTGTGACCATCCTGGTGTGAACTACATGATCCCTTATGCACCTCAGAGATCTCCAGATAGGCTTCACTTTCGCCCAGGCACTTAATAAGCAATCCTTTAAGAGTCTTTTTCAGCAATTCGTTACCCATAACTACATAGCTCAAGGCTCTATATTTAACCTTTCTGTTGGTTACTCTCGTTGGATTTTGTAAGTATTTGACTATGGGTTTTCGCCAATAACTATATGACATTAAGTCAATGGCCAAAACTTCATAGTTCACACCTTTTTCAAAATCCGAGCCCTCTAAGTCTTTTGAATCTGCATATTCATGCGCCCCCCTGAAGTTTTGACATTGACGATGTGTCTTGTGGGTTTTCCTCTAAGGATAATTTTTCTTTAATCTTGACTAGGTCTTCTAACCTTTCCCTTGACATTTTATATCTTGAGGCTATCTGAGCCAAATCATTAGCCTCCTGATTCTCTATACGAGGGATGTGATTGATTGAAACATGGTCAAATAATTTCAACAAAAGGTTAGCTCTGATAAAGTATAACATCAATTTCTCTTTGATGCATTTATATCCTTCTTTAGTTGTCGAATCACCAGTTCCGAATTTCCTTTTATTTCAACATCCCTTGCCCCCAAATCTAATAAAATATGGGGCCTGTTATCAAGGCTTCGTATCTGAACTCGTCATTGGAACATGATCCCCTTAATCTTATACCTGAACTTGGTCGGTATGTTCTTCGGTGAAAGGATAAAAATACCCACTCCAGAACCATCCTTATGCTTTGAATCATCGAAGTACAACTTCCAGGGTCTGGTTCTTACATATGACTCTATTGCATCGACCACTGAATGTTCGACAATAAAGTCTGCGACAATTTGTCCTTTTTACTTCTTTCAAAGGACAATAAGTCAAAGAATACTCAGTGAGAACTAAATCCCACTTCCCTATTCGACTATGCAAAATAGGTTTTGATAACATATATTTAATAACGTTAAAATGAGAATAAACATAAATTCCGACTGGTTTAATATAATACTTTAATTTCGTACATGAAAAGTAGAAGCATAAACATAATTTTTCAATTGAGTTATACATAGTTTATGCGTTTACTAAGATTCGACTGAGGTAAAATATGGCTCTTTAGACGCCATTATCATCCTCCTGAGCTAACATACTGCCTATGGTCAAATCTGACATAGCTATGTACGATTTCATGCTCTTATTTCTACTTGGAGGTAACAATATTGGAGGCTTCATTAAATATTGCTTGATGTTGTCAAAGGTCTCTTGCTGTTCAGCCCCACAAATAAAGTCGCTATCATTCTTGAGTCGAAGTAGTGGCGAGAACGACTGAATTTTGTCACTTAGGTTGGAGATGAACCTTTTCAAGAAATTTATCTTTCCCAACAAAGACTAGAGTTGCTTCTTTGTCGAGGGAGGCTTGAGATCCACAATCGACTTTGTCTTGTTGTGATTAATCTCCATACCTTTCTTGTGCAGCACGAATCCTGAGAAATCCCCTGGCCGTTCTTATGAACTTACTTCAGCTGATACATCATGTCGGGATCAGGCCTTTCAAAAACTACCTCCTGTTCTTCGACCACACCATTATTCATGACGTAGTAGTAGAGAGGCTTATGGTTGGCAGCCTCGTCTTGTACAAAATCCTCTTCAGGCTCTCTGACACCCTGTCATACTCCACTGGTAAAATTAAGACTATCCCACAGTTTATCTGTAAATCGTCTTCAGAATTTTCGTCAAAGTTGTCTTCGATCATTTCCTCATCATATTGGGGGTTTACTCTGGCTCTTTGTCTTCTGACTGAATGGTATATTAGGTCTCCTCTTCTTCAAGCTGAGGAGTATACTGCGGTGTATCATCCTCAAAATGTGGAGAATACTCTAGGGTATTCGCCCTCACCTTTGGGGCCCCTTTTACCATACAAGCCTCTCTTAAAGTTGGCTTATGGGAAACTGTTAGCATGTCCTCGTCATTGAACTTCTTGGAGTAAGGCTTCTTTGAAGCCTTGATAACACTATTTTAGTGTGTAATGATGACCATTTTCTCTTATGATTTTAGTTAGGTTTAATTAGGATTTATTTATATTTACTTGTTTTAGTATGTTTTTACCTTAAGTGCACTAGGTGCACCTTTTATGGTTTTTTTGTGTGTTTTTGTCTTAAAGAGAGTTTGACAAAGGCAAGTTGAGGCATGACACCTCAAGACACAGTCTGGAGTAGAATGAAGATTAATAGAAGGGAGATGTTAAGTCTTGTTATCTGCAAATTCACCAAGAGCTTGGAAGGATTTTTATCATTAGGGCATACGTGGCAAGGATTCGTGTCAAGAAAGAGCTAGAGCATAAAGATAAGATCAGAGAAGCTCTAGGACAAAAGGTAGTACAGTGGGGACCATGCCTGCAAAAGTGCATCCTGCACCCAGCCACCCGTCGTCTGCTTTGCGCCACTACCTGCTACAGCAGCCTGCCAAAGACACCTTGTCTCCCAATGTTGTGTGTACTAGATAACTTGTTCACGAATGGAGAATGGACATCTGGAATTTTTAGTGATTTGATATGGGCTGAACCTTATTTTTATCAAAAGCCCATGATCCAAGACCCATCAACTTCCACACTCATACTCAAAGTCTATAAAAGCAAGCCTTGTCCATCAGAGCAAAAAAAAAAAGGAGGAGAGACCAAGAGCTAGAGATTACACACACTCAGATTTATTTTCAGTATTAGTTTATGCATTTTGAGGGTTAGGAAGAGTTAGAGAGTTTTCTTTTTCTCATCTAATAATGTATTACTGCTTGAAGTTGTCGTGACTGAAGAGATCTGTTGCTGTTTATCCAACGAAAGGGATCTTCAAGTTATTACTAGGTTGTCACTTCTTTTACATAATTTTGCTAATAATATGTCATCCTGTAGCTTCATTCCAGTAGTTTGTACTCAGCTCATTATGAGCTAAACTCGTATTTGATGAGCAAAGTGAAGTTAATATAAAGTTATTTTTATGTTGAAATGATGTGTTGAATAATGTCTTGTTTTGTTATGTGTTTTTATTCTATACACCTGCTTCTTAGAAGGATCAACTTAGAAAAAGGTACAAGCGCGTTGTTGAGAGAGATCCAACAACACATGGATTTCATAACAAAAGTGGTTGATAAAGTAGGATAGAGATATTCACTTAATTTGGCTTTCTTAGAGATAAGAAGTTGAGACCATAAAGATTTTCAGAATTAAAACCATATGCATTTTAGGGTTATAAGTTAGCCTTAGATATTTGTTCCCTTACCCTAGTTATGCATGCTTTGATGTTGTAGAGATACACCACTAGATCACGTTTTGACCTTTTGAGGCACGACACTTCACATCATGGATACATTTTAGCAATAATATATTAATGGATCTTAGCTCATCAATCATTCTCTCTAGAATCTTATTCCCTCTTATTTAGTATTTTAGTTTGTTGTGTGAATTTCTTGCTGCTATTATTATTAGTATTTTGTTACCTTGCTCATACTAGTTTTAAACAAGAGTTGAATACTTTAAAGTTCAAAGCTACATCAATTCCACTCTCTGTGGGTACGATCTCTTATTTTATTACTTGCTGCAATCAAACATACATGTATACTTGTATGTGACACATTTGCTTTAAATTAACATCACAAAGTAAACACGTAGAAAGCAAACAACAAGTTTTTGGCGCTGTTGTCGGGGAGTGAAAGATATACTTTGAACTACTGTATTTGTTATTTTTGTTTAAAATTTGTATTGGAGCCTTTAACATTTTTTCTGTGACTTGGTTTCACGACATGCTTAAGCTATTGCATGCGTAGGTCGTTACAACCAGTTTACAGTGGTTATCCTGAACCTAAATGAATTCTAAGAGCACAAAATAGATTTTTGCATTCTCAAAAACTATTTGGAGATCCATCAACATTAGTTGTGGCTGAACCATAGGAATAAGTGCACGTGGAAACAGACGAAGAAGCTTCGTCATCATCATCAGACGAGTCACAGCCGAAAGCTGTCATGGCTGAGCAAGACACCATTGGCATTGCCAATGACAGTGCATGCAACATCAGGGACTATGCTGTCTTTGATCCTGCAGCCATGAGCAGATCACGTCACCACCGTTTGAGTTTAAACCTATGATGTTCCAAATGCTGCAAACCACTGGTGAATACTCAGGCTCTCCTCATGAAGACCCACACTTTCACTTGAGACAATTTCTAGATGTTACTGATAATTTCAAGATTCCTGGCGTGACTGATGATGCCTTTAGGTTGAGGCTATTTTCTTATTCTTTAAGGGATAGAGCCAAGAGCTGGCTAAATTCCTTGGAACCAAATTCCATTTCCACATGGAATACTTTGGCAGAAAAATTTCTGGCCAAATACTCTCCTCCTCCAAAGAATGCAAATATGAGAAATGAGATTACTTCATTTAGGCAAGGAGATGATGAATCGTTGTTTGATGCTTGGGAAAGATTTAAGGAGCTGCTAAGACAATGCCCTCATCATGGGATCCCCGTCTGCATTCAACTTGAGACTTTATATAATAGATTAATTCCATCTCAAGGAACATGCTAGATGCATCCAGTGGTGGAGCTCTTTTGTCTAAATCTAATGAAGAAGGCTACAAATTAATCGAGAGTATTACAATCAACACTTACCAATGGCCTGTCACTAGGGCTACTACAAACTCAACTCACAAGAAACCTACTGGAGTTCATGAAGTCGCTGAGACAACAACTCTTGCTGCTCAGGTGGCTCAAATCCACCAGATGATGAAGAATATAATGACCCCTGAAGTGGAAAAACCTGAGCCAGTTAAGGTGGTTACTGACATGACTGCGATTGCTTGTGTCTATTGTGGAGGACCCCATCTGTTTGAAGAATGTTCTTCAAATCCTGTTTCAGTGAACTATGTTGGCAACAACAACAACAGATACAACAATCCTTACAGTAACACATACAATCCAGGGTGGTGCAACCATCCTAATTTTTCTTGGAGTAATAGTCAAAATCAACTGAAGCCTCAAGCACCACCAACACCACAAGCTCCTCCTGGTTTTTCTACTCCTAGTTATGCTGGGGAAATCAAGGAAACAATCATTTGGAGAATGTTTTGAAGTCTTTTATTCAAGAAGCCAAAAATCAATTTCAAGCACAAGGAGTAAGTATCAAGAACTTGGAGAATCAAGTAGGGCAAATAGCTACTGCCTTGAGTTCAAGAAACATGGGAACTCTCCCAAGTTCCACTGAAACTCCAACTGCACCTTCTGGAGTAAAGAATGTTGAGACATGCCAAGTTATCAAGCTCAGAAGTGGGAAAGAAGTTGAAGAGTATGTTTCAAGAAGCAAAGAGACAAGTACAAAATTGCCTGAGCTAGACAATTCTGGAACGAGAGAACACACTTATGGAGAACCGTCTCAGCATCAGAAACAGAATGAAGAGGTCACCAATGCAGATTTGACTTCTCAAGAGACCCGAGAGGTCACGACTGACACCAGCAAGAAGCCAAAATTTATTCAAGAAAGGCCTCCCCCACCTTTTCCACAAAGGATTAGGAAGGCCAAGGAAGAGCAATAATTTGGAAAGTTTATGGAGATTCTGAAGCAGCTTCATATCAACATACCCTTGATTAAAGCTATTCAACAAATGCCAAATTACTCAAAGTCCGTGAAGGATGTGCTCACCAAGAGTAAAAGGGTAGGAGAATTTTCCATGGTTGCACTCACTCAAGAGTGTAGTCTGTTGGTACAAGGCAAGCTTCCACCTAAATTAAAAGATCATGGGAGTTTCACTATTCCATGCAACATTGGAGATACTTTCTGTAGAAAAGCTCTGTGTGATCTTGGGGCCAACATTAACCTTATGCCCTTGTCCATCTTTAAGAAGTTATGGATAGGAGCTGCCAGGCCTACAACCATCACCTTACAATTGGTGGATAGGAGTATTTGTTACCCTCAAGGAAAGATAAAAGATGTGCTAGTGAGGGTTGACAAATTTGTCTTCCCTGTTGATTTCATTATCATGAATTTTGATGCTGATGAGGAAACACCTATATTGTTGGGAATACCATTCCTATTAACGGGTAGAGCCTTGATTGATGTGGAAAGAGGAGAATTCACAATGAGAGTCAATGGACAACAAGTAGTATTCAATGTCCTCAATGCTCTACAATATCTTAAAGAAGATGTAGCTGATTATTCCATAATATCTAGCTGGGAAGGTATAATTCATAAAAACCTTCTCAAGACTAGTGATGTGTTGAATTGGGAGCTAGGGAAATTAAAAGAAGAAGAAGAGTCACAAAGTGGAATCATTTATGGTCTAATGAAGAAGAATGAGGAAGAATTTGTGGAAGTGATAGAAGCAACAACTGTTGGTCACAAGCAGCATCTACCTTACATAGAAGAACCTCCTGAGCTGGAACTAAAACAACTGCCCGAGCACCTAAAATATGCTTATTTGTAGGCAGGCCTGAAGTTGCCAGTCATCATCGCTACAAATTTGAAAGAAGATCAGAAAGAGCAATTAATAGCACTGTTGAAAAAGCACAAAAAGGCAATTGCTTGGCAGATCTCTGACATTAAAGGGATCAGTCCAACAATTTGCATGCATAGAATTTTGTTGGAAGAAAATGCTAAGAATAACATTGAAAGTCAAAGAAGATTGAATCCAACTATGAAGGAAGTTGTCAAGAAGGAAATTATTAAGTGGTTGGATGCTGGAATTATCTACCCT
The DNA here is from genome assembly GCA_022829125.1 of Lathyrus tuberosus. Taxonomy (NCBI): domain Eukaryota; kingdom Viridiplantae; phylum Streptophyta; class Magnoliopsida; order Fabales; family Fabaceae; genus Lathyrus; species Lathyrus tuberosus. The sequence goes on from JALAZF010000435.1 coordinate 1,970,586, forward strand.
ATCTCTGATAGTGTGTGGGTAAGTCCCATTCAATGTGTTTCGAAGAAAGGAGGCATGATTGTGATTGTCAGCAAGAAGAATGAACTAATTCCCACGAGAATAGTTTTTGGATGGAGAATTTGTATGGATTACAGAAAGCTGAACAAAGCAACAAGGAAGGATTATTTTCGCTACCTTTTATTGATCAAATGTTGGATAGATTGGCTGGAAAAGAGTACTATTGTTTCTTAGATGGATACTCGGGGTACAATTAAATTGCCATAGCCCCGTGTTGTACCCCAAATTTTACCCCTTAGACGAAATAACATTTTTGCACTTACATTTAGGTTTCATTCATCCATGCATTGTTAACTAACCATAATATCTTGCCAGTTTGTTTCTTTTGTGAAATCTAGGTTTACACAGGAAAAAGAATAAAAGACAATAAGCCAAACTCTCCCATGTTTCAAGGTCTCTGGCTCCAAATGCAACCATTCGAGCTCACATACTTTTAATAGGTTTTATTCAACAAGAAATCAAGTGTGTTCGGTTCTTATTACAAGTGCCATGAGCCACAGGATTCACCATGCCTCAAACTAGGGTTTTCTCAACGACAGTCAACCATTGCCTTTGGTTTTGATCAGGACATATTCCCAAGCTTTGGAACTTGATTCTACATGATACTGGACATCCCTAGAGGCCATCTATGGACCTTAGAAGAAAGTGAAGAAGCAAAATCATCAAAGACCATCCAGTTGGAATTCCTGAGGAAAACAAAGTTTTGGTCGAAAAGTCGAGCTTCTGACTTTGATGTTATTGGACCGAAATGAAGTATTCAAGTTATGCTCGACCATGGACTGAGGACACGAGAAATATCAAGGCATTTGTTGAGTTTTATAAGAAAAGGAAAAAGAAAGAAAAGAAAAGAAAAAGAAAGAAAAGAAAAGAAAAAGAAAGAAATGAAAAAGAAAGAAAGGAAAAAAAAAAGAAAAGAAAAAAAAAAGAATGGAAACAGAGGTGGCGCCTGCCACCATTCTTTAAGTGTGGCGCCTGCCTCTTAAAGAATGTGGTGCCCACCACCACCTTGAAAAGGCATGACGCCTGCCATGCTACTTTTGTGGCACCTGCCACATTAATGTGCCATTTTCTACACTCAGAAAAATAATAATGTGTTTTATTTTTTAATAATGCAAATGCAAGTGGTTTGAAAGTCGTCATGAAATGAAAGAAGCTTTTCAGTGAAGGCATGGCTCCACGTCTTCTCAAGCACACAAAAGCAAAACCTACTCTCTGAGCCTTTCTGAATCAAAGACTTTTTCAACCACGCCAGCTTGCATGGAGATTTGAAAAAAGGGTAAAACCGGCAATACACTCTCCTCACTTTCTCCTATAAATATGACGCTCCTCTTCAGTATTAAGGACACCAGATTCACCCCAAACGAAGGCTGAATACTCTATTTTTCTCCCTCAAATTATTCTTGTAAAGTTTATTGTCATTTTGAAGGAGAGGAGCTCGTCATTTATTTTTTCAGAACCGGTATCAGTCAAGAAGCAGTGGACTGTCTCCGCTAGGTAACACTCACTCCCTTTTGTTATTCCGTTTTCAAAATACCATGATTATTGTTTATCAGGTTCATTAGCATGTTAATATGTTGATTCCTAAAAATGTATTGTAAAATCATAATGTTATAATGGTTGTTGTTTGGTTTTATTATGCATGCTGTTTAAAAGATAAAGCAAAATAAAAATGAAAAAAAAAACGAAGCAAAGTGGTGCCTGCCACAATTGCTCTAAGTGGCACCTGCCACTCCTTTTCCATGAATAGGTGGCGCCTGCCACCATGGTATGTTGGGAAGGTGGCGCTTGCCACCACTTTTTTAATGCTTTAATGCATTAAGTGGCACCTACCACCATTATGTGGCGCCTGCCACATCTTTTGGCACCCATTTTATTTTTCAAACTTAATTTTCTTATTTCATTTTCACTTCACTTTCTTATAACATGTTTCCTTTCATTTCTAAAAATTTCAAAAAAGACAAAATAAGTTTTGCTTTATATTCGGTTCACGGTTTCCTTTTTTTTAATGAAAAGTCACCAATTGGTTTCTGTAAGTTTTTTAGAACTTTTCAGTTGGCATGTAAATATTTATTTTTTGTTTCTCGACTGGAAAAACATCATTTCTCTGTTTATATGTGTTGGCTTTTTGTTTCTAATTTTCATAACTTAACATGTTTCCGATTCCGAAACTTTGAGAATATTATCTTTGCTTTATTCATACTGTTCATTTAATTTCAATCCCCTTTAACTTTTGTTTACAAAATATTATACTTCCTCTTCCAAAGGAAAGTCTCTCTATTGACCACAAGGTCATGGATAGCTCATTACCCTTTTAACCTAGCCTTAGGTTTGGAGTTGCCGCACTCCACGTAGGTGTCTTGCTGTCAGACCCTACTTTTCCCGTGAACACTTCATTCCCTTTTAACCTAGCCTTCCCAAGAGATAGCCATTAATCTCTTATAACTCTTAAACCTTTCTTTAACCTTCACAAGAGATAGCCATTAATCTCTTCTCCTTCACGACGGTCCAAATCCTTTCACAAGAGATAGCCATTAATCTCTTCTCCTAAATAATCAATCCTCACAAGCTTTGCTTTCAAGCTTTTCACCCTGTTTTCCCTTGGAACCTTGACCACAGTCAAGATTTTCTTACCCCTTTGTGGGTAACTACGAATGCTCTGATTCCATTCCCGTCAAGATACGTAGGCACGAGATGCGATGTCTTGGCGAGCAAACTTAGTGTACATGCCCTTAGGTCTTTACCTTTACCCTTAGCAGATCACTTTAGCAAGCAAACATAACACAACACAATACAAACAAGAGGTTCCTGTAGAGTACTACAGATACTTAGGGTGTTAATACCTTCCCTTAGTATAACCAACCCCCAAACTTAGATTCTCTTAACTTAGGGTTTTCGTTCTTTACCCTTTCCTTTGGATAAATCAAATCTCGGTGGTGAATTTCCAAGTTTTGTGATGCAAGTTAATTAAATAGCTTGGCATCCGATTCTCACCGCAATAGAAAATGGCGAATTCATTGGGGACATTCCCTAAGAGGGTTAAGCCTATCTTGTTTGTATTTGTGTTTTCTTACATGTTTTTTTGCTTGTATATTTGTATATTTATATCTGTATATATACCCGTTGTGCTTGGGTTTTCTGTTTGGCAGGGTGGTTACTTTGAGTGGTGAGATAAGTCATAACCCAGACTTGAGAGCACTTATGATAGGATTGTGGTGTAATCAATAGTCGGTTGTTGGGAGTAGTCCTAACATTTTTTGGCATATGATGACCACGCTCAGTTGAGGCCCTTTGGGATTGTTGATGTCTGATATGAGTAGTCGCATTGATGTCACTCTTCCCGATTTGAGAGCCCGTGATTCTGAGGACCGTAGTTACCTTCACCCTACTTGGCCTTTTTAGGACGTAGTGCGGTGGCTATGAGGGAGTAGTCCCAAGTATTCGTTACGTGATACTACACTCAGACGAGTTTATCTTGAGAATATTATTGACCCGCGTGAGTAGTCACATAGGCCGATAATATCCGAAGGATTTAAGTTGACTCTGGGAACTTCTTAGAACCCTGTTCTACAGATACAAGAACCCTAGTACACACCCTGTGGTTGATTCTTTACCTAGACTCCATGCTGTGATCTCGAACCCTTGATCCTGTTGCATGTGTTCCGCATCCTGTTGCATTGCATTGCATATCATTTGCATCTTTGCATATTTCATTGCATATGTCTGTTTGTCCAGTGGATCATTTCTAGTTGTCCCTATCTTCTAGTGTCACCTGTGAGTCGTCAAGCTGATGCCTCGACACCGATACCGAACTAGAGCTGACTACAGACACAAGATGTCAGAGCAAGAGGTACACAATGCTGAGATCCGAATGGAAATCGATGACCTTAAGTCGAGCATGACTAAACTCACTGAGATGCTTCAAGTTTTGATTGCTAGAGGAGAGCCTCCCCAAAGAACTGTCATCCAGGAAGTTTCAAGTGCTGAACCTTCATCGGTTTAAATGCCGCCTTCAACTTGGCCCGAGTTTGGTTTGCCACACAACTATTCTCCACCGATTGTATCTACTGCTATGATTGGTCAGACTGCCAAAACAGTGTTTCAAGCTCTAGTTTTTGCTAAGCCTAGACCCGTGGTTCATACTGTTGTCTAGACTACTCGAGCTCCTTTTGAGGATCCTCTTAGTAATCACAATGCTGTCAGATCACACCAAGTGAAGCTTCAGTCGACTTCAATAGACTATCTTCCTCAGAGCCAGTGTTTCAGACAAGATAACTCATCTTTGTTTCTGATTAGTCACTAGACCATGTTTCTTGTTGTTTACACTTTCTTTATTTGTATTAGCTGTTTGCCTTCAAATTATGTTTGTACTTTCATGATTAATGAAATGAGCATTGCAACTTTTGATTCAATTCATTTTGTCCACTATTTACATCTTTATGCTTTCTTTTGCAAAATAGTTTTTTGATTATGCAAAGATTGGAGGGAGGATGATGAAAATGTTATACTCTTAACTGCTGTTAGTATGCTTTCAAATAAACTTTGCTGACGATGTAAGGCATTGTTTTACATTCCTCTAAACACTGGAGAAATAAGGAAGATAATCCCTCGTCAACCCCTTCGAGCCTTGAAGTAGGAGTTTTTCTTTCCTTACAAAAAAACCCTTAAATCTCAACCTTGGGGCAGGGTAGTTCTCAGTTAACTTGAGTGTGAATTCAAATACAAGACACCTTTCAACAAAAATTTGCACTCACAAGTTTTCCTTCGCACACAGCAAGCAAGTGTCGAAGATGTCTTTCAAGTCAAACGCCAATGATGGTTCATTGTAATCATTAAGCCAGGTAATCACTAAAAAAAAGGAGAGTGAAAAAAAATCAAAATAAAAGCCCGCTAAGTCAAAACCTATGAAGGAGACTTAGGCAAAAATTGAGGCATCCCGCTGGCTGTAAGCTCGAATGACACAGTTCAGGCAAAAGTTAGGGATAACAAAAAAATCAATCAAGAGGTTACCAAAATCCTCAAAGACAAAGCGAGTTGACCGAGGTCCTCATCAAAAACAACAAAATGTTGTAAGAAGCGGTGACTTCCATCTCAAGTCCCTTAACTTTTGAACCATCATCATTACTATCATCGGTGCAGTTCCTAACCTGTGGGAACCTGAGTGCATAGTTTGAGTTAACTGAGCATAAGACTGAAGTTCATCACGTAGATTGGGTGGGTCACAAATAAACTTTGAGCCTTTATCCTTTGTTTCATAAACCGTGAACCAGGCCACGTTACAACCCTCAAAAGACCTAATTGAAGCAAGGTTATTTTCAAAGCATACTACAACAAGGTTGCATAAACTGACTCCAAAAGATCTTTGCAGGTCATTACACTTGTGCTTTATCTTTCACTTTTAAATGTCTTGAACCGCTGTGTTCAGACCGGTGACTCATTTTGCTTTGCATCTTCAAAAAAATGATTTTGATTTCAAAAGTTGCATGAACTCTAAAATTACCATGTTTGTACAAATAATTTTGTTTGCAAACTGGCTTTCCTCTCAAGGAATTTTCAAACAATTAAGGAACTTGGTCGGTGATCCTATCAGGGGCAAGTTCTTTCCAAATCCTGTTGAAGAATCAGTTCAAGATTTGTTGTTCAGGGGCAAGTCCTTCTCAGAATTGGTTTATCCAGAATATTTTTCAAGACTCATACTGGGGTAAGCTTTCCCAGTGTACAGTGAAACAATCATTTTCAAGACTCACACTGGGGCAAACTCTCCAAGTGTACAACAAAGCAGTCATTACAGAATCAGACAAACTGAAGCAATGATCAGTTCATCTATAACAGTCAGCTAATCTGGGGCATTTTACTTGAAAATCCCCAAGCATCTCTTCATCCTTCCTACAAGGATCATCACTTGATACAGTTTACCAGTGTGGCATAGATGTGTTCAGCAGTAGCATCTCTAGTCCCCAAGCAGAATGACGGTGATCTCCGTGTTGAGGAATCAGTCTCCCAGTCTTGTCTTCTCACCAAAAGAGTCGAGCTATGTCGTCAGCATCTGCATTCGTATGGCATGATTCATATAATCATACGCATGTCTTGAGTGTTTCATCCTCATTTGCATTTCTCCCGAGGTCGTGTCGTTATCCATGTTTTACCTTGTGGTCAAAGTCCAACTCACTTGGCACCTACCAAACAGATATTGTAGTGTCTATCTGACGTTCTTCCAGATATAACCGTTCTTATCCGATCGTTTTTCCGGATATGTTTGTTCCTCTTTTGTATCCAATTCCATACTTGGATGTCGTTTATTTGTCTCTCTCTGATGTTTTTCCAGATTGAGTCTTTGTTCTGATGTTCTTCCAGAACTTATCTAATGCTTTTCCAGAATTTCATTTCTTTTACCATCTGATGCCCTTTCAGATGTGTCTCTCTTTCTGATGTTTTTCGAGATTGAGTCTTTTGTTCTGGTGTTCTTCCAGAACTTATCTGATGTTTTTCCAGATTGAGTCTTTTGTTCTGATGTTCTTCCAGAACTTATCTGATGTTTTCCCAGATATTTCGCTTTGTCATTCTGATGCTTTTCCGGAACGACATTGCTTTTATCATCTGATGCTTTTCCGGATGCGTCTCTATCTGATGTTTTTCCATATTGAGTCTTTTGTTCTGATGTTTTTCCAGATATTTCGCTTCGTTATTCTGATGCTTTTCCAGATGTGTCTCTCTATCTGATGTTTTTCCATACTGAGTCTTTTGTTCTGATGTTCTTCCTGAACTTATCTGATGTTTTTCCAGATATTTCGCTTCGTTATTCTGATGCTTTTCCGGAACGATATTGCTTTTACCATCTGATGCTTTTCTAGATGTGTCTCTGTATCTGATGTTTTTCCAGATTGAGTCTTTGTTCACTTTCATATGACGCTTTCTCAGATATTGTGATTATACCTTTCATTCAAAGCCATTATTGGATGTCTGGTGTCTTTACATCCAATGCCTTCTTGGATCTCTACCTTTCTCATATTCATCTGATGCCTTCTCAGATATTGTGATTTGTACCTTACATTCAAAGCCATTATTGGATGACTGGTTTCTTTGTCCAATGTTGTCTTGGATCCTTACTTTGTTCACTTTATCTAGAGCCATTATTAGATATTGTGATTGTACCTTTCATTCAAAGCCATTATCGGATGTCTGGTTTCTTTTACCATCTGATGTTTTTCCAGATGTGCCTCCCTCTATCTCTTCTGGCTTTTCTTGAAGATCCCGTTTGAACTCTTCAGTACAAGAAAATCCCAGAAAATCTTTTGTTGATGTCTATCCTTTTATTTCAAATTGATCCCTAGTGGAGATCATGTCTTCTTTCTGGTTTCATGCCCAGTAAAGAGTGTACTTTCATTTCCCCAGTGTCGTCCGGTCACCTATAAATCGGTCGTCCATCTCCCTGGACTTTTCCCTAGTGAAGAGCACCTCTCTGGCTCTTATCCCTAGTGAAGATCTGTGAGATTTCCCCTCAGTTTTATTTTTCTATCCCCGGTGTTTCCTCAGGGTCTCCCCAGTGAGTCTTTTGTTGGTCAACCTGTATCCCCAGTAAATATTTCTTGTGGATATTAACCTTCATCCTTCCCCAGTAGGCTCACCAATAGTTGTTTTCTTTGGTGTTTTGTTTATCTGCATCTTTGTACTATCATGGCAACATATCACCATACCAGAATTTCATTGGCATATCAGCATTTGCATGTCTGTTGCCCGTCCTCGGCATCTGCATCCCATCTAAGGGTAAAATTTTCAGTTTGCTATATTTAAATACCTTTAACTTGATGTACCGAGGATTTCCATTCCTCGTGTCATCTGGTAAAGCTATTTAAATAGGAGCAACTGTTGTACCCCAAATTTTACCCCTTAGATGACATAACACTTTTGCACTTACATTTAGGTTTCGTTCATCCATGCATTGTTAACTAACCACAATATCTTGCCAGTTTGTTTCTTTTGTGAAATCCAAGTTTACACAGGAAAAAGAACAAAAGACAATAAGTCAGACTCTCCCATGTTTCAAGGTCTTTGGCTCCAAATGCAACCATTTGAGCTCACATACTTTCAAGAGATTTTATTAAACAAGAAATCAAGTGTGTTCGGTTCTTATTACAAGTGCCATGAGCCACAGGATTCATCATGCCTCAAACTAGGGGTTTCTCAACGATAGTCAACCATTGCCTTTGGTTTTGATTAGGACATATTCCCAAGCTTTGGAACTTGATTCTACATGATACTGGATATCCCTAGAGGCCATCTATGGACCTTAGAAGAAAGTGAGAAGCAAAATCATCAAAGACCATCCAGTTGGAATTCCTGAGGAAATCAAAGTTTTGGCCGAAAAGTCGAGCTTTTGACTTTGATGTTATTGGACCGAAATGAAGTATTCAAGTTATGCTCGACCATGGACTGAGGACATGAGAAATATCAAGGCATTTGTTGAGTTTTATAAGAAAAGGAAAAAGAAAGAAAAGAAAAAGAAAGAAAGGAAAAAAAAAGAAAGAAAAGAAAAGAAAAAGAATGGAAATAGAGGTGGCGCCTGCCACCATTCTTTAAGTGTGGCGCCTGCCACTTAAAGAATGTGGCACCCACCACCACCTTGAAAAGGCATGGCGCCTGCCATGCAACTCTTGTGGCACCTGCCACATTAATGTGCCATTTTCTACACTCAGAAAAATAATAATGTGTTTTATTTTTTAATAATACAAATGCAAGTGGTTTGAAAGTCATCATGAAATGAAAGAAGCTTTTCAGTGAAGGCATGGCTCCACGTCTTCTCAAGCACACAAAAGCAAAACCTACTCTCTGAGCCTTTCTGAATCAAAGACTTTTTCAACCACGCCAGCTTGCACGGAGATTTGAAAAAAGGGTAAAACCGGCAATGCACTCTCCCCACTTTCTCCTATAAATAGGATGCTGTAGCGAGCGATTTTGGATGTGGTTGCGAAGCACTACCGCTCTTTGGTATCTACAGCTCGATTCATTTTTTATCCTATTAAAGCTGATGAAGGAAGGGAAATAGATGTCTCAAATTAACCCTGCTTGCAAACTGAGGTTAAACAGTCAAAACTGTTGGTTTACAGATGCTACAAAGATTCGGGGTCTCTATTAGGTTTATTTTTTTAAAAGTAGTGTTCGGTCGATGAGTGGGAGGTTTAAGATGTTAGGACGGATGTATGAAAGTATGGGATTTTGGGTTTTTGTTTAGTGTGCTCGCTAAGATTTTTCTTTCAATCTTATGCCTACGTATTCCCGTTTACCGAAACAGGGAAATCAGAGCGATCGTAGTTCCTCCTATTCTATGGGAGGAAATGGTGTTTTGGTGTCTTGTTCAAAGCCCAAGACGTGAAGCTAAAAAGTTAATTTGTATCTTGTTCAAAGCCCAAGATGTGAAGTTGAAGGGTCTATTTGTATCTTGTTCAAAGCCCAAGATGTGAAGCTGAAGGTTTTGACTTTAGAGAGAATTTGTCATCTCTAAAGAGGTTTGTTTGTCACAACTGTTTTATAAAGGAGAATTACTTTAACCGGGATGTGTGAATCCGACAATGCCATAATTTCCTTTATAGGGGATTTCCAACCTGAAGGAGAAGACTTTAACTCAGTGTAGAGCAATGCAATCTTTCCTTAAGAATTTCTCATGCTAAAAGAGGGACAGTGGCATGGATGTAGATGATCCAGAGGCTTGCCGCTTACAGCGATTAGATGAAGGGGAAGGAGTTGTTGATGTTTGTGTACTGTGAACGAGGCACAACTTTGATGCTAAAAGGTTGATTGGATCAACCAGTGGTTTTCTTATACAAAGCCTAAGAGGAGGCTATTGGCCCAACAAGAGGGAATTTTTGTGTGTCTCGTACGAAGCCCGAGAGAGAGGCTAAAAGGTTTTAACCCAACGAGGGAGTCTTTTGGTATCTCGTATAAAGCCCGAGATGGAGGCTATTTGACTCAACAGGAGAATCTTTTATACTCAATAAGAGAGTGTTTTTGTATCTCGTATGAAGCCCGAGATGGAGGCTAAAAAATGGGGGGACTCAATAAGAGAGTCTTTTGTATCTCGTACGAAGCCTCAGATGGAGGCTAAAATTGTTAACTCCGCTGGGGAGAATCATCGTATAAAGCCCAAGAGAGAGGCTATGGTGCTGTTTCAGTTAAGTGACAGGTCCAGTATGCTGATTTAAAGAGAAAATCAGTTCTTATATGAGTAATGCTGTACTCAAGGATTTTGATTCGAGGATCAGGGATATTTCCTTTTCTTTGAGGAAATGGGAAATCCGAAGGGTATTGAGACTGTCCGAGTCTACGGGGTTTCTTCCTATTCTTGAAGGATGCTTGAGAATGTCTTTGGGACTCAAGGGTTTTAGACTGTCCAAGTCTAAAGTTTCATCTTTTGTACTATGCTTTGAGACATAGTAGTAGACTCTTAGAAAGACAGCTCTATTAAGATGACTGATTTCTGTTCCTATACCTCTAGGAGGTCGTCGGGACAATTTGTACGAAGCCCAAGAGGAGGCTGGAAACTTTTAAGAAGCCGATCGGTCCTTGTATAAAGCCCAAGAGGACGCTATCATTCCTGGAGGAAGAAGTCATTATATGAAGCCTAAGAGGAGGTTGTGAAACTTCTAAGAAGACGACGGGTCCTTGTACAATGCCCAAGAGGAGGCGAGGATGCTTTTAGGAAGCCTGTGGGTCCTTGAACAATGCCCTAGAGGAGGCCGATGCTTTTAAAAAGCCGATGGGTCCCCAAACCCCGAGAAATTTAAGACAGGCTATTCACGAGGAATAGATCAAGCCAGGAAAGTTCGAGAATTTGGAAGAAACTCAAGAAATGCAATTCACGGAGAAAAGATCATCTCTGGGGAGTAGAGTTTCTTGACAAGTGCTTTTAAGAAGCCTGTGGGTCCCCAAACCCCGAGAAATTCAAGACAGGCTATTCACAGAGAATAGATCAAGCCAGGAAAGTTCGAGAATTTGGAAGAAACTCAAGAGATGCCATTCACGGAGAAGAGATCATCTCTGGGGAATAGAGTTTCTTAACAACTTCTACGAGTGACAGTCTATAAAAGGGTTCACCGAGAATGCTGCCTTTCATATCTCCATATTGTTTAACCCCAAGAGGAGGGAAGAATGTGTCTGGTAATCCTATGGGGATCTAGTTTTGACTATTTCTAAGAGTGATCAACGGGCTTAATGCTAAACGTAGTTGTCGGGGAAACTCTAAATATCTATACTATTATTGCACAGTTGATATGAGTTTATGAAAGAAGACTTACAGCAAAACAGCCCCATAATACAGTTATATGTATATGAAAGCGGTAAATGAAAGCGTGTAAACACTTACTCGGTTGTAGAGCTTCCATGATGTTTGGTTAGTTGTTCAACAAAGAAAGATTGAAAATAACAACATATTTCAAAATCAAAGGAGAAAGTGCTTTGAAAAGAAAGATTTGGGGCTTACAGCTCAAGGAGAGGCCCAGGGTTTTATCAGTGAGCGTACTGTTTGATTTTGTACAGAGGGACTTATACAAGTGACTGAGGCCCAAAAATTGTTTTCTGTACAAAGGGATGGGTCTTACACTCTCTCAAGAGGCCCAAAAAGTTTTTTAAAGAAAAAGAGTGGGGCTTATAACACGAGGGTAGGCCCAGATGATTTTTCGTTTGAAATGGCGATCGCGCCGAGATTTTCTTTTAACACAGAGGGACTTATACAATATGTGAGGCCCAAATTTGTTTTTGGTTAAAAGGGGATTGGGTCTTACACTCTATTAGAGGCCCAAGATGGTTTTAAGAAATGAAATGGGTCTTACTACTCGAGGGTAGGCCCAGTTGGTTTGATTTTGAATTGGCGATTGCGCCGAGATTTTTGAAAATACAGTTGGACTTATACAATAAGTGAGGCCCACTATTTTGGTATTTACAAAGGGTTGGGTCTTACACTCTATTAGAGGCCGATGAGTGTTTGTAAATGATTTGTTTGATTGAAAATCAAAGAAACCCTAATTTTATTCTTTAAAAGTAAATATTTAAAGAAAATCAATGAAAAATACCAAATAGGTTTGAATAAACCACTTGTGATTTTTGTTTAAGGTTTGAAAAATGATGTATAAATCACAAGAGATATTAAAACTCATTTGGTCTTGATTTTTCAAGATGAACATTCATTTTAAAATGTTTAAAAACAAATAAAAATGAATTTATTCACAAAAATACTAATTATATTAAATAAATAATATAAACTTAATTTTTTTGTGGAATAAAATATTTCAACATTTTTGTGATTTTTTTCAAAAAGAACCAATAAAAAATAATTAAAATTGAAAGAGTTATTAATTTTCCAATTAATAAAACATGAAAATATTGGAAAAAATGGCAAAATGTGAAAAAACACAAAATGGCATGGGTGGGGTTTGAACCCAAGACCTCAAGGCTACAAGGCGCGGACCTTACCACTGGGGTGGTGATACATCCATTGTTTGAAACAAAACAACAAATATACAAGGCATGACTTGGTTTTAGGCCTGGCCCTAGGCAAGATTTGGCAAGTTTTGGCTCAGAAACGTGAAGGTCATAACTTTCTCAATTCTTAATGGTTTGAGACAAAATTTATATGCATCTGGACCAGAATTTCACAAGGAATCCAATGGTGGTGGTAGTTTTTTCAGATCACACTCCCTCCTCAAAACTCGATAGTGGTTTCGAAAATGACCTATAATTGCACTTTCTATGCTACAACTTGGTACAGGCATGGATTATATGGTGAATTAGCTCAAACACAACATATACAACATGTATGAGATGTATATGATCAGTGGACTTCAAAGCATTGCATGATTCAAAGATTCCAAGTTGTGAGGCTTACCTCTTTTTTTGAGATTTTGGAGCTTTTGTGCAATCTATCAAGCCTCTTGTTCCAGAAATGATTTGATGCTTTAGACACACTCAAATGATCCCTTAGAAGCTTTTAGGATGATTGGAATTGGCTGGTACCTGCAAAAACACAAACAGTCCCTTTCTTGCAAAAGGGGTTAAAAGTGACCAAAATAGCAACTCTCTCAAATGGTGTTCCAGATGTATGAAACCATTTGGGACAGTTCAAGGATGATATTTGGAGTGTGTTTGAGGTTTTATCTGGTTTGGAAAGTGACTGAATCAAGACATGGCTTGAAAAATGCACAAAAGGCCTATTTTGAGGTTTTGAGAGGTGACTTTGTGATTTTGTGATTACAGGTCACTTGTGATAGTTTGCACAGCTTACATATGATATATGTGAGGTGTGTGTGTGATTGATTGTGCTGGAAAAGCTCTCAAGCTCAAAAACTCAAAGTTGCCTTGCTAAGAAGGCATTTTTGCCAAGAGAAAGAGGTTTTTAGGAAAGCATCTGTTTGATGGCTTTGGGGTACTCAAACTGAGCATAAATAAGCTCTATTTATAGTAGAGCAAGTTTTTTTTGGGATCCACAGTGAATGGCAACTGCAGCAGAGGTTTGGCCAATGTTGTCCAATGGAAATCCAAGTCTCCTCTAGCCATTGACTAGAGGTTTGGGCACAGGGTTGTGGTTCCCTTGGTCTTGGATAAGTCTTGACTGAATTCAGTTGAGAATGGCTCAGTCCATGCCACCTTGATGCTTCCATTGAATGCTCCAATCCAAAATTGGAGCCTTGTCCCTATTTTGGCAATTCTAGGTTCAACATGCTATTTCTTGTTCCAAAGACTTTGGAGGCTTGGCTCAGTGATTGTCCCCTTTAGATTCAATCCTCAGAGGTGTCCAAGTGGATAGGAGTGTTTGGATTTGCATAATTTTGGCAAATCGAGCAAAAGTGTAAAATCTGTCTTGCCTTGACAGATTTCAACAAGGCAACTTGCCAATGTTATATCTCATAGCTCAAATTGAATTTGGTAATGTTCTTGGCCATTTTGGAAAGCCCTTATATGATACAACAACTGTTTGATCATATTTGGTTTTGATACCTTTTGGATCCAAGTGAAAAATCCCCCTACATTTGGAAAAAAGTAAGGCAAAATCTGACTTAGTGAAATTTTTACTAAGTGTTGGAACAAAGTAACTTTTCTTGATTTTGATCACTCCATAACTCAAAATCCATGAGGAATTTGGACATAGGTCAGTATGAAGCTTTTGTAGAGGGCAATGAGATCTACAAATCAAGCTTTGGATGGGAGAAAATGACTTTGTGGTTTAGGAGTTATGATCCTCCAAAGTTGGTACCCTAACCACTTTATTTTTTAACTTAGAAAAATTTCTAAGTTTTTATGGTTACCCCTTTTACAAGTTATCCAACTTTTCTTGATTTTTCTTGATGAATGATGATTCAAATCATACATTAACATCATTTTAGGGTTAAAAATCCATTTTAGTGAAAAATCTCAAAAAGTCAAAGTTGACTTTTGTGCACAGTTGACTTTTTACCAGATGAATTCCAAATTGTGAAATTCTTCAGGAAATCATGTCCTTGACCTAAATAAAACTTGATGAACATGTTATATGGATGGTATAGAGGATATTGAATCATGTCTTAGGGCTTGGGAGCATGTCCTGGTCAAAAGTCAAAGTTACAATTGACTTTTCCCGCGAAACCCTAACTGTGGTTCAGATGAAATTGAAACTTGTTGCTCAAGCTTCTTGGATCAATCCATTGTTCCAAATGGATCAATATGGCATATTGGAGATCCTAAAATCCTCTCTTGAGGTCTTGGTTCATGATTGGTCCCAAAAGTCAACTTAGGGGTGAATTAGGTCAAGAAACCCTAATTCCTGATTTTTTATGGATGCATCCCCTGAGGCAAAATTGACTGGATACTTGGGTCCATGAGGTTCCATGGAGTATTTTAGGATATGTTTTGAAGCCTTGGCTCATGCCCAGAGGAAAATTTTCATCTGGAAGCCCTGGTCGACCAAAACCCTAATTTGGTGACACTGGCGATCTTGAAGCTTGATCCACCTAGAAGGGAGCAACCTTGTGCTTAATCCTTGAAGTGGGAGTCCTCTTCATCCTTAGTATATACTTGAGAGGTTTATACAAGTTGAAGATCATGTCATTCCTTGATTGATCCTTTGTCTAAAAACTCTGAGAGGGCTTGAAACCCTAATTTTGATAGTATTGAATATTCACCCATCTTTGGGGAGACTAAAGGTTCATCCATATTGTGATGATGATTTACACAATGATGGGAAATCATAGTGGTCAAAATTTGGGGTATGACAGATGCCCCTATTTAATCTTCTTGGATCCGAAGGTGTGAATGACGAAGGTATTCGGGGTGCAAGAGGATTAAATATCAGAATACCCGAAATTTTGATGGTGGTTATGAATGGAAGATTGCATTCATCTTCTTTTGCTAAGCAAGGATGCTCAGAAAAGGTAAACTTCCCCTCAATCGTGGTCTTCAGCCGAGGAACTGGTCTCAGTTTTCTTTTGACAACTTCCCCTTGATCCTGGTTTCCTACCAAGGAACTGGTCTTAGTTTCTGAAATAAAACTTCCCCTCGATCCTGGTTTCCTACCAAGGAACTGGTCTTAGTTTCTTTTGTCAATAAACTTTCTTGACAAGGGACGCTATGTGTAGCGGTTTTCCTCAAACTTCTCACCGAATTTTCCTAGGGAGATGCCATTCGACGAAAAAATTATGATGTCAGACTCGCTGGGAGGACCCAGTCGTCTGAGTTGTAGATGTGTACAAACTTCTCTGTTGGAGACGCCATTTATTTTTACTTGGGGAATGCGAGTCCCTTGAGAGACTGCTTTCGCTTGGGGGTCTTACATCATACTTTTCTCGGGGTCTTCCCGGAGAAATGCCATATGATGGGATCCAATTTTGAGGTGCCGATGACCTTTTCATCTGAGGTCTTTTTCGGAGAGAAAAAATGCCGCACTGCCGAATCTCTGGAGGCGAGATTGTTCAGGCGCCGCGCTTCTTGACGAGATAAGAACTGATAACTCGATTGAGAGGACTGTTATCACTACGGGACAAGACCGACTGGAGTGATAGTGATGCAATATGAAATGTGAATGCAAATTAATAATGCATGATATATGTATGTTTATGCTAACAAAACTGACGCGACATACCAACTAAAAGATGAACATGACTGGATACTCGGCCATCGCGGGGCGAAGAAGTACCGCTGGTTCAAGATAACAATTCTACCTTGCTTAGGAAAAGTAGTCCTCGTGGGGAACTACCGTTGATCGGGCTTAGGAGATGAGAACTCGACCGAAGACGTCAGATGGATTAGTCGCATCTGACACTGTTGATCCTTCATTCAGGCGCATTGGCGTAGAAGGAGTACTTTGATTCTGCACTTTGAAGTTCGCTTACTTCTGGAGAAGCGGTTGATGCTTTTTTGATGTTCAACAGTCAAAAGAAATTGTCGTCTTTATTTTAAAAGCAGAAAAAAAATTTACAAGTAAATTCATTTTTGTTTTATTTTTTGAAGAACCGTTGAGCATGTTAAAATGTCGTTCTGTAAAGCTAAAACAAATGAGAATTACAAACAAAAGCACAAGGGCTCAAATTTTATTGATAAGATGGAGATCAGCCAAACGCGTGATTCCAAAGAGTATATACAAAGCTAGAAAATGGTAATTTACAGGGAAAAGGGCTACGTTGAAACATAACGACCACTATCCTTCTACCAACTTTGAATTCGGGACATCCTGAGCTTCTGTCGAAGATAACCGTGACTGGAGTTTTCCTCCGATGGACGGTGTAACTGCTCCTGCTGAGGGACTTGCCTCTGTTGAACATAGTTACTTGCCATTATCCCTAACTTTTGCCTGGATTGTACTGTGATGTTTCCAATCCACCAGGATGGTTTTTATTTTTATTTTTATTTTATTTTTGTCTCTAACTTTTGCCTGGACCGCCCTTTCGGGGTTTCAATCCACCGAGACGTTTTTTTTAGGCGAAGTATTTCTTGACTACATCAAAATTTGTGGGGTAGGAAAGTTCTTCTCCGTCCATGGTTGCAAGTCTCAAGGCGCCGCCTGATAAAGCTTTCGTGACCACATAGGGGCCATCATAATTCGGAGTCCATTTACCTCGCGAATCAGTGAGAAATGATTGTATCTTTTTTAGCACGAGGTCTCCTTTCCTGAAGATGCGAGGTCGGACCTTTTTGTCGAACGACTTCTTCATTCTCTGTTGATACAACTGACCGTGGCATAGTGCCGTGATTCGCTTCTCTTCAATTAGATTCAGTTCGTCGTGTCGACTTTGACACCATTCAACTTCTGTAAGCTTTGCTTCCATCAATACCCGGATTGACGGGATCTCTACGTCGATGGGGAGCACTGCCTCCATGCCATATATTAGAGAGAAAGGGGTTGCCCCTGTTGAAGTACGAACAGATGTTCGATAACCGTGAAGAGCAAAGGGTAGCATCTCGTGCCAGTCTTTGTAGGTTACAACCATCTTTTGAACAATCTTCTTGATGTTCTTGTTAGCCGCTTCTACCGCTCCGTTCATCTTGGGTCGGTAGGGAGATGAGTTATGGTGTTCAATCTTGAACTCTGCGCATAACTCTGTCATCATCTTATTCTTCAAGTTAGATCCATTATCAGTAATGATCTGGCTCGGACACCATTACGGCAGATGATATTGTTTTTGATAAATCGGACCACCACTTGTCGGGTTACATTAGCGTACGACGCTGCTTCGACCCACTTGGTGAAGTAATCAATGGCTACAAGGATGAACCGATGTCCGTTTGAAGCTTTGGGCTCAATCAAGCCAATCATGTCGATTCCCCATATGGAAAAAGGCCATGGGGAAGAAAGAACCTTGAGATGCGTTGGCGGTACATGAATTTTGTCGGAGTATATCTAACACTTATGACACCTCCTCATGTACTTGTAGCAGTCGGATTCCATGGTCAACCAATAGTACCCTGCTCTCAGAATTTTTCTCGCCATTGTGTGTCCGTTGGCATGAGTGCCAAAGGATCCTTCGTGAATTTCTTTCATCAGCATGTCTGCTTCTGGTCTGTCTACGCATCGGAGCAAAACCATGTCGAAGTTTCTCTTATAGAGTATGTCACCGCTCAGGAAGAAGTTTCCAGCCAGTCTTATGAGGGTTTTTCTGTCCTTCCTTAGTGCCCCAGGTGGGTACTCTTGTTTTTGAAGGAAGCATTTGATATCGTGATACCAAGGTTTGTAGTCTATGACTGCTTTAATTGTGAAGACGTAAGCGGGCCGTTCTAGGCGCATTATGTCGATCTTAGGTAGGCCAGCCTATTGACCTACACTAATCATGGAAGAGAGAGTGGCTAAGGCGTCAGCCATGTGATTGTCATCACGAGGGATGTGATGAAACTCGATTCTATTAAAAAAGGTAACAACCTTCTTGCATAGTCTTTGTAAGGAATCAATTCTGATTGGTATGTGCTCCAATCTCCTTTTATCTGATTGATAACCAGGGCTAAGTCGCCGTATATGTCCAAGTTTTTGATCCTTAAATCAATCGCTTCTTCGAGACCCATAATACAAGCTTCGTATTCGGCCTCTTTGTTTGTACATTTGAACGTGAGTCAAGCGGTGAAAGGAATGTGGGTACCCTGAGGGGTAACAATTATTGCCCCAATTCCGTTTCCATAATGATTAACTGCTCCGTCAAAGATAAGTCCCCATTGGGAACCTGGTTCTGGCCCTTCACTGGGTAGCGGTTCATCACGATCTTTCATTTTTAAATACATGACATCTTCGTCTGGGAAGTCAAACCCAATTAATTCCTAATCGTCAATCGGTTGATGAGCCAAATGATCGGCTAAAATACTTCCTTTAACGGCTTTTTGAGCATGGTACTCTATGTCATATTCTGATAACAGCATCTTCCAACGGGCAATCCTTCCCATGAGAGCAGGTTTTTAAAATACATACTTGATTGGATCCATTTTGGAGATCAACCAGGTAGTGTGATGAATCATGTACTGGCGAAGAAGTTTGGCTGTCCAAGCCAAAGCGCAACAAGTTTTTTCGAGCATAGTGTATCGAGTTTCGCAGTCGGTGAATTTCTTGCTCAGATAGTAGATGGAAGACTCCTTCCTTTTGGTTTCGTCTTGTTGGCCAAGTACACACCCCATTGAGTCTTCCAAGACTGTTAAATATATGATCAGTGGTCTTTCTTCCACTGGGGGTGATAAAATCGGAGGATTCAACAGATATTCCTTAATACCGTCGAAGGCGGTTTGGCAATCTTTTGTCCAAACGCAATCCTGGTTCTTTTTGAGTAATTTGAAAATCGGCCCACAGGTCGCGGTCATAAGGAATATGAATCTGGAGATGTAGTTCAAACGTCCCAGGAATCCTCTGACTTATTTTTCAGTTTTCGGAGAAGGAATTTCTTGAATGGGCTTGACCTTGTCAGGATCAACCTCAATTCCTTTCTGGCTGACGATGAACCCTAAGAGTTTCCCTGAACAGACACCGAAGGTGCACTTGTTGGGATTTAAGCAAAGTTTGTACTGTCTCAAATGCTTGAATAACTTTGACAGGTGGGTCACATGCTCCTCTTCTGTCTTAGATTTTGCAATCATATCATCAACATACACTTCGATTTCTTTGTGTATCATGTCATGAAAAAGAGTAGTCATGGCCCTTTGATAGGTTGCCCCGGCGTTCTTCAAACCGAACGACATTACCTTGTAACAAAAGGTACCCCATGGGGTAATGAACAAAGTTTTCTCCATGTCTTTCGGTGCCATTTTGATCTGGTTATATCCCGAGAATCCATCCATGAAGGATAAAACTTTGAACTTTATTCTACTGTCAACCAGCATGTCAATGTGTGGTAAAGGAAAGTCGTCCTTTGGACTTGCCTTGTTCAGATCCCGGTAGTCGACACACATTCTGACCCTTCCGTCCTTTTTCAGAACGGGTACGATATAGGCTAACCATTGAGGATATTCTGATGTAGCGAGGAATCCCGCGTCAATCTGTTTCTGTACCTCCTCTTTGATTTTGATGGCCATGTCCGGGTGAGTGCGTCTCAACCTCTGCTTTACTGGCGGACATTCCGATCTTGACGGCAAGTGATGTTCCACGATGCTGGTATCCAACCCTGGCATATCCTGATAGGACCAAGCGAATACATCAGGGAATTCTTTGAGAAGCTTTATTAAACTCTCTTTGGCAATTGGACTGAGCAGTGCCCCAATCCTGATTTCTTTTCTCTCCTTTTCTAAACCCAAGTTTACCGTTTCCAACGGCTCTTTGTAAGGTTCAATGGACCTTTCCTCTTGTCTGAGTAGTCGGGAGATCTCTTCTAAAATTTCGTTGTCAACTTCTTCTTCAGCCCCAAATACCGGGAACCCAAAGTCGGGAGAAGGCATCGGATCGTATGTTTCAACGGGGTTTAAAACAAGCAATCTGCATGATGAGATGATTCGTGTTTAGAAGAGATAGATAAAATGCAAGTGTGTGCAGTGTATTTCTTTTACTGCTTGTTTTTATTATTGAATTGTTTTTTAGGATTACCATTTTCTGAGAAAAGTGAAAAGAGAAAACAACAATTAATGCGGAAATTACAGAACAACGTTATTTTATTAATGAACAAGTCGATCCTTGAAACTACAGCCCTATAAAACAAAACTCTATCGCTTTGGGCAAAGCGAAGAGGGAAATTTACAGAAAGCGAGCCCTATCAAAACATCTGTTTCACCTGGGCAGGGTGAAAGGTTAAAGATGGCAATTACTTTGACTTATGAACAATCTTCGGAACATCGACAGCAACCCATTGGCGGCGAACTCCTTGGTGAATCACAAAGTCTAGCACCTTCCTTGATTTGTCTTCAGA
Organism: Lathyrus tuberosus; assembly: GCA_022829125.1. Taxonomy (NCBI): domain Eukaryota; kingdom Viridiplantae; phylum Streptophyta; class Magnoliopsida; order Fabales; family Fabaceae; genus Lathyrus; species Lathyrus tuberosus. The sequence continues at coordinate 1,991,462 of JALAZF010000435.1, forward strand.
AATAATGCTGATTTCTGGTGGAGCAGGATCATTGGAATCTGTCTCCCAGGCAGAATTGTCGTAGGAGAATTCCTATGTTGCATTTTGCATAGCATTTGTGCTCTCAGCTGTATCTCCCCATCCAGTTGGCTGGATGTCTTCGAGCCTGATACGAGAGCTTTCAGGAGCGGTGTACTTGATCATATAGTTGTGCTTTCCACTCGGTTGTCCCAGAGTGTCCCACACTTCTTTTGAACTGGAGGAGTCATCCCTCTCGATGACGTTGACCTAGAGAAAAGCATAGTTGATGAATTCAAGTCCTGTAAACGTTGCAAATTCATCTTCATGTTGAGTAGTTTCTGAATGACCCGAGTGTTGATCCCATGACATGGTGGGGACACAGGTATTCTGTTCAATGATGCTCAGCTGAGTTTCATTACTCGGCTGACTTTCTGGCCCCAAATCTCCTGGGTAAGGCTGCCACATTGGCAGCCCATCCATCGGGCCATAGTTATTATGGTCAAAGTTGTCTTTCATTAAAGTGTCTTCCTCTAATGAATTTGGCGGAGCACGACATCCTTCCTGATCACAACCTCCGTATATCATTTCGACATCTGACCATGGTATAAATCTCGGACTCTGTGCGGGATAGCAAAATGGCGTAGGCACCTCTTCCTGAGACATATAACCGTCCTCGTTAAGATAGGACTTCCATTCTTCATCCATGTCGGAGGGATCCTCCTCATTGATAGCATAGACTATTTGAGACACTGGGTGAAGGAAACCTCCACTGTGGAAGAAGTTCTTAATGGGATGAAGACTTTCATCGTTAGCAGCTGTCCGGGTACAGGTTGCAGAAAAACCAAGACCTTTCTTTGTTGTATTGCTAGTAGGAATGACAAGCTGCCCCCATCCTGTTGTATCGGTACTCTCGACTGCTTTAATAGCATCTTTGTATGAGGAAATCGAAGTTCCTCCTCCGGATTGATCATCCTTGTGTAGCGAAAGCGCTTGGAACTGGGTTCCGATTATCCCTTCTGGTTCTACATAAGTGGATGACGATAAATTGCTGACGAGCAAGGCCTGTTCCCCACAGACTGTGATGAGTTGGCCGTTCTGGACGAACTTTAGCTTTTGGTGGAGGGTCGAGGTAACCGCTCCAGCCTGATGTATCCAAGGTCTTCCTAATAAACAACTGTACGTTGCCCGGATGTCCATGACCTATAAGGTAACTTGGAAAGTGTGAGGACCAATAGTTATGGGAAGGTCAACTTCGCCGATAACCGTTTTTCTGGATACGTCGAACGCTTTGACGACGACCTCGCTGGTTCTCATCGGAGTGCCTTTGAATGATAATTGAGTCAAAGTGGACTTCGGCATAACATTCAGGGCTGACCTGTGTCTACCAGTACGCTGGCTAAAGCATCGTCCTGGCAGTTGACTGTAATATTGAGTGCCATGTTATGACGGCGACCCTCTTCAGGTAATTCCTTATCACTAAATCCCAAATTATTGCAGGAAATGATGTTAGAGACAATACTATCGAACTGTCTGATTGTTACATCCTGTTCCACAAAGGCTTGCTCCAAGACTTTCTGTAGAGCCTCCCTGTGCGCTTCTGAACTGAGTAACAGTGACAATACCGAGATCTTTGAAGGAGTCTGTAACAGTTGATCAACAATGTTGTATTCACTCCTTTGGATGAGCTTCAGCATCTCATCATCGTTTTTCGAAAGGTCGGGATTACTGGATTGACCGACTGATGGATTGGGAGCTTCTGTCTGAAATTCCTTTTCTTTGTTAGACTCTTCAACTCCTCTGTTGAAGATTCTACCACTCCTCGTTACACGACTGATGTCTGCAATATTCACGACGGAGGGTAATGGAATTTCCTTTCCATTTTCAATTATCGTTGCACCGTATTTGTAAGGGATTGCCTTAGCTGATTCATACGGTAGTGGTCCCGGCAGATAGATAACTATGGGAACCTTCTGGTTTTTCTGACCATCGTACGCAGTTTCGATCCGTTCCTGGTTGGGAATTCTTGATTCGTCAAGTAGAGGGGTAATGGAAAAAACATCCCTAGTTCTTTGATGATCAGAGATTACAACAACGTCCTCAATTTGATTGGCAAGGTAGTTCGGCGACCAATTGATGGGTTCGGAACCTGGATATGGGCGAATCTCTCCACGATCCACCTGCCCCTGGAGAGCTGCTCGCACAAGGTAGCACCCTTGGTTACTTTTCTAACAGACTCCACAATATTCATAATTGTGTGGTGGCACCTGGCCATGCCCACTTTGAATACAATGTAACCTCACTAGGTTAGCTTCCACGAGTCGGACATCCTGATTTTGACGCCGAGTGGGGTTTCTGTTATTGATACTAATTTGCTGAGTATCTTCATCCATGTAGATTGGCATCCACCAATGATTTAACAAGTGCTGAAGTGCTTCCTGGACAAGGGCACATCCCTGATCATTTTCGCAACCCACTTTACAGCTGTGATAATTATGTGATATCAGGAATCCGAGTCGGACCTGCTCAGCATGCAGCTCTACCAAGTTGGTATTCATCAAGCGAATGTCGAAGATTTGAACCATATTGATCTGATAGGGATTCCTATCATGGTAGTCCTGGATCCATCCAAGATCCATCTGACGTTGGAGGGCCTCCTGTATGAAAGAGCATCCCTGTTTGTTTACCGAGCAAGTCAGACAAGAACTGTAATCGTGCCATGGCAGATTATGATACTGGCTTTGCCTTGAATGCATTGCCACCAGGTTGACATTCATCGCACGGATGTTGTGGTTCTGAATGACGTTGGAATTCGTATAGACCATGTTAACTCCACGAACTCGGTGCTCTTGGATCCATCTAAGATCCATCTGTTCCTGTAGGGCTGCTTGCACCACAGAACATCCTTGATTACTTTTATAGCAGACATCACACTGGTGATAATTATGAGGTGGCACATGGCCATATCCACTCTGTCTACAATGCATCTTGACCAGATTGGTCTTTAACAAGAGTACATCATGAATCTGATAGACATTGTTAAATTCTTTCTCAATCAGGTTGACTGCAGCTTTCTCATGTTGAGGCAGCGGGTTCGTAAGAACATTGGGATTCGTATCTTTGAAAGATAAGAGCCCGCTCCTAACAAGCATTTGCACGTCGGATTTGAAATTGAGACAATTCTCTATGTTATGCCCTGATCCTCCTTGATGATAAGGGCATGTCTGATCCACCTTAAACCAAAAAGGCGGATTTTCTGGTACTGTAAGAGGAGACTTAGTCTGGATGTGCCCCTTAGCCAGTAGTAACGGAAATAGTTCTGCGTACAACATGGGTATAGGATCAAACCCTGACGGTCGTGTTGTACGGTTGTTGTTATATGGAGGACGAGCCTGGTAAAGAGGCTGTTGTGTCCTTTGCTGATTAGGTTGGCTCTGCGCAATCGGAGGTTGATACGTAGGAATAGGCGCAGGGCTGATAGCAGGAGTTACAGCTGCTACCGGTTGATAATGTCGCCTTTGCTTTCCGAGAGATATATTCCCAATATCTTTCTCTTTTTTCTTAGGGAGAGCACTACCGTATCATTTTGTACTACTCGATGATCCAGCGTCTTTCACTAGACGTCCTTCTCGGACGGCTTCCTCAAGACGAACCCCCATACCGACCATTTCGGTGAAGTCACTGGGTGCACTGGCAACCATTATGTCGTAGTAAAATGAGCTTAAGGTTTTTAAGAAGATCTTTGTCATCTCTTTTTCCTCAAGAGGTGGACAAATCTGAGCGGCGATTTCACGCCATCTTTGAGCGTACTCCTTAAAGATTTCCTTGTCCTTTTGTGACATTGATCTGAGTTGATCTCTGTCCGGTGCCATGTCTAAATTGTATTTGTATTGTTGGACGAAGGCAGTACCAAGATCTCTGAATGTACTAATCGTAGTATGGTTTAAACCCATGTACCATTTTAATGCGGCACCGGTTAAACTATCTTGAAAGTAGTGAATCAGTAGGTCCTGATTCTCCATCTGAGCTGACATTCGCCGAGCGTACATCACCAGATGGCTCTGAGGGCAAGAGTTACCCTTGTATTTTTCAAATTCGGGCACTTGAAATTTGTGCAGAACTTTCACATTGGGGACCAGACAAAGGTCTGCGGCGTCCTTTTCAAATAAATCCTGACCACGGATGGCTTGCAGTTCTTTCTGCATTTCCAGGAACTGTTCCTGGAATTCATCCATTCTATCGAACATAGTTTCCTTCTTACTAGAAGGTATCGGTGGAATCTGTCCTTCCGGGACAGTGTGCACCACAGGGGGTGGTACAGTGACTACGACAGTGAATCTTGGCGTTTCCCGAAGTTTGTAACCTTCAGGAGTCTTCAGTATGCCCCTGGCATCTTCGCTTTCCCAAAGTTTGTAACCTTCAGGCCCAGCGGCTTCTGTTATGATTCCCTGATCTTCAGTGATCGGTGGAACATATCCTTCCGGGATATAGTTAATAGGCATGCCCCAAGGACGATCTTTCAGCATTTGATACCTAGGATCATACTTTTCCACTATGGGTATTGAGGTGATCTCTGAGATCATAGTTCTTTGTAGCTGAGCTTCTGCCATGGCTTGCGTGTCATTACGAAGCTTTCTCATATCCTCTCTTAGAGCGTCGATCTCTTCTTTCAACTCTCTGTTTTCTTCCTCAAGATCATCCATCTTTTTCTGACGATTGGCCCGAGTATTATACGAATGAGACAGTTTGACTCTAAAACCGAGACACAAACGTGAGATTCATAGGTAAGAAGAATAAGCGATGTGAGAATGATGAATGCAATGATTAAATTAATTGTTTTTTGGTTTAATCAAAATAAACTTCGACAATTAGATTGCAAATATCAAACAGTGGGGAAACCCCTTTTTTTATTGAATTCAAAGGATTACAGAAATGGAAATACAGTAGATTACAAGGTGCAGAAACAGAAACCTAAGCTAATGGGTCCCGAGTCTTCTCTGAAGAGAAATCGGGTGCTGACTCTGGTACTTTCCTTTTCTTTGACCGGGGCTCTTAGGTCGTTGTCGGGTTGTCATTCCTTTGCCAGGTGAAAGGAGTGAGCAAATTCCTTTGGTTGTCCTGATTATCCACAGCATGTTGCTCTAAAATTTCAATCAGAGCGTCCTTTTCTTTCAGTAGCTGCTGTATTTTGATGCACTCTATGTTGAGGGTGCGATACTTGTTCTTCCAAGACCTCCTTTCCTTTTTCACTTTGTTGAGAGTTACCTGAAGCTTTTCCGTTTCCGTCATGAAATACATGACAGATTCCTTTGGCGGAAGAATTCTGTGACGAGGATACGACATTTTTAGCTTGAGAGCTCTAGTTTGTACCCAGTGGAGATAAGGCTCCACCGAGACACATTCCGGTTTTCCTAGAGACTCCCGTCCTTTCTTATGAACATGTTTCCAAGCGTGCACTATTTCCATCTTTAGTGATCTGTCACTTTCTCCTTCCTTGAAGAAAAGACCTTCCAGATGAGCATTAAGTGGGATATGCCTCATCGGGTATCCGAATTGACGACGAACCAACACTGGATGGTAGTTAATTCCTCCCTTAGTTCCAATAAGGGGTACGTTGGGGAAGTTTCCACAACGGTCAATGATCCTGATCCCATCATAAATCCTATTACACCAATCTATATCAGAGTTGGTAAGAGACATGATCTTCTGCGACCAACGTAAGGCACTCTTATGATCCCAAAATACAGCAGACTTGGGCAAATGGGAGATAAACCATTTATATAATAGGGGTACACAACACGTGATCATTCCTCCGCTGTACAAATTTCCTAAGTGTACAGAATGATACGCATCTGCGAGCAAAGTCGGCACAGGGTTTCCAATGAGAAAAACCTTAATGGCGTTGATATCTACAAAGTTATTGATGTTGGGAAACAAAAATAACCCGTAGGTGAGTAAGATAAAGATGCTTTCAAAAGCAGTCACGTTCCCGATACTGGTGAAGTACAGGGCTTTCTTTGTCAAGAACTGGGCTGGCAAACCTTGTATGCCACCCTTAGTGGTCATGCGAGTCCTGACCTCAGACTCGTCCAAATGAATTTCTCTTGCAATGGTCTGATTCTTTGGAATTTCTTCCAGTCCAGAAAATGGAGCTTGATCCGTAATGTGTAGATCAATCAGAATAGAAAATTCCTCCAGCGTTGGTGCTAGTTGGTAATCCGGGAATGTGAAACAGTGATAAACTGGATCGTAATACTGGATGAGTGCATCCATGATTCCCTCAATCACATGGACTCTTAGCAGCGATAGCAAACCTTCGTACTTGGCTCTGAAAGCCTCAGGGTTAGTGATCATCCTTGCTAACCTTCTCAAATCCTCTAGTTTTGGAACCTTGAAGGTGTACTTATGAGTTCTCCTTCGACCGAAATCCATTAGCGTAATTCTTTTCTCTAATATTTGCAATCACAGTCTTAGTTTAATTTGAAAAACAGAGAGACTAGAAGAGAAATTTTTTGAATGTTTTAATGTTTTTTTTAAATGAATGCATGAATGCAGCACACAAAAACATAGAAAAAACATGGGGTCAAAGGGTCGTTGTCATGAAGTCAAGGCTCTACCCATCCCCAAAGGTTTACACTAGGGTGATTTTTTGTACCTGTACTCAAAATCATCAGCTCCTCCCAGGATAACAAACAGCAAGCATATCGCCAGCGAGATGTATGAAATCTTAGAGTAAATGCCATTCACTGAGATAGATCATCAGCCTCAAATGAGGGTAGTATCGCGTGACTACTATTTTCGATAGCTTCCGCACTACAAAAGGGTTGGCTCCTCAGCTTCTCGGACATCACAATCGGCCTATTACCTATGAGAGGGAATGGGTTGTATTGTCCAGCCTCCACTGAGGTTGATGGTCGACCTCGTCGCCATCACTTATCTTAAGTGTATACTCAATCTTTCCACATGCGGCATCACACGCATTCCCATTAGCAGAAAAATAAACAGGTATAGCAATTAGGAAAAGCAGTATATATATTCGTCCTAAAGTCCTAGACTTTAAAGAGCTATGAACCCTATGTCCCTGATAAAAAATGGCTCCCCGACGGAGTCACCATTTTGTGGTTTCTTTCCTATTTAAAAGTTTTGGGTTAAATATACAATACCCCCCTGCAATGTTAGCGATTTCTCATTTTAGCCCCTGGTAAAGTTTTTTTTTTAAAAACCCCCTCGTAATATCCAGATTCCCTCACTTAGGCCCCTGGCTGCCACATGGCAGCAAAGATTCCTCTCTCTTTGCTTACGTGGCAGCCACGTGGCATTTTTTATATTATTTTATTATTTTATTATTATTTTATTATTTATTTTTTTTTATTTTTTTTTTATTTTTTTTTATTTTTTTTTATTTATTTTTATTTATTTTTTTATTTTTTTGTACTTTTTTTTTTAATTTTTTTAATTTTTTTTTAATTTTTTTTTTTAATTTTTTTTTACTTTTTTGTTTTATTTGTTTTTATTATAATTTTTATAATTTTTTTTCTTTTTTTTATTTCTTTTTCGTTTTTATTTATATATATATATATATATATATATATTTTTTTTTTTTTCGTTTTTGGACCTAATTTTTATTTTTAATTCTATTTTAAACAAATTTTTATTTTAAAAATTACACTAGTGCAGAAAAGACTTTTTATATCGGGCGAAAAACACATTTTACATCGGTTCTGGGTCCGATGTAAAGCCAAGCGATGTAGTAAATCAAAGACATTTTACATCGGGCCATAGTCCGATGTGAAAAATACATCTACTACATCGGTTGACTATTAAGTCTGATGTGAAATACATCTACTACATCGGTTGACTATTAAGTCTGATGTGAAATACATCTACTACATCGGTTGACTATTAAGTCCGATGTAAAATGTATGTTTTTACATCGGTTGCCTTTCTGACCCGATGTAAAATGTATGTTTTTACATCGGTTGCCTTTCTGCCCCGATGTAAAATGTTTTTTTTTACATCGGTTTCCTTTCTGGCCCGATGTAAAATGTATGCTATCTTTATTAAAATGTATGTTTTTACATCGGTTGCAAGGCGAAAATGAAATAAAAAAAAAAGAAAAAAAATTATAAAAAAAACAAATAAAACAAAAAATAAAACAAAATAAAAAAAATTAAAAAAAAATTTTAAAAAAAAAATTAAAAAAAATTAAAAATTAAAAAAATTAAAAAAAAAAAATAAAAAAATTAAAAAAATTAAAAAAATTAAAAATTAAAAATTAAAAATTAAAAAAAAATAAAAAAAAAATAAAAAAAAAATAAAAAACAAATAAAAAAAAATAAAAAAAAAATAAAAAAAAAATAAAAAAATAAAAAAAATAATAAAATAATATTAAAAAATGCCACGTGGCTGCCACGCAAGCAAAGAGAAAGGAATCTTTGCTGCCATGTGGCAGCCAGGGGCCTAAGTGAGGGAATCTGGATATTACGAGGGGGTGTTTAAAAAAAAAAATTTTACGGGGGCTAAAATGAGAAATCGCTAACATTGCAGGGGAGTATTGTATATTTAACCCAAAAGTTTTTGACCTAGGATCCTAGTGAAGTCAACAAAGAGCCCTATCTCAGAAATAAAGACCGGCCCCACGATGGGCGCCATTTTTAAAGTTTCCACCTAATATATGGGAAGAGAACAAGATCTCGCTACAAAGATAAGACAGATCCTAATGACATGTCCCCAGTGAAGTCGCCATTTTTCTGTAGCGAGCGATTTTGGATGTGGTTGCGAAGCACTACCGCTCTTTGGTATCTACAGCTCGATTCATTTTTTATCCTATTAAAGCTGATGAAGGAAGGGAAATAGATGTCTCAAATTAACCCTGCTTGCAAACTGAGGTTAAACAGTCAAAACTGTTGGTTTACAGATGCCACAAAGATTCGGGGTCTCTATTAGGTTTATTTTTTTAAAAGTAGTGTTCGGTTGATGAGTGGGAGGTTTAGGATGTTAGGACGGATGTATGAAAGTATGGGATTTTGGGTTTTTGTTTAGTGTGCTCGCTAAGATTTTTCTTTCAATCTTATGCCTACGTATTCCCGTTTACCGAAACAGGGAAATCAGAGCGATCGTAGTTCCTCCTATTCTATGGGAGGAAATGGTGTTTTGGTGTCTTGTTCAAAGCCCAAGACGTGAAGCTAAAAAGTTGATTTGTATCTTGTTCAAAGCCCAAGATGTGAAGCTGAAGGGTCTATTTGTATCTTGTTCAAAGCCCAATATGTGAAGCGGATGGTTTTGACTTTAGAGAGAATTTGTCATCTCTAAAGAGGTTTGTTTGTCACAACTATTTTATAAAGGAGAATTACTTTAACCGGGATGTGTGAATCCGGCAATGCCATAATTTCCTTTATAGGGGATTTCCAACCTGAAGGAGAAGACTTTAATCAGTGTAGAGCAATGCCATCTTTCCTTAGGAATTTCTCATGCTAAAAGAGGGACAGTGGCATGGATGTAGATGATCCAGAGGCTTGCCGCTTACAGCGATTAGATGAAGGGGAAAGAGTTGTTGATGTTTGTGTACTATGAACGAGGCACAGCTTTGATGCTAAAAGGTTGATTGGATCAACCAGTGGGTTTCTTATACAAAGCCTAAGAGGAGGCTATTGGCCCAACAAGAGGGAATTTTTGTGTGTCTCGTACGAAGCCCGAGAAAGAGGCTAAAAGGTTTTGACCCAACGAGGGACTCTTTTGGTATCTCGTATAAACCCCGAGAAGGAGGCTATTTGACACAATAGGAGAATCTTTTATACTCAACAAGAGAGTGTTTTTGTATCTCGTACGAAGCCCGAGATGGAGGCTTAAAAATGGGGGGACTCAATAAGAGAGTCTTTTGTATATCTTACGAAGCCCGAGATGGAGGCTAAAATTGTTAGCTCCGCTGGGGAGAATCATTGTATAAAGCCCAAGAGAGAGGCTATGGTGCTGTTTCAGTTGAGTGACAGGTCCAGTATGCTGATTTAAAGAGAAAATCAGTTCTTATATGAGTAATGCTGTACTCAAGGATTTTGATTCGACGATCAGGGATATTTCCTTTTCTTTGAGGAAATGGGAAATCCGAAGGGTATTGAGACTGTCCGAGTCTACGGGGTTTCTTTCTATTCTTGAAGGGTGCTTCAGAACGTCTTTGGGACTCAAGGGTTTTAGACTGTCTAAGTCTAGAGTTTCATCTTTTGTACTATGCTTTGAGAAACATTAGTAGACTCTTAGAAAGATAACTCTATTAAGATGACTGATTTCTGTTCCTATACCTCTAGGAGGTCGTCGGGACAATTTGTACGAAGCCCAAGAGGAGGCTGGAAACTTTTAAGAAGCCGGTCGGTCCTTGTATGAAGCCCAAGAGGAGGCTATCATTCCCGGAGGAAGAAGTTATTATATGAAGCCTAAGAGGAGGCTGTGAATACTTCTAAGAAGCCGACGGGTCCTTGTACAACGCCTAAGAGGAAGCGGGGATGCTTTTAGGAAGCCTGTGGGTCCTTGAACAATGCCCAAGAGGAGGCCGATGCTTTTAAGAAGCCGCTGGGTCCCCAAACCCTGAGAAATTCAAGACAGGCTATTCACGAGGAATAGATCAAGCCAGGAAAGTTCGAGAATTTGGAAGAAACTCAAGAGATGCAATTCACGGAGAAAAGATCATCTCTGGGGAGTAGAGTTTCTTGACAAATGCTTTTAAGAAGCCTGTGGGTCCCCAAACCCCGAGAAATTCAAGACAGGCTATTCACAGAGAATAGATCAAGCCAGGAAAGTTCGAGAATTGAGAAGAAACTCAAGAGATGCCATTCACGGAGAAGAGATCATCTCTGGGGAATAGAGTTTCTTGACAACTTCTACGAGTGACAGTCTATGAAAGGGTTCACCGAGAATGCTGCCTTTCATATCTCCATATTGTTTAACCCCAAGAGGAGGAAAGACTGTGTCTGGTAATCCTATGGGGATCTAGTTTTGACTATTTCTAAGAGTGATCAACGGGCTTAATGCTAAACATAGTTGCCAGGGAAACTCTAAATATCTATACTATTATTACACATTTGATATGAGTTTATGAAAGAAGACTTATAGCGAAACAGCCCCACAATACAGTTATATGTATATGAAAGCGGTAAATGAAAGCGTGTAAACACTTACTCGGTTGTAGAGCTTCCATGCTGTTTGGTTAGTTGTTCAACAAAGAAAGATTGAAAACAACATTATATTTCAAAATCAAAGGAGAAAGTGCTTTGAAAAGAAAGATTTGGGGCTTACAGCTCAAGGAGAGGCCCAAGGTTTTATCAGTGAGCGCACTGTTTGATTTTGTACAGAGGGACTTATACAAGTGACTGAGGCCCAAAAATTGTTTTCTGTACAAAGGGATGGGTCTTACACTCTCTCAAGAGGCCCAAAAAGTTTTTTAAAGAAAAAGAGTGGGGCTTATAACACGAGGGTAGGCCCAGATGAATTTTCGTTTGAAATGGCGATCGCGCCGAGATTTTCTTTTAACACAGAGGGACTTATACAATATGTGAGGCCCAAATTTGTTTTGGTTAAAAGGGGATTAGGTCTTACACTCTATTAGAGGCCCAAGATGGTTTTAAGAAATGAAATGGGTCTTACTACTCGAGGGTAGGCCCAGTTGGTTTGATTTTGAATTGGCGATTGCGCCGAGATTTTTGAAAATACAGTGGGACTTATACAATAAGTGAGACCCACTATTTTGGTATTTACAAAGGGTTGGGTCTTACACTCTATTAGAGGCCCATGAGTGTTTGTAAATGTTTTGTTTGAGTGAAAATCAAAGAAACCCTAATTTTATTCTTTAAAAGTAAATATTTAAAGAAAATCAATGAAAAATACCAAATAGGTTTGAATAAACCACTTGTGATTTTTGTTTAAGGTTTGAAAAATGAGGTATAAATCACAAGAGATATTAAAACTCATTTGGTCTTGATTTTTCAAGATGAACATTCATTTTAAAATGTTTAAAAACAAATAAAAATAAATTTATTCACAAAAATACTAATTATATTAAATAAATAATATAAACTTAATTTTTTTGTGGAATAAAATATTTCAACATTTTTGTGATTTTTTGCAAAAAGAACCAATAAAAAATAATTAAAATTGAAAGAGTTATTAATTTTCCAATTAATTAATAAAACATGAAAATATTGGAAAAAATGCAAAATGTGAAAAAACACAAAATGGCATGGGTGGGGTTTGAACCCAAGACCTCAAGGCTACAAGGCGCGCGCCTTACCACTGGGGTGGTGATACATCCATTGTTTGAAACAAAACAACAAATATACAAGGCATGACTTGGTTTTAGGCCTGGCCCAAGGCAAGATTTGGCAAGTTTTGGCTCAGAAACGTGAAGGTCATAACTTTCTCAATTCTTAATGGTTTGAGACAAAATTTATATGCATTTGGACCAGAATTTCACAAGGAATACAATGGTGGTGGTAGTGTTTTCATATCACACTCCCTCCTCAAAACCCGATAGTGGTTTTGAAAATGACCTATAATTGCATTTTCTATGCTACAACTTGGTACAGGCATGGATTACATGGTGAATTAGCTCAAAAACAACATATACAACATGTATGAGATGTATATGATCAGTGGACTTCAAAGCATTGCATGATTCAAAGATTCCAAGTTGTGAGGCTTGCCTCTTTTTTTGAGATTTTGGAGCTTTTGTGCAATCTGTCAAGCCTCTTGTTCCAGAAATGATTTGATGCTTTAGACACACTCAAATGATCCTTTAGAAGCTTTTAGGATGATTGGAATTGGCTGGTACCTGCAAAAACACAAACAGTCCCTTTCTTGCAAAAGGGGTTAAAAGTGACCAAAATAGCAACTCTCTCAAATGTTGTTCCAGATGTATGAAACCATTTGGGACAGTTCAAGGATGATATTTGGAGTGTGTTTGAGGTTTTATCTGGTTTGGAAAGTGACTGAATCAAGACATGGCTTGAAAAATGCACAAAAGGCCTATTTTAAGGTTTTGAGAGGTGACTTTTTTATTTTGTGATTACAGGTCACTTGTGATAGTTTGCACAGCTTACATATGATATATGTGAGGTGTGTGTGTGATTGATTGTGATGGAAAAGCTCTCAAGCTCAAAAACTCAAAGTTGCCTTGCTAAAGAAGGCATTTTTGCCAAGAGAAAGAGGTTTTGAGGAAAGCATCTGTTTGATGGCCTTGGTGTACTCAAACTGAGCACAAATGAGCTCTATTTATAGTAGAGCAAGTTTGTTTTGGGATCCACAGTGAATGGCAACTGCAGTAGAGGTTTGTCCAATATTGTCCAATGGAAATCCAAGTCTCCTCTAGCCATTGACTAGAGGTTAGGGCACAGGGTTGTGGTTCCCTTGGTCTTGGATAAGTCTTGACTGAATTCAGTTGAGAATGGCTCAGTCCATGCCACCTTGATGCTTCCATTGAATGCTCCAATCCAAAATTGGAGTCTTGTCCCTATTTTGGCAATTCTAGGTTCAACATGCTATTTCTTGTTCCAAAGACTTTGGAGGCTTGGCTCAGTGATTGTCCCCTTTAGATTCAATCCTCAGAGGTGTCCAAGTGGATAGGAGTGTTTGGATTTGCACAATTTTGGCAAATCGAGCAAAAGTGTAAAATTTGTCTTGCCTTGACAGATTTCAACAAGGCAACTTGCCAATGTTATATCTCATGGCTCAAATTGAATTTGGTAATGTTCTTGACCATTTTGGAAGGCCCTTATATGATACAACAATTGTTTGATCATATTTGGTTTTGATACCTTTTGGATCCAAGTGAAAAATCCCCCTACATTTGGAAAAAAGCAAGGCAAAATCTGACTTAGTGAAATTTTCACTAAGTGTTGGAACAAAGTAACTTTTCTTGATTTTGATCACTCCATAACTCAAAATCCATGAGGAATTTGGACATAGGTCTGTATGAAGCTTTTGTAGAGGGCAATGAGATCTACAAATCAAGCTTTGGATGGGAGAAAATGGCTTTGTGGTTTAGGAGTTATGATCCTCCAAAGTTGGTACCCTAGCCACTTTATTTTTTAACTTAGAAAAATTTCTAAGTTTTTATGGTTACCCCTTTTACAAGTTATCCAACTTTTCTTGATTTTTCTTGATGAATGATGATTCAAATCATACATTAACATCATTTTAGGGTTAAAAATCCATTTTAGTGAAAAATCTCAAAAAGTCAAAGGTGACTTTTGTGCACAGTTGACTTTTTACCAGATGAATTCCAAACTGTGCAATTCTTCAGGAAATCATGTCCTTGACCTAAATCAAACTTGATGGACATGTTATATGGATGGTATAGAGGATATTGAATAATTTCTTAGGGCTTGGGAGCATGTCCTGGTCAAAAGGCAAAGTTACAGTTGACTTTTCCCGCGAAACCCTAACTATGGTTCAGATGAAATTGAAACTTGTTACTCAAGCTTCTTGGATCAATACATTGTTCCAAATGGATCAATATGGCATATTGGAGATCCTCAAATCCTCTCTTGAGGTCTTGGTTCATGATTGGTCCCAAAAGTCAACTTAGGGGTGAATTAGGTCAAGAAACCCTAATTCCTGATTTTTTATGGATGCATCCCCTGAGGCAAAATTGACTGGATGCTTGGGTACATGAGGTTCCATGGAGTATTTTAGGATATTTTTTGAAGCCTTGGCTCATGCCCAGAGGAAAATTTCCATCTGGAGGCCCTGGTCGACCAAAACCCTAATTTGGTGACACTGACGATCTTGAAGCTTGATCCACCTAGAAGGGAGCAACCTTGTGCTTAATCCTTGAAGTGGGAGTCCTCTTGATCCTTAGTATATACTTGAGAGGTTTAGACAAGTTGAAGATCATGTCATTCCTTGATTGATCCTTTGTCTAAAAACTCTGAGAGGGCTTGAAACCCTAATTTTGATAGTAGTGAATATTCACCCATCTTTGGGGAGACTAAAGGTTCATCCATATTGTGATGATGATTTACACAATGATGGGAAATCATAGTGGTCAAAATTTGGGGTATGACAGATGCTCATCTTCAGTATTAAGGACACCGGATTCACCCCAAACAAAGGTTGAGTACTCTATTTTTCTCCCTCAAATTATTCTTGTAAAGTTTATTGGTATTTTGAAGGAGAGGAGCTCGTCATTTATTTTTTCAGAACCGGTATCAGTGAAGAAATAGTGGACTGTCTCCACTAGGTAACACTCTCTCCCTTTTGTTATTCCGTTTTCAAAATACCATAATTATTGTTTATCAGGTTCATTAGCATGTTAATATGTTAATTCCTAAAAATGTATTGTAAAATCATAATGTTATAATGGTTGTTGTTTGGTTTTATTATGCATGTTGTTTAAAAGATAAAACAAAATAAAATTGAAAAAAGAAAAGAAAAGAAGCAAAGTGGCGCCTGCCACTATTGCTCTAAGTGGCACCTGCCACTCCTTTTCCATGAATAGGTGGCGCCTGCCACCATGGTATATTTGGAAGGTGGCATTTGCCACCACTTTTTTAATGCTTTAATGCATTAAGTGGCACCTGCCACATCTTTTGGCACCCATTTTATTTTTCAAACTTGATTTTCTTATTTCAATTTCACTTCACTTTCTTATAACATGTTTCCTTTCATTTCTAAGAATTTCAAAAAAGACAAAAAATAGGTTTTTCTTTATATTTGGTTCACGGTTTCCTTTTTTTTTTATGAAAAATCACCAATTGGTTTCTGTAAGTTTTTTAGAACTTTTCAGTTGGCATGTAAATATTTGTTTGTTGTTTCTCGACTGGAAAAACATCATTTCTGTGTTTATATGTGTTGGATTTTTGTTGCTAATTTTCAAAACTTAACATGTTTCCGATTCCGAAAGTTTGAGAATATTATCTTTGCCGTATTCATACTGTTCATTTAATTTCAATCCCCTTTAACTTTTGTTTACAAAATATTATACTTCCACTTCCAAAGGAAAGTCTCTCTATTGACCGCAAGGTCATGGATTGCTCATTACCCTTTTAACCTAGCCTTAGGTTTGGAGTCGCCGCACTCTACGTAGGTGTCTTGCTGTCAGACCCTACTTTTCCCGTGAACACTTCATTCCCTTTTAAACTAGCATTCCCAAGAGATAGCCATTAATCGCTTATAATTCTTAAACCTTTCTTTAACCTTCACAAGAGATATCCATTAATCTCTTCTCCTTCACGACGGTCCAAATCCTTTCACAAGAGATAGCCATTAATCTCTTCTCCGAAACAATCAATCCTCACAAGCTTTGCTTTCAAGCTTTTCACCATGACTTCCCTTGGAACCTTGACCACAGTCAAGAGTTCCTTACCCCTTTGTGGGGAACTACGAATGCTCTAATTCCATTCCCGTCAGGATACGTAGGCACGAGATGCGATGTCTTGGCGAGTAAACTTAGTGTACATGCCCTTAGGTCTTTACCTTTACCCTTAGCAGATCACTTTAGCAAGCAAACATAACACAACACAATAAAAACAAGAGGTTCCTGTAGAGTACTACAGATACTTAGGGTGCTAATACCTTCCCTTAGTATAACCAACCCCCAAACTTAGATTCTCTTAACTTAGGGTTTTTGTTTTTTACCCTTTCATTTGGATAAATCAAAGCTCGGTGGTAAATTTCAAAGTTTCGTGATGCAAGTTAATTAAATAGCTTGGTATCCGATTCTCACAGCAACACCCCGGAAGACCAAGAAAAGACAACATTCACCTGTCCTTATGGCACTTTTGCTTTCAGAAGAATGCCTTTTGGATTGTGCAATGCTCCAGCCACTTTCCAACTATGTATGATGGCCATATTTTCAGATATCACTGAGAATTCCATGGAAGTCTTCATGGATGACTTCTCTGTTTTTGGAGAATCATTCAAGAATTGCTTGGAAAATTTGGATCTGGTTTTGGCTAGATGTGAAGAGAATAATTTGGTCCTTAATTGAGAAAAGTGTCATTTATGGTAAAGGAGGGAATTGTTCTTGGGCATAAAATCTCAAAGAAGGGTTTATAAGTAGATCAAGCAAAAGTGTAGGTAATAGAGAAATTACCACCACCTGTGAACATAAAGGGAATCAGAAGTTTTCTAGGGCATGGTGGCTTTTACAGAAGGTTCATCAAAGATTTTTCAAAAATTACTAAACCTATGTGTCAGCTGCTGCAGCATGACGTGCCATATATTTTCAATCAGGAATATTTAGATTCCTTTAATCTGTTGAAGAAGGCCCTCATTTCTGCGCCCATTATGAAGACTCCTGATTGGTCAAAATCCTTTGAGTTGATGTGTGATGCAAGTGATTTTGCTATTGGAGTTGTGCTAAGTCAAAGGTACAACAAAGTTTTTCACACCGTCTATTACGCTAGTAAGACCTTAATATAAGCACAAATCAACTACACCACAACTGAGAAAGAGTTGTTGGCCGTAGTGTTTGCATTTGACAAGTTCAGACCCTACTTGGTTGGAACAAAAGTCATTGTATACACAGATCATGCAGCCATCAAGTACTTGATTACTAAAAAAGATGTTAAACTGAGGCTCATAAGATGGATTCTCTTGTTGCAAGAGTTTGACCTAGAGATTAGAGACAAGAAAGGGATAGAAAATTCTATTGCTGATCATCTCTCAAGATTACCAGAAGAAGTTCAAAACAATAACAATGGAGACAATCAAGAAATGTTTCCTGATGAGAAGTTACTGCTGATAAGCACTGACGTGACACCATGGTATGGTGATATAGTGATTATCTGGTTAGCAGATATGTGCCCCCTGATTTCAACTTTCAGCAAAGGAAGAGGTTCTTTCATACAATCAAGAGTTATTTCTAGGATGAACCTTTACTTTACAAAAAGTGTGCAGACCAATTGCTAAGAAGATGTGTAGATCATCCAGAGGCACGACAGATCTTGTCTGCCTATCATGAAGCTCCATATGGAGGACACTTTGGAGGAACCAGAACTGTTGCAAAAGTGTTACAATCAGGTTATTTCTGGCCCTCTCTTTTTAAAGATGCTCATGAATTAGTTAAGAGATGTGATAGATGCCAGAAAGTAGGAAATATTTCCGTGGGGCAAGAGATGCCACTCACCAACATACTTGAAATTGAAAATTTTGATGTGTGAGGCATTGACTTCATGGGGCCTTTTCCTCCATCTTTTGGTAATCTATACATTCTTGTGGTTGTAGACTATGTCTCTAAATGGATAGAGGCAGTAGCAACACCCACTAATGATGCTAGAGTTGTGACCAAATTTTTGTTTAAAAATATTCTGACAAGGCATGGCATGCCTAGAGCAATCATTAGTGATGGTGGGTCTCATTTTTGAAATAATATTTTTGAGAATTTAATGGCAAAATATGGGATTAAACACAAGGTTGCTACAGCCTATCATCCTCAAACAAGCGGCCAAGTTGAGCTATCTAATAGAGAGATTAAAATGGTCTTGTAGAAAGTTATTAACCCTACAAGAAAGGATTGGTCCAAACATTTGGACAAGGCTCTTTGGGCATACAGAACTGCCTACAAGACTCCCTTAGACATGTCTCCATATAGACTTGTTTATGGGAAGGTTTGTCATCTACCCATTGAATTGGAGCACAAAGCTTTTTAGGCCGTTAAGCAATTAAATTTCAACCTAAAAACTACTGGCCAAGCTAGAATGCTCCAACTCAATGAGTTAGAAGAACATAGGTTGTTCTCTTATGAAAATGTTGAACTCTGTAAGGAAAAGACCAAAAGATGGCATGACAGGAAATGCCAGAAAAGGGAATTAGTGGAAGGTCAAAGAGTTTTGCTTTTTAACTCTAGACTAAAATTATTCCCTGGAAAATTAAAGTCAAGATGGTCAAGACCCTTCAAGTTAGTGACAATTTACCCCCATGGAGCTATGGAGTTGTTGAATGAAAAAAATGGTGAAAAATTCAAGGTTAAAGGCCAAAGGATTAAAACGTGTTTTGGTGACCCTTCAAGTAGCACTAGGGGAACCATTCATTTTATTGATTAAGGATTTCTGTGTTGGTCATGATATAAGACCTTAAAATAGCGCTACTAGGAGGCAGCCCTGCTTAATAATTTTTTTTTAGTTTGTATAGTTGAGTAGTTTTTTATGGCAACAAAAGGCGTTTGGAGTCATGACACTTGGAACAATAGTAAATGAGAAAAGAACAACGTGACATTCAACGCAGATATTCCTAAGTCCAGAGACATTAAATAAATGATGAGCTGGCATTTTTTATTTTCTTCTCTTGGACGGGAATTGAAGTGTTTTGAATCATGGAGAGAGAATTTGAATGGGTGGACTGCACGCACCTAGAGCCTTGTGCTAGACAAGTCATGATGACCAATTTGACACGTCAAACTGGTGGGACATAGCAGCACGCCTGTCATACCCCAAATTTTGACCACTAAGATTCCCATCAGTGTGTAAATCATTATCACAATATGGATGTACCTTTATGCCTCATCAATCTCCTCAAGGAATTGTTGAGCATCCACTGCAATCAAAATTAGGGTTTCAATCCCTCTCGGAGTTCTTAGACAAAGGATCAATCAAGGAATGACATGATCTTCAACTTGTCTACACTCTCAAACATACACAAAGGATTAAAAGGACTCCCACTTCAAGGATTAAGCACAAGGATGCTCCCTTCTAGGTGGATCAAGCCTCAAGATCGCCAGTGTCACCAAATTAGGGTTTTGGTCGACCAGGGCCTCCATATGGAAATTTTCCTCTGGGCATGAGCCAATGCTTCACAACATAACCTAATATGATCCATGGAACCTCATAAACCCAATCATCAAGTCAATTTTGCCTCAGGGGATGCATTCATCAAAAATCAGGAATTAGGGTTTCTTGACCTAATTCACCCCTAAGTTGACTTTTGGGACCAATTATGAACCAAGACCTCAAGAGAGGATTTGAGGGTCTCTAATATACCATATTGATCCATTTGGAACAATGGATTGATCCAAGAAGCTTGAGCAACAAGTTTCAATTTCATCTGAACCACAGTTGGGGTTTTGCGGGAAAAGTCAACTGTAACTTTGACTTTTGACCAGGACATGCTCCCAAGCCCTAAGACATGATTCAATACACTCTATACCACCCATGGAACATGTCTATCAAGTTTGATTTAGGTCAAGGACATGATTTCCTGGAGAATTGCACAGTTTGGAATTCATCGGATAAAAAGTCAACTGTGCACAAAAGTCAACTTTGACTTTTTGAGATTTTTCACAAAAATGGATTTTTAACCCTAAAATGATGTTAATGTATGATTTAAATCATCATTCATCAAGAAAAATCAAAGAAAATGGGATAACTTGTAAAAGGGGTAACCATAAAAACTTAGAAAATTTTTCTAAGTTATGGAAAAAAGTGACAAAGGTACCAACTTTGGAGGATCATAACTCCTAAACCACAAAGCCATTTTTTCCCATCCAAAGCTTTATTTGTAGATCTCATTGCCCTCTACAAAAGCTTCATACTGACCTATGTCCAAATTCCTCATGGATTTTGAGTTATGGAGTGATCAAAATCAAGAAAAGTCACTTTGTTCCAACACTTAGTGAAAATTTCACTAAGTCAGATTTTGCCCTACTTTTTTCCAAATGTAGGGACATTTTTCACTTGGATCCAAAAAGTATCAAAACCAAATATGATCAAACAGTTGTTGTATCATATAAGAGCTTTCCAAAATGGCCAAGAACATCACCAAATTCAACTTGATCCATGAGATATGACATTGGCAAGTTGCCTTGCTGAAATCTGCCAAGGCAAGGCAGAATTTTGCACTTTTGCTCGATTTGCCAAAATCAGCCAATTTCAAGCCTTGTCATCACTTTGGACACATCTGAGGATTGAATCTAAAGGGGACAATCACTGAGCCAAGCCTCCAAAGTCCTTGGAACAAGAAATAGCATGCTAAACCTAGAATTGCCCAAAATAGGGACAAGACTCCAATTTTAGATTGGAGCATTCAATGGAAGCACCAAGGTGGCATGGACTGAGCTATTAGCAACTGAATTCAGTCAAGACTTATCCAAGACCAAGGGGACCAGCAGCCTGTGCCCTAACCTCTAGTCAATGGCTAGAGGAGACTTGGATTTTCATTTGCCAACATTGCCCAACCCTACTCAGCAGTTGTCATTCACTATTCCTTGTAAAACAAACTTACTCTACTATAAATAGAGCTCAATTGTGATCAGTTTAAGTACACCAAAGGCCTACAACACTTGCTTTTCTCAAAATCCACTTCTCACTCTCAAAAATGCCTTTCTTAGCAAGTCACTATCGGGTTTTTCATTAGAGAGCAATTCCACTCAAACCAATCACACACACATCTCATATACATCATATGTGAGCTGATCAAACACTTAAACAACATCTGGAACACTGATTTCTCAGAATCACCAGTCAATTGCTCAAGGTTTTAACCAAGTTGCAGTTGAGATGCCATGAAGTGATCCAACCAATTTCCATCAAGTCCAAGCATTCAAATACACTCCATAGGGTGTAGGGAAGCTGTTCAGATCATCACAATTCATGTGTAACACCTTCAACTCAGATATCAATTTGCTCTTGCTGTTACGACCTGGAGGTAAGCCTAAACTTGGTCATCTCTCAATCTATGCATATTTCTTCGCACAATACTTTTGCCAAATGTTCATAATCATGCATGGAATGTTTCCCCTCAAGTAATTGCTTTGTTTGAATCGTGTATAAAAAATCCCAGCCTTCATGCAAAATCTAGGGTTCTTGAGGATTTATCGTGATTTCTTGTTTTATGCTTAATTTAAATGAAATTAATTGTCATAAACATGATTGTGAGGTGAAAACGAGCAGATTGATATGTGGATTGCATGATATAATCAAGTATTCAGTGAGATTGGATAGAAAATTCAAATCTGGGCAAAGCTCAAAAACGCGCGTGTTCTTCAGCTGTTCTTGGAGCCATTTCTCTCAAATTCAAATATTTGAATTTTGTGATTTTATTTAATTGATTCAAAAATTAATTTCTCTCTGGGTTTTAATGATATTGAGTTTATTCCTTTTTTAAAAATTCACAAAAATGTTAAAATATTTTATTTTATGGAAAAATCCCAAAAATATTATTTATTTCATATAATTGATATTTTTGCAAAGAATTAATGTTTTAATTGTTTTTGACATTTAAAATATTTTTTCCTTCTTGATTTTTCAGATTTTATTGACTTCTAATCATTTTGTAGGGCAAAACTTAATTTATGAAGCATTAATCCAAGATCACAATTTGTTTTCCACATGTTAAACAATTTTGATCATTTTAATTGAATATTTTATTCAATTAAAACACATTTTGAAAACAAATTAGGGTTTTTGATTAATTCAACCCTCATAAATCATTTTCAAAACACTTTGGGCCTCTAATAGAGTGTAAGACCCAACCCTTTGTAAATACAACCTATTTTGGGCCTCACTTATGGTATAAGTCCCGTTGTATTTCAAAAAGCTCGACGCGATCATCATCCATTGAAAAACAAACTTTGGGCCTACCCTCGAGTAGTAAGACCCATTTCTTTTCTTTAAAACTCTTTGGGCCTCTAATAGAGTGTGAGACCCAACCCCCTTGTACATTAAACTTTTTGGGCCTCACTTATTGTATAAGTCTCTCTGTACAAGTGAACGGTGCGATCGTCGCCTTTTAAAAACCAATTGGGCCTCTCCTTGAGCTGTAAGCCCCATCATCCATTCAAAACTTTTGGGCCTCTAATAGAGTGCAAGACCCAATCCCCTTTTAACCAAAACAACTTTGGGCCTCAGATATTGTATAAGCCCATTTGCGTTAAAAGAAAATCTCGGCGCGATCGCCATTTCAAACGAAAATCATCTGGGCCTACCCTCGTGTTATAAGCCCCACTCTTTTTCTTTAAACCTTTTGGGCCTCTTGAGAGAGTGTAAGACCCATCCCTTTGTACAGCAAACAATTTTTGGGCCTCAGTCACTTGTATAAGTCCCTCTGTACAAATTCGATAGTGCGATCACTGATAAAACCCTGGGCCTCTCCTTGAGTTGTAAGCCCCAAATATTTCTTTTCAAACCACTTTCTCCTTTGATTTTGAAATATACTGTTGTTTTCAATCTTTCTTTGTTGAACAACTAACCAAACAGCCTGGAAGCTCTACAACCGAGTAAGTGTTTATATGCTTTCATTTACCGCTTTCATATACATATAACTGTATTGTGGGGCTGTTTCGCTGTAAGTCTTCTTTCATAAACTCATATCAACTGTGTAATAATAGTATAGATATTTAGAGTTTCCCCGACAACTACGTCTAGCATTAAGCCCGTTGATCACTCTTAAATAGTCAAAACTAGATCCCCATAGGATTACCAGACACAGTTTTCCCTCCTTTTGGGGTTAAACAATATGGAGACATGAAAGGCAGCATTCTCGGTGAACCCTTTCATAGACTGTCACTCGTAGAAGTGGTCAAAGAAACTCTATTCCCCAGAGATGATCTCTTCTCCGTGAATTGCATCTCTTGAGTTTCTTCCAAATTCTCTAACTTTCCTGGCTTGATCTATTCTTTGTGAATAGCCTGTCTTGAATTTCTCGGGGTTTGGGGACCCACAGGCTTCTTAAAAGCATCCCCGCCTCCTCTTGGACATTGTACAAGGACCCGTCGGCTTCTTAGAAGTATTCACAGCCTCCTCTTAGGCTTCGTATAATGATTCTTCCTCCGGGAATGATAGACTTTTCTTGGGCTTCATACAAGGACCACTCGGCTTCTTAAAAGTTTCCAGCCTCCTCTTGGGCTTCGTACAAATTGTCCCGACGACCTCCTAAAGGTATAGGAACAGAAATCAGTCATCTTAATAGAACAGTCTTTCCAAGAGTCTACTACTGTTTCTCAAAGCATAGTACGAAAGATGAAACTCTAGACTTGGACAGTCTAATTTCCTTGAGTCTCCAAGACATTCTCAAGCACCCTTCAAGAATAGGAAGGAACCCCGTGGACTCGGACAGTCTCAATACCCATTGGATTTCCCGTTTCCTTAAAAAAATAGGAAATAACCCCGATCCTTGGAACAAATTCATGAGTACATTACTCATATAAGAACTGATTTTCTCTTTGAACCAATATACTGGACCTGTCACTCAACTAAAACAACACCATAGCCTCTCTCTTGGGCTTTATACAATGATTCTCCCCAACGGAGTCAAACACCCTTTAGCCTTCGTCTTGGGCTTTGTACAAGACACAAATCACTCTCTTGTTGAGTATAAAACCCTTAGCCTCCATCTCGGGCTTTGTACGAGATACCATAGAGGACTCTCTTGTCGAGTCACTTCCCTTTTAGCCTCTATCTCGGGCTTTGTACGAGACAGATCAAAAATACCCTCTTGTTGGGTCATTAGCCTCCTCTTAGGCTTTATATAAGGAAAACCTTTTAGCCTCCTCTTAGGCTTTGTATAAGAAAACCACTGGTTGATCCAATCAACCTTTTAGCATCAAAGCTGTGCCTCGTTCACAGTACACAAACATCAACAACTCCTTCCCCTTCATCTAATCGTTGTAAGCGGCAAGCCTCTGGATCATCTACATCCATGCCACTGTCCCTCTTTTAGCATGAGAAATTCCTAAGGAAAGATGGCATTGCTTTACACTGAGTTAAAGTCTTCTCCTTCAGGTCAAAAACCCTTATAAAGGAGATTATGGCATTGCTGGATTCACATATCCCAGTTAAAGTAATCCTCCTTTATAAATCAGTCACCCGACAATTGTGACAAACGAACCCCTCTTTAGAGATGACAAATTCTTTCTAAAGACAACACCTTTTAGCTTCACATATTGGGCTTCAAACAAGATACAAATAGACCCTTCAGCTTCACATCTTGGGCTTCGAACAAGATACAAACCACCTTTAGCTTCATGTCTTGGGCTTTGAACAAGACACCAAAACACCATTTCCTCCCATAGAATAGGAGGAACTACAATCGCTCTGATTTCCCTGTTTCGGAAAAATCGGGAATACGTAGGCATAAGATTGAAAGAAAAATCTTAGCGAGCACACTAAACAAAAAACCCAAAATCCCATACATCCGTCCTAACATCTTAACCTCCCACCATTCGACCGAACACTATTTTTAACAAAATACACCTAAAAGAGACCCACAATCTTTGTAGCATCTGTAAACCAACAGTTTTGACTGTTTAACCTCAGTTTGCAAGCAGGGTTAATTTGAGACATCTATTTCCCTTCCTTCATCAGCTTCAATAGGATAAAAAATGAATCGAGCTGTAGATACCAAAGAGCGGTAGTGCTTCGCAACCACATCCAAAAATCGCTCGCTACAGAAAAATGGCGACTTCACTGGGGAAGTGTCATTAGGATCTATCTCACCTTAGTCATCATTCGTCACCATTTTCCACAGAAAAACGGCGACTTCGCTGGGGACAACGAGATCTTGTTCTCTTCCCATCTATTAGGTGGAAACTTTAAAATTGGCGCCCCGTGGGGCCGGTCTTTCTTTCTTACTGGGATAGGACTCTTTGTTGACTTCACTAGGGTCTTAGGTCAAAACGCCGTTAATTTGGAATGAAACCACAGAATGGCGTCTCCGCCGGGGAGCCATTTTCTGTCAGGAACATAAGATTCATAGCTTTTAAAAGGTCTAGGACATTAGGACAAGTATATATACTGCTTTTCCTAATTGATATCTGTGTTTATTTTTCTGCTAATGGGAATGCGTGTGATGCCGCATGTGGAAAGATTGAGTATACACTTAAGATAAGTGATGGCGACGAGGTCGACCATCAACCTCAGTGGAGGCTTCCCAATGCAACCCATTCCCTCTCATAGGCAATGGGCCGATTGTGACGTCTGAGAAGCTGAGGAGCCAACCCTTTTGTAGTACGGAAGCTATCGGAAATAGTTGTCACGCGATACTACCCTCATTTGAGGCTGATGATCTATTCTTGGTGAATAGCATTTACTCTAAGATTTCATACAGCTCGCTGGCGATCCGCTTGCTGTTTGTTATCCTGGGAGGAGCTGATGATTTTGAGTACAGGTACAAAAATCACCCTAGTATAAACCTTTGGGGATGGGTAGAGCCTTGACTTCATGACAAAGACCCTTTGACCCTATGTTTTTTCTATGTTCTTGTGTGCTGTATTCATGCATTCATTTAAAAAACATTAAAAAATTCAAAAAAAATTTCTCTTCTAGTCTCTCTGTTTTTTTCAAAATAAACTAAGACTGTGATTGCAAATATCAGAGAAAAGGATTGCGCTAATGGAGTTCGGTATAAGGAGAACTCATAAGTACACCTTCAGGATTCCAAAACTAGAGGATTTAAGAGGTTTGGCGAGGATGATCACAAACCAATAGGCTTTCAGAGCCAAGTACGGAGGTTTGCTATCTCTGCTAAGAGTCCATGTGATTGAGGGAATCATGGATGCGCTCATTCAGTTCTACAATCCAGTCTATCATTGTTTCACATTCCCGGATTACCAACTAGCACCAACGCTGGAGGAGTATTCTCATCTGATTGATCTGCACATTACCGATCAAGCTCCATTTTTAGGACTGGAAGAAATTCCAAAGAATCAGACCATTGCAAGAGCAATTCATTTGGACGAGTCTGAGGTCAGGACTCACATGACCACTAAGGGTGGCATACAAGGTTTGCTAGCCCAGTTCTTGACAAAGAAAGCCCTGTACTTCGCTAGTATCGGGAACATGACTGCTTTCGAAAGCATATTTGTTTTACTCACTTACGGGTTATTTCTGTTGCCCAACATTAATAGCTTCGTCGATATCAACTCCATTAAGGTTTTTCTCATTGGAAACCCTATGCCAACTCTGCTCGCAGATGTGTATCATTCTGTACACTTAGGAAATTTGTACAGCAGAGGAATGATCACATGCTACATACCTCTGCTTTATAAATGGTTTATCTCTCACTTGCCTAAGCCTGCTGCTTTTTGGGATCACAAGAGTGCCTTACGTTGGTCGCTGAAAATCATGTCCCTCACCAACTCTGACATAGATTAGTGTAATAGGATTTATGACGGAATCAGGATCATTGACCGGTGTGGAAATTTCCCCAATGTACCCCTTATAGGAACTAAGGGAGGAATCAATTACCATCCAGTTCTTGTTCGTCGTCAATTTGGATACCCGGTGAGGCACGTCCCACGGAGTGTTCATCTGGAAGGTCTTTTCTTCAAGGAAGGAGAAAGTGACAGAGCACTAAAGACGGAAATAGTGCACGCTTGGAAACATGTTCTTAAGAAAGGATGGGAGTCTCTAGGAAAACCCGAATGTGTCTCGGTGGAGCCTTATCTCCACTGGGTGCAAACTAGAGCTCTCAAGCTAAAGATGCCTTATCCTCGTCATGGAGTTCTTCCACCGAGGGAGTCCGTCATGTACTTCATGACTGAGACTGAAAAGCTCCAGGTTACTCTCAACAAAGTTCAATGGGAGAGGAGGTCTTGGAAGAACAAGTACCGCACCCTCAATGTGGAGTGCATCAAAATACAGCAACTACTGAAAGAAAAGGACGCTCTAATTGAAATTTTGGAGCAACATACTGTAGAAAATCAAGATGACCAAAGGAATTTGCTCACTCCTTTCACCTGGCAAAGGAATGACAACCCGACAACGGCCCAAGAGCCCCAGTCAAAGAAAAGGAAAGTACCAGAGTCAGCACCCGATTTCTCTTCAGAGAGGACTTGGGACCCATTAGCTTAGGTTTTTGTTTCTCCACCTTGTAATCTACTGTATTTCCATTTCTATAATCCTTTGAATTCAATAAAAAGGGGTTTCTGTCATACCCCAAATTTTGACCACTAAGATTCCCATCATTGTGTCAATCATCATCACAATATGGATGAACCATCATGCCTCATCAAATGCCTCAAGGGTTGTTGAGCATTCACTACAATCAAAATTAGGGTTTTAAGCCCTCTCAGAGCCTTAGACAAAGGAGCAATCAAGGAATGTCTTGATATTCAACTTGTATAGCCTCTAAAATATCCACAATGGATCAAAAAGACTCCTACTTCAAGGATTAAGCACAAGGCTGCTCCCTTCTAGGTGGATCAAGTCTCAAGATCAACAGTGTCACCAAATTAGGGTTTTGGTCGACCAGGGCCTCCAGATGGAAATTTTTCATCTGGGCACAAGCCAATGATCCAAAACATAACCTAATATACTCCATGGAACCTCATGGACCCAATCATCAAGTCAATTTGACCTCAGGGGATGCATTCATCAAAAATTAGGAATTAGGGTTTCTTGACCTAATTCACCCCTAAGTTGACTTTTGGGACAAATCATGAGCCAAGACCTCAAGACATGATTTGAGGGTCTCTAATATACTATATTGATCCATTTGCAACAATGGATTAATCCAAGAAGCTTGAGCAACAAGTCTCAATTTCATCTGCACCACAATTAGGGTTTCGCGAGGAAAGTCAACTGTAGCTTTGACTTTTGACCAGGACATGCTCCCAAACCCTAAGACATGATTCAATATACCCTATGACACCCATGGAACATGTCCATCAAGTTTGATTTAGGTCAAGAGCATGATTTCCTGAAGAATTGCACAGTTTGGAATTCATCTGATAAAAAGTCAACTGTGCACAAAAGTCAACTTTGACTTTTTGAGATTTTTCACCAAAATGGATTTTTAACCCTAAAATGATGTTAATGTATGATTTGAATCATCATTCATCAAGAAAAATCAAAGAAAGTGGGATAACTTGTAAAAGGGGTAACCATAAAAACTTAGAAAAATTTCTAAGTAATGGAAAAAGTGACACTAATGTGCCAACTTTGGAGGACCATAACTCCTAAACCACAAGGCCATTGTTCCCCATTCAAAGCTTGATTTGTAGATCACATTGCCCTCTACAAAAGCTTCATACTGACCTATGTCAAAATTCCTCATGGATTTTGAGTTATGGAGTGATCAAAATCAAGAAAAGTCACTTTGTTCCAACACTTGGTGAAAATTTCACTAAGTCAGAATCTGCCTTTACTTTTTTCCAAATGTAGGGGGATTTTTCACTTGGATTCAATAGAGATCAAAACCAAACATGTTCAAACAGTTGTTGTATCATGTAAGGGCTTTCCAAAATGGCCAAGAACATTACCAAATTCAATTTGAGGTATGAGATATGACATTGGCAAGATGCCTTGCTGAAATCTGCCAAGGCAAGGAAGATTTTTTCACTTTTGGTCGATTTGCCAAAATCAGCCAAATCTAAACACTCCTATCCACTTGGACACCTCTTAGGATTGAATCTAAAGGGGACAATCACTGAGCCAAGCCTCCAAAGTCTTTGGAACAAGAAATAGCTTGTTGAACCTAGAATTGCCAAAATTGGGACAAGACTCCAATTTTGGATTGGAGCATTCAATGGAAGCATCAAGGTGGCATGGACTGAGCTCTTAGCAACTGAATTCAGTCAAGACTTATCCAAGACCAAGGGAACCCGCAGCCTGTGCCCTAACCTCTAGTCAATGGCTAGAGGAGACTTGGATTTTCATTTGCCAACATTGGCCAAACCTACTCAGCAGTTGCCATTCGCTATTTCTTGCAAAACAAACTTGCTCTACTATAAATAGAGCTCAATTGTGATCAGTTTGAGTACACCAAAGCCATCAAACAGATGCTTTCCTCAAAATCTCTTCTTTCACTCCAATTGTGCCTTCTAAGGCAAGTCACTATCGGGTTTTGAGTTTGAGAGCTTTTCCAATCAAACCAATCACACACACACCTCATATACATCACATATGAGCTGATCAAACACTTAAACAACAACTGGAACACTGATTTCTCAGAATCACCAGTCAATTGCTCAAGGTTTTAACCAAGTTGCAGTTGAGATGCCATGAAGTGATCCAGCCAGTTTCAATCAAGTCCAAGCATTCAAACACACTCCATAGGGTGTAGGGAAGCTGTCCAGATCATAACAACTCATCTGTAACACCTCTAACTCAGAAATCAATTTGCTCTTGCTGTCACGACCTAGAGGTAAGCCTAAACTCGGTCATCTCTCAATCCATGCAATTTTTGCTGCAGAATAATTTGGCCTTATGTTCATAATCATGCATGGAATGTTTCCCCTCAATTAATTGCATTGTTTGAATCGTGTATCAAAAATCCCAGCCTTCATGCAGAATCTAGGGTTCTTGAGGATTGTTCATGATTTCTTGTTTTATGTTTAATTTAAATGAAATTAATTGTCATAGACATAATCGTGATGTTGAAACGAGTTGATTGGTATGTGGATTGCATGATATGATTAAGTATTCAGTGAGATTGGATAGAAAATGCAAATCTGGGAAACTTAGAACACGCGCGTGTTCTTGCCCTTGCCCATGCTCTTGTTTGAGTTGATTCTTTTTTTAATAATTCACAAAAATGTTGAAATATTTTATTTTCCCAAAAAATCCCAAAAATATTATTTATTTCATATAATTGATATTTTTGCAAAGAATTAATATTTTAATTGTTTTTGACATTTAAAATATTTTTTCCCTCTTGATTTTGTAAAGATTAATGACTTCTAATTATTTTGTAGGTCAATACTTGATTTTTGAAGCATTAATCCAAGATCATAATTTGTTTCCCACATGTTAAACAATTTTTGATCATTTTAATTGAATTTTTTATTCAATTAAAATACATTTTGGAAATAAATTAGGGTTTTTGATTAATTCAACCCTCACAAATCATTTTCAAAAAACTTTTGGGCCTCTATTAGAGTGTAAGACCCAACCCACTTGTACAGAAATATTTTGGGCCTCACTTATTGTATAAGTCCCTCGGTACATTTTTAAATTCGGCACGATCGTCGCCAGTTTAAAAATAAACCATCTGGGCCTCTCCTTGAGCTATAAGACCCATTCAAAAATTTTGGGCCTCTAATAGAGTGTAAGACCCAATCCCCTTTTAACCAAAAACAACTTTGGGCCTCACTTATTGTATAAGTCCCTCTGCGTTAAAAGAAAACCTCGGCGCGATCGCCATTTTAAACGGAAAAATCATTTGGGCCTACCCTCGTGTTATAAGTGTTATACCCCAAATTTTGACCACTAAGATTTCCCATCATTGTGAAAATCATCATCACAATATGGATGGGCCATCATACTTCATCAGTCTCCCCAAAGATGGGTGAGCATTCACTACAATCAAAATTAGGGTTTCAAGCCCTCTCTGAGTGCTTTGACAAAGGATCAATCAAGGAATGACATGATATTCAACTTGTCTAATCTCTCAAACATCCACAATGGATCAAAAGGACTCCCACTTCAAGGATTAAGCACAAGGCTGCTCCCTTCTAGGTCGATTAAGTCTCAAGATCGACAGTGTCACCAAATTAGGGTTTTGGTCGACCAGGGCCTCCAGATGGAAAATTTTCATCTGGGCACAAGCCAATGATCCAAAACCTAACCTAATATACTCCATGGAACCTCATGGACCCAATCATCAAGTCAATTTGGCCTCAGGGGATGCATTCATCAAAAATCAGGAATTAGGGTTTCTTGACCTAATTCACCCCTAAGTTGACTTTTAGGGAAAATCATGAGCCAAGACCTCAAGAGAGGGTTTGAGGGTCTCTAATGAACTATATTGATCCATTTGCAACAATGGATTAATCCAAGATGCTTGAGCAACAAGTCTCAATTTCATCTGTACCACAGTTAGGGTTTTAAGGAAAAAGTCAACTGTAACTTTGACTTTTGACCAGGACATGCTCCCAAGCCCTATGACATGCATCAATATACCCTATGACACCCATGGAACATGTCCATCAAGTTTTATTTAGGTCAAAGACATGATTTCCTGAAGAATTGCACAGTTTGGAATTCATCTGATAAAAAGTCAACTGTGCACAAAAGTCAACTTTGACTTTTTGAGTTTTTTCACAAAAATGGATTTTTAACCCTAAAATGATGTTAATGTATGATTTGAATCATCATTCATCAAGAAAAATCAAGAAAAGTTGTATAACTTGTAAAAGGGGTAACCATAAAAAACTTAGAAAATTTTCTAAGTTAAAAATAAAGTGGCTAGGGTACTAACTTTGGAGGGTCATAACTCCTAAACCACAAGGCCATTGTTCCCCATTCAAAGCTTGATTTGTAGATCATATTGTCCTCTACAAAAACTTCAACTAGACCTAATTCCAACTCCTCATGGATTTTGAGTTATGGAGTGATCAAAATCAAGAAAAGTCATTTTGTTCCAACACTTAGTGAAAATTTCACTAAGTCAGATTTTACCTTACTTTTTGCCAAATGTAGGGGGATTTTTCACTTGGATTCAAAAGAGATCAAAACCAAATATGTTCAAACATTTGTTGTATCATGTAAGGGCTTTCCAAAATGACCAAGAGCATTACCAAATTCAATTTGAGTCATGAGATATGACATTGGAAAGTTGCCTTGCTGACATCTGCCAAGGCAAGGCAGAATTTGCATTTTTGCTCGATTTGCCAAAATCAGCCAAATCCAAATGCTCCTATCCACTTGGACACCTCTGAGGATTGAATCTAAAGGGGACAATCACTGAGCCAAGCCTCCAAAGTCTTTGGAACAAGATGTAATACCCCAAATTTTGACCACTTAGATTTCCCATCATTGTGAAAATCATCATCACAATATGGATGTACCTTTATGCTTCATCAGTCTCCCCAAATATGGGTGAGCATCCAATACAATCAAAATTAGGGCTGACATTCTTTCTACTGGGGAGTCTCCTTTCCACCGTGGGGCCCGTTCCTTTCTTTCTACCTCTCTTGTGTGAAAAATTACACAAATGGCGACTCTACTGGGGAGTCTCCTTTTCTGCCTTAGGGCATCATCCCCGTTTTCTACGGAAAATGGGAACTCTACCGAAGAGAAAGATTGACCTATGCTGGTCCATCTCTTAGGCAGGGAACCACAGATTGGGGCTTCCGCCGGGGAACCCATTTCTGTCAGGAACTTAAGATTCTTAGTTTTAAAAGGTCTAGGATGTTTAGGACAAATATATATACTGCTTTTCCTAATTGCTATACGTGTTTATTTTTCTGCTAATGGGAATGCGAGTGATGCCGTATGTGGAAAGATTGAGTATACACCTAGAAAAGCCAAACCCTTTCGTAGTGCGGAAGCTATCGGAAATAGCTGTTACGTGATACTACCCTCATTTGAGGCTGGTGATCTATTCTCGGTGAATAGCACTTACTCTAAGATTGCACACAACTCGCTGGCGATCCGCTTGTTGTCTGCCTTCCTGGGAGGAGCTGATGATAATGAGTACAGGTACAAAAATCACCCTAGTATAAACCTTTGGGGATGGGTAGAGCCTTGACTTCATGACAACGACCCTTTGACCCCATGTTTTTTCTATGTTTTTGTGTGCTGCATTCATGCATTCATTTAATAAAACATTAAAACATTCAAAAAAATTTTCTCTTCTAGTCTCTCTGTTTTTCAAATTAAGCTAAGACTGTGATTGCAAATATCAGAGAAAAGGATTGCATTAATGGATTTCGGTAGAAGGAGAACTCGCCAGTATACCTTCAAGGTTCCAAAACTAGGGGATTTGAGAAAGTTAGCGAGGATGATCGTTAACCCAGAGGCTTTCAGAGCCAAGCACGGTGGTTTGCTGCCACTGTTAAGAGTCCATGTGATTAAGGGGATCATGGACGCGCTCATTCAGTTCTACGATCCGGTTTATCATTGTTTCACATTCCTGGATTACCAGCTGGCACCAACGCTGGAGGAGTATTCTCATCTCACTGATTTACATATCACAGATCGAGCTCCATTTTCTGGACTAGAAGAAATTCCAAAGAATCAGACTATTGCAAGAGCAATTCATTTGGACGAGTCTGAGGTCAGGACTCACATGACTACTAAGGGTGGCATCCAAGGTTTGCCAGCCCAGTTCTTAACCAAGAAAGCTCTGTACTTCGCTAGTATAGGGAACGGGACTGCTTTTGAAAGCATCTTTGTCTTGCTCACCTACGGGTTATTTTTGTTTCCCAACATCAATAACTTCGTCGATATCAACGTTATTAAGGTTTTTCTCTTTGGAAACCCTGTGCCGACTTTGCTCACGGATGCGTATCATTCTGTACACTTGGGAAATTTGTACAGCGGAGGGGAGATCACATGCTATGTACCTTTGCTCTACAAATGGTTTATCTCGCACTTGCCCACGTCTGCTGCTTTTTGGGATTGCAAGAGTGTCTTACGTTGGTCGCAGAAGATCATGTCCCTCACCAACTCTGATATAGAGTGGTGTAATAGGATTTATGAGGGAATCAAAATCATTGACCGTTGTGGAAACTTCCCCAGCGTACCCCTCATAGGAACTAAAGGAGGAATCAACTATCATCCGATATTAGTTCTTCGTCAATTTGGATACCTAATGAGACACATCCCACTGGGTGTTCATCTGGAAGGTCTTTTCTTCAAAGAAGGAGAAAATGACAGAGCACTAAAGATGGAAATAGTGCAAGCTTGGAAACATGTTCATAAGAAAGGACGAGAGTCTCTGGGAAAACCGGACTGTGTCTCGGTGGAGCCTTATCTCCATTGGGTACAAACTAGAGCTCTCAAGCTAAAGATGCCTTATCCTCGTTACGGAATTCTTCCGCCGAGGGAAATTGTCATGTACTTCATGACGGAAACTGAAAGGCTTCAGGTTACTCTCAACAAAGTTCAAAAGGAAAGAAGGTCTTGGAAGAACAAGTACCGCACCCTCAACGTAGAGTGTATCCAAATACAGCAACTACTAAAAGAGAAAGATGCTCTGATTGAAATTTTGGAGCAGCATGCTGTAGAGAATCAAGATGACCAAAGGAATTTGCTCACTCCTTTCACTTGGCAAAGGAATGACAACCCGACAATGGCCCAAGCGCCCCGGTCAAAGAAAAGGAAGATACCAGAATCAGCACCCGGTTTCTCCTCAGAGAGGACTCGGGACCCATTAGTTTAGGTTTCTGTTTCTGCACTTTGTAATCTACTGTATTTCCATTTCTGTAATCCTTTGAATTTCAATAAAAAGGGGTTTCCCCACTGTTTGATATTTGCAATCTAATTGTCGAAGTTTATTTTGATTAAACAAAAAAAACAATTAATATAATCATTGCATTCATCATTCTCACATCGCGTATTCTCCTTACCTACGAATCTCACGTTTGTGTCTCGATTCTAGAGTCAAACTGTCTCATTCGTATAATACTCGGGCCAATCGTCAGAAAAAGATGGATGATCTTGAGGAAGAAAACAGAGAGTTGAAAGAAGAGATCGACACTCTGAGAGAGGATATGAGAAAGCTTCGTAACGACATGCAAGCCATGGCAGAAGCTCAGCTACAAAGAACTGTGATCTCAGAGATCACCTCAACGCCCATCATAGAAAAGTATGATCCTAGGTATCAGATACCGAAAGATCGTCCTTGGGGCATGCCTGTTAACTATATCCCGGAAGGATATGTTCCGCCGATCACTGAAGATCAGGGAATCGCAACAGAAGCCGCTGGGCCTGAAGGTTACAAACTTCGGGAAAGTGAAGATGCCAGGGGCATACTCAAGACTCCTGAAGGTTACAAACTTCGGGAGGCGCGAAGACTCACTACCGTAGTCACGGTACCACCCCCTGTGGTGCACACTGTCCCGGAAGGACAGGTTCCACCAACACCTTCTGGTAAGAAGGAAACTATGTTTGACAGAATGGAGGAATTCCAGGAACAGTTCGTAGAAATGCAGAAAGAGCTGCAAGCCATTCGCGGTCAGGATCTATTTGGAAAGGACGCCGCAGACCTCTGCTTGGTCCCAAATGTGAAAGTCCCGCACAAGTTCCAAGTGCCCGACTTTGAAAAATACAAGGGTAACTCTTGCCCTCAGAGCCATCTGGTGATGTACGCTCGGCGGATGTCAGCTCAGACGGAGAATCAGGACCTGCTGATTCACTACTTCCAGGATAGTTTAACCGGTGCCGCACTCAAATGGTACATGGGTTTAAACCGTACTACGATCAGTACATTCAGAGATCTTGGTACTGCCTTCGTCCAACAATACAAGTACAATTTGGACATGGCACCCGACAGAGATCAACTCAGATCAATGTCACAAAAGGACAAGGAAACCTTTAAGGAGTATGCTCAAAGGTGGCGTGAAATTTCCGCTCAAATTTGTCCACCTCTTGAGGAAAAAGAGATGACAAAAATCTTCTTAAAGACCTTAAGCTCATTTTACTATGACCGAATGGTTGCCAGTGCGCCCAGTGATTTCACCGAAATGGTCGGCTTGGGTGTACGTCTTGAGGAAGCCATCCGAGAAGGACGTTTGGTAAAAGACACTGAATCAACGAGCGGTACTAAAAAATACGGTAGTGTTCTCCCTAAGAAAAAAGAGCAAGATATTGGGAATATCTCTCTCGGAAAGCAAAGGCGTCGTTATCAGCCAGTAGCAGCTGTTACTCCTGCTATCGGCCCCGCGCCTGTTCTTATGTATCAACCTCAGGTTGCGCAGAGCCAACCTGACCAACAAAGGACACAACAGCCTCTTCAGCAGGCTCGTCCTCCATATAACAACAACCGTACAACACGGCCACCAGGATTTGATCCTATACCTGTAACGTACGCAGAGCTGTTTCCGTTACTGCTGGCTAAGGGGCACATTCAGACTAAGTCTCCCCTTTCAGTTCCGGAAAATCCGCCTTTCTGGTTTAAAGCGGATCAAACATGCCCTTATCATCAAGGAGGTTCAGGGCATAACATTGAGACTTGTCTCAATTTCAAATCCGACGTGCAAAAACTTGTTAGGAACGGGCTCTTATCTTTCAAAGATACGAATCCTAATGTTCTTAAGAACCCGCTGCCTCAACACGAGAAAGCTGCAGTCAATCTGATTGAGAAAGAGACTAACAATGTCTATCAAATTCATGATGTACTCTTATTGGGGACCAATCTGGTCAGGATGCATTGTAGACAGAGTGGATATGCCCATGTGCCACCTCATAACTATCACCAGTGTGATATCTGCTCTAAAGATAACCAAGGATGTTCTGTGGTGCAAGCAGCTCTGCAGGAACAGATGGATCTTGGATGGATCCAAGAGTACCGAGTTCGTGAAGTTAACATGGTTTACACGAATTCCAACGTCATTCAAAACCACGACATTCGTGTGATGAATGTCAACTTGGTGGCGATGCACTCAAGGCAAAGCCAGTATCATAATCTGCCACGGCACGATTACAGTTCCTGTCTGATTTGCTCGGTAAACAAACAGGGATGCTCTTTCATACAAGAGGCCCTCCAGCGTCAGATGGATCTTGGATGGATCCAAGACTACCATGATAGGAACCCTTATCAGATCAATATGGTTCAGGTCTTCGATATCCGCGTAATGAATACCAACCTGGTAGAGTTACATGCTGAGCAGGTCCAACTCGGATTCTTAATATCACATGACTATCAAAATTGTAAAGCGGGTTGCAAAAACGATCGAGGTTGTACCCTTGTCCAGGAGGCACTTCAGCACTTGTTAAATCACTGGTGGATGCCAATCTATATGGACGAAGATACTCAGCAGATTAGTATCAATAACAGGAATCCTACTCGTCGTCAAAGTCAGGATGTCCGATCAATAGAAGGTAACCTAGTGAGGTTACATTGTATTCAAAGTGGGCGTGGCCAGGTGCCACCACACAACTATGACAGTTGTAGCGACTGTTCGGAAGGTAACCAAGGGTGTTACCTTGTGAGAGCAGCTCTTCAGGGTCAGATCGATCACAGAGAAATTCGTCCATATCCAGGTTCAGGACCCATCATTTGGTCGCCGAACTACCTTGCCGATCAGGTTGAGGATGTTGTCACGATCTCTGGTCATCACCAGATCAGGGATGTTTTTGCCATCATTCCTCTACTTGACGAATCTAGGGTTCCCAACCGGGAACGGATCAAGATTACTTATGATGGTCAGAAAAATCAGAAGGTTCCCATAGTCATCTATCTACCGGGGCCACTACCGTATGAATCAGCTAAGGCGATCCCTTATAAATACGGTGCAACGACAATTGAAAATGGAAAGGAAATTCCATTACCCTCCGTCGTGAATATTACAGACGTCAGTCGTGTAACACGGATTGGTAGAATCTTCAACCGAGGGGTTGGAGAATCCAACAAAGAAAAGGAACTTCAGGCAGAAATTCCTGATCTGCCAGTCGGTCAATCTAGTAATCCCGACTTTTCAAAAGACAAAGATGAGATGCTAAAGCTCATCCAAAGGAGTGAATATAACATCGTTGATCAACTATTACAGACTCCTTCAAAGATCTCGGTATTATCACTATTACTCAGTTCAGAAGCCCACAGGGAGGCTCTACAGAAAGTCTTGGAGAAAGCCTTTGTGGAACAAGATGTAACAATCAGACAATTTGATAGCATTGTCTCTAACATCACTTCCTGCAATAATTTGGGATTTAGTGATGAGGAATTACCTGAAGAGGGTCGCCGTCATAACATGGCACTCAACATTACAGTTAACTGCCAGGGCGATGCTTTAGCCAACGTACTGGTAGACACAGGATCAGCCCTGAATGTTATGCCGAAGTCTACTCCGATGAGAGTCAGCGAGGTCGTCGTCAAAGCATTCGACGGATCCAGAAAAATAGTTATCGGCGAAGTTAATCTTCCCATAACTATTGGTCCTCACACTTTCCAAATCACTTTCCAGGTCATGGACATCTGGGCAACATACAGTTGTTTATTAGGAAGACCTTGGATACATCA
The DNA here is from genome assembly GCA_022829125.1 of Lathyrus tuberosus. Lineage (NCBI taxonomy): Eukaryota > Viridiplantae > Streptophyta > Magnoliopsida > Fabales > Fabaceae > Lathyrus > Lathyrus tuberosus. Next base: position 2,030,282 of record JALAZF010000435.1, read on the forward strand.
GGCTGGAGCGGTTACTTCAACCCTCCACCAAAAGCTAAAGTTCGTCAAGAACGATCAACTTGTCACAGTTTGTGGGGAACAAGCCTTGCTTGTGAGTAACCTATCATCATCTACTTGTGTGGAACCCGAGGAGGTTATTGGAACTCAGTTCCAAGCACTATCGGTGAGCAAGGACAATCAGTTCAAAGAAGGAACTTCAATTTCTTCATACAAAGATGCTATCAAAGCGGTCGAGAGTACCGATATGACAAGATGGGGACGGCTTGTCATTCCTATTGACAATAAAACAAAGAAGGGTCTTGGTTTTTCTGCAACCTGTACCCAGACAACCGCCAACGATGAAAGTCTTCATCCCCTTCAAAACTTCTTCCACAGTGGAGGTTTTCTTCACCCAGTGTCTCAGACAGTTCATGCTATCAATGAGGAAGATCCCTCTGACACGGATGAAGAATGGAAATCCTACCTTAACAAGGACGGCTATATGTCTCAGGAAGAGGTGCCTATGCCTTTTTGCTTTCCTCCAGAAAGTCCGAGATTTATACCAAGATCAGATGTCGAAATGATCTACGGAGATTGTGATCCGGAAGGATGTCGTGCTCCGCCAAATTCATTAGAGGAAGACACTCTGATGAAAGAAAATTTTGATCACAATTACTATGGCCCGATGGATGGTCTGCCAATGTGGCAGCCTTACCCAGGAAACTTGGGGCAAGAAAGTCAGCCGAGTAATGAAACTCAGCTGAGCGTCATTGAACAGAATACCTGTGTCCCCACCATGTCATGGGATCAACATTCAGGTCATTCGGAAACTACTCAACATGAAGATGAATTCACAACGTTTGCATGACTAGAATTCATCAACTATGCTTTTCCCGAGGTTAACGTCATCGAGAGGGACGACTCCTCCAGTTCCAAAGAAGTTTGGGACACTCTGGGACAACCAAGTGGAAAATACGACTATATGGTCAAGTACACCGCTCCCGAAAGCTCTCGTATCAGGCTCGAAGATATCCAGTCAAAAGGATTGGGAGATACAGCTGAGAGCACCAATGCTATGCAAAATGCAACAGAGGAATCCTCCTACGACAATTATGCCTGGGAAACAGATTCCAATGATCCTGCTCCACCAGAAATCAGCATCATTTCTGAAGACAAATCAAGGAAGGTGCCAGACTTTGTGATTCACCGAGGATTTTGCCGCCAATGGGTTGCTGTCGAGGTCCCGAAGGTCGTTCATCAGTCAAAGTAATTGCCATCTTTAACCTTTCACCCTGCCCAGGTGAAACGGATGTTTTGATAGGGCTCGCTTTCTGTAAATTTCCCTCTTCGCTTTGCCCGAAGCGAGTGAGTTTTGTTTTATAGGGCTGTAGTTTCAAGTTTCGACTTGTTCGTTAATAAAATAACGTCGTTCTGTAATTTCCGCATTAATTGCTGTTTTCTCTTTTTGCTTTTTCGGAAAATGGTAATCCTAAAAAACATTCAAAAATAAAAACAAGCAGTAAAATAAATACACTGCACACACTTACATTTTCTGTATCTCTTCTAAACACGAATCATCACGTCGTGCAGATTGCTTGTTTTATACCCCGTTGAAATATACGATTCGATGCCTTCTTCCAACTTTGAGTTCCCGGTATTCGAGGCTGAAGAAGAAAATGACAACGAAATTCCAGAAGAGATCTCCCGACTACTCAGACAAGAGGAAAGGTCCATTGAACCTCACAAAGAGCCGTTGGAAACGGTAAACTTGGGTTCAGAAAAAGAGAGAAAAGAAATCAGGATCGGAGCACGGCTCAGTCCAACTGCCAGAGAGGGTTTGATAAAGCTTCTCAAAGAATTTCCCGATGTATTCGCTTGGTCCTATCAGGATATGCCAGGGTTGGATACCAGCATTGTGGAACATCATTTACCATTAAGATCGGAATGTCCGCCAGTAAAGCAAAGGTTGAGACGGACTCACCCGGACATGGCCATCAAAATCAAAGAGGAGGTACGAAAACAGATCGACGCAGGTTTCCTTGCTACATCTGAATATCCTCAATGATTAGCCAACATCGTACCCGTTCCCAAAAGGATGGAAAGGTCAGAATGTGTGTTGATTACAGAGATCTAAACAAGGCAAGACTAAAGGACGACTTTCCTTTACCACACATTGACATGCTGGTAGACAGCACAGCAAAGTTCAAAGTATTCTCCTTCATGGATGGATTCTCGGGCTATAACCAGATCAAAATGGCACCGAAAGACATGGAGAAAACTTCGTTCATTACCCCATGGGGTACCTTTTGTTACAAGGTAATGCCGTTCGGTTTGAAGAATGTCGGGGCAACCTATCAAAGGGCCATGACTACTCTGTTTCATGACATGATACACAAAGAAATCGAGGTATATGTCGATGATTTGATTGCAAAATCAAGAACAGAGGATGAGCATGTTGAACATCTGTCAAAATTGTTCGAACGTCTAAGAAAATTCAAGCTCTGCTTGAATCCCAACAAGTGCACCTTCGGTGTCCGTTCAGGGAAACTGCTAGGGTTCATCGTTAGCCAGAAAGGAATTGAGGTTGATCCTGACAAGGTCAAGGCCATTCAAGAAATGCCTTCTCCGAAAACTGAAAAACAAGTCAGAGGATTCCTGGGACGTTTGAACTACATCTCCAGATTCATATTCCTTATGACCGCCACATGTGCGCCGATTTTCAAATTACTCAAAAAGAACCAGGATTGCATTTGGTCAGAAGATTGCCAAACCGCCTTCGATAGTATTAAGGAATACCTGTTGAATCCTCCGATTCTATCACCTCCAGTGGAAGGAAGACCACTGATCATTTACCTCACAGTCCTAGAGGACTCAATGGGATGTGTACTTGGCCAACAAGACGAAACTAAAAGGAAAGAGTCTGCCATTTACTATCTGAGCAAGAAGTTTACCGACTGTGAAACTCGGTACACGATGCTCGAGAAAACTTGTTGCGCTTTGGCTTGGGCAGCCAAATGTCTTCGCCAGTACATGATTCGTCATACTACTTGGTTGGTCTCCGAAATGGATCCAATCAAGTACGTTTTCGAAAAACCTGCTCTCACGGGAAGGATTGCCCGTTGGCAGATGTTACTATCAGAATATGACATAAAATACCATGCTCAGAAAGCCGTTAAAGGAAGTATTTTAGCCGATCATTTGGCTCATCAACCGATTGACGATCAGGAATCAATCGGGTTTGACTTCCCAGACGAAGATGTCATGTATCTAAAGATGCAAGATTGCGATGAACCGCTACCCAGTGAAGGGCCAGAACCAGGTTCCCAGTGGGGACTTATCTTTGACGGAGCAGTCAATCATTATGGAAACGGAATTGGGGCAATCATTGTTACCCCTCAGGGTATCCACATTCCTTTCACTGCTAGACTTACGTTCAAATGTACGAACAACGAGGCCGAATACGAAGCATGTATCATGGGTCTCGAGGAAGCAATTGATTTAAGGATAAAAAACTTGGACGTATACGGCGAATCAGCCTTGGTTATTAACCAGATAAAAGGAGATTGGAACACATACCAATCAGGATTGATTCCTTACAAAGACTATGCAAGAAGGTTGTTACCCTTCTTCAACAGAGTCGACTTCCATCACATCCCTCGTGATGAGAATCACATGGCTGATGCATTAGCCACTCTCTCTTCCATGATTAGTGTAGGTCGATGGAATGACATACCTAAGATCGACATAGTGCGCCTTGAACGGCCCGCTTACATCTTCGCGATTGAAGCAGTCATAGACGACAGACCTTGGTATCACGATATCAAATGCTTCCTTCAGAAACAAGAGTACCCACCCGGGGCACTCAGAAAAGACAGGAAAACCCTCAGAAGATTGGCTGGAAACTTCTTCCTGAGCGGTGACACTCTTTATAAGAGAAATTTTGACATGGTCTTGCTCCGATGCGTCGACAGACCAGAAGCAGACATGCTCATGAAAGAAATTCATGAAGGATCCTTTGGCACTCATGCCAACGGACACACAATGGCGAGAAAAATTCTCAGGGCCGGGTATTATTGGTTGACCATGGAATCTGACTGCTACAAGTACATGAGGAGGTGTCACAAGTGTCAGATATACTCCGACAAAATTCATGTACCGCCATCACATCTCAAAGTTCTTTCTTCCCCGTGGCCTTTTTCCATATGGGGAATCGACATGATTGGTATGATTGAGCCCAAGGCTTCAAACGGACATCGGTTCATCCTGGTAGCCATTGATTATTTCACCAAGTGGGTCGAAGCAGTGTCATTCGCCAATGTAACCCGACAAGTGGTGGTCCAATTTATCAAAAACATTATCATCTGCCGTTATGGTGTTCCAAGCGAGATCATTACTGATAATGGATCTAACTTGAACAATAAGATGATGAAAGAGTTGTGTGCAGAGTTCAAGATCGAACACCATAACTCATCTCCCTACCGACCCAAGATGAATGGAGCTGTAGAAGCGGGTAACAAGAACATCAAGAAAATTGTTCAGAAGATGGTTGTAACCTATAAAGATTGGCACGAAATGCTACCCTTTGCTCTTCATGGTTATCGTACATCTGTCCGTACTTCAACAGGGGCTACCCCTTTCTCTCTAGTGTATGGCATGGAAGCAGTGCTCCCCATAGAAGTAGAGATCCCATCAATCTGAGTACTGATGGAAACTCAGCTCACCGAAGCTGAATGGTGTCAAAGTCGACACGATGAACTGAACCTGATCGAAGAAAAGAGAATCACGACACTATGCCACGGTCAGTTATATCAACAGAGAATGAAAAGGGCATTCGACAAAAAAGTACGACCTCGTGTCTTCAGAAAAGGAGACCTCGTGCTCAAGAAGATACAATCATTTCTCTCTGATTCGCGAGGCAAATGGACTCCGAATTATGATGGCCCCTATGTGGTCACGAAAGCTTTCTCAGGCGGCGCCTTGAGACTTGCAACCATGGACGGAGAGGAATTTGCTTACCCCACGAATGTTGATGTAGTCAAGAAATACTTCGCCTAAACTAAAAAAAACGTCTCGGTGGATTGAAAACCCGAAAGGGCGGTCCAGGAAAAAGTTAGAGACATGGAAAAAAAGGAATCATCCTGATGGATTGGAAATCTCATAGTACAATCCAGGCAAAAATTAGGGATAATGGCAAGTAACTATGTTCAACAGAGGCAAGTCCCTTAGCAGCAGTTACATCATCCATCAGAGGAAAACTCCAGTCAAGGTCATCTTCGACAGAAGCTCAGGACGTCCCGAATTCAAAGTTGGTAGAAGGATAGTGGTCGTTATGTTTCAATGTAGCCCTTTTCCCTGTAAATTACCATTTTCTAACTTTGTATATACTCTTTGGAATCACGCGTTTGGCTTATCTCCATCTTATCAATAAAATTTGAGCCTTTGTGCTTTTGTTTGTAATTCTTAACTTGCTTTAGCTTTACAGAACGACGTTGTTTAAACTTAATCAGCGATTCTTGAAATAAAACAAAAAGGAATTTACTTGTTAAAACTTTTTCTGCTTTTAAATTAAAGATGGTATTTCTTTTGACTGTTGAACATCCGAAGAACATCGATCGCTTCTCCCGAAGTAAGCGAACTTCAAAGTGCAGAATCAAAGTACTCCTTCTAAGCTAGTCTGCCTGAATGAAGGGATCAACTGTGTTAGAGACCTTGTTTCGTCTGACACGCCTCGGCCGAGTTCTCATCTCCTAAGCCCGATCAACATAGCTCCCAACGGGACTATCTCTCCTAAGCAAGGTGGAATTGCTATTTTGAATCAACGGTACTTCTTCGCCCCGCGATGGCCGAGTATCCAATTGTGTTCATCTCTTAGTTTGTATGTTGCGTCTGTTTTGTCAGCATAAACATACATACTTCATGCATTTTATTTGCGTTCGCATTTCGTATTGCATCACTATCACTTGAGTCGGTCTTGTCCCCTAGTGATAAACAGTTTTCTCAATCGAGTTTGTCAGTTCTTTCCTCGTCAGGAAGTGTGGCATCTGCACAATCTCGCCACCAGTGTATCTTTAGATCAGAGTCGGCACTTGGCCACTTTGATAACTTGAACCTCTGAAAGATCAGAGAACCTTCAACAAATGTCACTCTTCGCCATTGAAGATGATATCCTCGCTTTCCCGAATTAAGGAAAATCCCCAGAGAAAGCCTCATGATCAGAGATTCGGCAGCACGCCAGTTTTGCTCCGAAAAACCACTGATGAAAAGGTCATCGGCACCTCAAAATTGGACCCCATCATATGGCATTTCTCCGGGAAGATCCCGAGAAAAGTATGATGAAAGATCCTAAATGAAAACAGTCTCTCAAGAGACTCGCTTTCCCCAGTAGAAACAAATGGCGTCTCCAACAGAGAAGTTTGTACAACTCTACAACTCGGACGGCTGGGTTCCCCAGCAAGTCTGACATCAAAACTTTTTCCACTCAAATGGCATCTCCCCAGGAAAATTCGGCGAGAAGTTTGAGGAAAGCCACTACGAATAGCGTCCCTTGTCAGTAAAGTTTATTGACAAAAGAAACTAAGACCAGTTCTTGGTAGGAAACCAGGATCGAGGGGAAGTTTAAATCAGAAACTAAGACCAGTTCCTTGGTAGGAAACTAGGATCGAGGGGAAGTTTAAATCAGAAACTAAGACTAGTTCCTTGGTAGGAAACCAGGATCGAGGGGAAGTTTAAATCAGAAACTAAGACCAGTTCCTTGGTAGGAAACCAGGATCGAGGGGAAGTTTAAATCAGAAACTAAGACCAGTTCCTTGGTAGGAAACCAAGAACGAGGGGAGGTTTATTTCAAAAGAAACCGAGACCAGTTCCTTGGTAAGAAACCAGGAACGAGGGGAAGTTCATTCCACAACTGAGACTAGTTCTTGGTAGGAAACCAAGAACGAGGGGAAGTTCAAAAGAAACCAAGACCAGCTCCTTGGCTGAAGACCAGGATCGAGGGGAAGTTTACCTTTTCTAAGCATCATTGCTCAGCAAAAGAAGATGAATGCGATCCGCCATTCATAGACACCATCAAAATTTCGGATATTCCGATATTTAATCCTCTTGCACCCCGAATGCTCGAATACCTTCGTGATTCACACCTTCGGGTCCAAGAAGATTAAATAGGGGCATCTGTAATACCCCAAATTTTGACCACTTAGATTTCCCATCATTGTAAAAATCATCATCACAATATGGATGTACCTTTATGCTTCATCAGTCTCCCCAAAGATGGGTGAGCATCCAATACAATCAAAATTAGGGTTTCAAGCCCTCTCTGAGCTTTAGACAAAGGATCAATCAAGAAATGACATGATCTTCAACTTGTCTAATCTCTCAAACATCCACAATGGATCAAAAAGGACTCCCACTTCAAGGATTAAGCACAAGGCTGCTCCCTTCTAGGTGGATCAAGTCTCAAGATCGACAGTGTCACCAAATTATGGTTTTGGTCGACCAGGGCCTCCAGATGGAAATTTTCATCTGGGCACAAGGCAATGATCCAAAACATGACCTAATATACTTCATGGAACCTCATGGACCCATGCATCAAGTTAATTTTGCCTCAGGGGATGCATTCATCAAAAATCAGGAATTAGGGTTTCTTGACCTAATTCACCCCTAAGTTGACTTTTGGGACAAACCATGAGCCAAGACCTCAAGACATGATTTGAGGGTCTCTAATACACCATATTGATCCATTTGGAACAATGGATTGATCCAAGAAGCTTGAGCAACAAGTTTCATTTTCATCTGCACCACAATTAGGGTTTTAAGGGAAAAGTCAACTGTAACTTTGACTTTTGACCAAGACATGCTCCCAAACCCTAATACATGATTGAATATACCCTATGACACCCATGGAACATGTCCATCAAGTTTGATTTAGGTCAAGGACATGATTTCCTGAAGAATTGCACAGTTTGGAATTCATCTGATAAAAAGTCAACTGTGCACAAAAGTCAACTTTGACTTTTTGAGATTTTTCACCAAAATGGATTTTTAACCCTAAAATGATGTTAATGTATGATTTGAATCATCATTCATCAAGAAAAATCAAGAAAAGTGAGATAACTTGTAAAAGGGGTAACCATAAAACTTAGAAATTTTTCTAAGTTAAAAATAAAGTGGCAAAGGTACCAACTTTGGAGGACCATAACTCCTAAACCACAAGGCCAATTTTTTCCATCCAAACCTTGATTTGTAGATCTCACTGCCCTCTACAAAAACTTCAACTAGGCCTAACTCCAATTCCTTATGGATTTTGAGCTATGAGTGAGCCAAAGTGGCTAAAAATGTGAAAAAATACCATTTTCCAACACTTAGAAAAATTCTGCCTAAAACAGAATTTTGTTGAAACACCAAAACTTGTGGGATTTTTGCATATAGATGCAAGTTGAATCAGTCCCAAAGTTAAACATCAATGTTGTTGCATATGTTGCTAAGAATTCAAAGGGCTCAACAGCATGAATTGATTCAACTCAAGCCATGAGAAATCCATGCCCAAAGTCATGCTGCTGCAAGCTGTTTTGGAAAAATCAGTTTGCATGTTTGCTTATCGCACACGATTTTGAGCCAAAGACTGAGGATCAGCATGCCACTTGTGTTCAAACCAATCACATTGCATCTAATCCAACTGATAAATCTGAGTCAAAAAGCCAAAGAACCTTCCAACTTGAAATTCATCCACTTTGGCACTTTTTGCCTTGAATTCAAAATGCATTTATGTGGAATAGTGCATTGTCAAGATTCTCACTCTCCTCAGTCAAGTTCTCTGATTAAACAACATTAAAAACATCTGAAGAATGTGATTTCAGTCAAGGCATAGCTGATCTATTTGGAGCAGCTGTTATGCCTAGTGCAAGAGGCATTTATGCCAAGCCAATCCAAGCAAATGTGATCTGATCCAGCTACCATTCACTATTCCTCCAAGACAAGAGTTGATCACCTATAAATAGAGGTCTCAATGGATCACTCAACTCACCCCAAAGCCAGTTACAGTACTGCTTTCTCTCATTCTTTCTTGAACTTCAAGTTTTCTTGTTTTTGAGTAACCACTATCGGGTTTTGAGTTGCAGCCATAAGCAATCAATTCCAATTGCTCAAACACATCACATATGATGTATTTGAGGTGTCCAAGTGCTTAAACAACATCTGTAACACTCCCAGCTCAAAATCACTCTTCAACCAAGCCATTTTGCTTCATTTTTGCAGGTGGAGGTCTCCAGCTTTATCCAGAGAATTTCAAAGTTTTCCAAAGCTTGCAACACACTCCATAACATCCATTGAAGCTGTAGGGATCATCAATTCACGACTGGAACACCATCTGGGCAAAGTTCCATTTCAGCTTGCATCAAGGTGAGCTTCAAACTCAAACTCCATGATCCATGCATATTTCCTCGCATGATAATTTTGCCATTTGATTACCATCATATGCTGATTGTTTTGCCTCAATAAATTTGATCATAGACCTCATAACCATGCTTGCACGATTGCTTTTGCAAATTAGGGTTCATCTGTGTTCATCATGATTATTTCACTCCACACTGAAAATGAATAAAATTGGGTATTGCCATCTTGTTCCTTGTGAAAAAACGCACGAGTTTGGTGTTTGAATCATGTCCAATGGTTGAGAGATGAGTGAGATAGGGTGCTTCATACACGAGCTCGGGGAAGGAGATGGCCATGGCGCCATTTTCAGAAAACCAACCAAGTTCTCTATATAATTTTAACTTGCCAAATATTTAATGAATTGGCATTGCGCCCCAGCGGTTCATCAGCTGGTTTTGTGAGTATTAGCAAGCGAGAGGTCTGGGGTTCGAATCCCCCTCGCCCCAGACTTCTTTTTATCACTTTTTTATTTTATTATTTTTCATACTATTATTTTTTAATGATTTGAAAAATTAATAACTCCTTCAATTTTTATCATTTTTGATTGGTTCTTTTTGCAATAATTCACAAAAATGTTAAAATATTTTAGTTTCACAAAAAATCCCAAAAATATTATTTATTTCATATAATTGATATTTTTGTAAAGAATTAATATTTTGATTGTTTTTGGCATTTTAAATATTTTTTTTCTACATTGATTTTGCAACTTTTAATGCTTTCTAATTATTTTGTAGGTCAATACTTAATTTTTGAAGCATTAATCCAAGATCACAATTTGTTTTCCATGTGTTAAACAAATTTTGATCAATTTAATTGAATTTTTATTCAATTAAATACATTTTTTGGAAACAAATTAGGGTTTTGGATTAATTCAACCCTCATAAATCATTTTCAAAACATCTTTGGGCCTCTTGAGAGAGTGTAAGACCCATCCCCCCTTGTACAAAAACTTTTTGGGCCTCACTCATTGTATAAGTCCCTCTGTACAAGTAAACGGCACGATCGTCGCCCGTTTAAAAATAAAAATCATCTGGGCCTCTCCTTGAGCTATAAGACCCATTCAAAATACTTTGGGCCTCTATTATAGTGTAAGACCCAATCCCCCTTTTAACCAAAACATTTTGGGCCTCACTTATTGTATAAGTCCCTCTGCGTTAAAAGAAAACCTCGGCGCGATCGCCATTTTAAACGAAAAATCATTTGGGCCTACCCTCGTGTTATAAGCCCCACTCTTTTTCTTTAAACCTTTTGTGGGCCTCTTGAGAGAGTGTAAGACCCATCCCTTTGTACAGAAAACCTTTTTGGGCCCCAGTCACTTGTATAAGTCCCGTTGTACAAAGTCAAACAGTGTGCTCACTGATAAAACCCTGGGCCTCTCCTTGAGCTGTAAGCCCCAAATCTTTCTTTTTCAAAGCACTTTCTCCTTTGATTTTGAATATACTGTTGTTTTCAATCTTTCTTTGTTGAACAACTAACCAAACAGCATGGAAGCACTCCAACCGAGTAAGTGGTTATCGCTTTCATTTACTGCTTTCATATTATAAACTGTATTGTGGGGCTGCTCACTGTAAGTCTCCTTTCATAAACTCATATATACTGTGTAATAATAGTATAGATATTTTGAGTTTCCCCGGCAACTACGTCTAGAACTAAGTGACGCCGTTTCATTTATTCGTAGAAATAGACGCCTAGATCCCCAATAGGAGCACCAGATACAGTCTTCTCTTCGGCTGTCTTCCTTAGGAATTGTCAAGGAACTCTATTCCCAAAGATGAATGTATTCTCCGTGAATGGCATCTTTGAGTTTCTTCCAAATTCTCGAACTTTCCTGACTTGATCTATTCCTTGTGGATAGCTTGCCTTGAATGTCTCGGGGTTTGGGTACCCACTACGGTCATAATCTTGGACCTTAACTAAGGAACCCTCTTTCAAAGCTAAAAGTCGCTGGATAGTAAACCTCGCACGTTTACCAGTGGTTTTTATCTTTAAAAGAGTTATCTCTCCTAATGGAAAGGAGATGATAGACCCACGGGCTTCTTAAAAGCACCGGCCTCCTCTTGGGCATTATTCAAGGACCCTACGGCTTCTTAGAAGTATTCACAGCCTCCTCTTAGGCTTCGTATAATGATCTCTTCCTCCTGGAATGATAGCCTCCTCTTGGGCTTCGTACAAGGACCCGTCGGCTTCTTAAAAGATTCCAGCCTCCTCTTGGGCTTCGTACAAATTGTCCCGACGACCTCCTAGAGGTATAGGAACAGAACCTAGTCATCCTCATAGAACAGTCCTTTCATAGAGTCTACTACTATTTCTCAAAGCATAGTACAAAAGAAAAAAACTCTAGACTTGGACAGTCTAACTTCCTTGAGTCTCAAAGACATTCTCAAGTGACCCCCTTCGTTAAATAGGAAGGAAACCCGCAGACTCGGACAGTCTCAATACCCTTTGGATTTCCCGTTTCCTCAAAGAGAAGGAAATATCCCTGATCCTCAGATCAAATCCCTGAGTACAGTGTTGCTCATATAAGAACTGATTTTCTCTTTTAAAATCAATATACCGGATCTATCACTCAACTGAAAAAAACCTTTAGCCTCCATCTCGGGCTTCGTACGAGATACAAAAACACTCTCTTACTGAGTATAAAAGATTCTCCAACTGAGTCAACTCTTTGCTAGCCTCCTCTTAGGCTTTGTATAACGATATGCCCCACTGGGTCAAAAACCTTTAGCCTCTCTCTCGGGCTTTGTACGAGACACAAAATAGCCTCCTCTTAGGCTTTGTATAATGATTTTCCTAGCGGAAATTAGCCTCCTCTTAGGCTTTGTATAAGAAAATCACTGGTTAATCCAATTAACCTTTTAGCATCTAAGTTGTGCCTCGTTCACAGTACACAAACATCAACAACTCCTTTCCCTTCATCTAATCGCTGTAAGCGGCGAGCCTCTGGATCATCTATATACATGCCACTGTCCCTCTTTTAGCATGAGAAATTCCTAAGGAAAGATGGCATTGCTCTACACTGAGTTAAAGTCTTCTCCTTCAGGTTAAAACCCTTTCTTCAGAAATTATGGCATTGCTCGGATCCGCGTATCCCAGTTAAAGTAATTCTCCTCCCCCTCTTTAGAGATGACAAATTTTCTCTAAAGTCGAGGTCTTTCAGCTTCACGTCTTGGGCTTTGAACAAGACACAAATAGACCTTTTAGCTTCACATCTTGGGCTTTGAGCAAGATACAAATCACCTTTCGCTTCATGTCTTGGGCTTTGAACAAGACACCAAATACCAATTTCCTCCCATAGAATAGGAGGAACTACGAACGCTCTGATTTCCCTGTTTCGGTAAATGGGAATACGTAGGCATAAGATCGGAAGAAAAGATCTTAGCGAGCGCAATCAATAAAAAATCCAAATCCCATATCTCCATCAATTAAAAGCAGTAATTCAAAAGCATCAGTCCTAACATCCTAATCCTTATTCCCCGCCAGAAACCCTTTACCTAGAAAAAAGAAAGAAAGAACTGTATTGGCGAAATACGAATAACCAGTACAAAGGCCCCCCCACATTGATAGCATCCGTAACCTAACAGACCGCTGTTTAAACTCAGTATGCAAGCAGGGTTAATTGGAGACATCTATTTCCCTTCCTTATTCAGCTCACAGTAAGATAAAAAATGAATCGACCTGTAGTTCAAGCTCAACCGCAGAGAGCGACCAGCGCTTAAGAACCGCGTCCAAAATCGCTCGCTACACAAGAAATAGCATGTTGAACCTAGAATGGCCAAAATAGGGACAAGACTCCAATTTTGGATTAGAGCATTCAATGGAAGCATCAAGGTGGCATGGACTGAGCCATTCTCAACTGAATTCAGTCAAGACTTATCCAAGACCAAGGGAACCAAAGCTCTGAGCCCTAACCTCTAGTCAATGGCTAGAGGAGACTTGCATTTCCATTGGCCAACATTGAACAAACACCTGCTGCAGTTGCCATTCACTGTGGATCCCAAAACAAACTTGCTCTACTATAAATAGAGCTCAATTGTGATCAGTTTGAGTACACCAAAGCCATCAAACAGATGTTTTCCTCAAAATCTCTTCTTTCACTCCAATTTTGCCTTCCAAAGCAAGTCACTATCGGGTTTTGAGTTTGGGAGCTATTCCAATCAAACCAATCACACACACACCTCACATACATCATATAGAAGTGATCCAAACTCTCACATAACATCTGGAACACAGATTTCACAAAATCACCAGCCCATTGCTCAAGTTCTTGACAGTTTTGTAGTTGAGGTACCATCTTCAGCTTCAAACCATTTCAATCCATTCCAAGCATTCATACACATTCCATGGCACCTAGGGAAGCTATCCAGATCATTGGAACCTAGCTGTAACACCTCCAACACAAATCACAATCACCAGCTGCAAGTGGTAAGCATGAGCTCTTCTAACTCTATGATCCATGCAATTTTTGCTGCCCAATAATTTGGCCATATGTTCATAATCATGCATGGAATGCTTCCCCTCAATTAATTGCATTGTTTGAATCGTGTATCAAAAATCCTAGCCTTCATGCAGAAATTAGGGTTCTTGAGGATTTTTCATGATTTCTTGTTATATGTTTAATTTAAATGAAATTAAATACCATAGACATGATCGTGAGGTTGAAACGAGTTGATTGGTATGTGGATTGCATAATATAATTAAGTATTCAGTGAGATTGGAGAGAAAATGCAAATCTGGGAAAACCCAGAACACGCGCGTGTTCTTGGCGCCATTTTTTGAATATTTGAATATTGAATTTTGTGATTTTATTTAATTGATTCAAAAATTAATTTCTCTCTGAGTTTTAATGATTTTGAGTTGATTCTTTTTTTAATAATTCACAAAAATGTTAAAATATTTTATTTTCTCGAAAAATCCCAAAAATATTATTTATTTTGTATAATTGATATTTTTGCAAAGAATTAATGTTTTAATTGTTTTTGACATTTAAAATATTTTTTCCACCTTGATTTTGCAACTTTTAATGCTTTCTAATTATTTTGTAGGAAAATACTTAATTTTTGAAGCATTAATCCAAGATCACAATTTGTTTTCCATATGTTAAACCATTTTGATCATTTTAATTGAATTTTTATTCAATTAAATACATTTTTGAAAACAAATTAGGGTTTTGGATTAATTTAACCCTCATAAATCATTTTCAAAACACTTTTGGGCCTCTAATAGAGTGTAAGACCCAATCCTTTTTTGACCAAATCATTTTTGGGCCTCAGTGTATTGTATAAGTCCCGATACCGTCAAAAACAAACGACGCGATCGTCGCCTTTTGAAAAAAAACCTTGGGCCTCTCCTCGAGCTATAAGACCCATTTAAAACTTTTTGGGCCTCTAATAGAGTGTAAGACCCAACCCCCTTTTAACCAAAAACTTTGGGCCTCACTTATTGTATAAGTCCCTTCGCGTTAAAAGAAAATCTCGGCGCGATCGCCATTTCAAACGGAAAAAACAAACTGGGCCTACCCTCGTGTTATAAGCCCCACTCTTTTTCTTTAAACCTTTTTGGGCCTCTTGAGAGAGTGTAAGACCCATCCCTTTGTACAGAAAACTTTTTGGGCCACAGTCACTTGTATAAGTCCCTCTGTATAAATTCAAACAGTGCGCTCACTGATAAAACCCTGGGCCTCTCCTTGAGCTGTAAGCCCCAAATCTTTCTTTTTCAAAGCACTTTCTCCTTTGATTTTGAAATATACTGTTGTTTTCAATCTTTCTTTGTTGAACAACTAACCAAACAGCATGGAAGCTCTACAACCGAGTAAGTGTTTATACGCTTTCATTTACCGCTTTCATATACATATAACTGTATTGTGGGGCTGTTTCAGTGTAAGTCTTCTTTCATAAACTCATATCAACTGTGTAATAATAGTATAGATATTTAGAGTTTCCCCGGCCACTACGTCTAGAACTAGGTGACGCCGTTTCGTTTATTAATAGAAATAGACAACTAGATCCCCAATAGGATCACCAGAAATAGTCTTCTCTTCGGTTGTCCTCATTAGGAATTGTCAAGAAACTCTACTCCCAGAGATGAATGTATTCTCTGTGAATGGCATCTTTTAGTTTCTTCCAAATTCTCGAACTTTCCTGACTTGATCTATTCCTTGTGAATAGCTTGCCTTGAATTTCTCGGGGTTTGGGGACCCACGGGCTTCTTAAAAGCATCGGCCTCCTCTTGGGCATCGTACAAGGACCCACAGGCTTCCTAAAAGCAACCCCGCCTCCTCTTGGGCTTAGTACAAGGACCCTACGGCTTCTTAGAAGTATTCACAGCCTCCTCTTAGGCTTCGTATAATGATCTTTTCCTCCGGGAATGATAGCCTCCTCTTGGGCATCGTACAAGGACCCGTCGGCTTCTTAAAAGTTTCCAGCCTCCTCTTGGGCTTCGTACAAATTGTCCCGACGACCTCCTAGAGATATAGGAACAGAGCTTAATCATCTGCATAGAACAGTCCTTTCATAGAGTCTACTACTGTTTCTCAAAGCACAGTACAAAAGATGACACTCTAGACTTGGACAGTCTAATCTCCTTGAGTCTCAAAGACATTCTCAAGTGACCCCTTCAAGAATAGGAAGAAAACCCGTAGACTCGGACAGTCTCAATACCCTTCGGATTTCCCACTTCCTTAAAGAACAGGAATAACCCGGATCCTCGAATCAAATCCTTGAGTACATCATTGCTCATATAAGAACTGATTTCCTCTTTCAAAACCAGTCTAATGGACCTGTCACTCAACTAAACAGTAACCACAGCCTCCTCTTAGGCTTTGTATAATGATCCTTCTCCAGTGAAGTTAGCCTCTCTCTTGGGCTTTGTACAATGATTCTCCCCAGCGGGGTCAAACAACGTTTAGCCTCTCTCTCGGGCTTTGTACGAGACACATAAGAGACTCCCTCGTTGAGTCAATCACCCTTTCGCCTCCATCTCGGGCTTTATACGTGATACAAAAAGGTTCTTATTAAGCCAAACAAATTTTAGCCTCCATCTCGGGCTTCATACGAGATACAAAAAACTCTCTTGTTGAGTCCAATCGCCTCCATCTCGGGCTTTATACGAGATACCAAAAGATTCCCTCGTTGAGTCAAAACCTTTTAACCTCTCTCTCGGGCTTTGTACGAGACACATGTTAGCCTCCTCTTAGGCTTTGTATAAGAAAACCACTGGTTGATCCAATCAACCTTTTAGCATCAAAACTGTGCCTCGTTCACAGTACACAAACATCAACAACTCCTTCCCCTTCATCTAATCGCTGTAAGCGGCAAGCCTCTGGATCATCTACATCCATGCCACTGTCCCTCTTTTAGCATGAGAAATTCCTAAGGAAAGATAGCATTGCTCTACACTGAGTTAAAGTCTTCTCCTTCAGGTTAAAATCCCCTATAAAGGAAATTATGGCATTGCCGGATTCACATATCCCGGTTAAAGTAATTCTCCTTTTATAAACAATTGTGACATACAACCCCCTCTTTAGAGATGACAAATTCTCTCTAAAGACCAACCATTTAGCTTCACATCTTGGGCTTCGAACAAGATACAAATAAACCTTTTAGCTTCACATCTTGGGCTTTGAACAAGATACAAACCTCCTTTCGCTTCACGTCTTGGGCTTTGAACAAGACACCAAAACAACCATTTCCTCCCATAGAATAGGAGGAACTACGAACGCTCTGATTTCCCTGTTTCGGTAAACGGGAATACGTAGGCATAAGATTGAAAGAAAAATCTTAGCGAGCACACTAAACAAAAACCCAAAATCCCATACTCTCATATATATCCGTCCTAACATCTCAACCAATAGCCTAAAGCACCCCTCGTCAACAAAATAAACCTAGGACAAACCCTGAATCTTTGTAGCATCTGTAAACCAACAGTTTCGACTGTTTAATCTCAGTATGCAAGCAGGGTTAATTGGAGACATCTATTTCCCTTCCTTCATCAGCTTTAATAGGATAAAAAATGAATCGAAATGTAGTACTAGAGCGATCGTGCTTCACAACCACATCCAAAAATCACTCGCTACAATAAGCCCAACTCTTTTTCTTTAAAAAACTTTTTGGGCCTCTTGAGAGAGTCTAAGACCCATCCCTTTGTACAGAAAACCTTTTTGGGCCACAGTCACTTGTATAAATCCCTCTGTACAAATTCAACAGTGCAATCACTGGTAAAACCCTGGGCCTCTCCTTGAGCTGTAAGCCCCAAATCTTTCTTTTTCAAAGCATTTTCTCCTTTGATTTTGAATATACTGTTGTTTTCAATCTGTCTTTGTTGAACAACTAACCAAACAGCATGGAAGCTTTACAACCGAGTAAGTGTTTATACGCTTTCATTTACCATTTTCATATAACTGTATTGTGGGGCTGTTTCGCTGTAAGTCTTCTTTCATAAACTCATATCAACTGTGTAATAATAGTATAGATATTTAGAGTTTCCCCGGCAACTACGTCTAGAACTAGGTAACGCCGTTTCGTTTATTCATAGAAATAGACAGCTAGATCCCCAATAGGATCACCAGATACAGTCTTCTCTTCGGCTGTCCTCATTAGGAATTGTCAAGAAACTCTACTCCCAGAGATGAATGTATTCTCCGGGAATGGCATCTTTGAGTTTCTTCCAAATTCTCAAACTTTCCTTGCTTGATCTATTCCTTGTGAATAGCCTGTCTTGAATTTCTCGGGGTTTGGGGACCCACGGGCTTCTTAAAAGCATCGGCCTCCTCTTGGGCATCGTACAAGGACCCATAGGCTTCCTAAAAGCATCCCCGCCTCCTCTTGGGCTTAGTACAAGGACCCGTCAGCTTCTTAGAAGTATTCACAGCCTCCTCTTAGGCTTCGTATAATGATCTCTTCCTCCGGGAATGATAGTCTCCTCTTAGGCTTAGTACAAGGACCCGTCGGCTTCTTAAAAGCTTCCAGCCTCCTCTTGGGCTTCGTACAAATTGTCCCGACTACCTCCTAGAGGTATAGGAACAGAACCTAGTCATCTTCATAGAACAGTCCTTTCAAAGAGTCTACTACTGTTTCTCAAAGCATAGTACAAAAGATGAAACTCTAGACATGGACAGTCTAATATCCTTGAGTCTCAAAGACATTCTCAAGTGACCCCTTCGTTAAATAGGAAGGAAGGAAACCCGTAGACTCTGACAGTCTCAATACCCTTTGGATTTCCCATTTCCTCAGAGAAAAGGAAATATCCCTGAATCAAATCCTTGAGTACAGTGTGACTCATATAAGAACTGATTTTCTCTTTAAATTCAGTATACTGGATCTGTCACTCAACTGAAATAGTTATAATAGCCTCCTCTTGGGCTTTGTAAAATGATTCTTCCCAGCAAAGCAAACGTTTAGCCTCTCTCTCGGGCTTTGTACGAGACACATAAGAGACTCCCTCGTTGGGTCAATCACCCTTTTCGCCTCCATCTCAGGCTTTATGCGAGATACAAAAAGGTTCTTATTGAGCCAAACAAATTTTAGCCTCCATCTCGGGCTTTGTACGAGATACAAAAACACTCTCTTGTTGAGTATAAAAGATCCACTTGTAGGACCAACCCCTTTTGGCCTCTCTCTCGGGCTTCGTACGAGACACATAAAAACACCCTATTGTTGGGCCCATAGCCTCCTCTTAGGCTTTGTATAAGAAAACCACTGGTTGATCCAATCAACCTTTTAGCATCAAAGTTGTGCCTCGTTCACAGTACACAAACATCAACAACTCCTTCCCCTTCATCTAATTGCTGTAAGCGGCAAGCCTCTGGATCATCTATATCCATGCCACTGTCCCTCTTTTAGCATGAGAAATTCCTAAGGAAAGATAGCATTGCTCTAAACTGAGTTAAAGTCTTCTCCTTCAGGTTAAAAATCTCCTATAAAGGAAATTATGGCATTGCCGGATTCACACATCTCGGTTAAAGTAATTCTCCTTTATAAACAGTTGTGACACACAACCCCCTCTTTAGGAATGACAAATTCTCTCTAAATTCAACACCCTTTTAGCTTCATATCTTGGGCTTTGAACAAGATACAAATAGACCTTTCAGCTTCACATCTTGGGCTTTAAACAAGATACAAACCACCTTTAACTTCAGGTCTTGGGCTTTGAACAAGACACCAAAACACCATTTCCTCCCATAGAATAGGAGGAACTACGAACGCTCTGATTTCCCTGTTTCGGTAAACGGGAATACGTAGGCATAAGATTGAAAGAAAAATCTTAGCGAGCACACTAAACAAAAAACCCAAAATCCCATACTTTCATATATCCTTCCTAACATCTTAACCTCCCACCAATTAACCGAACACCACTTTTAAAAAAATAAACCTAATAGAGACCCCGAATCTTTGTAGCATCTGTAAACCAACAGTTTTAACTGTTTAACCTCAGTATGCAAGCAGGGTTAATTGGAGATATCTATTTCCCTTCCTTCATCAGCTTTAATAGGATAAAAAATGAATCGAGTTGTAGTACAAAAGCGATCGTGCTTCGCAACCACATCCAAAAATCGCTCGCTACAGAAGAATGGCGACTCTGCTGGGGACATGGCGATTCTGCTAGGGACGTGTCATTAGGATCTATCTCACCTTTGTAGCAAGATCTTGTTCTCTTCCCATCTATTAGGTGGAAACTTTAAAAGTGGCGCCCACCGTGGGGCTCTTCTACCCTTTTTTCTCTTCTCTTGTGTGAAAACCACAGATTGGGGGCTTCCACCGAGGAACCCATTTTCTGTCAGGAACATAGGATTCATAGCTTTAAAGTTCTAGCATGATTAGGAAAAATATATATACTACTTTTCCTGATTGATATATGTGTTTATTTTTCTGCTAATGGGAATGCGTGTGATGTCGCATGTGGAAAGATTGAGTAAACACTTAAGATAGGTGATGGTGACGAGGTCGACCATCAACCTCAGTGGAGGCTTCCCAATGTAACCCATTCCCTCTCACAGGCAATGGGTCGATTGTGAAGTCTGAGAAGCTGAGGAGCAAATTAGTGGCACAGAGGTTATCGGAAATAGTTGTCATGCGATGCCACCCTCTTCTGAGGACTTTTCAAAAAACATCACCTAGCACGGTTCCCGGCCCGCTGGTGTTTTCTTGACAAGAATTGATGGTGATGAGAGACAGGTACAAAAGTCACTAGTATAAACCTTTGGGGATGGGTAGAGCCTTGACTCCATGACAACGACCCTTTGACCCCATGTTTTTTCTATGTTTTTGTGTGCTGCATTCGTGCATTCATCAAAAAAACATTAAAACATTCAAAAAAATTTCTCTTCTAGTCTCTCTGTTTTTCAAATTAAACTAAGATTGTGATTGCAAATATCAGAGAAAAGGATTGTGCTAATGGATTTCGGTAGAAGGAGAACTCATAAGTACACCTTCAAGGTTCCAAAACTAGAGGATTTGAGAGGTTTGGCGAGAATGATCACAAACCAAGAGGCCTTCAGAGCCAAGTACGGAGGTCTGCTACCTCTATTAAGGGTCCATGTGATTGAGGGAATCATGGTTGCGTTCATTCAATTCTACGATCCAGTTTATCACTGCTTCACATTCCCGGATTACCAGCTCGCACCAACGCTGGAGGAGTATTCTCATCTGATCGATTTTCATATCACTGATCGAGCTCCATTTTCTGGACTAGAAGAAATTCCAAAGGATCAGACCATTGCAAGGGCAATTCATTTGGATGAGTCAGAAGTCAGGATTCACATGACCACCAAGGGTAGCATACAAGGTTTGCCAGCCCAGTTTCTGACAAAGAAAGCTCTGTACTTCGCTAGTATAGGGAATGGGACTGCTTTTGAAAGCATCTTTGTTTTACTCACCTACGGATTATTTTTGTTGCCCAACATTAATAACTTCGTCGATATCAACGCTATTAAGGATTTTCTCATTGGAAACCCTGTGCCGACTCTGCTCGCAGATGCGTATCATTCTGTACACTTAGGAAATTTGTACAGCGGAGGAATGATCACATGCTGCGTACCTCTACTTTATAAATGGTTTATCTCTCACTTGCCAAAGCCTGCTACTTTTTGGGATCACAAGAGTGCCTTACGTTGGTAGCTGAAAATCATGTCCCTCACCAACTCTGACATAGATTGGTGTAATAGGATTTATGACGGAATCAGGATCATTGACCGTTGTGGAAACTTCCCCAACGTACCCCTTATAGGAACTAAGGGAGGAATCAATTACCATCCAGTTCTTGTTCGTCGTCAATTTAGATACCCGGTGAGGCACGTCCCATGGAGTGTTCATCTGGAAGGTCTTTTCTTCAAGGAAGGAGAAAGTGACAGAGCACTAAAGACGGAAATAGTGCACGCTTGGAAACATGTTCATAAGAAAGGACGGGAGTCTCTAGGAAAACCCAAATGTGTCTCGGTGGAGCCTTATCTCCAATGGGTGCAAACTAGAGCTCTCAAGCTAAAGATGCCTTATCCTCGTCATGGAGTTCTTCCACCGAGGGAGTCCGTCATGTACTTCATGACTGAGACTGAAAAGCTCCAGGTTACTCTCAACAAAGTTCAATGGAAGAGGAGGTCTTGGAAGAACAAGTACCGCACCCTCAATGTGGAGTGCATCAAAATACAGCAACTACTGAAAGAAAAGGACGCTCTGATTGAAATTTTGGAGCAACATACTGTAGAAAATCAAGATGACCAAAGGAATTTGCTCACTCCTTTCATCTGGCAAAAGAATGACAACCCGACAACGGCCCAAGAGCCCCGGTCAAAGAAAAGGAAAGTACCAGAGTCAGCACCCGATTTCTCTTCAGAGAGGACTCGGGACCCATTAGCTTAGGTTTTTGTTTCTGCACCTTGTAATCTACTGTATTTCCATTTCTGTAATCCTTTGAATTCAATAAAAAGGGGTTTCTGTCATACCCCAAATTTTGACCACTAAGATTCCCATCATTGTTTCAATCATCATCACAATATGGATGAACCATCATGCCTCATCAAATGCCTCAAGGGTTGTTGAGCATTCACTACAATCAAAATTAGGGTTTTAAGCCCTCTCAGAGCCTTAGACAAAGGAGCAATCAAGGAATGTCTTGATATTCAACTTGTATAGCCTATAAAATATCCACAATGGATCAAAAAGACTCCCACTTCAAGGATTAAGCACAAGGCTGCTCCCTTCTAGGTGGATCAAGTCTCAAGATCAACAGTGTCACCAAATTAGGGTTTTGGTCGACCAGGGCCTCCAGATGGAAATTTTTCATCTGGGCACAAGCCAATGATCCAAAACATAACCTAATATACTCCTTGGAACCTCATGGACCCAATCATCAAGTCAATTTGACCTCAGGGGATGCATTCATCAAAAATCAGGAATTAGGGTTTCTTGACCTAATTCACCCCTAAGTTGACTTTTGGGACAAATCATGAGCCAAGACCTCAAGACATGATTTGAGGGTCTCTAATATACTATATTGATCCATTTACAACAATGGATTAATCCAAGAAGCTTGAGCAACAAGTCTCAATTTCATCTGCACCACAATTAGGGTTTCGCGAGGAAAGTCCACTGTAGCTTTGACTTTTGACCAGGACATGCTCCCAAACCCTAAGACATGATTCAATATACCCTATGACACCCATGGAACATGTCCATCAAGTTTGATTTAGGTCAAGGGCATGATTTCCTGAAGAATTGCACAGTTTGGAATTCATCTGATAAAAAGTCAACTGTGCACAAAAGTCAACTTTGACTTTTTGAGATTTTTCACCAAAATGGATTTTTAACCCTAAAATGATGTTAATGTATGATTTGAATCATCATTCATCAAGAAAAATCAAAGAAAATGGGATAACTTGTAAAAGGGGTAACCATAAAAACTTAGAAAAATTTCTAAGTTATGGAAAAAGTGACATTAATGTGCCAACTTTGGAGGACCATAACTCCTAAACCACAAGGTCATTGTTCCCCATTCAAATCTTGATTTGTAGATCACATTGCCCTCTACAAAAGCTTCATACTGACCTATGTCCAAATTCCTCATGGATTTTGAGTTATGGAGTGATCAAAATCAAGAAAAGTCACTTTGTTCCAACACTTAGTGAAAATTTCACTAAGTCAGAATCTGCCTTTACTTTTTTCCAAATGTAGGGGGGTTTTTCATTTGGATTCAAAAGAGATCAAAACCAAACATGTTCAAACAGTTGTTGTATCATGTAAGGGCTTTCCAAAATGGCCAAGAACATTACCAAATTCAATTTGAGCTATGAGATATGACATTGGCAAGATGCCTTGCTGAAATCTGCCAAGGCAAGGAAGATTTTTGCACTTTTGGTCGATTTGCCAAAATCAGCCAAATCCAAACACTCCTATCCGCTTGGACACCTCTGAGGATTGAATCTAAAGGGGACAATCACTGAGCCAAGCCTCCAAAGTCTTTGGAACAAGAAATAGCATGTTGAACCTAGAATTGCCAAAATAGGGACAAGACTCCAATTTTGGATTGGAGCATTTAATGGAAGCATCAAGGTGGCATAGACTGAGCTCTTAGCAACTGAATTCAATCAAGACTTATCCAAGACCAAGGGAACCCACAACCTGTGCCCTAACCTCTAGTCAATGGCTAGAGGAGACTTGGATTTTCATTTGCCAACATTGGCCAAACCTACTCAACAGTTGCCATTCACTATTTCTTGCAAAACAAACTTGCTCTACTATAAATGGAGCTCAATTGTGATCAGTTTGAGTACACCAAAGCCATCAAATAGATGCTTTCCTCAAAATCTCTTCTTTCACTCCAATTGTGCCTTCTATGGCAAGTCACTATCGGGTTTTGAGTTTGAG
The DNA here is from genome assembly GCA_022829125.1 of Lathyrus tuberosus. Lineage (NCBI taxonomy): Eukaryota > Viridiplantae > Streptophyta > Magnoliopsida > Fabales > Fabaceae > Lathyrus > Lathyrus tuberosus. The sequence continues at coordinate 2,054,539 of JALAZF010000435.1, forward strand.
AGCTTTTCCAATCAAACCAATCACACACACGCCTCATATACATCATATATGAGCTGATCAAACACTTAAACAACAACAGGAACACCGATTTCTCAGAATCACCAGTCAATTGCTCAAGGTTTTAACCAAGTTGCCGTTGAGATGCCATGAAATGATCCAGCCAGTTTCAATCAAGTCCAAGCATTCAAACACACTCCATAGGGTGTAGGGAAGCTGTTCAGATCATCACAACTCATTTGTAACACCTCAACTCAGAAATCTATTTGCTCTTGCTGTCACGACCTACAGGTAAGCCTAAACTTGGTCATCTCTCAATCCATGCAATTTTTGCTGCAGAATAATTTGGCCATATGTTCATAATCATGCATGGAATGTTTCCCCTCAATTAATTGCATTGTTTGAATTATGTATCAAAAATCCCAGCCTTCATGCAGAATCTAGGGTCCTTGAGGATTGTTCATGATTTCTTGTTTTATGTTTAATTTAAATGAAATTAATTGTCATAGACATGATCGTGAGGTTGAAACGAGTTGATTGGTATGTGGATTGCATGATATGATTAAGTATTCAGTGAGATTGGATAGAAAATGCAAATCTGGGAAACTCAGAACACGCGCGTGTTCTTGCCCTTGTTCTTGGCGTCATTTTCCAACATTTGAATATTTGAATTTTGTGATTTTTATTTAATTAATTCAAAAATTAATTTCTCTCTGAGTTTTAATGATTTTGAGTTGATTCTTTTTTTAATAATTCACAAAAATGTTGAAATATTTTATTTTCCCAAAAAATCCCAAAAATATTATTTATTTCATATAATTGATATTTTTGCAAAGAATTAATATTTTAATTGTTTTTTACAATTAAAATATTTTTTCCCTCTTGATTTTGTAAAGATTAATGACTTCTAATTATTTTGTAGGTCAATACTTGATTTTTGAAGCATTAATCCAAGATCATAATTTGTTTCCCACATGTTAAACAATTTTTGATCATTTTAATTGAATTTTTTATTCAATTAAAATACATTTTGGAAATAAATTAGGGTTTTTGATTAATTCAACCCTCACAAATCATTTTCAAAAAACTTCTAGGTCTCTATTAGAGTGTAAGACCAAACCCACTTGTACAGAAATATTTTGGGCCTTACTTATTGTATAAGTCCCTCTGTACATTTTTAAATTCGGCACGATCGTCGCCAGCTTAAAAATAAACCATCTGGGCCTCTCCTTGAGCTATAAGACCCATTCAAAAATTTTGGGCCTCTAATAGAGTGTAAGACCCAATCCCCTTTTAACCAAAAACAACTTTGGGCCTCACTTATTGTATAAGTCCCTCTACGTTAAAAGAAAACCTCGGCGCGATCGCCATTTTAAACGGAAAAATCATTTGGGCCTACCCTCGTGTTATAAGCCCCACTCTTTTTCTTTAAAAAACTTTGTGGGCCTCTTGAGAGAGTGTAAGACCCATCCCTTTGTACAGAAAACCTTTTTGGGCCACAGTCACTTGTATAAATCCCTCTGTACAAATTCAACATTGCAATCACTGGTAAAACCCTGGGCCTCTCCTTGAGCTGTAAGCCCCAAATCTTTCTTTTTCAAAGCACTTTCTCCTTTGATTTTGAATATACTGTTGTTTTCAATCTGTCTTTGTTGAACAACTAACCAAACAGCATGGAAGCTCTACAACCGAGTAAGTGTTTATACGCTTTCATTTACCGTTTTCATATAACTGTATTGTGGGGCTGTTTTGCTGTAAGTCTTCTTTCATAAACTCATATCAACTGTGTAATAATAGTATAGATATTTAGAGTTTCCCCGGCAACTACGTCTAGAACTAGGTAACGCCGTTTCGTTTATTTGTAGAAATAGACAGCTAGATCCCCAATAGGATCACCAGATACAGTCTTCTCTTCGGCTGTCCTCATTAGGAATTGTCAATAAACTCTACTCCCATAGATGAATGTATTCTCCGTGAATGGCATCTTTGAGTTTCTTCCAAATTCTCGAACTTTCCTGGCTTGATCTATTCCTTGTGAATAGCCTGTCTTGAATTTCTCGGGGTTTGGGGACCCACGGGCTTCTTAAAAGCATCGGCCTCCTCTTAGGCATCGTACAAGGACCCATAGGCTTCCTAAAAGCATCCCCGCCTCCTCTTGGGCTTAGTACAAGGACCCGTCGGCTTCTTAGAAGTATTCACAACCTCCTCTTAGGCTTCGTATAATGATCTCTTCCTCCGGGAATGATAGCCTCCTCTTGGGCTTAGTACAAGGACCCGTCGGCTTCTTAAAAGCTTCCAGTCTCCTCTTGGGCTTCGTACAAATTGTCCCGAAGACCTCCTAGAGGTATAGGAACAAAACCTAGTCATCTTCATAGAACAGTCCTTTCGAAGAGTCTACTACTTTTTCTCAAAGCATAGTACAAAAGATGAAACTCTAGACACGGACAGTCTAATATCCTTGAGTCTCAAAGACATTCTCAAGTGACCCCTTCGTTAAATAGGAAGGAAGGAAACCCGTAGACTCGGACAGTCTCAATACCCTTTGGATTTCCCGTTTCCTCAGAGAAAAGGAAATATCGCTGAATCAAATCCTTGAGTACAGTGTGACTCATATAAGAACTGATTTTCTCTTTAAAATCAGTATATTGGATCTGTCAGTCAACTAAAACAGTTACAATAGCCTCCTCTTGGGCTTTGTACAATGATTCTTCCCAGCAAAGCAAACGTTTAGCCTCTCTCTCGAGCTTTGTACGAGACACATAGGAGACTCCCTCGTTGGGTCAATCACCCCTTTCGCCTTCATCTCGGGCTTTATACGAGATACAAAAAGGTTCTTATTGAGCCAAACAAATTTTAGCCTCCATCTCGGGCTTTGTACGAGATACAAAAACACTCTCTTGTTGAGTATAAAAGATCCACTTGTAGGACCAACCCCTTTTGGCCACTCTCTCGGGCTTCGTACGAGACACATAAAAACACCCTATTGTTGGGCCCATAGCCTCCTCTTAGGCTTTGTATAAGAAAACCACTGGTTGATCCAATCAACCTTTTAGCATCAAAGTTGTGCCTCGTTCACAGTACATAAACATTAACAACTCCTTCCCCTTCATCTAATTGCTGTAAGCGGCAAGCCTCTGGATCATCTATATCCATGCCACTGTCCCTCTTTTAGCATGAGAAATTCCTAAGGAAAGATAGCACTGCTCTAAACTGAGTTAAAGTCTTCTCCTTCAGGTTAAAAATCTCCTATAAAGGAAATTATGGCATTGCCGGATTCGCACATCCCGGTTAAAGTAATTCTCCTTTATAAACAGTTGTGACACACAACCCCCTCTTTAGAGATGACAAATTCTCTATAAATTCAACACCCTTTTAGCTTCATATCTTGGGCTTTGAACAAGATACAAATAGACCTTTCAGCTTCACATCTTGGGCTTTAAACAAGATACAAACCACCTTTAACTTCAGGTCTTGGGCTTTGAACAAGACACCAAAACACCATTTCCTCCCATAGAATAGGAGGAACTACGAACGCTCTGATTTCCCTATTTCTGTAAACGGGAATATGTAGGCATAAGATTGAAAGAAAAATCTTAGCGAGCACACTAAACAAAAAACCCAAAATCCCATACTTTCATATATCCGTCCTAACATCTTAACCTCCCACCAATTAACCGAACACCACTTTTAAAAAAATAAACCTAATAGAGACCCCGAATCTTTGTAGCATCTGTAAACCAACAGTTTTAACTGTTTAACCTCAGTATGCAAGCAGGGTTAATTGGAGTCATCTATTTCCTTTCCTTCATCAGCTTTAATAGGATAAAAAATGAATCGAGTTGTAGTACCAGAGCGATCGTGCTTCGCAACCACATCCAAAAATCGCTCGCTACAGAAGAATGGCGACTCTGCTGGGGACATGGCGATTCTGCTAGGGACGTGTCATTAGGATTTATCTCACCTTTGTAGCGAGATCTTGTTCTCTTCCCATCTATTAGGTGGAAACTTTAAAAGTGGCGCCCACCGTGGGGCTCTTCTACCCTTTTTTCTCTTCTCTTGTGTGAAAACCACAGATTGGGGGCTTCCGCCGGGGAACCCATTTTCTGTCAGGAACATAGGATTCATAGCTTTAAAGTTCTAGCATGATTAGGACAAATATATACTGCTTTTCCTGATTGATATATGTGTTTATTTTTCTGCTAATGGGAATGCGTGTGATGCCGCATGTGGAAAGATTGAGTATACACTTAAGATAGGTGATGGCGAAGAGGTCGACCATCAACCTCAGTGGAGGCTTCCCAATGTAACTCATTCCCTCTCACAGGCAATGGGTCGATTGTGAAGTCTGAGAAGCTGAGGAGGAAATTAGTGGCGTAGAGGCTATCGGAAATAGTTGTCATGCGATGCCACCCTCTTCTGAGGACTCTTCAAAAAACATCACCTAGCACGGTTCCCAGCCCGCTGGTGTTTTCTTGACAAGAGTTGATGATGATGAGAGACAGGTACAAAAGTCACTAGTATAAACCTTTGGGGATGGGTAGAGCCTTGACTCCATGACAACGACCCTTTGACCCCATGTTTTTTCTATGTTTTTGTGTGCTGCATTCATGCATTCATCTAAAAAACATTAAAACATTCAAAAAAAATTCTCTTCTAGTCTCTCTGTTTTTCAAATTAAACTAAGATTGTGATTGCAAATATCAGACAAAAGGATTATGCTAATGGATTTCGGTAGAAGGAGAACTCATAAGTACACCTTCAAGGTTCCAAAACTAGAGGATTTGAGAGGTTTGGCTAGAATGATCACAAACCAAGAGGCCTTCAGAGCCAAGTACGGAGGTCTGCTACCTCTATTAAGGGTCCATGTGATTGAGGGAATCATGGATGCGCTCATTCAGTTCTACGATCCAGTTTATCACTGCTTCACATTCCCGGATTACCAGCTCGCACCAACGCTGGAGGAGTATTCTCATCTGATCGATTTACATATCACTTATCGAGCTCCATTTTCTGGACTGGAAGAAATTCCAAAGGATCAGACCATTACAAGGGCAATTCATTTGGATGAGTCAGAAGTCAGGATTTACATGACCACCAAGGGTGGCATACAAGGTTTGCCAGCCCAGTTTCTGACAAAGAAAGCTCTGTACTTCGCTAGTATAGGGAACGGGACTGCTTTTGAACGTATCTTTGTTTTACTCACCTACGGATTATTTCTGTTGCCCAACATTAATAACTTCGTCGATATCAACGCTATTAAGGTTTTTCTCATTGGAAACCCTGTGCCGACTTTGCTCGCAGATGCGTATCATTCTGTACACTTAGGGAATTTGTACAGCGGAGGGGAGATCACATGTTGTGTACCTTTGCTTTACAAATGGTTTATATCCCATTTACCTAAGTCTGTTACTTTCTGGGATCATAAGAATGCCTTGCGCTGGTCGCAGAAGATCATGTCTCTCACCAACTCTGACATAGATTGGTGCAATAGGATTTATGATGGAATCAGGATCATTGACCATTGTGGAAACTTCCCCAACGTACCCCTTATAGGAACTAAGGGAGGAATCAATTACCATCCAGTTCTTGTTCGTCGTCAATTTGGATACCCAATGAGACACGTCCCACGGGGTGTTCATCTGGAAGATCTTTTCTTCAAGGAAGGAGAAAATGACAGAGCACTAAAGATGGAAATAGTGCATGCTTGGAAACATGTTCATAAGAAAGGATGGGAGTCTCTAGGAAAACCGGATTGTGTCTCGGTGGAGCCTTATCTCCACTGGGTACAAACTAGAGCTCTCAAGCTAAAGATGCCTTATCCTCGTCACGGAGTTCTTCCGCCAAGGGAATCTGTCATGTACTTCATGACGGAAACTGAAAAGCTTCAGGTTACTCTCAACAAAGTTCAACAGGAGAAGAGGTCTTGGAAGAACAAGTACCGCACCCTCAACGTGGAGTGCATCAAAATACAGCAACTGCTGAAAGATAAGGACGCTCTGATTGAGATTTTAGAGCAACATGTTGTGGATAATCAGGATGACCAAAGGAATTTGCTCGCTCCTTTCACTTGGCAAAGGAATGACAACCCGACAATGGCCCAAGAGCCCCGGTCAAAGAAAAGGAAAGTACCAGAGTCAGCACCCGATTTCTCTTCAGAGAGGACTCGGGACCCATTAGCTTAGGTTTCTATTTCTGCACTTTGTAATCTACTGTATTTTCGTTTCCACAATCCTTTGAATTTCAATAAAAAGGGGTTTCCCCACTGTTTGATATTTGCAATCTAATTGTCGAAGTTTATTTTGATTAAACCAAAAAAACAATTAATATAATAATTGCATTCATCATTCTCACATCGTGTATTCTTCTTACCTACGAATCTCACGTTTGTGTCTCGGTTCTAGAGTCAAACTATCTCACTCGTACAATACTCGGGCTAATCGTCAGAAAAAGATGGATGATCTTGAGGAAGAGAACAGAGAGTTAAAAGAAGAGATCGACGCTCTGAGAGAGGATATGAGAAAGCTTCGTAACGATATGCAAGCCATGGCAGAAGCTCAGCTACAAAGGACTGTGATCTCGGAGATCACCTCAGCGCCCATAGTGGAGAAGTTTGATCCTAGGTATCAAATGCCGAAAGACCGTCCCTGGGGCATGCCTGCAAACTATATCTCGGAAGGATATGTTCCGCCGATCGTTGAAGATCAGGGAATCGCGACAGATGCCGCTGGTACTGAAGGTTAGAAACTTCGGGAAATCAAAGATGTGATGGGCATACTGAAGACTCCTGACGGTTACTAACTTCGGGAAACGCCAAGACTCACTGCCGTAGTCACGGTACCACCCCCTGTGGTGTACACAGTCCCGGAAGGACAGACTCCAAAGATACCTTCTGGTAAAAAGGAAACTATGTTTGACCGAATGGATGAATTCCAAGAATAGTTCTTGGAAATGCAGAAGGAACTGCAAGCCATTCGCGGTCAGGATCTATTTGGAAAGGACGCCGCAGATCTCTGCTTGGTCCCCAATGTGAAAGTCCCGCACAAGTTCCAAGTGCCCGACTTTGAAAAGTACAAGGGTAACTCTTGCCCTCAGAGTCATCTGGTGATGTACGCTCGGCGACTGTTAGCTTAGACTGAGAATCAGGACCTGCTGATTCACTACTTTCAAGATAGTTTAACCGGTGCCGCATTAAAATGGTACATGGGTTTAAACTGTGCTACGATCAGCACATTTAGAGATCTTGGTACTACCTTCGTCCAACAATACAAATACAATTTGGAAATGGCACCGGACAGAGATCAACTCAGATTAATGTCACAAAAGGACAAGGAAACCTTTAAGGAGTACGCCCAGATATGGCGTGAAATTTCCGCTCAAATTTGTCCACCTCTTGAGGAAAAAGAGATGACAAAGATCTTCTTAAAGACCTTAAGCTCATTTTACTACGACAGAATGGTTGCCAGTGCGCCCAGTGACTTCACCGAGATGGTGGGCATGGGAGTTCGTCTTGAGGAAGCCGTCCGAGAAGGTCGTTTGGCAAAAGACGCTGGATCATCGAGTAGTACAAAACGATACGGTAGTGCTCTCCCTAAGAAAAAAGAGCAGGATATTGGGAATATCTCTCTCGGAAAGCAAAGGCGACGTTATCAACCGGTAGCAGCTGTAACTCCTGCTATCAGCCCTGCGCCTATTCCTACGTATCAACCTCAGGTTGCGCAGAGCGAACCTAATCAGCAAAGGACACAATAGCCTCTTCAGCAGGCTCATCCTCCATACAATAACAACGGTACAACACGACCATCAGGGTTTGATCCTATACCCATGTTATACGCAGAGCTATTTCCGTTACTACTGGCTAAGGGGCACATCCAGACTAAGTCTCCTCTTACAGTACCGGAAAATCTGCCTTTTTGGGTTAAGGTGGACCAGACATGCCCTTATCATCAAGGAGGATCAGGGCATAACATAGAGAACTGTCTCAACTTCAAATCTAAAGTGCAAAAGCTTGTTAGGAGCGGGATCTTATCTTTCAAAGATACGAATCCCAATGTTCTCACGAACCCGCTGCCTCAACACGAGAAAGCTGCAGTCAACGTGATTGAGAAAGAGTCTAACAATGTCTATCAAATTCACGATGTACTCTTATTGAGGACCAATCTGGTCAAGATTCATTGTAGACAGAGTGGATATGGCCATGTGCCACCTCATAATTATCATCAATGTGATGTCTGTTCTAAAAGCAATCAAGGATGTTCGGTAGTGCGATCAGCTCTACAGGAACAGATGGATCTCGGATGGATCCAAGAGCACCGAGTTTGTGGAGTTAACATGGTCTATACGAATTCCAACGTCATTCAGAACCATGACATTTGTGCGATAAATGTCAACCTGGTGGCAATGCATTCAAGGCAAAGCCAGTATCATAATCTGCCACGACACGATTACAGTTCCTGTCTGACTTGCTCGGTAAACAAACAGGGATGCTCTTTCATACAAGAGGCCCTCCAGCGTCAGATGGATCTTGGATGGATCCAAGACTACCATGATAGGAACCCTTATCAGATCAACATGGTTCAAATCTTCGATATTCGCGTGATAAATACCAACCTGGTAGAGTTACATGCTGAGTAGGTCCGACTCAGATTCTTAATATCACACGACTATCAAAGCTGTAAAGCAGGTTGCGAAAACGATCGAGGTTGTACCCTTGTCCAGGAGGCACTTCAGCACTTGTTAAATCACTGGTGGATGCCAATCTATATGGATGAAGATACTCAGCAGATTAGTATCAGTAATAGGAATCCTACTCGACGTCAAAGTCAGGATGTCCGATCTGTGGAAGCTAACCTAGTGAGGTTACATTGTATTCAAAGTGGGCGTGGCCAGGTGCCACCACACAATTATGACCATTGTAGTGTCTGTTCAGAAAGTAACCAAGGGTGTTACCTTATGAGAGCAGCTCTTCAGGGTCAGGTGGATCGTGGAGAGATTCGCCCGTATTCTGGACCCATCAACTGGACGCCGAGCTACCTTGCTAATCAAGTCGAGGATGTTGTCACAATCTTTGGTCGTCACCAGACCAAGGATGTTTTTGCCATCATCCCTCTGCTTGACGAATCTAGAGCTCCTAACCGAGAACGGATCGAGATTACTTATGATGGTCAGAAAAATCAGAAGGTTCCCATAGTCATCTATCTACCGGGACCACTACCGTATGAATCAGCTAAGGCGATCCCTTACAAATATGGTGCAACAATAGTTGAAAATGGAAAGGAAATTCCATTACCCTCCGTCGTGAATATTGCAGACGTTAGTCGTGTAACACGGAGCGGTCGAATCTTCAACCGAGGAGTTGGAGAACCTAACAAGGAAAAGGAACTTCAGACAGAAGCTCCCGATCCATCAGTCGGTCAATCCAGTAATCCCGACCTTTCAAAAAATAATGATGAGATGCTGAAGCTCATCCAAAGGAGTGAATATAACATTATTGATCAGCTGTTACAGACTCCTTCAAAGATCTCGGTATTATCACTGTTACTCAGTTCAGAAGCCCACACGGAGGCTCTACAAAAAGTCTTGGAGCAAGCCTTTGTGGAATAGGATGTAACAATCAGACAGTTCGATAGCATTGTCTCTAACATCACTTCCTGCAATAATTTGGGATTTAGTGATGAGGAATTACCCGAAGAGGGTCGCCGTCATAACATGGCGCTCAACATTACAATTAACTGCCAGGACGATGCTTTAGCCAGCGTACTGGTAGACACAGGGTCAGCCCTGAATGTTATGCTTAATTCCACTTTGATGCAATTATCATTCAAAGGCCCTCCGATGAGAATCAGTGAGGTCGTCGTCAAAGCGTTCGACGGATCGAGAAAAACAGTTATCGGCGAAGTTGATCTTCCCATAACTATCGGTCCTCACACTTTCCAAGTCACTTTCCAGGTCATGGACATCCGGGCAACATACAGTTATTTATTAGGAAGACCTTGGATACATCAGGCTGGAGCGGTCACGTCGACCCTCCACCAAAAGCTAAAGTTCATTCAGAACGATCAACTTGTCACAGTCTGTGGAGAACAGGCCTTGCTCGTGAGTAACTTATCATTATCTACTTGTGTAGAACTCGAGGAAGTTATTGGGACGCAGTTCCAAGTGCTGTCGGTGGGAAAGGATAATCAATCCCAAGGAGGAACCTCAATTTCCTCATACAAAGATGCTATCAAAGCGGTCGAGAGTACCGATACAACCGGATGGGGACATCTTGTTATTCCTATTGACAATGAAACAAAGAAGGGTCTTGGTTTTTCTGCAACTTGTACCCAGATAGCTGCCAGCGATGGAAGTCTTCATCCCATTCAGAACTTCTTCCACAGTGGAGGTTTTCTTCACCCAGTCCCTCAAGCAGTCCATGCTATCAATGAGGAAGATCCCTCGGACACAGAGGAAGAGTGGGAGTCCTATCTTAACAAGGAAGGTTATATGTCTCAGGACGAAACGCAAACTCCTTTTTGCTTTCCTACAGAGAGTCCGAGATTTATACCCAAGTCAGACATCAAAATGATATACGGGGATTGTGATCCGGAAGGATGCGTGCTCTGCCAAATTCATTAGAGGAAGACACTCCGATGAAAGACAATTTTGACTACACCTACTATGGCCCAATGGATGGCCTGCCAATGTGGCAAACTTATCCAGGAGATTTGGGGCAAGAGAGTCATCCGAACAATGAAAATCAGCTGACCGTCGTTGAAAAGAATACCTGTGTCCCTACCATGTCATGGGATCAACACTCAGGTCATTCAGAAACTACTCGACATGACGATGAATTTGCAACTTTTGCAGGACTTGAATTCATCAACTATGCCTTTCCTGAGGTCAACGTCATCGAGAGGGATGACTCCTCTAGTTCGAAAGAAGTGTGGGACACCTTGGGACAACCGAGTGGAAAATTTGACTATATGGTCAAGTACACCGCTCCCGAAAGCTCTTGTATTAGGCTCGAAGACATCCAACCAACTGGATGGGAAGATACAGCTAAGAGCACCAATGCTATGCAAAATACAACTGAGGAATCCTCCTACGACAATTCTTCCTGGGAGACAGATTCCAATGATCCTGCTCCACCAGAAATCAGCGTTATTTCTAAAGACAAATCAAGGAAGGTGCCAGACTTTGTGATTCACCGAGGAGTTCGCCGCCAATGGGTTGCCGTCGAGGTTCCGAAGATCGTTCATCAGTCAAAGTAATTGTCGTTTTTAACCTTTCACCCTGCCCAGGTGAAACGGATGTTTTGATAGGGCTCGCTTTATGTAAATTTTCCCTCTTTGCTCCGCCCAAAGCTACAGAGTTTTGTTTTATAGGGCTGTAGTTTCAAGGATTGACTTGTTCATTAATAAAATAATGTCGTTCTGTAATTTCCGCATTAATTGTTGTTTTTTTTTCGCTTTTCTCAGAACATGGTAATCCTAAAAATCAATTAAAAAAAAAACAAGCAGTAAAATAAATACACTGCACACACTCGCATTTTCTCTATCTCTTCTAAACACGAATTATCACGTCATGCAGATTGCTTGTTTTAAACCCAGTTGAAACATACGATCTGATGCCTTCTCCCGACTTTGAGTTCCCGATATTTGGGGCTGAAGAAGAAGTTGACAACGAAATTCCAAAAGAGATCTCTCGACTACTCAGACAGGAGGAAAGGTCCATTGAACCTCACAAAGAGCCGTTGGAAACGATCAATGTGGGTTCGGAAAAAGAGAGAAAAGAAATCAGGATTGGGGCACTACTCGGTCCAACTGCCAGAGAGGGTTTGACAAAGCTTCTCAGAGAATTTCCCGATGTATTCGCTTGGTCCTATCAGGACATGCCAGGGTTGGATACCAGCATCGTGGAACATCATTTACCGTTAAGCTCGGAATGTCCGCCAGTAAAGCAGAAATTGAGACGCACTCACCCGGACATGGCCATCAAAATCAAAGAGGAGGTACAGAAACAGATTGACGCAGGTTTCCTCGCTACATCTGAATATCCTCAATGGTTAGCCAATATCGTACCCGTTCCTAAAAAGGATGGAAAGGTCAGAATCTATGTTGATTACAGAGATCTGAATAAGGCTAGTCCAAAGGACGACTTTCCTTTACCACACATTGACATGCTGGTAGACAGTACAGCAAAGTTCAAAGTTTTCTCTTTTATGGATGGATTCTCGGGCTATAACCAGATCAAAATGGCGCCGAAATACATGGAGAAAACTTCGTTCATCACCCCATGGGGTACCTTTTGTTACAAGGTAATGTCGTTCGGTTTGAAGAACGCCGGGGCAACCTATCAAAGGGCCATGACTACTCTTTTTCATGACATGATACACAAGGAAATAGAGGTATATGTCGATGACATGATTGCAAAATCTAAGACAGAAGAGGAGCATGTGACCCACCTGTCAAAACTATTCGAGCATCTGAGAAAATACAAACTCCGCTTGAATCCCAACAAGTGCACCTTCGGTGTCCATTCAGGGAAACTCTTAGGGTTCATCGGCAGCCAGAAAGGAATTGAGGTTGATCCTGACAAGGTCAAGGCCATTCGAGAAATGCCTTCTCCGAAAACTGAAAAACAAGTCAGAGGATTCTTGGGACGTTTGAACTACATCTCCAAGTTCATATTCCTTATGACCGCCACGTGTGCGCCGATTTTCAAATTACTCAAAAAGAACCAGGATTACGTTTGGTCAGAAAATTGCCAAACTGCCTTCGACACTATTAAGGAATACCTGTTGAATCCGCCGATTCTATCACCTCCAGTGGAAGGAAGACCACTGATCATTTACCTCACAGTCTTGGAAGACTCAATGGGATGTGTACTTGGCCAACAAGACGGAACCAAACGGAAAGAGTCTGCCATCTACTATCTGAGCAAGAAATTCACCGACTGCGAGACTCGGTACACGATGCTTGAGAAAACTTGTTGCGCTTTTTCTTGGGCAGCCAAACGTCTACGCCAGTACATGATTCGTCAAACTACTTGGTTAATCTCCGAAATGGATCCAATCAAGTATGTCTTCAAAAAGCCTGCTCTCACGGGAAGAATTTCCCGTTGGCAGATGTTATTATCAGAATATGACATAGAGTGCCACACTCAGAAAGCCGTTAAAGGAATTATTTTAGCCGATCATTTGGCTCATCAACCGATTGACGATCAAGAATCAACCGGGTTTGACTTCCCAGATGAAGATGTCATGTATCTAAAAATGAAAGACTGCGACGAACCGTTACCCAGTGAAGGGCCAGAACCAGGTTCCCAATGGGGACTTATCTTTGACGGAGCTGTCAATCATTACGGAAACGGAATTGGGGAAATAATTGTTACCCCTCAGGGTACCCACATTCCTTTCACCGCTCGACTTACGTTCGAATGTACAAACAACGAGGCCGAATACGAAGCTTGTATTATGGGTCTCGAAGAAGCGATTGATTTAAGGATCAAAAACTTGGACGTATACGGCGACTCCGCCCTGGTTATCAATCAGATAAAAGGAGATTGGAACACATACCAATCAGGACTGATTCCTTACAAAGACTATGCGAGAAGGTTGCTACCCTTCTTCAACAGAGTTGAGTTTCATCACATCCCTCGTGAGGAGAATCACATGGCTGATGCATTAGCCACTCTCTCTTCCATGATTAGTGTAGGTCAATGGAATGACTTACCTAAGATCGACATAATGCGCCTAGAACGGCCCGCTTACATCTTCACGATTGAAGCAGTCATAGACGACAAAACTTGGTATCACGATATCAAATGCTTCCTTCAGAAACAAGAGTACCCATCTGGGGCACTAAGGAAGGACAGAAAAACCCTCAGAAGGCTAGCAGGTAGCTTCTTCCTGAGCGGTGACACGCTGTATAAGCGAAATTTTGACTTGGTTTTGCTTCGATGCGTCGACAGACCAGAAGCAGACATGTTGATGAAAGAAATTCATGAAGGAACCTTTGGCACTCATGCCAACGGACACACAATGGTGAGAAAAATTATGAGAGTCGGGTACTATTGGTTGACAATGGAATCCGACTGCTACAAGTACATGAGGAGGTGTCACAAATGTCAGATATACTCCGACAAAATTCATGTACCGCCAACGCATCTCAAAGTTCTTTCTTCCCCGTGGCCTTTTTCCGTATGGGGAATCGACATGATTGGCTTGATTGAGCCCAAAGCTTCAAATAGACATCGGTTCATCCTGGTAGCCATTGATTACTTCACCAAGTGGGTCAAAGCAGCGTCGTACGCTAATGTAACCCGACAAGTGGTGGTCCGATTTATCAAAAATAATCTCATCTGCCGTTATGGTGTTCCGAGCCAGATCATTACTGATAATGGATCTAACTTGAACAATAAGATGATGAAAGGAGTTGTGCACAGAGTTCAAGATTGAACACCATAACTCATCTCCCTACCGACCCAAGATGAATGGAGCGGTAGAAGTGGCTAACAAGAACATCAAGAAGATTGTTCAAAAGATGGTTGTAACCTACAAAGATTGGCACGAGATGCTACCCTTTGCTCTTCACGGTTATCGCACATCTGTCTGTACTTCAACAGGGGCTACCCCTTTCTCTCTAGTATATGGCATGGAGGCACTTCTCCCCATAGAAGCAGAGATCCCATCAATCCAGCTATTGATGGAAGCTAAGCTTACAGAAGCTGAATGGTGTCAAAGTCGACACGACGAACTGAATCTGATTGAAGAGAAACGAATCACGACACTATGCCACGGTCGGTTGTATCAACAAAGAATGAAGAGGGCGTTCGACAAAAAGGTCCGACCTCGCGTCTTCAGGAGAGGAGACCTTGTGCTAAAAAAGATACAATCATTTCTCACTGATTCTCGGGGCAAATGGACTCCGAATTATGACGGCCCCTATGTGGTCAAGAAAGTTTTCTCAGGCGGCGCCTTGAGGCTTGCAACCATGGACGGAGAGGAATTTGCCTACCCCACGAATTTTGATGTAGTCAAGAAATACTTCCCCTAAAAAAAACGTCTCGGTGGATTGAAAACCCGAAAGGGCGGTCCAGGCAAAAGTTAGAGACAAAATTAAAAAAAAAAATCATCCCGGTGGATTGGAAACATCAAAGTATAATCCAGGCAAAAATTAAGGATAATGGCAAGTAACTATGTTCAACAGAGGCAAGTCCCTCAGCAGCAGCAGTTACACCATCCATCGGAGGAAAACTCCAGTCAAGGTCATCTTCGACAGAAGCTCAGGATGTCCCGAATTCAAAGTTGTAGAAGGATAGTGGTCGTTATGTTTCAACGTAGCCCTTTTCCCTGTAAATTACCATTTTCTAACTTTGTAAATACTCTTTGGAATCACGTGTTTGGCTGATCTCCATCTTATCAATAAAATTTGAGCCCTTGTGCTTTTGTTTGCAATTCTTATTTGTTTTAGCTTTACAGAACGACATTTTAATATGATTAACGATTCTTGAAATAAAACAAAAATGAATTTACTTGTTAAAAATTTTTCTGCTTTTAAAATAAAGATGGCAATTTCTTTTGACTATTGAACATCAAAAGAACATCAACCGCTTCTCCAAAAGTAAGCGAACTTCAAAGTGCAGAATCAAAGTACTCCCTCTAACCCAGTACGCCTGAATTAAGGGATCAACTGTGTCAGAGACCTTGTTTCGTCTGACACGCCTCGTCTGAGTTCTCATCTCCTAAGCTCGACCAACATAGTTCCCCGCGAGGACTACTTCTCCTAAGCAAGGTAGAATTGCTACTTTTGGACCAACGGTACTTCTTCGCCCCGCGATGGCCGAGTATCCAGTTGTGTTCATCCATTAGTTTGTATGTCGCGTCAGTTTTGTCAGCATATACATACATACAACATGCATTATTGATTTGCATTCATATTTCATATTGCATCACTCTGGTCGGTCTTGTCCCCTAGTGATAACAATATTCTCAATCGAGTTGTCGGTTCTTGCCTCGTCAAGAAGTGTACCGTCTAAATAATTTCTCCTCCAGTTTATTTCTGGATCGAAGTTGGGTCCTTGACCACTTTGATAACTTGAACCTCTGAAAGACCAGAGAACCTTTAACAAATGTCACTCTTCGCCATTGAAGATGGTATCCTTGCTTTCCCGGATTAAGGAAAATCCCGAGAGAAAGCCTCCTAATCAGAGATTCGGCAATACAGCAGTTTTTCTCTGAAAAACCACTGATGAAAAGGTCATCGGCACCTCAAATTGGATACCATCATATGGCATTTCTCCGGGAAGATCCCGAGCAAAGTATGATGTAAGACCCCAAGCGGAAACAGTCTCTCAAGAGACTCGTTTTCCCCAGTAGATTCGACAAATGACGTCTCCAACAGAGAAGTTTGTGCACCTCTACAACTCAGACGACGGGATTCCCCAGCCAGTCTGACGTCAACTTTTTCCGTCAAATAGCATCTCCCCAGGAAAATTCGGCGAGAAGTTTGAGGAAAACCGCTACGAATAGCGTCCCTTGTCGATAAAGTTTATTGACAAAAGAAACTAAGACCAGTTCCTTGGTAGGAAACCAGGATCGAGGGGAAGTTTAAATCAGAAACTAAGATCAGTTCCTTGGTAGGAAACCAGGATCGAGGGGAAGTTTATTTCAGAAACTAAGACCAGTTCCTTGGTAGGAAACCATGATTGAGGGGAAGTTTAAATCAGAAACTGAGACCAGTTCCTTGGCAGGAAACCAGGATCGAGGGGAAGTTTATATCCGCAACTAAGACCAGTTCCTTGGTAGGAAACCAGGATCGAGGGGAAGTTTACCTTTTCTAAGCATCATTGCTTATCAAAAGAAGAAGGATGTGTGAACTACCATTCTTAACCACCATTAAAATTTTGGCTATTCCGATATTTAATCCTCTTGCACCCCGAATGCCCGAATACCTTCGTCATTCACACCTTCGGGTCCAAGAAGATTAAATAGGGGCATCTGTCATACCCCAAATTTTGACCACTAAGATTCCCATCTGTGTGTAAATCATTATCACAATATGGATGTACCTTTATGCCTCATCAATCTCCTCAAGGAATTGTTGAGCATCCACTGCAATCAAAATTAGGGTTTCAATCCCTCTCGGAGTTCTTAGACAAAGGATAAATCAAGGAATGACATGATCTTCAACTTGTCTAAACTATCAACCATACACAAAGGATCAAAAGGACTCCCACTTCAAGGATTAAGCACAAGGATGCTCCCTTCTAGGTGGATCAAGCCTTAAGATCGCTAGTGTCACCAAATTAGGGTTTTGGTCGACCAGGGCCTCCAGATGGAAAATTTCCTCTGGGCATGAGCGAATGCTTCAAAACATAACCTAATATACTCCATGGAACCTCATAAACCCAATAATTAAGTCAATTTTGCCTCAGGGGATGCATTCATCAAAAATCAGGAATTAGGGTTTTTTGACCTAATTCACCCCTAAGTTGACTTTTGGGACCAATTATGAACCAAGACCTCAAGAGAGGATTTGAGGGTCTCTAATATACCATATTAATCCATTTGGAACAATGGATTAATCCAAGAAGCTTGAGCAACAAGTTTCAATTTCATCTGAACCACAGTTGGGGTTTCGCGGGAAAAGTCAACTGTAACTTTGACTTTTGACCAGGACATGCTCCCAAGCCCTAAGACATGATTCAATACACTCTATATCACCCATGGAACATGTCCATCAAGTTTGATTTAGGTCAAGGACATGATTTCCTAGAGAATTGCACAGTTTGGAATTCATCGGATAAAAAATCAACTGTGCACAAAAGTCAACTTTGACTTTTTGAGATTTTTCACAAAAATGGATTTTTAACCCTAAAATGATGTTAATGTGTGATTTGAATCATCATTCATCAAGAAAAATCAAATAAAATGGGATAACTTGTAAAAGGGGTAACCATAAAAACTTAGAAAAGTTTTCTAAGTTATAGAAAAAAGTGACAAAGGTACCAACTTTGGAGGATCATAACTCCTAAACCACAAAGCCATTTTTTCCCATCCAAATATTTATTTGTAGAACTCATTGCCCTCTACAAAAGCTTCATACTGACCTATGTCCAAATTCCTCATGGATTTTGAGTTATGGAGTGATCAAAATCAAGAAAAGTCACTTTGTTCCAACACTAAGTGAAAATTTCACTAAGTTAGATTTTGCCCTACTTTTTTCCAAATGTAGGGACAGTTTTCACTTGGATCCAAAAAGGATCAAAACCAAATATGATCAAACAGTTGTTGTATCACATAAGAGCTTTCCAAAATGGCCAAGAACATCATCAAATTCAACTTGAGCCATGAGATATGACATTGGCAAGTTGCCTTGCTGAAATCTGCCAAGGCAAGGCAGAATTTTGCACTTTTGCTCGATTTGCCAAAATCAGCCAATTCCAAGCCTTCTCATCACTTTGGACACATCTGAGGATTGAATCTAAAGGGGACAATCACTGAGCCAAGCCTCCAAAGTCCTTGGAACAAGAAATATCATGCTAAACCTAGAATTGCCCAAAATAGGGACAAGACTCAAATTTTGGATTGGAGCATTCAATGGAAGCACCAAGGTGGCATGGACTGAGCTATTAGCAACTGAATTCAGTCAAGACTTATCCAAGACCAAGGGGACCAGCAGCATATGCCCTAACCTCTAGTCAATGGCTAGAGGAGACTTGGATTTTCATTTGCCAACATTGGCCAACCCTACTCAGCAGTTGCCATTCACTATTCCTTGCAAAACAAACTTGCTCTACTATAAATAGAGCTCAATTGTGATCAGTTTAAGTACACCAAAGGCCTACAACACTTGCCTTTCTCAAAATCCACTTCTCACTCTCAAAAATGCCTTTCTTAGTAAGTCACTATCGGGTTTTTCATTAGAGAGCAATTCCACTCAAACCAATCACACACACACCTCATATACATCATATGTGAGCTGATCAAACACTTAAACAACATCTGGAACACTAATTTCTCAGAATCACCAGTCAATTGCTCAAGGTTTTAACCAAGTTGCAGTTGAGATGCCATGAAGTGATCCAACCAATTTCCATCAAGTCCAAGCATTCAAACACACTCCATAGGGTGTAGGGAAGCTGTTCAGATCATCACAATTCATCTGTAACACCTCCAACTCAGAAATCAATTTGCTCTTGCTGTTACGACCTGGAGGTAAGCCTAAACTTGGTCATCTCTCAATCTATGCATATTTCCTCGCACAATACTTTTGCTAAATGTTCATAATCATGCATGGAATGTTTCCCCTCAAGTAATTGCTTTGTTTGAATCGGGTATCAAAAATCCCAGCCTTCATGCAAAATCTAGGGTTCTTGAGGATTTATCGTGATTTCTTGTTTTATGCTTAATTTAAATGAAATTAATTGTCATAAACATGATCGTGAGGTGAAAACGAGCAGATTGATATGTGGATTGCATGATATAATCAAGTATTCAGTGAGATTGGATAGAAAATGCAAATCTGGGCAAAGCTGAAAAACGTGCGTGTTCTTCAGCTGTTCTTGGCGCCATTTCTCTCAAATTCAAATATTTGAATTTTGTGATTTTATTTAATTGATTCAAAAATTAATTTCTCTTTGAGTTTTAATGATTTTGAGTTGATTCTTTTTTTAATAATTCACAAAAATGTTAAAATATTTTATTTTATGGAAAAATCCCAAAAATATTATTTATTTCATATAATTGATATTTTTGCAAAGAATTAATGTTTTAATTGTTTTTGACATTTAAAATATTTTTTCCTTCTTGATTTTTCAGATTTTATTGACTTCTAATCATTTTGTAGGGCAAAACTTAATTTATGAAGCATTAATCCAAGATCACAATTTGTTTTCCACATGTTAAACAATTTTGATCATTTTAATTGAATATTTTATTCAATTAAAACACATTTTGAAAACAAATTAGGGATTTTGATTAATTCAACCCTCATAAATCATTTTCAAAATACTTTGGGCCTCTAATAGAGTGTAAAACCCAACCCTTTGTAAATACAACCTATTTTGGGCCTCACTTATGGTATAAGTCTCGTTGTATTTCAAAAAGCTCGACGCGATCATCATCCGTTGAAAAACAAACTTTGGGCCTACCCTCGAGTAGTAAGACCCATTTCTTTTCTTTAAAACTCTTTGGGCCTCTAATAGAGTGTAAGACCCAACCCCCTTGTACATTAAACTTTTTGGGCCTCACTTATTGTATAAGTTCCTCTGTACAAGTGAACGGCGCGATTGTCGCCTTTTAAAAACCAATTGGGTCTCTCCTTGAGCTGTAAGCCCCATCACCCATTCAAAACTTTTGGGCCTCTAATAGAGTGTAAGACCCAATCCCCTTTTAACCAAAATAACTTTGGGCCTCAGATATTGTATAAGCCCCTTTGCGTTAAAAGAAAATCTCGGCGCGATCGCCATTTCAAACGAAAATCATCTGGGCCTACCCTCGTGTTATAAGCCCCACTCTTTTTCTTTAAACCTTTTGGGCCTCTTGAGAGAGTGTAAGACCCATCCCTTTGTACAGCAAACAATTTTTGGGCCTCAGTCACTTGTATAAGTCCCTCTGTACAAATTCGACAGTGCAATCACTGATAAAACCCTGGGCCTCTCCTTGAGCTGTAAGCCCCAAATCTTTCTTTTCAAAGCACTTTCTCCTTTGATTTTGAAATATGTTGTTGTTTTCAATCTTTCTTTGTTGAACAACTAACCAAACAGCATGGAAGCTCTACAACCGAGTAAGTGTTTATATGCTTTCATT
The DNA here is from genome assembly GCA_022829125.1 of Lathyrus tuberosus. Classification (NCBI taxonomy): domain Eukaryota; kingdom Viridiplantae; phylum Streptophyta; class Magnoliopsida; order Fabales; family Fabaceae; genus Lathyrus; species Lathyrus tuberosus. The sequence continues at coordinate 2,075,327 of JALAZF010000435.1, forward strand.
TACCACTTTCATATACATATAACTGTATTGTGGGGTTGTTTCGCTGTAAGTCTTCTTTCATAAATTCATATCAACTGTGTAATAATAGTATAGATATTTAGAGTTTCCCCGGCAACTACGTCTAGCATTAAGCATGTTGATCACTCTTAAATAGTCAAAACTAGATCCCCATAGGATTACCAGACACAGTCTTCCCTCCTCTTGGGGTTAAACAATATGGAGACATGAAAGGCAGCATTCTCGGTGAACCCTTTCATAGACTGTCACTCATAGAAGTGGTCAAAGAAACTCTATTCCCCAGAGATGATCTCTTCTCCGTGAATTGCATCTCTTGAGTTTCTTCCAAATTCTCGAACTTTCCTGGCTTGATCTATTCTTTGTGAATAGCCTGTCTTGAATTTCTCGGGGTTTGGGGACCCACAGGCTTCTTAAAAGCACTTGTCAAGAAACTCTACTCCCTGTCGCTCCCGGGATATTCATCCAGGTACAAACGCGAAAGTGGCACCGAAACAGAGTCGCCAGCAATGTGTATTTATCCCAAGAGAGGGAAAGGAAACACTGCGTAAACCTGAGAGAAGGAAAGAGCATGGTCTTGCGACCAAGAGAACTGGGTTCGGGAGTCGGTTACGCGCGAGGAAGGTATTAGCACCCCCACGCGTCCATCGTACCGATGGGATCCACGCTTGCTTGCTTCAATCAAAGGGTGTCGTCGACTGGAACTCCGCTGCTAGAGAACTGGAAAAGAAAGGAACAGGAAAAGGGAAAAAAGAAAGGAGAGAACAAGAAATAAATGTAGGGAAAATAAAAGATGTGCTCGAATGGGCCCTACCCCACTGCCTACGTATCTCATCGGGAGCATGAGAATCAGAGCGACGTAGTTCCCCTCACTAGGGATGGATTGTTTATGTTTTTTAAGGAACGGCTAACGTTCTAGCTCAGGTGTTACAGGCTCGCTGGTCCGAGTGCGTTACCATCTTGCAAGAGAACGAGAAGAAGCACGTTTGTACGTTGAGAATGAGTGAGATGAGAAAAGAATTCCCGAAGGAAAGACGTCATTGTTGGTTTTTTTGTCTTTTAGGAAAGAAGTGTTTTGATTATTTTATGTTTTGTAACATGTATTGTATTTAAGTCCCTCATGTAAGATCGAATGCCTCGCATATCGACCCAAGACGGGACGTATGCTAAGCATTCCAAGAAAATGAGAGAAGACCCCACACTTCCTTGTTCCCACATGAAAGGCCTAAATACAATAGGTGTTATGCCTTTATTAAGTATTTTTTACTTTTTGTTTTAAGATGAGAAGAAGAGACTCAAAGGGATCGATAAAGGTAAAAATCTAATGAGGGAGACTAAGACTCAAACCCTAATGTTAGCATGCTTGGAGGTCCTAAGGTTTAGTGTGGTATGAGAAACCTAAACTAAAAGAGAAAGAGGGATAGCACTACCTAATGCATATCCTACCTCACTTTAATCAAAGATTAAAGTTGAGCTAGGATCCCAAAGGGATGTGAGATAATTCTACACATAGCATTATATCATGCTATTCATAAAAGAGAAAGACAAGTAAAAGAGACAACTCAAGTATTAATCAAAATGAATATCAAAATCAAGATTTAAAATCAATCAAGAATATTCACAAAAAATTAAAATGCTAATTAAGCAAGATTAAATTCTAAGTAAAAGAGTTAATCTAAAATTAAAACTAATACTAAGATTAATCCTAAAATTAATTCAAGTTAAATCTAAACTAATTCTAAAATTGATTTCAATTAATTTCTAATTAAAACTATTTCTAAAATTAACCTAATTAAAAGAAAATTAATTCTAAAGAAAATTAATTCTAAAATTAGAACCTAATTAACTTCTAATCTAATTCTAAAACTAAAATTAAGATCTAACTTCTAATAGTTATCCTAAACTATCTAACTAAAACAAAATAATAACAACAAAAAGCCTAAGCCAAAGGACACGGGGGTGCAATCAGACTTCAGGGGTGGTGTGAGTAGAGTGCCAGGCGAGTGGGCTTTGGCTGCTAGGCCCAAGGTTTTTATCAATTCACGGGGGGTGCTGGCAGTAACATGGGGGTAAGCAGGAAAAATTGCGTGGACATCAGCCTAAGTCTAATTGTCTCTTGTTTACGGTTCAAGGGGGGTGCAGTCATAAAACAAAACGGTGCGAAAATAGTTTCATGGATCAATTTCTTTATATCCGGTCCACACTCACAGGTAAACACTATAACAAGAGCAGAAACCCTAAGTTTCAAGCATCTTCCCTACGACACTTCCCCCTCTGCGCCGCAGCTTCAAACATATCAACCTTCTCTGCGCCGCACAAAGCCACCGCTGGTCCTCCATGTTTATCGTCGCATCTCACCTCCTCGCAATGAAATCAGTGTTACCTCCACCATAATCTCACTCCGTCTTACCCACGCGCGCGAGGTTCACATACTCCTCTTCTTCGATTTACTTAAACATCACGGTGTCACGTCTCCATCACCTCGGCATTCTTCTCCAACACCTTCGTTCTTCTCCGGTTCTACATTTCTTCTCCAGCTAAGGCTCGTCGCGAAACGGACTCCTCACGCACTCAAACAAAATCGAACAAGAATTATTCCACTACTCACGCCGCAAAGCAAATATGAGAAAACGGAGTATCATCGATCGACACTTACCTATCGGAGTCGCTCCGATGGCGCTTCTAAGACGATGACGATGGAAGAAGAGAATGAAGCTTCAGGAATGTGCATCCATGATTGATTCCAACATGCACTTTCTTCTCTGATACACTTCTTCCTCTTCTTCTTTGCGATCTCGCTTCTGATTATTGTTGTTGATTCGTTGTTGATCTGAATCCAATTCTGGATTTGTTGCTGAATTGCAAATTGCAGAACCGTTATTGATTTCAAATCATTGTGGTTGATCTGTTGTTGCAGGAGTTTTTGATCAGAGTTTGTTACGGATGCGCGATGAAACTGAAGATTGATGTTGCCAATTCTGAATCGCGGTTGAATCCTCTTGTAGGTTGTAGATGAAGAATATGTGAAGTGAAGGGTGAATTTGGTTTGTGAGATTGAGGAGAAGCTGAGATGTGTGTGTTGCTTCAATTTTCTTTTCTTTTGTTGAATGTGTTACGTGAACATGATGGAGTGTCCTCAAGATTGAAGATGAGTTTAGGTTTTTATAACAGAACTTATGGAGGGTAGAATAGGAAATGGAGTTGGAAAACGGTTAGAGAAATTTTGTGAAAAGCAATTATGTTAGTGACTTTTGTAGGCAGAAACCGTGTGAAATTGCATCACGAGTTTGGCACTGTAAAATGGCTTTTTATTTTTCTTTTCCACTGATGTATTTTCCTGTTAAATATTGTCACTGCTATTTCCCGCGCTTTAAGTGAATTTTTCGGTGAACAAGATGTGACCTGCTTGTATTGAACTCTGCTGCTATGTATTTCTTTTGCTAAAAAGCTGAAGTACTTTTCTGCAACAATCAATTTTTCTGTTATTAATTTTTCTCAGTTTGTAACAATGGCTTAGATGTGGCTTGCGTGAACTTGGGTGGCTCTCACGGCTTGGAGTGATACATTAAGTTACAGCATGGCTTGTGTGAGCACATGGACTCATCTGCATTCTTTTTGGCAATTGATTGTATGGGCTCTTGAATATTGGATTTAATTTGGAATATGTAAAGAAAATTGGTTCTCATTTGAAATGGATTAAAATGGAGAAAATTGGTTTTAGAATGAATATGGATAAATGGCTAGTGACTTGAAAAAGGATGGTTAATTGGATTAACAATAAGGGATAATGGTTTATGATGACTTTGGAATTTGGAGAAATAGTTATTAGATCCAAAAGTGAATTGAAGATGGACTTTAAATGGATGTGGATTTAAAATGAATATGGATTTGGTTATTTATGATATAAATGGATATTGGATATAAAATTTGGATATGGATCTAAGAGTGGATTGTAAATGGACTTGAAATGTGAATGTGGGTTTTTTTTATTTTGAATATGGATGATGAAATTGGATAGAACTAGATTTGGGAAATGGATATTGAAATAAATTTGAATGTGGAAAGAAAATTGGTTAAAATGGTTGAAAATGGTCATGATGGATAGAAAATGGATAACCCAAAGAATTCAAAACCAATCACAAACTATTCACAAGCCTCTGATAAAATGGTCACAGCTACCACTGAACAATCTGGCCACTCACATGATCCACTGAAGAATCTCAACCGATAAACAGTCCACAAGCTCAACCATGAATAAAAACCTAAATCACCCAGATGTACACTGATGAACTTTGCAGAAGATGACTTGCAGAATCGCCCCGAATAGAGCAAACACTTATAACAAGAAAATCCTCTGATCCCATGTCTTAGAAAACCAATGCAATGATATGATTATGAGTTATGACTTAAATAAGATGCAAATGAGCGCGAAGCAACAGCCAGAAAAAGGTAGGGCAAATTTTTTGGTGCTACAGCTGCCCCTATTCAATCAAATTGGACCTGAAAGGATGATAGCAACTGCTTTCAGACATTGTATAAGGAAAACCTCTTGTTGGGCCATTAGCCTCCTCTTAGGCTTTGTATAAGGAAAACCTTTTAGCCTCCTCTTAGGCTTTGTATAAGAAAACCACTGGTTGATCCAATCAACCTTTTAGCATCAAAGCTATGCCTCGTTCACAGTACACAAACATCAACAACTCATTCCCCTTCATCTAATCGTTGTAAGCGGCAAGCCTCTGGATCATCTACATCCATGCCACTGTCCCTCTTTTAGCATGAGAAATTCCTAAGGAAAGATGGCATTGCTCTACATTGAGTTAAAGTCTTCTCCTTTAGGTCAAAAACCCTTATAAAGGAGATTATGGCATTGCTAGATTCACATATCCCAGTTAAAGTAACCCTCCTTTATAAATCAGTCACCCGACTGTTGTGACAAACGAACCCCTCTTTAGAGGTGACAAATTCTTTCTAAAGACAACAACTTTTAGCTTCACATCTTGGGCTTTGAACAAGATACAAATAGACCCTTCAGCTTCACATCTTGGGCTTCGAACAAGATACAAACCACATTTAGCTTCATGTCTTGGGCTTTGAACAAGACACCAAAACACCATTTCCTCCCATAGAATGGAGGAACTACGATCGCTCTGATTTCCCTGTTTCGGAAAAAACGGGAATACGTAGGCATAAGATTGAAAGAAAAATCTTAGCGAGCACACTAAACAAAAAACCCAAAATCCCATACATCCGTCCTAACATCTTAACCTCCCACCAATCGACCGAACACTATTTTTAACAAAATACACCTAAAAGAGACCCATAATCTTTGTAGCATCTGTAAACCAACAGTTTTGACTGTTTAACCTCAGTTTGCAAGCAGGGTTAATTTGAGACATCTATTTCCCTTCCTTCATCAGCTTCAATAGAATAAAAAATGAATCGAGCTGTATATACCAAAGAGCGGTAGTGCTTCGCAACCACATCCAAAAATCGCTCGCTACAACGCCAACCCTATTCCATGCTAAAAATTCAAATTTTTGTCTTTTCCCCCGTTACATCAACCAGACCTTTCAGTTCCTTGCCCTAATTTCACAAAAAGAGAACTCTTACTTTTCTCTTTCCAAACCATTTTCATTTCACCATCACGCTATCTCACTTCCTCTCTCTAAAATTCCCAAACAACATTTTTCTTGTTTGTTTCTCTTTTCCTTCCTTCAAACCCTAATCACCATTCCTCCCTCACCCCAAACACAATGGAAATACCAACTGGAAGACGTGTCAAAATGGAAGCAAGGAAGAATTCTACGCAATATGTAGTGTATTCTGACAAAGAACAAGAAGGGCATGAGAAGTTTATCCATAGCGATGCTTCTCACCCCTTCATGGAATATTTCAGCAAAATAAGTTTTCACGCTGAAAGAGGTTTTGTCTTCGATAACCAGAAGAAAACCTAGGACTTGCTTGGGATTTAGGAACAACCATCAGAAATTTGGGGTGGATGAAGCTCTGCCGCCAGCCAGGCCCATACAACATCTCTCTGGTCAATGAGTTCTATTTTAACCTAACCGATCTTGGGCACAAAAGGATCGTAGTGGTTGTGAGATGCACAAAAGTGATATATAATGAAGCCATTATAAACCTTGCTCTGAATATAAAGGAAACAGGTGATGAGTATCAAGAGTTGGTGTTGAAGTCGAATGAGGAGGATTTTGATGTGTTTATGCAATCATTGTGCACCCTAGGAACTAGGTGGGTGGAGTCTAGTTCTGAAAAGGCTGTGAGGAGGATGGATCTATTGCCTGAAGTAAAAGTATGGTATCAGTTTGTGAAACATTCATTGAAGCCCACTACTCACAATGAGATGGTGAGCAGGGCAAGAGTGGTTTTACTTTACTGTATCACATCATTCAGCAAGATCAACGTAGGAAAGGTCATTATGCAGGAGATCCAAGCTTGTTCAAGAAAGAAAGAAGGAATGTTGTATTTCCCATGTTTGATCACTATGTTGTGTAGAAGGCATGGAGTACCAGAACTTGACACAGATGAAATTCGGCAGCCTCAAGCTGCGTTGGATAAAGGATTGATCCAAACACTCATGAAGCCAAGAGGAAGAAAGAGGCCAGCTGAGGTACGCCAGGCATCGACAAAAGCCGCTGAGGATCATGAGAGAGATTGAGTGTTGTGGGATGTTTATCTGAAAATGCAGAAGGACCAAAAAGACTATTTCAAGTTTCAAAAAGACAAGTTCAATTGGTAGGAAAAAGTTGTTGTTTTGCAATTCCCGTCTAGTTTGTTGGATCCAGCGATTTTCCCTAATCACATCTTGGGAGAACTAGAAGAAAAAAAGGAGGAGAAGAATCCAATCTCTAAAGAGAAGAAGGTGAAAAAGAAGGGGAAGTCAAAGAAAAAGAAAGAGGATAACATAGAAAAGAGTTTGAAGAAGAAAAATGAAGAAGTTGCTATTGGGACAAGTGGAGCCATGCCTGTTCAGGACAATCCAGTTCAACCCAGAAAGAAAAAGAGTGGGAAAGCTGATATCACCAAGAAAGCTGGAGTTGAGCCCCCAAGGGACACTCGCAGCTCTCCAAGGAAGAAAAAGTTAAGGCAAGAATGTAAGAAGAAAGAAACCCCTGCTGTCAAGACCCCAGAAAACAGTCCTTTAAAGGACTTTGATTTAAATCAAACTAACACGAAACTGAGCCCAGTTGAGAAGAATGATATCCTAGAAGAATTGATTGAAGAAGCTAACAAGGATAATAATGAGATGAACCAAAATCAAGGCAGAGAAGATGATGACAACAAGGAAGAAGAAGAATTCTTGGAAGATGAAGATCAGCTTGTGGATGAGAGTTTACCCAAGTATTATTCGACCACTGAGGAATCCTCCCCGGGATCCTTGAAAGCAGAAGAGAAAAAAATTGAAGAAAAAGTTGAACGCGAGGAAATTGACAGTGAGTCAAGCAAGGGTGAAGCAATGATAGTCACTACTGTGACTACTCCCATTGTAACCCCAGTCAAGAAGACAACTGCAGAAAGTGAGGAAAAGATTGCAGAAAAGCAGGTACTTAGCCCAAGGAAAAAGGTGCTGAAGAAGAAAGAAAAGATTCTTGTGGAGGAACTTGTGCAGGAAGAAGCTGTCATGCCTAAAGTATTCAAGGAACAAGCCAAGAAGAAAAAGAGAAAAGACATCCAGCCTGCATGCAAGAGCACCAGGCTTAAGGCCTAATGGGTATGTTTGCTGTTTCTTTCCTCTATCTACTATTTCAATCTGTTTCTACATATGTTAGGATGACAATTTGCTGGGATGTTTGCTGTGATATTTTGCTTAGATATTTGCTTAGGTATTTTGGAGGTTGTGTTTTTGGGCAAAGTTTGATATCTGGATAATTTACTCATCTGGTTTATGTTAAAAATTTTGTTTGAGTATTTTATTCCTGTTTAAATTCAATTTCATTTTGCATGAGTTATTTTAGGGTGTACGTATTAAGATTGCATGAGTTGTTTCTTTTTAGGATAACTGAGAGTTGAGTAAAGAACAACCAAGGATCAGAAAATATTTTTTTCTTTGTGCTTAGAATAAAAAATGGATGGTGAATCTGCTTGTGAATCTGTGGAAACAAAGCCAAGTTGTTACCTAGGGTGTTGTTGCAGAAGAATACTAATAACCTCTGTCACGCCTCTGTTAGTCAGCTGAACTAGCAAAAAAAAATTAGAAACTTATTTGTTGGAAATTGTGAAGCAAGTAGAAACCTTAGAAAATTACTCTGGAAGGATGAACTGATTTTGATAAAGATTTAGACTCTTCACACAAAAAAGAGAACACTCCAATAGTTGCTAATAAAACACACAAAAGTGTACAAAAAGGTGGCAAAGACCACTCTTGATGAAAAGTTCCTGTGCTATAAACTGGAGGAACAACCAGCATCTTCATCACAATAGCCAGCTGGACTCATTACAAGTGAGATCCCCTTGAGTGAAAAGGTGGAGTGTTGAGCTAAAAAAAAGAAAAGAAAATAAATTGGAAAGGTGTGATCTAAATTTTGAAAGTCAAAAGTCAATAAAAGAGTCAAGACATAATTCCATCTTAAAACCCAAGAGGAAGAAAACTTAATTCACAAGAGTACTCAAATTAGAATCACAAAGAAAAATTAGCTCATTCTTCTGAAGAGTAGTGGCGTGACAATAGGTGTCTAGTCACTTTGGTAATAACATCTCTTGGGCTAAAAACGGGCTGAGTTGCGCCATTTACATCCCTACCCAGGCTATTCATCTAATAAATAACTGAGCTGCATTCAATAATATGATCCTACTTTGTTCTTGAAAATCTCTTTTGTCGTTCACTGTCGCATCACCTAAGGACAAGTGATAGTTCAAGTTTGGGGGAGTGATAACGCTATTTTAGTGTGTCATGATGACCCATTTTATCTTATGATTTTAGTTAGGTTTAATTAGGATTTATTTATATTTACTTGTTTAGGTATGTTTTACCATAAGTGCACTAGGTGCACCTTTTATGGTTTTTTGTGTGTTTTTGTTTTAAAGAGAATATGATAAAGGCAAGCTGAGGCATGACACTCAAGACACAGTCTGGAGTAGAATGAAGATTAATGGAAGGGAAATGTTAAGTCTTGTTATCTGCAAATTCACCAAGAGCTTGGAAGGATTTTTATCATTAGGGCACACGTGGCAAGGATTCGTGTCAAGAAAGAGTTAAAGGATAAAGATAAGATCAAAGAAGCTTGAGGAAAAAAGGTAGTACAGTGGGGACCACGCCTGCAAAAGCGCATCCTGCACCCAGCCACCCACCGTCTGCTCTGCGCCATTACCTACTGCAGCAGCCTGCCAAAGACACCTTGTCTCCCAATGCTGTCTATACTAGATAACTTGTTCACGAAGGGAGAATGGACAGCTAGAATTTTTAGTGATTTGATATGGCCTGAACCTTATTCTTATCAAAAGCCCATGATCCAAGACCCATCAAATTCCACACTAATACTCAAAGTCTATAAAAGCAAGCCTTGTCCATCAGAGCAAAAAAAAGGAGGAGAGACCAAGAGCTAGAGATTACACACACTCAGATTTATTTTCAGTATTAGTTTATGCAATTTTGAGGGTTAGGAAGAGTTAGAGATTTTTCTTCTTCTCATCTAATCCTGTATTATTGCTTGGAGTTATCGTGACTAAAGAGATCTGTTGCTGTTTATCCAACGCAAGGGATCTTCAAGTTATTACTAGGTTGTCACTTCTTTTGCATAATTTTGCTAAGAATATGTCATCCTGTAGCTTCATTCCAGTAGTTTGTACTCAGCTCATTATGAGCTAAACTCGTATTTGATGAGCAAAGTGAAGTTAATATAAAGTTGTTTTTATGTTGAAATGATGTGTTGAATAGTGTCTTGTTTTGTTATGTGTTTTTATTCTATACACCTGCTTCTTAGAATGATCGACTTAGAAAAATGTACAAGCGCGTTGTTGAGAGAGATCCAACAACACGTGGATTTCATAACAAAAGTGGTTAATAAAGTAGGATAGAGATATTCACTTAATTCAACTTGCTTAGAGATAAGAAGTTAAGACCATAAAGATTTTCAGAATTAAAACCAGGCGCATTTTAGGGTTATAAGTGAGGCTTAGAGATTTGTTCCCTTGCCCTAGTTATGCATGCTTTGATGTTGTCGAGATACACCACTAGATCACGTTCTGACCTTTTGAGGCACGACACTTCACATCATGGATACATTTTAGAAATAATATATTAATGGATCTTAGCTCATCAATCATTCTCTCTAAAATCTTATTCCCTCTTATTTAGTATATTAGTTTGTTTTGTGAATTTCTTGCTGCTATTATTATTTGTATTTTGTTACCTTGCTCATACTAGTTTTAAACAAGAGTTGAATACTTTAAAGTTCAAAGCTACATCATTTCCACTCCCTGTGGGTACGATCTCTTATTTTATTACTTGCTGCAATCAAACATACATGTATACTTGCATGTGACACATTTGCTTTAAATTAACATCACAAAGTAAACACGTAGAAAGAAAACAACAAGCCTTCGACACAGATGAATTGCGCTTCGCCTCTAGGGTGTCACTCTTTGGAGTGAAGCCTTCTTGGTCGACCTTCTTCTTTTGTTTATGACACCTCCATTGGGTACGCATTATGGGATTATTACCCTTATATATCGGAGGAACATGAGAATTGCCTTTCGACTCTTTCTAATTTGACATCCCCACCTTGGGGTCGACCTCCTTCCACTTAGGGCGATTTGCCCCTTTTTGATTTATAGGTTTAACCCATTTCTCCTTGGGTATGCTTGTTGGTGGTCAGAAAGTCTTATGGCATGGTGGTTGGAATTTCCTCATGTATTCTTCATTTCTACGAGGCATGCCCCTAGTGTTTAGGGCGAACCTAGCAGCTTAACCTCCACCCCATCCTCTCCTGGGGTCAAATCTTCGTGATCCCTCCAAATTTTTTGCTGCTTCCTCATTGAAAATAGAGTTGTAGAATGGGCAAAGCATTGTCTTAGAATCATTGAGCTTGCAACGCTCAAGGGAATCAATTAATCCTTCTTTAGACTGGGGATAAACTGCCTGCTTGTCAGAATCTGCAATAACGAAGATCTGCTCACCACTGTCAACTTCCATGTTGAATTCATCAACAGCCTCGACCATCAAGATCTCCACCGACTCAGCATAATGAGCACCTTCAGTTTGCATAGGATCTGAATCGACCTTCATGGATGACTTAGACTTTTCTCCAAACTGGAACATTCCCTCCTTCAGCGCTTTCTGGACTAAATCCCTGAAAAGCACACATTGAAAAGTTTTATGACCCAGAAAGTTATGGTACTTACCAAAACCTCGCTTCTTCCTTTGTTTTAAAAGAGGAGTTTTTAAACCAGGAGGTATTATAATCTGACCATTTACGACCAACAAATCAAATATTTCATTGTATTTTTATTGGTCTCAACAGGATTCTTCCCGTTCGATGGTTTTAGTAACTTACAAACATAAGGGGGTCTTGGCTTCAGTTCAGCCTTGTTGACCCCACCTTCTTCAGAATAATTGTCACCTGTGTCGGAGATATAATCATCTGCCTCTATGTAAGCAAATTTTTCCTTTTTGTGATATTTATTTGTTCTGGCCTTTTTCAGCTTTTAGGCATTCGATTTGGCGAATCCTATCTGCCAGCTATGCCATGTCCCTAAATTATTGAGTATCTAACTTCTTCCTAATTAAATAGTCTACGCCCCCAGCGGCCATTTCGACCAACTCATGCTCAAGCACTTAGGTAAAACACCTTACTCTGAGAAGTCTAAACCTATTCAAATAGTCATCTATCGACTCATGGACCTTTCGCCTAACGCTCACCAACTCTTTCAAACTAATTTTCGACTGTCCCGTATAAAAATGTTCTTGGAATAGCCTTTCATGGACATATCTAAGCATTTGGTCACCATTCTGATTTCTCTAAACTATTAGAGGCTTTGGGGTTATTTTGTTCAATTTATTCTACCTCTTCCCTATTTGAGGGAGGTTCTGGTTGTAACCCTTGGTTTTGGCCAACAGTGGCATGTGTTGTCCCATTCTCAGGAGTGTCGACTAGTCTAACGTTAGATATCTGCGGGGTAGGTCAAACTTGCACTGGGGGCTGTAGTGTTCAATTTTTGTCGGTGACGCGACCACCTTCCCGCAATGGTTGGAATTGGGTGCTACTTTCTGATTTCTTATTTATCCTATGAAGCTGGGAAGGAACGGAAAGATATCTAAAACTAACCTTGCACGCAAATGTTTTCTTTAACAAATGCTAAGAGATTGGGAGGTCCGGGGTCAGGTTATACAAAGGGAAGTTGTCAATCACCCAGTGTATATATGGTTATCCATAGACCTTTTATGGCATATTTTTCTGTCAATTTAGCTGCTTTATGGTGTTTCTCTGCCATGGGTTGGGAAATTTTCTCCTTTGGGAATGTTGAGAGAGTGTTTTTGTTGTTTTCGAGTTTTCTGATGTTTTTGTGAAGGTACTGGACCTAAGGTTTTTGATTTGTGTGCTCACTAAGATTTCACAATCTTATGCCTATGTATTCCCGTAAAGATACTCGAGAAATAAGAGAAATCGTAGTTCCTCCTATTCTATGGGAGGAAAAGATATTTGGTGTCTTGTTCAAAGCCCAAGATTAAAGCTAAATGTTTGACTGAGAGAGAATTTTTCATCTCTAAAGAAAGATATCTCGCCTGTTTATCACGGTTATTGAAGGGTTGGTTATAAAGGGGAATTACTTTAACTGGAATGTATGGAATCCAGCACTGCCATAATTTCCTTTATAACGGAATTGTCCTGAAGTAAGAAACTTTAACTCAGTGTAGTGCAATGCCATTTTTCCTTATGAGTCTTTTATGCTAAGAAAGGGACATTTACTTGGATGTAAATAATCCAGAGGCTTGCCACTTACAGTAATTAGATGAAAGAAGAAGTTTACCAGGATAAAAGAGGGACTACAACTTGGATTTTTTTATCAACAAGTGTGCCACTTACAGTAATTATCTGGAATTTGGGTTTTTTTTATTGTCTGTTTTGATATGTGATGTACAGAGAAATGTCTTCCTACAAAGAAAAATCTTGATTTCCTCTGAGAGGATGTTGATTTTTGTGTGCCTTGATCAAAGCCCAAGGTTGAAGCTAAAAGGTTGACTCTACTAGGGGAGTTTTATATCTGTCTTGTACAAAGCCCAAGATTGAGGCTGAAAAGAGATTGACTCCACTAGGGAGGTTTTATATGTCTTGTACAAAGCCCAAGATTGAGGCTAAAGAAACTGACTCAGCAGAGATAATATGATGTCTGTCTTGTACAAAGCCCAAGATTGAGGCTGACTCTACTGAGGAAAATCATTATATAAAGCCTAAGAGGAGGCTGGCTGGGCAGATTCTTATATGACGCCTAAGAGGAGGCTAGTTTCTGTTGAGGATTATTGAAATACAGAGTTGAAGTCCAATATGTATTGTGGAATCCAAAGGTTTTACTCTTTCTGGGGATTTAAAGAAGAGTTGAAATATCAGAGACCATAAGGCTATGATTCTGTTAGGGTTTTATTGATGGTAAATTGACCCTGTGGTGAAGGTTTAAACCTTGAGTTTGAAAACCTATGGAGGTTTTAAACTCCGTTGGAGATTAGTGTGTTGATGAAATTATCAGGGTTTTTTCCTGTGCTTTTAGGAAACTTGAGGGTTTTTCTTGAGATCCAAGAGGAGATGAGACGTTCCAGGTCTACTGGTATGAAGAGGTTGACTCTTAGTCGGAGAATAATCTTTGTATGATGCCCAAGAGGAAGCTGAGGTTTTAAGGGATGAGAAATAACCCTAGAATGGTTAGATGTTTTGGGAATTCTGACTCTCAGAGGATTGAACTAGTAGAGATAACTAAGTTCTGTCCTATACCTGTAGGAGGTCTTTGGGTCCTTGTACTAAGCCCAAGAGGAGGCTGAGAACTTCTAAGAAGCCTGTGGGTCCTTGTACAAAGCCCAAGTGGAGGGTGGGGATGCTTTTAGGAAGCCTGTAGGTCCAAGCCTAAGAAAAGTTCAAGAAAGGTTTCACCGGGAATAAGTCCTTTCTTTGCAGAACAATTCTAAGGTTTGAAGAAATTCAAAAGAGGTTTCACCGGGAATTAATCCTCTCTGGGGAAATGAATTTCTTGTACACATATATTTCTAAGTTAGGACAATCTTGAGAAAAGTTTCACCGGGAATAATGTCTTTCTCTGTTCCATATTGTATAAGCCCAAGAGGAGGCAAGACTGTATCTGGAATTTCCTATGGGGAACTAGTTTTGACTGTTTTGAAAGAGTAACCACTGGTTTGACCTAAATCTAGACCTAACTGCCGGGGAAAACTCTAAGCAAGTATATACAAGCATATATATATACAGATGAAATATATAAACAAGTATGTATTGAAGAAATAGTGGAACTTACAGTTGTGCAAGCCCAAGCATAGTAACTACAGTTGTATAGTTAGTTATTCAAGAAATTTAAGAAAGTTTTGATAAAACTTTGACTTTTGAATCTAAATAAAAAATAAAGTTGTTTAAAAGGAAGTTTGGGGCTTATACTCACAGGCAGGCCCAGATGATCTCTTTTGGAAAGGCGACGATCACGTCGTAGTTTTGAAAATCACAGAGGGACTTATACAATGACTGAGGCCTAAATTATTTATTTACAAAAGAGGGGGGTCTTACACTCTATTAGAGGCCCAAAAGTGTTTGAAAAAGAAGAAAAATGGGACCTACAGCCAAAGGGAGGCCCAATTGAAAATTGTTTTGAAAACAACGATCGCGCCGAAATTTTTAATATCGTATCGGGACTTAACAGTGACTGAGGCCCAAAAAGGTTTCTATACAAAGGGATGAGACTTACACTCTACAAAGAAGCCCAAAAAATGTTTTAAAAATAAGAAAGAATGATACTTACAACTCAGGGAGAGGCCCAAATGAAAAACAGTGATCGCACCGTTATTTTGAAAATCGTATCGGGTCTTATACAATGACTGAGGCCCAAAAAGTTTGTGTGTGACAAGGGATTGGTCTTACACTTTATTAGAGGCCCAAATTATTTTTGAAAAAAGATATGTGAGGGTGAAAACAATTAAAACCCTAATTTGATTTAAAAATGCATTAAAAATCAATTAAAATGATTAAAATTATCAAACATGTGTGAAAAACAAGTTGTGACCTTGGATTAATGTTTGAAAAATCATATTTCATCCATAGAATGATTTGAAAATCATTTGAATTCGAAAAATCAAGAGAAAGAAATATTTTTAAATGCTTAAAAACAAATAAAAATAAATTCTTTACAAAAATATTAAACATATAAAATAAATAACTTTTTTGTGAAATTTTTGTAGAATAAAATATTTTAACATTCTTATGAATTTTTAAAAAAAAGAATCAATTCAAAAACATTAAAAATGAAAGAGAAATTAATTTTTGAAATCATTTAAGAAATAATTCAAAAATTCAAAAATTCAAATATTAGAAAAACGGCACGCAACGGTCATCTTCTTCCTCTTTGAACCCGCGCCATGGATGATTTGCAAAAAACCTCTCAATCTCTCTGATTACTTAATGTTCTTACAAGATGTAAACATCAACCCCCCTTATTTTTCAACAACGAACACAATGGTATCAAATAATTTCATTTATTTTGTGTATGGAGTCAAAAATCAAAGGATGAACTGAAGAACCCTAATTTTTGCATAAACACTATGAAATTTCATACAAGCAATAAACATAGCAATAGATTGAGGGTTATTACTCTATATACATCCAGAAACAAGATGGTAACTCAAAAACACATTTATGATGCATGGAGTATGGAGTTTGAAGGTTTCAGGCTTACCTCTTGCAACTGGTGATCGAATTTGATGATGGACATGTTACAGATGTTATGCAATGATTTGGACAGCTTCAGTGGACCTTATGCAATGCGTATGAATGCTTGGAATGGATGGAAAGCACCTGGATCACTCTGTGGTACCTCAACAGCAAATGACCTCTAGGATGGCTATGGAGGTTTATGATTTTGGTGTTACAGATGAAGGATAAGTGCTTGGATGGTTCATATATGATGTATATGAGGTGTTAACATCATTGGTTTTGGCAGAATTGCTTCCTATTTCAAAATTCGATAGTGACTTGTAATAGAAGTAAAATCTGGCCTAGAGAGAGTGAAATGTGAGAAAGCATGTGTTGCTATGCTTTGGGGTACTCAAACTAATCACAAATGAGCTCTATTTCAAAAGGAATCTCAAGTCTCCTCTAGCCATTGACTTGAGGATAGTGTACAGGCTATGAGTCTTCTGTTGCAGGGATAAGGCATGACTCATTTAGTTGTATTTGCCTCAGTACATGCCACCTTGATGCATCCATTGAATGCTCCATGACAACTTTGAAGTTTTGGTTTTGCATCATTAGATATCACATGCATAAATGATGATCTTTTGACTTGGGAGACTTGTGGCTCAGAGTTTTTTGCTTTGATTTGATCCTTAATGTTTCTAGAAGGATTACAAGACTTATAATTACATAAATTATCCAATTCTAGCAAATGACCTATAATCTGCCTTGGGAAGAAATCAGCTTTTGGTGCTATGTTCCAAGGGTTGTAACTTCTTGCTCAAATTGAAATTGGAGATGATCTGGTACTTGTTGGAAAACCCTAATGACATACTTTAACTTTGATGTCCAACATTGGTCTTGATTTAGCTTGGACCATAATGAAAAATGGTCCCAAAGTTGGTGAAAAACCTAGATAGATTCTACCTACAAAAATTCTAAGTGTTGGAAAAAATGGCCATTTTCATGTTTTTATGATTTTGATCAATCCATAACTCAAAATCCATGAGGATTTGGAATCTGATGTAGTTGACAATTTTGAAGTATATAATGAGAGATTTAATTTGAGCTTTGGATGGAAGCAAATGCCTTTGTGGTTTAGGAGTTATGACCTTGCAAAGTTGGTACCAAATCAATTTTGTTCCATAACTTAGAAAAAATTAAGTTTCTTATGGTTGCCCCTTTTTCAAGTAACCTCATTTTTCTTGATTTTTATTGATGGATGATGATCTAAACCATGAATTAATATTGTTTTTGACTTAGGGAAGCCTTTTTTGTCAAGAAATTCAAAAAGTCAAACTTGGTTTTTAGGCACAATTGACTTTTTGTCAGATGAATTCCAAACTTTGTGATCCTCTATGAAATCAAGTCCTTGACCTAATTCAAACCTAATGGATGGATTCCATAGGTATTTTTAGAGTATCTTAAATCATGTACCAAGGTTTGGGATCATGTCTTGGTCAAAAGTCAAAGGTACAGTTGACTTTTCATCAGGAAACCCTAATTGGCCCAAATGAATTTGAATCATTGTACTGCTCATGAACCAAGTTCTTTGAGTCAATCCAATCTTGTAAATAGATTAATATGATGGATTGGAGATCTTCAAATCACTTCTTGAGGTCTTGGCTCAAGTCTTGCTCCAAAAGTCAACTTAGGGGTGAATTAGGTCAAGAAACTCTAATTCCTGATTTTTGATGAATGCATCCCCTGAGACTATTTTGACTTGATGATTGGACTCATAAGGTCCCTTTAAGCATTTTGGATCATGTTTTGAAGTATTGGCTCATGCCCAGGTGAAATTTTTCATTTGGAGGCCTTGGTCGACCAAAACCCTAATTTGGTGACACTGGCGATCTTGAGGCTTGATCCACTTGGAATGTGTAATACCCCAAAATTTTCCCTCTCATCTTTCATATCATTTAGCATATACTTTCATTGCATTGAATTTACATCTCATACCTCATACATGTTGCATTAGGGCATGTGATCAGTTAATTTCAGAATATTGATCATCCAAAGCAAGAGAGCAAGAGCCAAGGGTCTTCAAACAAGCCTCAAAGGTCTCTTTCATCATATATCATCTCATTTGATCCCACAAGTCATTGGAAGATGGGAATTCATCAAGAAGATTGGACAGTGATGGTATTGTTTCAGCCATAAGCAAGTGACTTTAGTGTCATTTTTTAGTGCTGTGATGGTATTGTTTCACTTTGATTCCAACTTCAAACGTGTTCATTGTTATGTCCTTGATCCATAGGCCTTGGAATCATTCAATTTCATGAGCTATCCATGAATAAATTCCTCCATAAAGTTCATCAATTTCATTATGATCTTGCTGGTCCAAAAGTGGAGGTTTTGTGCATTGTTCTTAGTTGGATCACCCATTTGCTACGCATAAAACATGAGCCCTTCATCCATTACTTCATTTGTGCCCACCAAGTCTTCCATGATCAAATACACATGTATGCCATACATCAATATGGAAACAATTCAAAATGAGAAGCTTATGTTGCAGCAGGCGTTGCAACATCCATAACACATCATCACTACATCACCATCATCATCTTTTCTTACCATAACATAAACAACAACACACGGTTCTCTTCCCTCTCATTTGAAAATTACTTCACCCACCCTATCCATTGCTACACTCACCACTAACCTAACCCAGCTTCCAACTGTTAACTGAGTTAGTTAGGATCTAACTCTACATATAAGAATCAAACTCTAACTGATTTTGGAGAACACACTTCATTTTTCACTCTCACACTTGATTCATCTCAAATTTCTCTCTGAGCTCTCTCTCTGTTGGCACGAGTTTCTCCACTTTCTTCTTCAAACTTCATCGTTCATTAACCTCAAGAACATAGTGCATTGAAGCTTGGAACCTCCTCCTCCATCACCGCAATTTCATTTTTCTTAGATTCCTCTGCAAGATCACACATTCTATAGCATTTATTTTGCTCCTTGGAAGCTCAAGAACAAGTTATCACCTCTAGTTTTCTGAAGATTCAAGTTCTCCACAATTTCAGGTTCGTTATTTCTCAACTTTTTCTTGCACTAATTCACTGATTTTAATTTGTTTCATGTTGAATATAGCTTAATAGAAGCAAGGTGATTGATCTGGCTAGTGATAGGATCCTTAAGTGCTTAGATTCAAATTCTAGGGCAAAATGTTTGTGCTCGATTCTCTGTGTATATGCATGATATGTGAATTCTTTTGCTGGACTTGTGATCTCCATGACTTCCTGAACATTTTGATATGTATTTCATAAATTTCTGGTGAGTTTGATTAGTTGCAGTGGCCGGAGAAGATGACCGGAGGTCCTTCTCCGGCCGGTGAGGTTCAGTTAGGGTTTAATCATCAGATTAAAACGTAGCCGTCTGATTTTGTTTGATCCAACGCTTCCTAGCTTGCCAGCGCATAAATGAACATCCTCCTCCTCACGTGACTCTCTCTCTGAATTGTTGACCATTGACCTATTGCACGTGTGTGCGTGTATGCTCCTATCATGTGCTTGCTTTGTGATTCGTTCATCTTGCATATTTTCCTGATTGATCAGATTTGACTTAATCATGTGGCTCTGATTGAACCAACGTTTGACTGAGGTTCCACCACTACTACCATAGAACACGCGTGTAAATGGACTGGATTTCAAATTACTTTTTACACACCTCCCTTTGGGCCCAAGGATGTTTTGAACTGCATTTTTACTGGCGTGGCACCCCCCTGCATTATTTATTTTATATTTTATTTTCTCTTCTATACATGTTTCATTTTCTTTTCTTAAAAATACCAAATCATTCCCAAAAATTTCAAATAAATTCCCATGGCATCTAAACACATTTAAATAATTTTTCATATATTTTAATTCTGATTTTAATTGATTTTGTTCATATTTTCTTAATTTCCATTCAATTTCTTTTTAAGTTTTCTTCTTCATTACATATGTTTGATTTTTTATTCTTTTTGCATAGTTCAAAAACATTTTTGCACCCAATCTTTTTTTCATGCCTAAACAACATATCAAGGCATCTCATATAATTTTTGTGTTTTTGAAGTCATTTTTGCATAGCTTTTGAACCATATCTTTGTGCATTATTCATTGTTGACCTAATGTGACTTTGATGACTTGTTTGAACTAGTTTCTTCTTGAATCTTTGCATGCGCTTTTGACATGTGTTTAGCTTCTGACTTAGGTACTTTGTGAATTAATTTCATATTTTTCCAAGTCTCTTTCTATTTTTGCCTTGTTGATTGTTATAAGTCACATTTGTGTGCTTTTGCTTGACTTCTAAACTTTGTTTGATTAGGAGGCACTTGTGCCATTGCATTAGGACTTGTGTGATCATTTTATAGGCCTTCATTAGAACATTATAGGTCATTTACCTAGAATTATAGGTGATTTGCATTGTGTTTTCATTTGGTTTGTGTTTGTGTTCCTAAATGCATCCTTACTTGAATCCTTTTGACCTAAACTTGTTTCTCTTTTCTTATAATGATTAACATGACTTGTTTGTGAATCATCAATGCCTATCCATGCATCTCATTGGCATTTCATATTGAATATGCCACTGACCCATAATCATCTCATACATTCAAATATCACTCATCTTGTATACTTGTACATGTTTGACTTAGTTTTGCATCTCTTTCTTAACTAGTTTCAAGATATCTTGCATATGCTTATGATATGATTTAATTCTTACATTTTAATTGCATCTTAAATGTCATATGCTACTGACCTATAATCCATGCTCGTTTATCTTTGAGTTTCAACTTTGACTTGTGTTTCAAGTTACATCTTTCATTAAGTGAAATTTGTTTCTCTTCTTGTTACTTCTTCTTCATATAACTTCTTATATTTGAACATTATTTCTCATGAATTGTATGCTCATTCATAGGCATTATATGACATTCAAATATGATGTTTAATTCTGACTTGCATCCATTTGCATTTATTTTCATGTTCCTTTTCAACTTTGACTTGCATTACAAGTATGCCATCTTATGTGAACTTGAACATTGTTTGAACATATTTTCATCTTGCCTTCTCTTCTTGAATCATTGCACTCATGCTTTATATGTTCATTCATTGACTTCCATATGCATTATAACATGCCATTCACTTCTGATCTTGACATTTCTTCTTGCATTCATTCATGTTTGTATGCCATACACATTCATACTTCATCTTTGCTTCATAACTTGAACTTGTATGAATCTTTGGCACCTTTTTGACATAGTTTGATCCCATTAGGTACCCTAACCCTATTAGAACATCATTAGACATAGCTACTGACTTCAGAAGTCCTTGAACACTGAGGGTCCTTTCCTTTTAGATTTAGGCTTTGTTTGATTCTTAAGTTCATTTCATAAGTTGTTTGATGCTTAATTGTCTTCTTTCTTTCACTTATGCTTTCTTATTTCATTATTGAACTAACCTTTGCTTGTAGGGGCTAACGGTAAGTTGAGTGTGTGGATATGCTTCCACACACACCTTCTTCCCTCATCTTTTTAATGTTTTTCTTTTGTGTTTGTGCAAAGCATTTCAATGCTTTCTTTGTTCAACTTCTTTCTTCTCCCTCTTGGTTCCTAACTCATCTTCTATCTTAGAAGTGAGTTATGTTACCTCTTGCTCTTTTCTTCTCTCTTCTTTTAGACTTAGGCTTCTAAACCACACTAAACCCTTAGGATCTCCAAGCATGATAATATTAGGGTGAGTCTTAGTCCCCTTTAGTCATTACCTTTGTTTCTTTTGAGTCTCTTCTCTCATCTCAAAACAACTTCAAAACACCTAATAAAGGTTGAAACATCTTCATGTGCCATGAGCCTTATTCCATGGGGGGGCTTGCATACATTCCATCTTAGAATGTGTTGTAGGTTTTCTAGCATGATGTACAAGTATTTAACATGAAGTGATTTCACAAACAAACTCAAAAACACTTCTTCCTTTAAAAACAACAAAAACATTTAATAAAGGGAATAGGCTAGTGTGCTTAAGCCTTTAACTTTGGAAGTCAGTTTGAGGATTTTCCTCATGCTTAGTGTACATCATCATCATTTCATTTTGGAATGATGCATGAGATGCACATTCCATTGAGAAAGACTTAGGTACACTCTCCTATGCAAAACACTCCAAATAAAAAAACTTCTAAAACACTTCAAACAAACAATAACGTCTTTCCCTCGGGAATTCTCTTCTCATCTCACTCACTCTCAACGTACGAACGTGATTCTCCTTATTTTCTTGCAATACGGTAACGCACTCGATTCAGCGAGCCTGCAACACCTGAGCTAGAACATTAGTCGTTCCCTAAAAAAACACAAATAGTTTTCCCTTAGTCAGGGGAACTAAGTCACTCTGATTCTCATGTTCCCGATGAGATACGTAGGCAGTGGTGTAGGGCCCATTCGAGCACTTCTTTTATTTTCCCTACATTTATTTCTCGCTCTCTCTCAGTTCCTTTTCGTTTATCACCCTTTGAGCAGTACTTCAAGCGTGGATCCCGTTGAGTACGACGGACGTGAAGGGGTGCGATAACCTTCCCTTCACATAACCGACTCCCTTACCCTTTCTCTTTGGTTCGTGAGACCTCATTCTTTCCTTTCTCCCGGGTTTGTGCAGCATTACCCTTCCCTTTCTTTGGGATAAAAATGCCTAGCTGGCGACTCTCTTTCTTTCTTCCACGCCACTTTCGCGTTTGTACCTGGATGAAAATCCCAGGAGCGACAGCTAGCGACTCTGCTGGGGACAGTTGACCTCTTGCTGGTCCCTCCCTGATGCGAGTCTCTCCTATCGCTTGCTTGTTTTTTCTTTTTAGGTGTTTGATTGGTGTTTGCTTTAGTTTAGCTTTACTGCTTTTATTTACAGCTTTATCGCTTTACTTTACCGCCTTTATTGCATTTCATTTGTATCATGCATTATATATTCTGGACTGTCTGGCTTCCTTTGGCGGGATGGGATTGTTACTATGAGATAAGCCCATTACCCAGGCTCGAGTATACTTTAGGAATTAGAGTGGACAGTCACAGGGCTCTCATGGTATTTATCCACAGGAGTAGTTGTGAGTTCCACAGCCAAAGTACGACTTTCTTAGGATTATCTTGCTTTGAGGGTCTTCCTCATTCAGGGTATGCCTTTGAGGGTTATGTGCATCTGGTGACCGATCATTGAGGACCTTAGTGGAAACATCCCTCTTTAGTGGTGACAGTGGTAGAACACATTCTGTGGCAAACCCATTCACACCCGAGGGCCCACTTTGGAACTTTCATAGGATGGCCTTTATTTTGTGGTGAATTAGATGACGATCTCTTTGTTTGGCGATAGCATTGCATCCTATGGGCTGAATGTGCTATTGCTTCTCATTCCGGGATCCGAATCTGAGGATCCTACCTTTTAGAACACACCTGTGAGATTGGGGGGATGTTTACAGGTTTTGCAGGTAACCTTGACCTCCTACCTACCCTTTTGTGTGGTTCTTCTGTGATCAGTGATTTGGGTACTTTGTTCTGGTATTCTGGATCTGGTTCTTTACTGGTGCTTGGGTCTGATATTCTTGATATGATGCTACATAGACACTTGGCTCCCTCACAGTTATTGCACCAACACTGCAGATTCTGGCTCTGATCACATGCCTAGCTGCATCACATTGCATATATCATTAACATTTATGTTTTTCTTTCCCAGGTCTCAGTATTGTTTCCGATTTCGGTGGGTATTTTCTCTACGTCAGATGGAAGGTCCTCCGAGAAAGAATAACGTGCATTACTGGTTTCCAAAGCCTAAAGTGGGATAGATCAAAGAATTGGCAGATTTGATGGACAGTAACCAACTGGATAAATTCAGAAAAAGGTTTGGGAACATCTTGAGTTATATGAGTCTTCTTACTCCAGATTAGCATGATACTCTGCACACTCTCTTGCAGTTTTATGACCCTTAGCTGCGTTGCTTCACATTCAATGATTATCTGCTGGTACCTACTTTGGAAGAGTTCTCTGATATTCTGAAGATTTCTGTCAAGGATACTCCTCCTCACTACAGTTCAAAGAACGTTATTCCTGACAATGTCATTGCAGAGGCTATTCATTTGAGAGTATATGTGGTTAAGGATAATGTTAAGGAAAAGGATGGCTGTAAAGGGTTCCATCTAGACTTTTTGATTGAATAAGCAAAGAAGAGTTTTGCTAATGGTGATTTGTTTACCTCTAATGCAATTTTAGCTCTTTGTGTGTACGGAATTTGTCTGTTTCCGAATATAGCAGGATTTATTGATATGGATGCAATCAGTATCTTTGTCAAGAAGAATCCAATCCCAACTTTGTTGGGCGATGTATACCATTCCGTGCATTACAAGAATGAGAAAAAATGAGGAAGATTGTTAGTATGATGTGCTCCCTTATTCCATGCTTGGTTTTATAGACATTTGCCAAAGACAGGAGCTTTTGTGGATCTCAGAGGAACTGTTAAGTGCTCCAAGAGGCTGATGGGTTTGACGGCTGAAGATATAGTCTGGTGGCATCGGAAAGATATGGTGGGTATACCTATTCTTATTAGTTGTGGAGCTTTTCCAAATGTGCCTCTGGTAGGAAGGAGGGGAGGAATTAACTACAATCATGTCCTCACGCTGAAGCAGTTTGGATATGCATTAAAAGAACCTCCTTTGGAAAAAGATGTGGCAGAATCCTTGTTTTATCTTGCCAAAGATGACGAACAGGTGTCATTTTCTATTGCTGAAGCCTGGAACACGCGGGTTAAGAAAGGTAAGATGGAGTTTGGGAGACCTGATCCCACGACTTATCCTCCTTACATTGAGTGGCTGAAGTGTCGGGTAGTCATTACATTGTTGCCATTCTCTGTCGAGCCTCCGTTATATCCCAAGGTAGTGGAGCCAAGGACCTCAATGCCAATTGAAGAATTCCAAAAGCTGGAAGCTTTAGTTCATGAACTCAAGGTTGAGAATGCGGACGTCACCAGCCTGTATCAGAAAGCTGCATTTGATAACAGAGGGTTGGAGGAAAGAGTCCACATTGCTGAGAAGATGGCTGAAAGCAGGAAAGAAGAACTCGAAGGAAAGCTGAATTATTTCCAAAGATGGGGTTTAATTGATAAGAATAATGCCAGAGAACGCCAAAATCTCAAGAAGGCTTTGAAGGAAGCTAATGAGGCTATTACCTTGTAGCAACAAAAATGGGCCGATGACCAGAAGGGCCAGGACAAGGTAGAGAAAGAGTTTAAAGATAAGGTTGAAGAATTGGAAGCTAAGGCCAAGACCTCAGATGAAGAATTGAAAGCTGCACAGCGACAGAAGTACCGGGATAGTTTGAAAGAAAGTCAGAAGCTATTACAGGAAGCTCAGGTGGAAATAGATGATCTCAAGATCCGGGCGGAAGTGAAGAAGTCCAGGACAGAGCTAGGCTATGGTAGTACTAATGGGGAAGAATTATGTCAGAATATCAACACTTTGTACCAATCCTTCAGTTTGAGAGAACGCTTGATTAGAGGTCTGATTGAGGCGCTGGAAGATCCCGTGAATGCTGTGCTATTTGAGGAGGTTAAGAGGCTCAGTCTAGGGTTGCAGATATGGTGTTTCGCCCGTTTTAGCTTTCATTATGTTGATGTTATCTGATTACCTACAGAATTGTTGTAGGAATCGCTGCTTTAATTTTTGAATTTGGGTTGTATGTTTTCAAATATTTGTCCAGACTCAGTTCCTTTGGGCTTTCTTCTAGTTATGATATGCTCAGTATTTTCTCCAGTGGCTTTCCTGATATTACATCACTATTCACTGACACTTTGTCACGACGCCGCTTTACAGGATTCTACACCTATATGTGCACTCGTCTGAATGAATGTTTTTATCAACTACTATATCTCGTGTGTTATCTGAATGCTGCGGACTTCTGAAATACCAGAATCGGGACACGAAAAGGCCTGGGAATAAAAAACATAACATTGCATTGCATACATTTCATTTTTTGCATTTTGTTTGCTTTTCAGGTACCCTATCTGGTTCTCATAGCTATTCTACTTCAGGAAGTATTGCTACCGATCACATACATCGCTACTTCACACGAGGCAATCGAAACAGAATGGTTGATCAAATTCAGAATGATTTGGCTGAGATGAAGGCCTGCATGGACCAGTTCATGGATCTCATGACTGGTATGGCACAGAACTAAGAGAGGTTAAGACTTATGGTCGAGCGTCCAGAGGTCACGCCGGAAGGTAATCACGTTGACAATTCACAGCCAAAGGACACTCCTCCTCCTAGTGGTACTCCGACTCCTCATGGTAATCTGGTTACTGGGGCTGCCAGAAATGTTGGTGTTAATCCTCCTCTGGAAGATGTTTAGGAAAATCAATTCACCCTGCTGGATGCTGATATGGGTAATACCAATGACAGAAGGTATGAGGAGCTAGCTGAGAAAATCAGGGCTATGGAGTGCAAGAACTCTCTAGGCATTGATGTTACTAATCTGGGTCTGGTACCAGGGGTTAGAATTCCTCCAAAGGTCAAGCCACCCACTTTTGACAAATATAATGGCAATACGTGTCCCCAGACACATATTCAGGCTTACTTTGGAAGAATCTCAGCCCACACTGATGACGAGAAGTTGTGGATGCACTACTTTCAAGATAGTTTGGCTGGAGCTTCACTGACTTGGTACATGAAGTTGAACAGGGTTGCTGTGAGAAGCTGGAAAGATTTGGCAGAAGCGTTTCTGAAACAATATCAGTATAATATCGATATGGCCCCCAACCGAACTCAGCTGCAAGGGTTGTCACAGAGCGCTAAGGAAAGCTTTAAGGAGTACGCGCAGAGATGGAGAGAAATGGCCGCCCAGGTTCAACCCCCTTTGCTTGAGAGAGAAATGGCAGATATGTTCATGGGTACCCTGCAAGGGACATTTCTTGACAGATTGGCTGCTTGTCCGTCGACAGGATTTTCTGATATCGTAATTGCTGGTGAAAGGATTGAGAGTTTATTGAAACAGGGGAAGATTCAGGATGTAAGTGGTGTTGGTTCTTCAGGAACAAAGAAACCTTTTGCTAATGGGCAGAGAAGGAGAGAAGGCGAGACAAGCGCTGTGTACAGAGGACAGGGAAAAGGACGTTCTCAGGCTTATCACAAGTGGATGCAGTGATAATTCCAACACCACCTGTTCAGCAACAGCAGCCACAACAGCAGGTTCAACAACAGCGACCACCGTTCCGACAAAGGTCTAGGCAGAGGGACCGCAAAATTGACCCTCTTCCTATGACTTACTCAGGATTGTTACCCCAGTTACTCCAATTGAAATTGGTCGAACTTCGTACCATGAGACCTCCTATTGCTGGTAACTTGCCACCCAATTATGATGCTAATGCCCGCTGCGATTTCCATTTAGGTGCTCCGGGGCACGCCACCGAAAAGTGCTGGGCATTTCAAAATAAGGTGCAGGATCTGATAGATGCTAAAGCAATCAACTTTTCTCCACCTCCTAATGTTATCCATAACCCTATGCCGAACCATGACGGGGCAAATGTGCACGCCATTGAGGATGGAAAGAGGTTGAACTTGGTGATAGATATCAATCGGGTGAAGACTTCATTACTGGTAGTGAAAGGTCGTCTGTTGAAGGGACATGTGTTCCCAGGTTGTGACCGAGATTGTTTGGAATGTATAGGTCAATATAATGGCTGTGACAGACTGAGGATTGGTTTGCAGAATCTGATTAGTGAAGGCCGTCTACAGTTTGACCGTGTTATGAAAGATAATGATGAGGTGTCAGCTGTGACAATTTATTATACCCCTGCTGAAATTCAGGTACTTGCAAGGGCAGCTCCTGTAGCGACTATGGTGCCGGAAAGACTCAGCCCTGTTACCATCACGGTACCGGGGCCGGTTCTGTTTACCTCTGAGAAAGCAGTCCCATGGCACTATGGGGCGGATGTGTACCATGAGGGGAAGAAGCAGGAAGTTGGAACATCGGCTAGCTCAAATGTTGATAATGTGGGTGGTTTAGGAGGCTTTACCAGGAGTGGAAGGTTGTTTGCTCCACAAACTCTTTTAAGTGATGAAGAAGTTGAGGCTACGGCGAGAGTTAAAGGAAAACAAGTGACTGAGAGTGTGCCCGTGCCTGAAGCAGATCCCAAAATTACCTTCGACAGCGAAGTAGAGGAGTTTATGAGAATAATAAAGAAAAGTGATTACAAAATCATTGATCAATTGAACCAGACGCCTTCAAAGATCTCAATTTTGTCATTACTGATGTGCTCTGATGCACACCGAGAGGCTTTGCTAAAGGTATTAAAGATGGCCTATGTTCCACAAGAAATTACTATCAATCAGCTCGAGAGCGTGATTTCTAATGTCAATGTCAGCCATGGGTTGGGTTTCACGAGCCGAGATTTGACTTCTGAAGGTAGAAACCACAACAAGGCTCTGCATATTATAATGGAGTGTAAGGGCGCGTGTTGTCTCACGTGCTCGTAGACACTGGTTCTTCGCTTAATGTCTTGCCTAAAAAGGCGTTGATGAAATTGGAGGTTGATGGATTAATTTTGAGGCCGAGTGATCTGGTTGTCAGAGCGTTTGATGGGTCGAAACGATCTGTATTCGGTGAAGTGGAATTACCTGTGCAAATTGGACCTCAAGTGTTCAAGTCTACATTCCACATGATGGATATACAGCCTGCTTATAGCTGTTTATTAGGTCGCCCATGGATTCATGCGGCAGGGGCTGTTACATCCACATTACATCAGAAGCTGAAATACGTGTTTGAAGGACAAGTAGTAACTGTGTGTGGTGAAGAGGACATTTTTGTCAGTCACTTGTCCACATTCAAGTATGTTGAGATGGATGGGGAAATCCATGAAACGCTTTGCCAGTCGTTCGAGGCAGTGAATATTGATAAAGTACCTGAATCTTCTCCTACACCAGCTAGAGACAGCACGTCAATTTCGTCTTATAAGCAGGCCGTCGAGGTTGTTAGAGCAGGTAATGCCCAGGGTTGGGGCAAGCTGATCGTGACATCAGTGAAAAAGGACAAGTTTGGTATTGGCTACCAACCATCTCTGGATTCGGTTGCAAAGTACACGGGACCCATCACTTTCAGTAGTGGTGGAATCATATATACAGATCAATCTTGTGCGACTGTAGAGGATGGCATAGACAATGATTGTGACTTGGATAATTGGGCACGCCCGCGTGTCTCGGGACGACAATTGCAAAACTGGTCCGTTGAGGAAATCATTCCAGTTACTTTTCAAACAGAGTAATTTTCTTTGTTTTTCTCTAATCATCATGCATTTTAAAATCTTGCGCTCTGCCCAAGGCATACAGGTTCATTTGTAGGGCCACACATTTTCATTTGCAATTTTTAATCATTAATAAAGGACGTTTTGCATTCAAATTTCGTTCCCTGTCTTTCATTTTTTATTTTTTGCACAAAAACATTAAAAATGGAAATGTCTTGTTTTCTTTTTGTTTTTCAAAAATAAATTCTAGAATAAAGCATGAACCCCCTCGTGCAGACATGATCCTCTGGATTCCACTGATAACGGTTCTGTTATGGCCATGTATGACTTTGACAAAACGATTTATCAAGCCGAAGAAGGGGATGAAGAAGACTGTGAACTTCCCGAAGAATTGGCTAGATTGTTGAAGCAGGAGGAGAAGGTCATTCAACCTCACCAAGAGACAATTGAGGTTATCAACATTGGTTCCGAGGATGCAAGGAAAGAAATTAAGATTGGAGCCAGTCTACAGGCCGAGGTAAAGAAAGAGTTGATCAGTATGCTGCGGGAATATGTCGACATCTTTGCTTGGTCATATCAAGATATGCCGGGGTTAGATATAGACATTGTTGTGTAAAGGTTGCCATTAAAAGAGGGTTGTCCTCCTGTCAGACAGAAGCTTCGAAGAACTAAACCAGAAATGGCTCTCAAAATCAAAGAGGAGGTACAAAAACAGTTAGATGCGGGATTTCTGGCCGTCACCAATTACCCACCATGGGTTGCAAATATTGTTTTTGTGCCGAAGAAAGATGGTAAGGTCAGAATGTGCGTTGATTACCGGGATCTAAACAGAGCAAGTCTGAAAGATGACTTTCCTTTACCTCATATCGACGTGTTGGTTGATAATACAGCTCAGTTTTCAGTGTTCTCATTCATGGACAGTTTCTCTGGGTACAATCAGATCAAGATGGCACCTGAGGATATGGAGAAGACCACGTTCATTACCCCGTGGGGTAAATTCTGTTATAAAGTGATGCCTTTTGGGTTGAAAAACACAGGGGCAACGTATCAGCGGGCAATGGTAACGTTATTTCACAATTTGATTCACAAAGAGATTGAATGATATGTGGATGATATGATTGCCAAGTCGCGAACAGAAGAAGAACACCTGATTAACTTGAAGAAGTTGTTTGAAAGGTTGAGAAAGTTTCGTTTGAGGTTGAATCCGAACAAGTGCACTTTCGGTGTGCGTTCTGGAAAGCTGCTGGGTTTCATCGTAAGTGAAAAAGGGATTGAGGTCGATCCTGCGAAAGTGAAAGCAATACAAGACATGCCTGAGCCAAAAACAGAAAAAGAGGTTCGTGTTTTTCTGGACAGATTGAACTACATTGCAAGGTTCATATCTCACCTAACAGCCACGTGTGAACCAATATTCAAACTGCTAAGAAAAGATCAAACGGTCAGGTGGAATGACGATTGCCAAGTGGCATTCAATAAAATAAAAGAATACTTGCAGGAACCTCCAATTTTAATACCTCCGATTCCAGGGAGACCTTTGATAATGTACTTGACAGTGCTTGAAGAGTCTATGGGTTGTGTTCTCGGTCAACACGACGAGACAGGTAGGAAAGAGCATGTTATCTACTACCTGAGCAAAAAATTCACTGACTGCGAGTCCCGATACTCAATGCTTGAGAAGACATGCTGCGCACTGGCATGGACTGCTAAGCGACTAAGGCAGTATATGCTCACACACACAACTTTGTTGATTTCCAAAATGGATCCAGTCAAGTACATTTTCGAGAAACCAGCACTGACAGGCAGAGTTGCACGGTGGCAAATGGTTTTGACAAAATATGATATCCAGTATACTTCTCAGAAAGCCATCAAAGGAAGTATCCTGACAGACTATCTTGCGTAACAGCCGATTGATGATTACCAACCCATGAAGTTTGATTTCCCTGATGAGGACATCATGTTTCTCAAAGTTAAAGACTGCGAGGAACCACTCCCGGAGGAGGGGCCAGACCCTGAATCTAAATGGAGTTTGATGTTTGATGGGGCCGTCAACATGAATGGATACGGAGTTGGAACAGTTCTTATCACACCGGAGGGTGTTCATATGCCCTTCACTGCCCGAGTAACTTTCAGATGCACCAACAATAAAGCATAATATGAAGCTTATATAATGGGGATTGAGGAGGCGATTGATTTGCGAATTAAGACCCTCAACATCTTCAGTGATTCAGCTTTGGTAATCAATCAAGTGAATGGGAACTGGTACACGCACCAGACACATCTGATTCCGTATAGAGATTATACGAGAAGACTATTGACGTTTTTCACAACAGTAAAGCTGTATCATATTCCTCGAGATGAAAATAAGTTTGCTGATGCCTTGGCCACATTGTCTTCTATGATCAAAGTGCAAAGGTGGAACCATGTACCCAAGATTAATGTGTCTCGTCTTGACAGACCTGCATTTGTGTTTGTTGTTGATGCAACGTCCGATGACAAGCCATGGTTTCATGACATCAAGTGTTTTTTGAAAATTCAGGAGTACCCGCCTGGGGCATCTACCAAAGATAAGAAGACTTTAAGGAGATTGTCTGGTAGCTTCTTCCTGAACCAAGATGACGTGCTGTACAAACGAAATTTTGACATGGTTCTGCTCAGATGCGTGGATAGACACGAAGCAGACCTGTTAATGCAAGAAGTGCATGAAGGCTCTTTCGGTACCCATGCCGGAGGATATGCAATGGCGAAGAAACTATTGAGGTCGGGGTATTATTGGTTGACAATGGAGACAGATTGTTGCAAGTACGCCCGCAAATGTTATAAGTGCCAGATTTATGCAGACAAAGTGCATGTGCCTCCGAATCCGTTGAGTGTCATGTCCTCTCCTTGGCCCTTTGCAATGTGGGGCATTGATATGATCAGAGAAATTGAGCCTACTGCTTCAAACGGCCATTATTTCATCTTGGTCGCCATTGATTATTTCACGAAGTGGGTTGAAGCAGCATCTTATGCCAATGTCACTAAGCAGGTGGTAGCTCGTTTCCTGAAACGGGATATCATTTGTCGATATGGAGTGCTCGAGAGAATTATTACTGATAATGGTTCTAATTTGAACAACAAAATGATGGCTGAGCTGTGCCGGGACTTCAAAATTGAACATCACAATTCTTCTCCGTATCGCCCGAAGATGAATGGCGCTGTTGAGGCGGCCAATAAGAATATTAAGAAGATTGTGCAGAAAATGGTTGTCACATATAAAGATTGGCATGAGATGCTACCGTTCGCTTTGCATGGGTACCGAACTTCAGTACGCACGTCTACTGGGGCAACACCATTCTCACTTGTGTACGGTATGGAGGCAGTCCTACCAGTTGAAGTTGAGATTCCATCCCTCAGAGTCAGGATGGATATCAAATTAGAATAAGCTAAATGGGTTCGCGCCAGATTTAATCAGTTGAGCCTTATTGAAGAGAAACGTCTGGCAGCTGTGTGTCATGGGCAGTTATACCAACGAAGGATGAAGCGGGCATTTGATCAGAAGGTGCGTCCTCGGGTTTACAAAGTCGAAGATGTAGTACTCAAAAGGATCCTTCCTCCTAGTACAGATCACAGGGGCAAATGGACTCCCAACTATGAAGGTCCATTCGTGGTTAAAAAGGTCTTCTCGGGCAGAGCCTTACTGCTTACAACCATGGATGGCAAAGATTTTCCATCCCCTGTTAACTCAGACGCAGTCAAAAAATACTTCGCATAAATAGACCCGCTGGATAAAAAAAAAGAGAGTCCAGGCAAAAAAGGGCATCCCGGCGAACCATAAAAACAGAATAAAAAGGTTCGGGAAAAAATTAGGGATATAAATAAAAAAAAATTACACTCGGTAAGTTGAAAACCCGAAAGGGCAACTTAGGCAAAAAGGGGTCTCCCGGTGGATTGAAAACCCGAAAGGGCGGTCCATGCAAAAGAGGGATTTAAGCGAACGATTGCGGTCTGAGTTATTTGTACTCCATCACCGTTTCAGCAACTGACATTCCAAAGGATAGGAATCGGTCCAATCACTCCTCAGAAGGCAAGGTCGGGGAGTTTTGAAGACATACTGGCTATAGCAGAATCGAAACTCAGTAGAATGCCGTTTTCACATTGCCATTAGGATAGTTTCTTTTCTCAATTTACAGCAATCTCCTCTTTCCAGGGTTTGCTTCCGAATGTATTTGCCGATTTCAGGTATTTTTCAATAAATTGAATTTCAGTCAAAAGCTTCTTATTTTGTTTTTACTGCTTTGTTTGCAAAAACGTCTGAATTTTTGATAAAACATTGCATTTGAAAATATTGTGGCCTTACAAATAACATGTGTGGAAAAACATTTAAAATCATTTTGAATGTTGAGTAATCCTGGATGGTGGATTCAAACCACGCGATATCCTGGGGCATGTGTGCGTATTCTTTTGTTGCAGGTAACAGGTACAAGCCTTTTCAAGAGCAAGGGTCTTTTCTTCCAGACAAGTAATCACTTACCCCTAAGTCAGAATACCGGGGCAACCATATTCAGCAAAGGGTTTTCATATCACCTTTTTGTCACGACTTTTACTGATTCAGTCCATTAATCAGCTGACGGTCGCTCACGACGATTCGATATCGGCAAATTAATTTCCACTGGGTACCGTTGTATTCTATTAAGTCAATTCTCCCATTGAGAACGTCCAACTGTTACAAGCTTTTCTGTGTCGATAACGGTTGCAAATTCCTCAGTAGAGTTGCTTGGCAGACCTCGCAGTTAATGTTCAAGACTCAGTGAGTGTCCAGGAGTTTGAAGATGCCAAATCTTCTGTAAAATCCTCTTGGGACGATTTCTTCAGATCAGCCGCGTAATCTGGGGAAAAAGTGAGTTGGTGATCCTTCCCAAGCATGGGGCATCTGGAAATTCCTCCGACAAAATGTGTTCCAGATCTATTATCTCCAGTAGAGTAACCTCTCATTTATTGTATTTTAGCTCAAGTCTTGGCATTTGTTTAAGAGTTTGAAGATGCTTGGTCTTCTGTACAATCCTCTTAAGGGGCATCTCCAGTACGAGACGCTTTGAAGCGGTTTTCCCCAGCAGAGTTTGTTGTAAATTCATTATCCCCAATGGAGTCGTCAAGCGGAAGATTTGCCTAGCGTGGGGCATTATGGCTCTTATTCTAAGCTCGACAGCTTTATTCCTCAACAGATTACCGTGGAATTGCTTTATGTTTTGCCAGCATATCTCTAGGGACTCTTTTTCAGCATGTCGCAACAGAATGTCTTCTAACCAGGATTTGCGTATCCCCGACGGAGTAGTTCCGATCCTCAGCAAGATCGTATTTCTGGCAGTTGTATCCCGACAGAGTTCAGCATTGAATCTTGTCAGTAATACTCCCCAACTGAGTTGTTTTTTCTCCCCGCAGAGGTTTAGCATATCAACAGAATCTCTTCCTCAGCAGAGTGTTAGTACATTATTTCCCCAGCCAAGTCGGAAAGCTGTCATTCCTCCAGCGGAGTTGCTATGATCAGAATTCCTCCCCAGATAGATGAAATAATTCCTGGCAGAGTCATCACTTCCTCATATCTCAAAGTCTAATTTATTTTTGGCAAGCGTGGAAATTTGGAGTAGACGGATTGTTTAGTCATTCTCCGGCAGAGATATTATCCTTTCAGGAGCTTCTGAGGTCAAGTCATTGATCATTGGTCCTCAGCAGAGCCAGCAGGGATGTCTGATATGTATGCAGAGCGTGATCCAGTGTTGAATTTTTGCAAAAGTCCACCCGCAGTGTGGCCAATTAGTAGTCAACTGACTCCATCCAAAAGGTATCTTTCAAAAGTCCAACTGCAGATTGGCAAAAGTCCATCTTAGGGTGGAAAATCAGCAAAGTCCAACCGCAGATTGGCAAAAGTCCATCTTAGGGTGGCAAATCAGAAAAGTCCAACCGCAGATTGGCAAAAGTCCATCTTAGGGTGGCAAATCAGCAAAGTCCAACCGCATATTGGCAAAAGTCCATCTTAGGGTGGCAAATCAGCAAAGTCCAACCGCAGATTGGCAAAAGACCATCTTAGGGTGGCAAAGCAAGGTAAAGTCCAACCATAGATTGGCGAAAGCCCACCCGCAGTGTGGCAAGTCAGTAGTCGTCTGACTCCATTTAAAAGACAGTTTCAAGACCAACCGCAGATTGGCGAAAGTCCACCCACAGTGTGGCAAGCCAGTAGTCGTCTGGCGTCGTTTAAAAGACATTCTTAAATTCCACCCGCAGTGTGGCAAGCCAGTAGTCGTCTGGCGTCGTTTAAAATACATTTTAAAAGTCCACTCGCAGCGTGGCAAGCCAGTAATCGTCTGGCGTCGTATAAAAGACATTTTCCAAGTCCATCCACAGTATGGCAAGCCAGTAGTCGTCTGGCGTCGTTCAAAGGACATCTCTCCAGTGCTATTCTTCCCATCAGAGTTTTATCCAAGCAGAGTTCATTTGGTTGGGTTTATATCCCTTTTCTTCTTCTCCACGGAGTGCAAATTTTCTGGTTATTCTTGGTATTCAATCCCTCCATACCTTAAACGTCTGAAAGCAACCGCTATCATCAATTCAGGTCTACAGTGATTGAATAGGGGAAGCTGTAATACCCCAAAATTACCCCTCTCATATTTCATATCATTTAGCATATACTTTCATTGCATTGCATTTACATCTCATTTCATCTCATACCTCATACATGTTGCATTAGGGCATGTGATCAGTTGATTTCAGAATATTGATCATCCAAAGTAAGAAAGCAAGAGCCAAGGGTCTTCAAACAAGCCTCAAAGGTCTCTTTCATCATATATCATCTTATTTGATCCCACAAGTCATTGGAAGATGGGAATTCATCAAGAAGATTGGACAGTTCATCATCTCCTATCAAAAGCAGTCAAAATTAGGGTTTTGGATTCAAGCAGTCTCCTGATGAAATTTTGGTTCAAACTTGATCTCAATGTTTTCTACATAATGTCAAGTATCTAAGGATGGAAGATTGCCTATTGGTTCATTTCAGAAGAGGTTCAATTGGTCAGTTGCTTGAGAATCAAGAAATTGGGGAAAAAGTCAACTGTGCAAAGGAAAAAGTCAACTCCTGACTTTTTAAGGTCAAATTCATGAAATTCAAGTCACATATGTTCATTGGACAAGATTTAATCAAGAAATGTCAAGAGATTCATGAAAAATCAAGAATTGTACAAAGTTGCCCAAAATAGAAACTTAGGGTTTCTAAAAATGGAAAGTTT
The DNA here is from genome assembly GCA_022829125.1 of Lathyrus tuberosus. Taxonomy (NCBI): domain Eukaryota; kingdom Viridiplantae; phylum Streptophyta; class Magnoliopsida; order Fabales; family Fabaceae; genus Lathyrus; species Lathyrus tuberosus. The sequence goes on from JALAZF010000435.1 coordinate 2,111,735, forward strand.
AGGCCATTTTGCACTCTTCTTCAAGGCATTCTTTCTTCAAGATAAAAGCCTCAAACTTCAGGCCCAAGTTGAGCCAATTAAAGATCACATCCTAAGCTTCAAATCCATACCAAGAACTCTTCCATTGGATCAAAATTGAGGGAGTTATGATCAATCAAAGTAAAGCAAAATCAAGGCAAATTTCAAGTCATGGCAAGGCAAGTTCAGGCCTCCAGGCCATAATTTCATCAAATAGGTGGTGTGCCAAATGTCAAGCCAATTTTCTCAATGAAGAAGACTTCAAATGAAAAAATGTTGAACACCAAAGTTGTTCCTCTCCATGCCATCTACAATGTTCATGTTTATCACTTTTTCATTTGAGCAATGTATGAAGAGTTATGAGGGTTCCAAGACAAGGGTTTCACTCTAAATTTCATAGGCCCATGAGTTAGGCACGCATGCAGGTTTGCCTTGCCAAAATTTCAGCCATAAGCAAGTGACTTTAGTGTCATTTTTTAGTGCTTTGATGGTATTGTTTCACTTTGATTCCAACTTCAAACTTGTTCATTGTTATGTCCTTGATCCATAGGCCTTGGAATCATTCAATTTCATGAGCTATCCATGAAGAAATTCCTCCATAAAGTTCATCAATTTCATTATGATCTTGCTGGTCCAAAAGTGGAGGTTTTGTGCATTGTTCTTAGTTGGATCACTCATTTGCCATACATAAAACATGAGCCCTTCATCCATTACTTCATTTGTGCCCACCAAGTCTTACATGATCACATACACATGCATGCCATACATCAATATGGAAACAATTCAAAATGAGAAGCTTATGTTGCAGCAGGCGTTGCAACATCCATAACTCATCATCACTACATCACCATCATCATCTTTTCTTACCATAACATAAATAACAACACACGGTTCTCTTCCCTCTCATTTGAAAATTACTTCACCCACCCTATCCATTGCTACACTCACCACTAACCTAACCCAACTTCCAACTGTTAACTGAGTTAGTTAGGATCTAACTCTACATATAAGAATCAAACTCTAACTGATTTTGGAGAACACACTTCATTTTTCACTCTCACACTTGGTTCATCTCAAATTTCTCTCTGAGCTCTCTCTCTGTTGGCACGAGTTTCTCCACTTTCTTCTTCAAACTTCATCGTTCATCAACCTCAAGAACATAGTGCATTGAAGCTTGGAACCTCCTCCTCCATCACTGCAATTTCATTTTTCTTAGATTCCTCTGCAAGATCACACATTCTATAACATTTATTTTGCTCCTTGGAAGCTCAAGAACAAGTTATCACCTCTAGTTTTCTGAAGATTCAAGTTCTCCACAGTTTCAGGTTCGTTATTTCTCAACTTTTTCTTGCACTAATTCACTAATTTTAAGTTGTTTCATGTTGAATATATCTTAATAGAAGCAAGGTGGTTGATCTGGCTAGTGAAAGGCACCTTAAGTGCTTAGATTCAAATTCTAGGGCAAAATATTTGTGCTCGATTCTCTGTGTATATGCATGATATGTGAATTCTTTTGCTGGATTTGTGATCTCCATGACTTCCTGAACATTTTGATATGCATTTCATAAATTTCTGGTGAGTTTGATTAGTTGCAGTGGTCGGAGATGGCCGGAGATGATGACCGGAGGTCCTTCTCCGGCCAGTGAGGTTCAGTTAGGGTTTAATCATCAGATTAAAATGTAGCCGCCTGATTTTGTTTGATCCAACACTTCCTAGCTTGCCAGCGCATAAATGAACATCATCCTCCTCACGTGACTCTCTCTCTATAAATTATTGACCATTGACCTATTGCATGTGTGTGCGTGTATGCTCCTATCATGTGATTGCTTTGTGATTCGTTCATCTTGCATATTTTCCTGATTGATCTGATTTGACTTAATCATGTGGCTCTGATTGAACCAACGTTTGACTGAGGTTCCACCACTACTACCATAGAACACACGTGTAAATGGACTGGATTTCAAATTACTTTTTACACACCTCTCTTTGGGCCCCAGGATGTTTTGAACTGCATTTTTACTGGCGTGGCACCCCCCTGCATTATTTCTTTTACATTTTATTTTCTCTTCTATACATGTTTCATTTTCTTTTATTAAAAATACCAAATCATTCCCAAAAATTCTAAATAAATTCCCATGGCATCTAAACACATTTAAATAATTTTTCATATATTTTAATTCTGGTTTTAATTGATTTTGTTCATATTTTCTTAATTTCCATTCAATTTCTTTTTAAGTCTTCTTCTTCATTACACATGTTTGATTTTTGATTCTTTTTGCATAGTTCTAAAACATTTTTGCACCCAATCTTTTTTCCATGTCTAAACAACATATCAAGTCATCTCATATAATTTTTGTGTTTTTGAAGTCATTTTTGCATAGCTTTTGAATGATATCTTTGTGCATTATTCATTGTTGACCTAATGTGACTTTGATGACTTGTTTGAACTAGTTTCTTTTTGAATATTTGCATGAGCTTTTGACATGTGTTTAACTTTTGACTTAGGTACTTTGTGAATTAATTTCATATATTTTACAAGTCTCTTTCTATTTTTTCCTTGTTGATTGTTATAAGTCACATTTGTGTGCTTTTCTTTGACTTCTAAACTTTGTTTGATTAGGAGGCACTTGTGCCATTGCATTAGGATTTGTGTGATCATTTTATAGGCCTTCATTAGAAAATTATAGGTCATTTGCCTAGAATTATAGGTCATTTGCATTGTGTTTTCATTTGGTTTGTGTTTGTGTTCCTAAATGCATCCTTACTTGAATCCTTTTGACCTAAACTTGTTTCTCTTTTCTTATAATGATTAACATGACTTGTTTGTGAATCATCAATGCCTATCCATGCATCTCATTGGCATTTCATATTGAATATGCTACTCACCCATAATCATCTCATACATTCAAATATCACTCATCTTGTATACTTGTACATGTTTGACTTAGTTTTGCATCTCTTTCTTAACTAGTTTCAAGATATCTTGCATATGCTTATGATATGATTTAATTCTTAAATTTTAATTGCATCTTAAATGTCATATGCTACTGACCTATAATCCATGCTCGTTTATCTTTGAGTTTCAACTTTGACTTGTGTTTCAAGTTACTTCTTTCATTAAGTGAAATTTGTTTCTCTTCTTGTTACTTCTTCTTCATATAACTTCTTATACTTGAACATTCTTTCTCATGAATTGTATGCTTATTCATAGGCATTATAGGACATTCAAATATGATGTTTAATTCTGACTTGCATCCATTTTCATTTATTTTCATGTTCTTTTTCAACTTTGACTTGCATTACAAGTATGCCATCTTATGTGAACTTGAACATTGTTTGAACATCTTTTCATCTTGCCTTCTCTTCGTGAATCATTGCACTCATGCTTTGTATGTCCATTCATTGACTTCCATATGCATTATAACATGCCATTCACTTCTGATCTTGACATTTCTTCTTGCATTCATTCATGTTTGTATGCCATACACATTCATACTTCATCTTTGCTTCATAACTTGAACTTGTATGAATCTTTGGCACCTTTTTGACATAGTTTGATCCCATTAGGTACCCTAACCCTATTAGAACATCATTAGACATAGCTACTAACTTTAGAAGTCCTTGAACACTTAGGGTCCTTTCCTTTTAGGTTTAGGCTTTGTTTGATTCTTAAGTTCATTTCATAAGTTGTTTGATGCTTAATTGTCTTCTTTCTTTCACTTATGCTTTCTTATTTCATTATTGAACTAACCTTTGCTTGTAGGGGCTAACGGTAAGTTGAGTGTGTGGATATGCTTCCACACACACCTTCTTCCCTCATCTTTTTAATGCTTTCTCTTTTGTGTTTGTGCAAAGCATTTCAATGCTTTCTTTGTTCAACTTCTTTCTTCTCCCTCTTGGTTCCTAACTCATCTTATATCTTAGAAGTGAGTTATGTTACCTCTTGCTCTTTTCTTCTCTATTCTTTTAGACTTAGGCTTATAAACCACACTAAACCCTTGGGATCTCCAAGCATGATAATATTAGGGTGAGTCTTAGTCCCCTTTAGTCTTTACCTTTGTTTCTTTTGAGTCTCTTCTCTCATCTCAAAACAACTTCAAAACACCTAATAAAGGTTGAAACATCTTCATGTGCCATGAGCCTTATTCCATAGGGGGCTTGCATACATTCCATCTTGGAATGTGTTGTAGGTTTTCTAGCATGATGTACAAGTCTTTAACATGAAGTGATTTCACAAACAAACTCAAAAACACTTCTTCCTTTAAAAACAACAAAACCATTTAATAAAGGGAATAGGCTAGTGTACTTAAGCCTTTAACTTTGGAAGTCAATTTGAGGATCTTCCTCATGCTTAGTGTACTTCATCATCATTTCATTTTGGAATGATGCGTGAGATGCACATTCCATTGAAAAAGACTTAGGTACACTCTCCTATGCAAAACACTCCAAATAAAAAAACTTCTAAAACACTTCAAACAAACAATAACGTCTTTCCCTCGGGAATTCTTTTCTCATCTCACTCACTCTCAACGTATGAATGTGCTTCTCCTTGTTCTCTTGCAATACAGTAACGTACTCGATTCAGCGAGCCTGCAACGCCTGAGCTAGAACATTAGTCGTTCCCTAAAAAACACAAACAGTTTTCCCTTAGTCAGGGGAACTACGTCGCTCTGATTCTCATGTTCTCGATGAGATACGTAGGTAGTGGGGTAGGGCCCATTCGAGCACTTCTTTTATTTTCTGTAGATTTATTTCTCGCTCTCTCTCAGTTCCTTTTCGTTTATCACCCTTTGAGCAGTACTTCAAGCGTGGATCCCGTCGAGTACGACGGACGTGGAGGGGTGCATAACCTTCCCTTCACGTAACCGACTCCCTTACCCTTTCTCTTTGGTTCGCGAGACCTCGTTCTTTCCTTTCTCCCGGGTTTGTGCAACATTACCCTTCCCTTTCTTTGGGATAAAAATGCCTGGCTGGCGACTCTCTTTCTTTCTTCCGCGCCACTTTCGTGTTTATACCTGGATGAAAATTCCAGGAGCGACAGAATGTTGCAAATCTTATGATTGTTTCTTGATGTGGGAGTCCTCTTAATCCTTTATAGATGCTTGAGAGGCCAGACAAGTTGAAGATCATGTCAATTCTTGATTGATCCTTTGTCTGAGTGCTCTGAGATGGCTTAAAACCCTAATTCTTGATTGTAGTGAATGCTCAACAATCCTTGAGGAGATTGATGAGGTATGATGGTACATCCATATTATGGTAATGATCTTCACAATGATGGGAAATCTTGTGGTCAAAATTTGGGGTATGATAGGGGTGTGCCAAAGAAATCAGTAATCTGCCCCATTTGATTTGCCAATACTTCATAAGTTTGGTTCTATTAGCAACCAACGGGTTAAAAATAGTTCTCATTTACTGGGTGAGGGTATTAACTAACTCCAAATTACTCTCATCCATTTGTTGCCTCATGGCCATCATAGAAGTTGTATTCAAAGATGGTGTGTTCTGGGGATGTAATTTATCCCTCCTGGTCGTGCCATATTATTGATGGTTGGCGTTGAGGCATTATAGGGATTGTATAATGGCGATGTGGCCATCACATTGTCACTAGAGGTTAACATGTTTGGATGAAAGTTAGCCATCTGTAAGCTGCTAATTTCGACGCCTGGATTTTGTTCAGGAAATAAGTTAAGAATCTGCCAGGCTATTTCGACAGAAGTGTAGTCCTGAAAAGAGAAGAACAGTCGAAAATGGGTGATAAATTGGAGGAATGTATTTGGATATTTTCTCTAAGTATTGGAAAAGGTTTCGACAATTTGTTGTAAAGGCCTTATTCGACAGACATTTTGAAATTCAAATTTAGGAGGGAGATTCGTTTTGAAAATCAGACGCGTGGAGCACATCAAAGACGTGAAGGCATGCAGGATGCCATTTATTGCCATTAGGAGAAATAGTTGTTGTTGACAGTTATTTCGATTGTATATAAATAGGGAGTCTTAGTGTTAGATTTCCAGCTGCGTTTCCAAATTTGTACAAGTTACTCAAGAATACTCAAAGTAACCGTGAGAGAGAAAAGAGTAGTTACTGAGAAAATGTACGTTTGAAAAACACCAGTTTTATTCCTTTCATTTTAATGAAGTTATAAGTCATTCATTTACAATTCCCTTTACATTTCTGCAATTTCATTCTTGCAATTTACTTACATTTTTGCCATTTCTTTCAAAAGCAAAAGTCTTTATTACTTTTCTATCGTAATATAGTAGTTTGTGAAAACAATGACAAATTCAACACACAAAAGGTTTAATTTTTACATAAATTGTCAACATTTTTAAGCACATTGTCCTAGGATTTGTTTGATCGATCCTGCAAGTAAACTAATTTTTACAAAATTAGAAGATCAGCGGTTGTTTGCTAATTTTCCAGGCAAACAAATTGGCACGCCCAGTGGGACCTTATGCTATTGACATTTTAAAACCTTTATTTTACACTTTACTCGTACGAAACTTTCTTCGCTTTGTTGCATGAGACTAAGGAGTGGTAAGATAGCCATAAATAACGAACAAAGACCTAGAAGAAGACGAGTAGGCAGAATGGCGAATCTGAATCCGGCAAACAATCAGAATTCTACAAATAATGAAGTACTGCCCCCTAATCCTTCGACTAGGGGCAATACGGCCTCAATACCAGTATCAGAGGCTATACCATCAATAGCGGGTTCGACACCTGCGCATTCAATTCCCCAGAGTGCGCCTAGTTTTTTAACTATCCGACCCCAAATGCCTCAAATGACTCCTCCCCCTCTAGGGAATATGTACAGACCCTTTATATCTGGTTTTTCGATGCCTCTAAATCGAGAACAACCGTATGGAATGCCAACATCAGTAATGGCAAGTTTACATAATGCGTCATCAGCATTTACAGATCCAACGATGAACGTAACTTTGCCTTTGCAAGGGTCTGGTTCTGGTGTAAACCATATGGGTAGAATTAGCCAGCCTTTAGGTATAGGATATCAAACTTATATGCCAAATATTACCAATAATTATGCACAAGTGATTAGGCAACAAATGGATGAGAGCAGCCATGATATGGTCCAGATGCTAGCCCAACAGATGGGGGTTATATTTAACCCTTTGATCTAAAACATGACACAAACAAATCAACAATTAGCAGCACAGACGACGCGCATTGCCTATTTCTTTGGTGTCCCCTAACCCCCTCCAAGGGAACAGGTAGTTCAGAACCCAAGGGTAGCCGTCGAAGAAGAGCCTACCATAAATTAAAGACAACCAAATATCCCTTAGGCGGAAGGTTTGAACCAAGGAGGGGCAGTCGAACCACCAGGGGTCGAAATCCTTGTTCAACAAGAACCTAGGGCGTTGTTAGTACACTGAAACCAAAATGCTGATAATATTATTCAACAAATGCGTTGTAATGATATGCCAGCAGAAAATAATTTGGCTGCCATGGTCGAAATAATCATGGCGCGAAATGGGATGAATGTAGGATTACAGAGGCCCAGTTATACTTCCCCTCTATCAGAATATATTTTGCAGCAAGAGTTACCCCATAGATGGAAAGTTCCCAAGTTTACAAAATTTTCAGGGGACACTAGTGAATCGACGGTCGAACATGTGGAACGGTATCTAATTGAAGCAGTCGAAATAACGCACAACAAGAATTTGAAAATAAAATATTTCCCTAGTTCCCTAACGAAAAATGCTTTTACTTGGTTTACCACATTGCCTGCGAATTCGATACATACTTAGACCCAATTGGAGAGACTATTCCATGAACAATTCTACATGGGACAAACAAAGATAAGTTTGAAAGAATTGGCTAGCGTCAAAAGAAAATTCTCAGAGCCAATCGATGATTACTTGAATAGGTTTAGGTTGCTCAAGGCAAGGTGTTTCACACAAGTGCCTGAACACGAGTTAGTCGAAATGGCCGCCGGTGGCCTCGACTATTTGATTAGAAAGAAATTAGATACCCAGTACTTAAGAGACATGGCCCAATTGGCTGATAGGGTTAGACAGGTCGAACGACTAAAAGCCAAAAAAGCTAGGGCTAATAAAAAAAAAAAGAAAGGGTAGCATATGTCGGAGTTTGTGAGGATGATGACGAAGATAGATCATCAAATTTTGACGAACAAGAGGTTGATTTGGCAGAGTTAAAACAGGGGCCGCCATATGCATGCAAAGTCTTAGCTCCGTTGAATGGGAAAAACCCAGTCGAATCGGAAAAGAGCGACAAGTTCCCAAAAAGAACTTATACTTTCGACGTCACAAAGTGTGACGAAATATTTGATTTATTAGTCAAGGATGGCCAAATGATAGTGTCACCTGGTACTAAAGTGCCTCCTTTAGAACAGCAGAAAAAGAGAGGTTTTTGAAATATCATAATTTTGTGGGTGATAAAACGTCTCAATGTTTCTTTTTCAGGGATCTAGTGCAGAATGCAATCAGAGATGGAAGGCTCAAATTCGGCGACAAGTCAAAATCCCAAGTGAAGGTGGATTCAAACTCTTTGCAAGTGGCGGAGGCCCACTATGCTGAGCCATCCATGGTGAATATGGTTGAGGTTGCTGAAGGCTTCGACGACAACGTGGATATGATTGAGGCTACTGATGGCTTCGACAACAACGTAAATATGGTGGAGGTTGCTGATGATCCCGCCAACAAATGTGACATGGTCGAAGTTACAACCGACTTCATGAACCAGGCTATGATGGTTAAGGTTACTGAAGACCTTGACGGAAAGATCATTGAGAACTACATTGTTGAGGCCACTGATGGCGTCAACAATGAAACTACTGACAGTTTCTTCCAAGTCAACAATGAAACTACTGAAGGTTTCGCCAAAGTCAACAACGAAACTACTGACGGTTTCGTCCAAATCAACAATGAAACTACTGAAGGTTTTGCCAAAGTCAATAACGAAACTGCTGATGGTTTTGCCCAGTTTAACAAGGGGACTACTGATGGTTCCTATAAACAGGCTGTTGTGGGCCTCCTTCGTAGGACCATGGAGGATCCTAAGGAGAAGGCTGTCAGATTTTGCGGCTAACATGATACCAAAGGTTTGCTTCCAAAAGTTCCAACAAAGGAGGCCATTGAAGGTTTCAACCATATCAAGAAGGAACATGAGGTCAATGAGGGCCTCAGCCTGAAAATGAATAAACTAAGCATTGCAACTGAGTCAACTGCCAAAGTGAATATGGTAGAAGTATCTCAGAACGTTTCAGCGCAGGTTGACGAAGAACGTCGACGGGAGGAGTACCATAAACTGGCGTATCCCAAGGAGGAAGAAAATCTGGAAGATTTCATACATAGATGCCAGAGGAAAAGATCTGAGGTAATGCTTTGCCCTCGTTGTAGTGCCGTCTTCGACAAAAAGGCAGCACAAAACTTAGAGGGGGTGGAGAGAGCAAAAAGAAGGGGAAATTGGAAGCCTTCAGGAGAAAGATTCGACCCCAGAAGAGGAGACCAAAGCAGGGAGAGGTTAGGAGGAAGATACCCTAACACATTCAAACCTACACATAAAGCTCCAGATGACAGATGGGTCAATCCAATCCGACAAGCCCAAGGACAGGGGAAATGGAAGGATTTCAAAGTGCAACAGGGATCTTCCATATCATACAGGAAAGAATTCCAAAAGTCTAAGAAGGTGACTTACCCCTCTGAAAATTATAAGGGCAAGAACCCTATGACGAAGTCACAATGGAGTAGGTACCAACGTCGAAAGAAAGATGAGTAGGAGGCTGCAGGAAAAGCCAAGCCAGAAACCAGTAGCAATGTCCAAACTTTGACTCAGAAGGAAGACTTGAAGGTCGAAAGGCCACCCATTGCACCAGTACAAGTGTCGTCAAAGGAGGAAGTAACTAGGGATGATGAAATGACAGATGATTTTAACTCAGAGTCAGAGGCATCCTTCGATGTAATGTGTATCGTCGCCTCAGTACTCCCAAGGGACTATGATCAAATAATGGAAGTCGAAGAGGAAGAGGAAGCTATGGAGGTCGAGACGGCTAGACACAGACCCGTTTGCTATTATATCATGAACAATGGATGCGTTGAAGAACAAAACACATTTTTTAAAAGACCAGATGACTCAATGAGGAGCCACCTGAAACCCCTATTTATAAAAGGAAAAGTGGGTAACATAGGGGTGAATAAGATTTTGGTTGATGGAGGAGCGGCTCTCAATTTGATGCCGCATTATATGCTTAAGAAAATTGGAAAAGATGATTCCGACACCAAACCTCATAACATGGTGTTGTCGAATTATGAGGGAAAAGTGGGAACCACTATGGGTGTAATACAAGTAGATCTAACTGTCTAAACCATCACAAGGCCGACAATGTTTATGGTAATTACATCAAAAGTAAATTATAACCTTCTCTTAGGCAGGGAATGGATACACGACATAGGTGTCGTCCCTTCGTCAATGCATCAACGAATAACAATTTGGCGTGCAGATGGGATTGTAGAAAATATAGAGGCTGACCCGAGTTGCTTTCTGGCTGAAGTAAACCAGGTTGATAGGCGAAGCTTCAATAGGAATCTGGCTCATATAGCTCCTTGTAGTCCAGCGTCCTTCGACATGACGCCAACTGACAACGTCTTCTGCTCATTATACCTTCATCCTGCCCACGAGTTTCAGTGGGATAGAGAGGTAGTTGGCGAGGAAGACTATATTTTTAGAACCTCACACATCCAGCCAAATAGCTGGGGCAACAAATTTAGTGACAATGAGTGAGTCACTAGTTCTTGAAAAGATCGCGGCTTATATAGCCGAGAATAAACTCAAAGCGGCCTTAGAGGCTGAAGTAAAGTACATGGCTGCCGAAGCCAACGAGATCGAAGCAGATCAGCAAGGTCTTGGAAAGGATTTTGATATGGATCCACCTGATAAAGATCTAGGAGATTTTCAAAACCAGAGGCTCGACGCGGTTTATGATGATGAGTCGTTGGGCTTTGAGAAGGATCCATTAGCAGCGAACATCAAGATGATGGCACGGGATCCACTTGAAGAAATCGACTTGGGGTCAGGGGCAGAAAAAATACCAACCTATATAAGTGCAAAAGTAAGCCCCCAACTCAAGGTCGAAATAGTCCAGTTGCTGAAGGAATTCAAGGATTGTTTCGCATGGGACTACGACGAAATGCCCGGGCTAGATAGGAATCTAGTCAAATTAAGGCTACCAATAAAACCTGGGAGGAAACCTGTTAAGCAAACTCCAAGGAGATTCGCACCAGACATCCTCTCAAAGATTAAAGAAGAAGTCGAAAGACTCCTCAAATGCAAGTTCATCCGCCCTACCAGGTATGTCGAATGGATTGCTAATATAGTTCCTGTAATAAAGAAAAATGGCAAATTGAGGGTATGTATTGATTTTTGAGATTTGAATTTTGCTACCCCAAAGGATGAATATCCTATGCTAGTGGCGGAAATGCTTGTCGATTCTGCCGCAGGCTATAAGTACCTTAGTATGTTTGATGGGTACTCTGGTTATAATCAAATTTTTATTGCTGAGGAAGATGTTCCTAAAACGGCATTTCGATGCCCTAGAGCCTTAGGCATCTACGAATGGGTGGTAATGCCTTTTGGCTTAAAGAATGCTGGGGCAACATACCAGCGAGCGATGAATTCGATTTTTCACAATTTCATTGAGGCTTTTATGCAGATTTATATTGACGATATTGTTATTAAGTCTGTTTCAGAAAAAAGTCATATAGACCATCTTCGACAGTCCTTCGAACGGATGAGGAAGTTTGGTCTGAAGATGAATCCTCTCAAATGTATGTTTTGTGTGCAGGTGGGAGACTTCCTAGGCTTTGTGGTCCACAAGAAATGGATCGAAATCAATCATAACAAGGCCAAGGCAATAATGGAGGCGAAATCGCCATCTACAAAGAAGGAATTGCAGTCTCTACTGGGCAAGATCAACTTTCTCAGAAGGTTCGTCTCCAACCTTAGTGGGGAGACGCAAGCCTTTTCCCCTCTACTTCGACTGAAGAAGGAAGATTTTGAATGTGGGCAAGAGCAGCAGGATGCCTTCGACAAGATCAAGGAGTACCTGACGCATCCTCCAATTTTAATATCACCTTGTAGAAGTAAGAGTATGAGGCTCTATATATCCGCGTCAGATAAGACATTAGGGAGCATGTTGGCTCAAGAGGATGAGAATGGTGTCGAAAGAGCCATCTACTACCTCAGTAGGGTCTTGAACGATGCGGAAACTAGATATAGTGTAATCGAAAAGTTGTGTTTATGTTTATACTTTTCATGTATGAAATTGAAGCACTATATAAAACCAGTGGATGTTTTTGTATCTTCTCATTTGGATGTTATAAAATACATGTTATCTAAACCAATCTTGCACAGTCGAATTGGAAAGTGGGCATTAGCATTAACTGAGTATTCTTTGACATACTTACCCTTAAAGGCTGTCAAAGGATAAGTAGTGGCTGATTTCATAGTCGACCATGCTATAAATGAAAAGTCTTTGGACTACATTGAAATAGAACCATGGAAGTTATACTTCGACGATTCTAGTCATAAAAATGGAACTGGAGTAGGAGTTCTAATTATTTCTCCTAATAAAATTCCAACAAAATTTAAGTATAAAGTCGAAGGCCTTTGTTCGAATAATGAGGCAAAATACAAGGCTTTGATAGCAGGACTTGAAATTTTGTTGGAATTGGGGGCAACTCAGGTCAAAATAATGGGCGACTCTGAGTTAGTCATAAAGAAAATAATAAAGGAGTACAAGTGTGTCAAAGAAAATTTGATTATGTACTTTGTAATAGCCAATCGACTCTTAAAAAGATTCGATATGGTAACGATTCGACATATCCCTCGAATAAAAAATCAGGAGGAAAATGATTTAGCATAGATAGCTTCTGGATACAAAGTGTCGAATGAGAGATTGCAAAAAGCCATTGAAGTTAGAGGAAGAGTCATGTCAGCCAGATTATCCCCATCAGATTTGGAGACGATAAAGCAAGGATACACTAACGAAGAGAATTTTGAAATTTTTAACATAGATGGTTCAACGATTGGAGACTGGCAGAAGCCCATAATAGAGTATTTACAAAATCCAACAGGACCAGTCAAACGAAAAATAAGGTATCGAGCTTTAAGCTATGTCATTTTGGGTAACGAATTATTTAAGAAAACTTCTGAAGGGATATTACTTAAGTGCCTAAGAGAATCTGAAGCATACATAGCTTTGTCGAATGTTTATAGCGGGGCATGCAGTGCGCATCAAGCAGACCATAAGATGAAGTGGCTATTATTCCGACAAGGAATGTATTGGCCAACTATGTTAAAAGATTTCGTCGAATTCGCAAAAGGATGCCAAGAATACCAGGTACACGCAGGGATACCACATATTCCTGCAAGTGAGTTACATTCTATAATAAAGTCTTGGCCCTTTAGAGGTTGGGCTTTGGATTTGATTGGAGAAATTCGATCGGCCTCTTCAAAAAGCCAGAAGTTTATTTTGGTTGGTATCGATTATTTTACAAAATGGACCGAAGCCATACCTTTAGTGAATGTGGATCAAGAAGCAGTAATCGAATTTATTCAAAAACACATCATTTATAGGTTTGGGATCCCAGAGACAATAACAACGGATCAAAGATCTGTTTTCACTGGTAAAAATATGCAAGCATTTGCAAAGGAAATGGGGTTCAAACTTCTTACATCAACACCTTACTACGCTCAAGCCAACTGACAGGTCGAAGCAGCAAACAAAGTTATAATTGGTTTGATAAAGAAGCATGTGGGAAGAAAGCCAAAGAATTGGCACAAAACTTTGGACCAAATTCTATGGGCTTGTCGAACCTCTCCTAAGGAAGCTACAAACACTACACCCTTTCGACTAACGTATGGCCATGATGCAGTCTTACCGGTCGAGATATACTTGCAGTCAGCAAGAGTTCAAAGACATCATGAAATTCCATCAGATGCATATTGGAATATGATGATAGACGAGTTGGTCGATTTAGACGAAGAAATGTTAAATGCGCTGGAGTTATTAAAAAGGCAAAAAGAGAGGGTGGAGAAATCCTACAATAAAAGAGTAAAAAGCAAGGTGTTTTTGATTGGTGGCCTTGTTTGGAAAGTTATTCTTCCCATGGATCGAAAAGATAGATTTATGGGAAAATGATCCCCTAAGTGGGAAGGACCTTTTCAAATCACAAAAGTGTTTTCCAATGGCGCGTATGAAGTCGAAGAATTAGATAAAGATAAGAGAGTACTGAAAATAAATGGGAAATATTTGAAAAGATATAAACCCATATTGCAGGAAGTTAAAATAGAAATCGAATAATCTTGCAAAAGAAATAACTAAATTGGTGAAATTCGCCAAACAAATGGCTTAAATGTCATTGCAAAAAGAAAAAGGCCTCAAAGGACCAAGCAACATTACAAATTTAAACAGGGAAAGATTTCTTCAACTTTTCAAACTTGGACCGTTGAATATGAAGTCAACGTTCACAGAGGGCCTTGCTGGTCGAAATATCTTCAATTTCTTTGCCTAGTTTCTGAGCCCTTTCGACATGATGCACTCCAACTTCAATCTCTTTAGCTATCTCATCTTGGTTAAGTCGTTGTAGTTCTTCTTTGCATTTCATAGCTTGAGAAATTTTGTTTTGGAGGGCAGCAATTTGTTTCTCCCACTTGAGGATGTTTTTGTCACAACTGGCAGCCTCTTTCTGATTTTGTTCGGAGATCTTTTCCAGTTCAGTTACTTTGTTGGTAGAACTTGAAGTGGCATCCCACTCAGCAAGTTGTGTTTTCGACTTATTTTCAAGCTTTTTTGAGTAATCTCGAAGCCGGTTAAAATCTGCCACCACAAGGTCAATTAGAGTGGTCAGATCCATAACAACATCAGTTACTTCAGGGGGAGCCTCTAGGACATTGACTTGTTTCAAGATCTTTTTCAGGTCAAATTGAGCAGACGAATCTTTCTCTAGAAGTTGAAACAAATCAATGTTGAGGATTTTCTGCCGAATCTGGGTCATCACTTCGTCTATGGATCTTGCGCCAGAAATGGTCCCTGAAGTAGTCGAACTGCTAGTGGTGGTGTCAGCAAAGTTATAACGTGTACTAAGCATGGCCTTCAGATATTCCAATGGTCTTTGCACTTTCAAATTCTCAAGTTCCTCATGAGAAAGACGGGTCAAAGTAGTGGTGGTTGAAGTGGTTTTGAGGTGATCAGCTGGGTTTTGCTTGTCGCTTTCTTTCTCTTCATCAACAACAACCTTTGGAGTTGTTGGCTTTTTGCCCTCTTTCTCTTCCTCCTTTTCGTCATCAGTTTCAACCTCCCCTTATTTCTCTTCATCATCATCCTTTAAATTGATGGGGGAGTTATCTTCAGGATCACCTTCTGTTGTGAGTACTGCAGTGGGCATCACAGTGTCCCCACCAACATCAACTAAGATATCATCCTCAGGACTTGGACAATAGGATGTCCATGAGTGTCGACAAGAACCTGGAAGATAAATAAGTCAACAAATTTATCATAAGGAAAAATGCCTTTAACTGTCGAATTACAAAAAAAAACCATACCTTGGGAATTTCAGTCTTGAGACTAGAACTCTCACTTTCTGCTGGAGCAGTGGTAACTTGTTCGACGGGAGTTTTGTGAGGAGACTTCTCCAAGATTCTGAAGGCAGAAGGTTTTTTTTGTTGAGGCTTCGCCTGTTTCTTCTTCTTTCTTAAAGGTTTGACTTGATCAGGGGATTCGTCACCAGATTCAATGACCTGAACTTCAGGTTCTTTTTCCTTTCTTTTCTTTGGCGTCGAAGGAGGTCTCTGACTTCCCTGAAAAATAACAAGAGATTTCATTAGTATTTCAGAAAATAATAATAAAGAAATATTGATCAAAAGAAAGGCAAAATCATACCCTCGCTAAAGGTTTCTTGGTAGTGTCTTTTGGGTCTTCCACGTCCTCTGCAGTTGACGCTTCGACAGTAGCTGACTTCTTGACAAGAATTTTTATGGCTAAGGAAAAAGGAAAAAGTTAAACACAAGTAAAAAGATACATATATATGTAGATGAAAAGAAGTGGTGTCAAGTATCTCCCCATTCCACACCTTCATATATAGGAGTTTCCACGCGAACGTGTTCTATGTCAATATGAAGGTGGCCTTTTAAATTGTCCAAGGTGTACTTAGTCGGAACCACTCGCTTAGCACGTTTTTGATATTCTTGGCGAAGAAGTTTCATGGAATCCCCACAAGTAAACCAATCTGGAAATGGAGGGCTAAAAGCCACACCAAATTCAGCAGATGGTAAAGGAGGAAATTTTGGTGGATAGAGGTTAAAAGCTATCTAATAGCGTTGATCTGGTCGAACGTATGAAGGTAGTTTTAACACATCTAATTTTCTTGTAAATTTGTCTTTCAAAGTAACGGTTGCTTCGCTTATGGGTCGACTAAGTTCGTTGGGCCTGTAGGCAGTTTCAAAGAACTTCTGGAATGCTTGGATTTCTTTGATGTGTCTTGAAGTACCTTTCTTTGTTTTATCCTGTACAAGGGCGAAAGCTCTGGTCAGTTGGATAGTGAAAGAAAGCACGTCGAAAAATTAAGAATCATAGTAATTCCTCCACCATTCGTCAAACTCTTGAGTGCAGAGGAATTTGGGTTTAAAGGGCACTGGTTGAATTTCGACCAAGTTGGAGTACTTCTTCAGTAGCTCAGAACACTCGTCTTCGGTGTGGGTCATGTTGTAGTGAATCAAAGAACCTTTTCTCGAGAAGATGGGTTTTGGTTTTATCTGAATTAACCCAAACTGTCGAGAGACCAGATTGGGTTGGTAATTGACAAGGGAGATCTTCAGCTTTGAGGGATTGAGCCTGGAAGCTAAGAGTCTAGGTGTGAGAAAAGATTCCTAGACATTAAGGAATTCATCCTCTTGAGCTTTCGACTCTAATGGGAGTTTCCTGGTGAACCACTCTGGTCCAATTTTTCTATTGGCGAAAGGAGCCATATTGGAAGTGAAGTTATGACGTTTTGCAAACATCATAACACAACCAGTAAAAGTTTGTTGGAGGCTCAGACCTTCATCATTTGGTGTTAACTGCGTCAGTCTGGTTCCTTCGACTCTTCTGTCCTTCAGAGCAGCTTCGTCCACAGGTTTCTTGTTGGATAGGGAAGCTTCGAATGTGGCATTGAGCCACAGTTGTAGAAGCCAAAATGGTCCCGACAACAGAAGACTTCCTTTATCCTTAATATTCTTCAGAAAAGTAACCCCTTCGCCAAGAGATTTGTATAGATTTGCCAGAATGATCTCACTGAGACACAGTTGATGTCCAGCATGAAGCTGATTCGCCATGGTGATATAGCGTTTCACCACTTGAAGAGATCTGAAGCAGAAGACGTATCTCGATAGCCAGAGGGCCAAGAAGGCTACATGCTCTTGATCAGAGACTTCTTCAGTTTCCTTGTCATGATAATTGGCAATATAGGTTGTGAAGGTGGCCTTATTTGTGTCGAAGCCTATGGAGTCGTCAGACAGTAGGTTGGGATCATAATCTACTCCAAGTGGGCTAAGGCCAGTTATGGCAGTTACGTCGAAAAGAGTGGGGGTGATCATTCCACAAAGAAGATGGAAATTGTTATAGGTACTGTCCCAAAAGTAGAGGGAAGCTAAAAGCATAGAGGGGCAATATCTGGGTCCTGCTTTCAACAATTGGATGAGGTCGAAAATGCCCATAGTTTCCCAAGTATCAGCTTTGACTGCCTCTATTTTCTTTAGCCAAGCTAAGTAATCAGATGGATCTTTCGACAAGGGACAAGACCTAAAGATTCTAAAGTTGTTCATGTATTCTAGATTTATGGCTTCCTCAGAGGGTGACCCTTGGCCATCTACTTTGGATTTCTCATCTATGACTTTCTCCTTATCAGTTCTAGGCCTAAATCCATTAGCTATAGGTTTGTAACGGTGGTAAGCTGGAAAGAATTCCTTTACTTTTAAAGGATCTAATGATAAATCAGGTAAGGGTCCTAACATCGCATGAGATTTACCATAAATTAAAATGGGAATCAGTACCTGAGACTGGTAAATGCATCGTTTCTCCTCTTCATTTGGAGGCTCTGGTATATATTGCTGGTTCCCCACCACCTTTGGACCAAGAATCTTGTGAACAGGCAGCAAGTTGGTGGACTTTTTGGAATCTTTATTCTTGTTGTCAGTTCCTCGAGGAGCTGTGGAAGAGGCCATGGTTGATCGTATAAGAAAATACAGAGAAAGATGAAGAAGATGAAGTTGCGTTGAAGAAAGTTCTTGCTTAAAGAAAAGGAGCGTGAAAAGTGAAAAAGAAAATTTTCACCTTATTCATAGGTGGAAAAGGGACTAAAGCGGTTGAGATTCAAGAAATTTTCCATTTAATGCAGAAATCGTGGGACGCGTGGCAGTTATGAGTGGATGGATTAGACGGTAGCAGTTAATTTTTGACCCATGATCTGCTAGGAACTAGGGTAGTAATGATGAAAGGATCTCAAAACGTGGGTTGAAGAGATGTTTCAGAAAAAGTGCAATGATGACTCTGACGTCATAAGTGTTTAGTCATATGAACAGTCGTATGTCGAACTATTGACGGTGTCGAATTGTATTGGCAAAAAATGTTTTTCTCCCTTTGTCGAAAATGCATTTTCTGGGGGGCAATTTGTAAGCTGCTAATTTCGACGCCTGGATTTTGTTCAGGAAATAAGTTAAGAATCTGCCAGGCTATTTCAACAGAAGTGTAGTCCTGAAAAGAGAAGATCAGTAAAAAATGGGTGATAAATTGGAGGAATGTATTTGGAGATTTTCTCTAAGTATTGGAAAAGGTTTCGACAATTTGTTATAAAGGCCTTATTCGACAGACATTTTGAAATTCAAATTTATGAGGGAGATTCGTTTTGAAAATCAGACGTGTGGAGCACATCCAAGACGTGAAGGCATGCAGGATGGCATTTGTCGCCATTATGAGAAATAGTTGTTGTTGACATTTATTTCGATTGTATATAAATAGGGAGTCTTAGTGTTAGATTTTCGGGTGCGTTTCCAAATTTGTACAAGTTACTCAAGAATACTCAAAGTAACCGTGAGAGAGAAAATAGTAGTTACTGAGAAAATGTACGTTTGAAAAACACCAGTTTTATTCCTTGCATTTTAATGAAGTTCTAAGTCATTCATTTACAATTCCCTTTACATTTCTGCAATTTCATTCTTGCAATTTACTTACATTTTTGCCATTTCTTTCAAAAGCAAAAGTCTTTATTACTTTTCTGTCGAAATATAGTAGTTTGTGAAAACAATGACAAATTCAACACACAAAAGGTTTAATTTTTACATAAATTATCAACATTTTTAAGCACATTGTCCTAGGATTTATTTGATCGATTCTGCAAGTAAACTAATTTTGACAAAATTAGAAGATCAGCGGTTGTTTGCTAATTTTCCAGGCAAACACCATCGTAGAAGTTAGCATACCATAAGAGTATTCTCTGCCAGTTGGTGGCATTGAGAATCCAAATAAAGGTCTCGCAATCGCAAGGTTATTAAGAGAATTTCCTAACTGCGGTGGGGTGTAGCCCCCTGCAATGGCACCGTTGCGACTGGCGCCGTTGATACCACCAGAGCATTTGTCATAACTGGTGTTGAGAGACCTGGCTCCTCAACCGCCGACACAGATGGTTGTTGTACTACATTTTAAAGATTGTTATGGGGGTTGACATTATCTACAGGAGGACGCGAGATTATATATAAAGCCTTACCACTCCTTAATTGCATACAAACTACCCAAAAAAAACTCATAAATATAAAACACTATTTAAAAGAAAAAGAGAAAACAAGACAATCTGTAAAAAGATAGGAAACTTAGCACATGTCCCAGTGGACATGCCAATTTGTTTACACTGAAAAATGGTAAACAACCACTCTTAATTAAGGGTCACTTGCAGGATCAATCAGTGAATCCTAGGACAAAGTGCCAAATAACGCCTTGTTTCGTGATTCTCTTGTGTGTTAAAAGAATTGTTTCCGCCTTGGTCGAAATATGGTCTTAAATGACTAAAGGCAAGTGTAATAAGTCGACTTCGACTATTTGGAAATGTAAATGAGGAAAAGAACGATTAAAAATGTTGAATGAAATAACTTGACAAAGATTGAAAGTAAATGAAGTAAGGCAAAGTAAAAAAAGGTAAAATTAAAGACTTTGCATTGAAAGTTAAGAATGGTGATTCATTGTTCATACATTTTCTCAGCCATAACTCGTTTCTCTGGACGCTGGTAGTTTGAGTTTTGTGTGAGATTTCTATAACCAAATGTACACATAAATTCAACATGATGAACTCCTATATATATACAAGTATGAAAATAACTACTTCTAACGTTTCTATCTTCAAAGTTAACCACGTGAAGCTCTGCATGCAGCCCGTCTCTGTGCTTTCTCCACGTGTCCTTTCAAAAAGAAACCCATAGGCAGTTATTATTATTTCGAACGTAACATTGCGCACTCAAATAACCACCTTTTCGACCTATATGACATTGTTGTAAGTACCATGCGATCGATATTATCACACGGTCGAAATGTCTCCTACAACATCCAAAAAACCACTAAGTTTAGATTCTAGTCGAACTAGGACTCTTTTGTATATGTCACACATACACCTTCGCTTTTGCCCTTTTTAGCTAAGATTTTTCCCTTGTCGAAAATCCCAGCTAACAGTGTGCTACATAAATGATACACTCTGGATTTGAATTTTTTGATCAAAATTTTGTTATTTAAAAAAAATCGGCCCAATAATACTTCAAACCGATTAAATCCAACCATATAAACCGTTTAAATCAATAATCCGTCAACCGATAAAATCAAACTTAATTTTGGGTGAAATTGAATCCAATTTTTCCAACCGTGGGTTAGTTCGGGTTAGCTATTTTAGCCTAAACCCGCCCATAACCGATCGCCGTCCACCCCTACCTTCTAACATCTATTCAACACCTTATTACTCCCTCCGTTTTTTTATAAGTTGTTTTTATAGAAAAAATTGATTTTGCAATACTAAAAAATCATTAATGTTATTTTTTTATTATACGCTTGAGTATTTATTATCATCTCTTTTTTCAATTATTTAAAATTATTTTTCTCATAAATTTCTCATAATTTCTCTTTCTTATTTATCACATCAATTTTTTAATATATTTCTCTCAAAATGTATACACCAAATATTTTCCTAAACAATATTCTTAATATTAGCTAGAAACCCCAGTGGCACTCTTGTTTATTCTTCGTTTTATTCAGCTTCAGGTGACTTTGTCCAAGTTTGACATGACCCATAATCGACACATCCCTTCAAAAGAGATGCAAATAATTGAGTCGACAACGTGGAAAGAAAGAAGCCAAATAAATGCGTATAACGTCGAAAATAAGCTTTTCAATGATTCTATCTTCTTACTCCTATTGATAAGGTGGGTTACATATAATTGAATTTTGGTCGAGGCTTGAGATTGGAAATCAATATCAAACTATGAATCAATTATTACACACCACTAGTTATTGAGTTGAAACAAAAATGATAATTAAAGTACATGCATATCCACGATCACCTACTTGTGTGCATGCAACTCGTTTTCAATGAATGATCATTTTCAACCACCTTAAAGTGAAATACATGTCTTTATTACCATAAATGAAAATGAAGGGTAATTAAGCCTCCACTACGTTTTCCCTTATCGTCCGTCATCTTAGTTATCAAATCATTGAGATCACGTTCATACATACTTTCCCCATTAAAATAGAAAGATATACGTATTGTTATACATGATTGATTTAATATGTAAAGTAGATATAGTATTTGATATTTTTCTTACCGTCAATAAATTATAATTTTTAAATTATTGAAAATTTTTATTTTAACTAATATTTATTTTAAAAATAATATTTGTATATGATTGATTGTGATTTTTGATAGTATAATCTATTTTTAAACAAATCATATATCAAAAGTAATACTAAAAATAAATGATAAATTAAATAGTAAAATTATTATAAATAAATAAAAAGCTTAATTATTTTTTTAAAGATTCAAAGGAGAAGTTAGGAATAAATGAATCATTGTTTAAAATATCTCAAATTTTAAAATCGTTAGTTTTGGGGAATGTTTCAAATCCCGTTTTTCATAAATCAAATATATCACTATCAAATGGTGGAGGTGTATTTATGAAAAAAATCTTGGTAAAAGTAGAAGTTTTTGTAGTTATATTCTTTCTCCTAAGACGATTAGTCTTTAAACAAAAATTAGGTTATAATGTCACTTGTTGGATATGAGACTCCAAATTTTAATAAATAAATATTTTTCCTAAAAGAACTGTTGTACGTGCGAGTACTATTATAATCTGCGACAATATGACAGATTTGGGCATATGAAACAGGATTCCACTGGGCGGAACGTGGTTGAAACGCAGTTGGCGCACCCCATGTTAGGAACTATAGCCATTCCAAGAACGTAGGCGGTGGAGTCCTGGAGATGTCCACCCCGAACCAAGACAAAACCTAAGGCCAAAGACAAGAACCCCACCTTTGGTCGGGGATGATTCCTAGTAACGTTGGAGACTTGCACAAACTCCCCTCGATTGGGCTGATTAGTGACAAGTGGAGCATGTGCATTAGCTCCCGTCGGATGATACAGGTGACAAATAAGATTCATAGTTACTTTGAATCTCACTAACCGGGAGAACAAAAATTAGCAAATGCACATAATCTCACTAAAGAGATAGGTAATAACAAGCTTCAATGATCTTGCTGACTCCCGCTCAAGAATGAATCCAAAAGGGGACAATACTAACGGTGCAAGCATCCACCTACTAAAAAAATCAAATTAAATCATGGAAAGGATAAGAACCTGTTGGCTCCTAATTTCGACGCCTGACGTTGGGATAAGAGTCTCCCTTCCAAGGAAGAGAATATTTGAAGATTATGAAGTTTCGACAGAAGCGTGGTCATAAGAAATTTCAGTCGAAGGCTATCCTCCTGTTACGAGGAGGAAACTCAAAAGACTTAGAAATATTTCTAGGAGTTTGGAAGAAGTTTCGACTAAAGATTAGGAAGTGACGTTCGACGCGGAGGTTTGAAATTCAAATAAAGGAGGAAATTTTGATTTTGAAAGGAAGACGCGTGTAACACATCTAAGGGGCGAAGGCATGCTGAATGCCATTTGTCTTCGTTAGAAATAGTGACCGTTAGTGGCGGTTATTTCGACTATATATAAATAGGGAGTCGTAATGTTAGATTTCCGTGTGTGTATTCAAGATTTGTACAAGTTACTCAAAATACTCAAAGTACCCGTGTGAGAGAAAAGAGTTATCATTGAGAAAATGTACGTTTGAAAAACACCAGTTTATTCTTTACATTTCAATGAAGTGTTAAGTTATTTACATGCAATTTATTCTACTTTTCTGCAAATTTCATTCTTGCATTTTTATTACGTTTTCGTTATTCCTTTTAAGAACAAAACGTTATCATTTTCATTCGAATTACATCAGTTTCTGAGAACAATGATGAACTTAATGAACAAAAGGTTTAATTTTCACACAAATTGTCAAAACTCTTAAAGCACATTATCCTAGGATTTGTATGATCGATCCTGCAAGTAAACTAATTTTTCGTAAATTAGGAGATTAGCGGTTGTTTGCTAATTTTCAAGGCAAACAAATTGGCACGCCCAGTGGGACCTTGTGCTATTGACAATTTAAAACCTTTATTTTTACATTATTCTTACAAAAGCCTTCTTCGCTTCGTTGCATGAGACTAAGGAGTGGTAAGATAGCCATAAATACGAAGAAAGACCCAGAAGAAGACGAGTAAGGAGAATGGTGAATCCCCAATCTGCCAAACAATTAGAATTCCACAAATGATGGAGTACCACCCCCTATTCCTTCGACTGGGGGCAATACGGCCTCAACACCGGTATCAGAGGCTATACCATCAACAGCGGGTTCGACACCAGCGCATTCAATTCCCCATAATGCACCTAGTTTCTCTACCATAGGACCCCAAATTCCTCAAATGACCCCTCCCCCTTTTGGGAGTATGTACAGGCCTTTCATATCCGGGTTTTCCATGCCTCCACTAAATCGAGAACAACCGTATGGAATGCCAACATCAGTGATGACAAGTTTACATAATGCGTCATCAGCATTTACAGAACCAACGATTAACGTAACTTCACCTTTACAAGGATCCGGTTCCGGTATAAACCATATAGGTAGGATTAGCCAACCTTTAGGAACGGGATATCAAGCATATATGCCAAACATTACTAATAATTCTGCAGCAGTAATTAGACAACAAATGGACGAAAGCAACCATGATATGGTTCAGATGCTAGCCCAACAGATGGGGGTTATATTTAACCCTTTGATTCAAAACACTACACAAACAAACCAATAGTTGGCAGCGCAAATGACGCGTATCGTTGATTTCTTTGGTGTCCCCCAACCTCTTCAAAGGGAACGTGTAATTCAGAATCCAGGAGTAACTGTCAAAGAAGACCCTACAATAAATCAAAGACAACTAGACATCCCTCAGGCGAACGTGTTGAACCAAGGAGGAGTAGTCGAACAGCCAATAGTCAAAATTCCTATTCAACAAGAGCCAAGGGTAGTATTAGTTAATAGGAACCAAAATGCTGATAATATTATACAACAGATACAACATAACAATATGCCTACTGTTTACTGTGAATTTTGGTAAACAACCTCTGGTCTATCAATCTTAAAAAACTGACTAACTTGCAGGATCGACCACACAAATCCTAGGACATGTGCTAAATTTGAGAGACAAGTGTAAATGACAAATGAAAAATAAAGAGAATGTAACTTGAACTCCACGTTCGACAATGCTGAAATAAAAATCTAGCTGAACTCCACGTTCGACTACTTGCAATAAGGTAAGGTAAAGGCTTGAAATTTAAAGGGTTGTAAGTAAAGGATGCAGAAATTAAAGGCGTCGAAAGGAAATGACAATAAGTAAAAAGCTTTGAAAGTAAAATGCGACGAACTCCATGTTCTTGAAAAGTAAAGGCTGGAATGATAAAAGTGCTGTCGAAGGTAAAATGCAGGAAAATAAAGGACTTTGAAAATAAATGCAATGGATTAAAGGTGAACTCCACGTTCTTGAAAATAAAAGACTTTGAAAAGTAAATGCTTGAAGATTAAATGCTTGAATGTAACAGTGCAGTCGAAGGTAAATGCAGAAAGTTTAAATGACTCTGAAAGTAAATTTTGCATGGAAGATAAAGTTTGAGAAATTGTAAAGGCATGGAAAGTAAATGGCTGAATCTTAAACATGATGAAGATAAATCGTATTAATGAAGAAAGTGGTGTTACATTACGTACATTCTCACGAACTCGTTTCTCTACACGCGGGTACTTTGAGTTTCTTTGAGTAACTTGTACAAAAATATGAACACCCCTATTACATAGAATTAACTCCTATTTATAGTGCTAAAAAATAACTACTAAGTGGTGGTTATGGCTTCAAACGTGTCTCTTTGGCGCCTTCTCCTTGGCTTCAACTGTTCCCACGTTCACAACTGCTCCTATTTGAATTTCAAACATTGGAAATTCCCTCCAGCCTTAGTATAACAACTGCAACGCTTGTTTCCCTATTCTCATGGTCGAAACCTTTCCAGCACTTAGCCATTTTTTGAGGTTCCTAAAACCTCTATTCGACTCAGGTTTCACCAAAACTGGGTCGAAGCCTTCTTTACGTTAAAAATAATTTTTTAACTTAAAATAGCTTTGATTCTTTCTAGCGTAAAAAATGAGGGTTAACAAATTGCCCCCAAGGAATGTCCTTTCGCCAGAATTGGTAGGAAGGTCATTTCTTGATATAATAACCATTTCGGCGCCTGTTTGCATGGCCTTAACTGAATATCCCACTAATTACTTAATGGCTGAATTGTTAAGTTTCTTTGACCCACGCTTCTGGCGTCATACCATCATGACAAATACTTAAAACGTCTTTTCAGCCGTATTCATCATAACACCTTTCTTGAAAACAGACGTTTGTAGTCTGAACATAACTGCTACTTTTCATCACGTCTCCAGGAGAAAGACACGCGTCCCACTAACTCCTCAGCTTCAACGGTAGATCCAAGTCTCTTGGGATTTTCAAATGTCTATATATACCCATTTCTGCCACTTTGTGAACTTTCCACACTTTTCATACTCTCAGGCAACCTCTTCTTCTCTTCAGTTTCTCTCACGCAAACCCAGAAAAAACACCATATTTTCATCTTCTTCAACAATGGCGTCTTCCCAAACTAATCCTCAAGCAAAGAAAACTCAAAGAGGCAAGGCCACTCCATTTAAACAAACCATTCCTCCATTCGCTAATATCCCAGGCCCCCAACTAGTAGATAACCGTCGTTGCATGCCGGAACCCACCTCTGAAGAATCAAGAGCCATATACAAATCCCAGGTAATGATTCCTATAGTTGTTTCTGATAAATCCTATGCGCTATCTGGTCCTTTAGCTGAGGTTGACGTTTCTAATGAGAGGCTAAGTGAGTTTCTCCCCTCGTACCGGAAAACAAGGCCGTTTGGACAAAAGAGTTTTCCCAAAATCAACGCTGCTGCTGGAACTTCTCCTGAAGAAACCCCCTTGCCCAAAACCAACGTTGGTTATCTCACTGATGGCACCAGGCTGGTGAGAGCTGTCAACCCCTTGAAGGAATTCGACCAATGGATGGCGAAGATGGAGAAGGTCAAAGCTGACCATTGGAAGGATATAGGGATTTATGACCTTCTTATGCTGTCGAAGACCAGCATACCATATTGTCTGAACATGTTGGCGGCATCCTTATACTTTTGGGACAGCACCCATTATACCTTCCATCTGCCATGTGGAATGGTTACTCCAACCTTATTCGATGTAGCTGCCATCACAGGCTTCGCCCAGATGGTCTTACTTATAACCTTGATGTTGATGCTGAAGACACCATCAATATTTCAGGCACCAAACTTACATACATTCTCTTCATCAAACACCACTTTAAACAAGAAGATGACAACGTGTCTGACGAGGAACATATTGCTTTTCTCACAGCCTGGCTGTCGAGATATGTTTTTTGTACCAAGTCTTTGCAGGTAACTAAGAAGTATCTGCCCCTGGCGAATCAGCTTCACCGCAACAGAGGAACCTGCTTGAGTGAACTCATTCTGGCAAACCTTTACGAGTCTATCAGTGAAGGGGCTTCTCGACTTAGAAATATAGAGGCCCAAGGTCCTATGCACTTGAGTGGTCCTCTTTGGCTACTTCAATTGTGGCTTAATGCTACATTTGAGGCTAGCCTCCCCAGAAAAGGCCTAGTTGATGAAGCCTCTGCTGAAATAAGGGAAAGGAGTGTCGAAGGGATGCGCCTGGCTAAACTCACTCCCAATGATGACGGTGAAACCCTTCAAAGGGCTTTTACCAGTTATATTATGATGTTTGCCAAGCGCTATGAGTTCACTCCTAGCATGACACCTTTTGCTCGACGAAGCTACGACCCTGTGTGGTTTAAAAGGCCATTTCCAAATCCTCATCAAACTCTTGATCAAGAATCTGTTGCTATCTGGGAAGCCTTTTTGATTCCCAGATTCTTTATCCACAGGCTGAACTTAGGGAGAGGTTTATCAGCATTGATTGCCTATCAACCAAACCTTATCTCTCGATAATTTGGGATGACCAGAGCTTCCCTCAGTGCTTGTATGAGAGAAAGGGCCAAGTAATTCTTCACACCGCCTGCTTCGACGAGGAAAATGTCTCCCATACACTCGACAGCCGGAATGAGAAAAGAAGAATCCTCTCTCCTGTGTTTTTTGAACCTTCCTTTCTATGCATTTCATCATTCCACCAATGGTGGTCGAAGCACTATAGTGAGCACTTTCTTGATGTAGCTACATTTTCTTCGTTACTTGACCAAGTTTTTCTCTATGTGCAGGACAAGACGAAAAAGAGTAAGTTTACTCACATCGAAGAAATACAGGTTTTTCAAAAATACTTTGAAACTATCTATCGACCAGATGATCTTAGTCGAACCATTCATGAGGCTGCTGTCACTCTAAAGAGAAAATTTCTAGAAAAGTTGGATCAACTAAAAATTCCTCTCAACGTCCCTCGTGAGAAACGTTATGAGGTAGCTTTTAAACTTTTTCCTCCAAAGTTCCCTCGACTGCCTAATGCTGATTTTGGAGTGGCGCTTGCCCCTTCATTTCCAGATTGGTTTGTCTGTGGGGAGCATTTAAAACTTCTTCGACAGCAGTCTCAGCCAAAGGCTCAACGAGTGGTTTCGACTAAGCATACGTTAGACAGTTTTAAAGGGCACCTTCATATAGGAATTCAGGACGTTCGTGTCGAATCTGAAATATATGAAGGTTTGAAATCCTTAATCCATGGCTTTATAACTAACCATGTAGTCATTAACTTGTAACAATTGTGTACTGTCTTTCAGCTGTGCCTAGGAAAGCTGCTTCGACTAGGGCTACTACCTTACAAAGTGGCAAAGAACCAGAGAGCACACATGTATATTTCACATCCCCTGCTTACACTTTTACTATATGAATTTCTTTCTTATATTTGTATTGCCTCTTCAGACTGGTCAAAAACCTCCAACACCTTCCAAGAAAGGTAAAAAGGATACCCCAGCTATGATTATAGCTTCAGAGGCCTTAGATGAATCTCCTGAAGAGGTTCTCACAAAGAAAAGAAGAAAACCCATAAAGGCCTCTGGACCCACTGGCCCACCTCTTTCGAAGGTGGCCAAAATACTCGAAAAGGCATCCGCGACAAGTGGTGTCGAAAAAGAACCCTCCAAGGTGGCCTTGAGAACACCTCTTGGTGACCCCGGAAGTGATGATTCAAGTCCTGCTACTGAACAAGCTCAGGTCCGTGCACCATTTTTTCATTATACTGACGTCTTTCGCCCAAATTCTTTCAATATCATTTTCTCCACTTGTGTTCTTTAGGCAAACATAATCAGCAATCCTGATCCCCAACCAACTCCAAGCAACTTCGCCACCACCATAATTGACGATCCTGTTCCTCAACCAACTTCAGGAAGCTTCACCACCACGCTCCTCAACAGCCAAGGTGAGCCAACTTATCACCCATCTTCTGATATTGGCTCTGGTTTGAGTGAGATTAATCAACCTACTCCACATGCTGCAGAACACACCACACCACCAGTTCAAACCACTACTTAAAATGCACAAGCTGATGGCACCAATTCTGATGATGATGATGCCTCAAGTCCCCCACCTTTCAACCTGTCCAACTTCATGGATGATGATCAATTGGTTGAAGAAGAAAGGAATGAACCTGAAGCTCAAACACACAACGACAATCCTGGTCAAGCTGCGCCTGAGGAGACAAACGAACCACATCCTACACCAGCTGATGATCAGGAGAATATTCAACCAACTGCTGAAGAGCCTAACGAAGAGATGGTAGTCGAAGAAGAAAAAGATGAAGAAGGAGAAGAATCAGAAGAAGAGGAAGAAGAACAAACTGATCCTAATCCCCACCATACTCCTTCGCCTGTGGTCCTTCCACCGCCTGGAGACTCACTGACAGCACTCAAGTGGTCGAACCCACGTGAGTTTACCAAATTAATTCTTGGGCAGAGGTATGGTTCTTCTTCTTCTGTCTCTTCGACTCCAGCATCAGATAACTTCGCCCAACCAATTTTCCAAGCCATCAAGAACAAATTCTTCAGGGGGAATATTCACAGAGTTTTGGCCTCAGACCCATCTGCAACTGCTTATTTGAAGGATACCCTTGGAAAGCTGGAACTCACCACTCTTAATCCAGACGTTTCTGGTTTTCTGATAGAATTAACTGCTGTGGTGAACCAAATAGCTGCAGAGATAAAGCTGCTTCCATCTATCAGGAAGACCCTAGAGGAAACATCTGGTCTTGAGAGTGCAGCTTGGTGTGGTGCAAAGGAGTCATATGAGAAGGTCGAAAGTATAGAGGCTGACCAAAAGAAAACACAAGATGAAATAGCCTCCAATCAGAAGAACATTGAATCCTGGAAGCAGCAAATCACTGAGGTACAAGCTAAAATTGAGGATGCTGAAAAACGCAACCGTGATTTGCAGAACTTCGACACCACTGAGATGGCTAGGGAAATGAAACATGCCATAGATCGTATTGAAGCAGCTCAAAAACTTGAGAAACAACTTGCCACAGCCAAGCTTGATGAGTCCTTGTGCAATGCTCGCCTCAAACATCACATCGAAATCTTTGCCCAGTTGGAGTCGAGGCTTCCCTTCTGATGCTTTCAAGACCTTTATTTGTTTAACCAATCATTTGTTTCTTGGCCTTTTTCAGGCCTTTTATGTAATGACAGTTTTATGCCTTGGGCATTAATTATTCCTTATCAATTCGCCATTTAACTGCTTTCGACCCATATTATATTATGATGCATTTTATTTATTGCCTCTCCTCAGTCAAATTTGCAATTAAGGCATTCTATCTTTTTCTTGGAAAGTCAAACTTTCCAGCTTCAAATTCCAAGGCATAAGCCTCTAGCTTTTAAAGTAACATTTATAGCATAGCCCTCAGGCATACTTCCAAGAATAACTCATGTGTTTCCACCGTTTGACTGGCCAATCCAATCAGTACTTCGCCTCTATAAATTTCTTCCACATGACCATGTTTTGCATAGAAGCAAACATGAATAATTCAGAGAAATCATCAGCCAAGAAAATGGCTGGAAAGGCAAAGGCAGTTGAGGAAACAAAAAAGATGGAGGCAACCAAGAAACCTGAAGCCTCAATTGGAGCAACCTCTCAAGCCAAGAAGAGAGAAACTAAAATGAAGATCTCTAAGAAAGGGCGCTCCAGTTCCCAAGACTCTGATGATGAACCAGATGCAGATTATATGGATTTCCTCAAATCCATAGATTGGAGAAATTATGAATAGCCATTCCTTGATTAGAAATTGTTGTATTAATTCTGCTTTGTATGCCATATTAGCCTAACTTGGCCTATTTTGGCTTTCTTTTTATTAAATAAAGCTTATGTTTTAATATGAATATCTTGCAGCATAGGCTTATATTTTTTCAAATACTTGCCATTTACTTTCAAGACTCTTTTATCTTTGTCTAACTCTTCCACTTCATAAGCTCCATTAGAGAAAACTTGTATGACTTGGAATGGGCCTTCCCACTTAGGGGACCATTTGCCCAATGTTCTATCCTTTCGATCCATAAGCAAAATCACTTTCCAAACCAATTCCCCACATGCAAAAGATTTAGACTTAACCTTTTTGTTGTAGGATTCTTCGACCCTTTTCTTTTGCCTTCTTAACAACTCCAAGGCTCTAAGTCTTTCTTCATCCAAATCCACTAACTCATTCATCATCATTTCCCAATAATTCTCAGAGGGAATCTCATGATGTCTTTGAACTCTTATAGACTGTAAATAAATCTCAACAGGCAATACTGCATCATGACCAAAAGTAAGTCGAAATGGGGTAGTGTTGGTAGCCTCTTTAGGGGATGTTCGACATGCCCAAAGAACTTGGTCTAACGTCTTGTGCCAATTTCTAGGCCTCTTTCCCACATGCTTCTTAATTAGTCCAATCACTACCTTATTGGCAGCTTCGACTTGCCCATTGGCCTGAGCATAATAAGGTGTAGAAGTCAATAACTTAAAACCTATTTCTTTGGCAAACTCCTGCATCTTTTGACCAGTGAACACTGATCCTTGATCTGTAGTGATTGTTTCGGGAATACCAAATCTATAAATAATGTGATTTTGAATGAATTCAATAACATCTTCTTGACCTATATTCACCAGTGGTATTGCTTCAATCCACTTGGTGAAATAATCAATTCCCACCAAAATATATCTTTGGTTCTTTGAAGATGCTGGTTGAATCTCTCCCACTATATCCAAAGCCCATCCTCTGAAAGGCCATGGTTTCACTACGGAGTGTAATTCACTTGTTGGGATATGCTGTATGCCAGCATGAATTTGGCATTCTTGGCAACCCTTAGCAAATTCTATGCAATCTTTCAGCATAGTAGGCCAATACATGCCTTGTCGAAACAACAGCCATTTCATCTTCTGGCCAACTTGGTGTGCTCCACATGCCCTACGATGTACTGTCGAAAGAGCCAAATATGCCTCTGCTTCACTAAGGCATTTCAATAAGACTCCCTCAGGGGTCTTTTTAAACAGTTCATTACCCAAAAGCACATAGCTTAAAGCTTGATACCTGATTTTTTGCTCTGTCGAAGCCGTTGGATTTTGCAAATATTCAACTATAGGCTTCCTCCAGTCTTCATCTGTCAAATTATCTATAGCAAAAATTTCAAAATTTCCGCCATCTATGCATCCAAGCTTAGTTGTTTCTAAGTCTGATGGGCACAATCCAACAACCACCACTTTACCTCTTGCTTCAATTACTTCTTGAAGGTTTTCCTTCGACACTTTGTATCCAGAGGCAATTTGAGCCAAGTCATTAGCAACTTGATTCTCTACTCTAGGTATGTGTTGGATGGCCACTACCTAAAATTTCTTTAATAATCTATTGGCTATCACAAAGTACATAATGATATTTTCTTTAACACATTTATATTCCTTTGTTATTTGTTTTATAACCAATTCTGAGTCTCCCATTATTTCGACTCTAGTTGCCCCCAATTCTAACAAAATTTCAAGGCCAGCAATTAATGCTTCATATTCAGCCTCATTGTTAGAGCAAGGTCCTTCGACCTTATACTTGAATTTTGTTGGAATTTTTTCAGGAGAAATAATGTATATTCCTACTTCTGTTCCATTTTTATGACTTGATCCATCAAAGTATAACTTCCAGGATTTTAATTCAACATAATTCAAATCATTTTCATTTATAGAGTGGTCAACTATAAAGTCTGCAACTATTTGCCCTTTCACAACTTTTAAAGGTTGATATGTTAAAGAAAATTTTGTTAATGCTAATGCCCATTTGCCAATTCGACTAGGCAAAATAGGCTTAGATAACATATGTTTTACAACATCAAAGTGAGAAGAAACATACACATCAACTGGCTTTATATATTGCTTCAATTTAGTACAAGAGAAATTCAAGCATAAACATAACTTTTCAATCATGCTATACCTAGTTTCAGCATCATTTAAAACTCGACTAAGGTAATAAATGGCTCTTTCGACTCCATTTTCATCCTCCTGAGCTAACATGCTCCCTAGAGTTTTATCTGATGCAGCTATATACAATCTCATACTCTTGTTTCTACAAGGTGGTGCAAGAATTGGAGGGTGGCTTAGGTACTCCTTGATCTTGTCGAAGGCTTCCTGCTGTAATTGCCCCCACTCAACACCATCTTTGTTGAAACGAAGCAATGGCGAAAAGGCCTGTGTTTTGCCACTCAGGTTGGATATAAACCTTCTTAAGAAGTTGATCTTGCCCAGCAACGACTGTAACTCCTTTTTAGTTGATGGCGCTTTCGCCTCCATTATGGCTTTGGTTTTATTCTGATTTATTTCGATCCCTTTCTTGTGGACCACAAAGCCTAGGAAATCCCCTGCCTGCACACAAAAAGCACATTTGAGAGGATTCATTTTAAGACCATATTTTCTCATCTTTTCAAAGGACTGTCGAAGATGGTCAATGTGACTCTTCCCAGAAATAGATTTTATCACAATATCATCAATGTAAATTTGCATGAATGTGTCTATAAAATCATGGAAGATTGAATTCATCGCCCTTTGATAAGTGGCACCAACATTTTTGAGACCAAAAGGCATCACTACCCATTCATAGGTTCCTAAGGCTCTAGGGCATCTGAAAGCAGTTTTATGAACGTCTTCCTCAGCAATGAATATTTGATTGTAGCCAGAATATCCATCCAGCATACTAAGATATTCATATCCTGCTGCAGAATCTATTAACATTTCTGCTACTGGCATTGAATATTCATCTTTAGGAGTTGCAGAGTTTAAATCTCTAAAATCAATGCAAACTCTCAAAGACCCATTCTTTTTAATAACAGGTACTATATTAGCCAACCATTCGACATACCTTGCAGTGCGAATGAATTTGCAACGAAGCAGTCTTTCGACTTCCTCTTTGATCTTTGACAATATCTCTGGTGCAAAGCGTCTTGGATTTTGCTTGACTGGTTTTTTCCCAGGCGTCATAGGCAACCTGTGTTCGACCAACTCCCTGCTCAAACCAGGCATCTCATCTTAATCCCAGGCGAAGCAGTCCTTGAACTCTTTCAACAACTGAACCATTTCAACCTTCAACTGGGGATCAAGATTGGCACTGATGTAGGTTGGCCTTTTGGTTGTCCCCTTACTGAGGTCAACTTCTTCTAAAGGATCTTGTGCTAGCATTTTGATATTATTTGCCAACGGATCCTTCTCAAATCCCAAAGGCTCATCTTCATAGATGGCGTCGAGCCTCTGGCTTTGCTCTCCAATTTCAACCTTATCTGGAGGTTTTAGGTCGAAGTCCTTACCAGGACCTTCTTGATATAATTCAGAAATGGCTTCGCCAGCCATATAGTCATTGGCGGCTTCCAAAGCCGCTTGTAGTTTTGTTTCGGCCATATAGGCCGAAATTCTTTTTAAAGCTTCGAACTCAGTCATGATCACTGAATTCATCTCCCCATCCTGTGGGCTCTATTGGAGGTGAGCCTAAGCATGGCAACCTTCCTCCTGGTACTTCCCTATCCCATCTGAAACCTTCGACAGGGTGTAAATACAACGAATAAAACGTTTCTACATCAGGCGTAAACTCAAAATCAGCTGGAGGACATGGAGCAATGTTTGCCAGATGTTTCTCGAAGTGCCTACTGTCCACATGATTAATAGGCACCTTAAAGTACCCTTGATCAGCTTCAATATTTTCAACTATCCCATCTGGTCTCCAAATGGTGATTCTTTGATGCATAGATGAGGGTACATCTCCTATTCCATGAATCCATTCCCTACCCAAAAGTAGATTGTAGTTAGCTTTTGTCTCAACGACCATAAACACTGTTGGTCTGGCAATGGTTCCCACAGTGAGATCCACTTGAATCACTCCTAGAGTGGAACCAACTTTTCCTTCATAGTTCGACAGAACCATGTTGTGGGGTTTGGTATCAGTCTCAAACTTCCCAATCTTGCTCAGCAAAAATCTTGGCATTAAATTAACAGTTGCACCACAATCCACCAAAATTTTGTTAACAGGAACATTTTCTACTTTGCCAGTAATGTAAAGAGGCTTCAAATGACCCTTCATTGCCTCTGTGGGGCGTTCAAAGAAAGCATTCTGTTCTTCGACGCACCCATTGTTCATGATGTAATAACACACATGCTTGTGTGCCAACATTTCCAATTCAGCAGCTTGATCCAAGTCTTCGACCTCTGAGACTTGACCAAATTCTTTTGGCATTACCGACACCACATTCACAAGAATATCTAGAGAAGCTGCTGACTCACTGTCGAAGTTATCAGTCATATTCTCATCATCTTCAACCTTCTTTTCTGGCTGAACAGTGAACAACTTTCATCTTGTGGGCATCTTCTCAACTGCCCCAGCTTGATTATTAACATTGGTGCTTGACTCTCCTTGCACCTGAGCCTCCCTGATAGCCTTTCGCCTGCGTTGCTCTCTTCGCCATTGCAATCTAGACATGGGGTTTTTGCCCTTGTAATTTTGAGAAATGTATGCTGATTTGTTGGTGGTATGGTTCTATTTTCTATACTCAAATGAAGAACCTCTTTCCACATCAAATTTCTCCCACTTCTTCTTCTGTCCTCTCCTTTCGATAGGCTTGATCCAACTACCTGTTGGCACATTCGCAGCTGGTTTGAATGTGCCTGGCCTAACTCCTGGTACTTGGTTTTTTAACCCCGTGGAAATTCGTCTATGGTCAAAACCTTTGGGACCTTTATTTACCTTCTGCCCCCAGTTTCCACCAGCTTTTTTGACACCTTCTAACTTGTGGGCAACTTTCTCATCAAAAATGGCGCCGCATCTAGGACATAACATTACTCCAGAACCTTTCTTCTGGAAACGGTGCAGAAAATCCACGATTGTCTCCTCCTGCTTAGGATAAGCTATCTTGTTACGCTCTTCTTGTTCATCTGCCTTACTCACCTGTTCAGCTTTTTGGTCTGTAATTTCGACCATATTGACATCAATTCTGTCCTTTAAGCGCGTCTTGGAGAAATGGGCTTCAAGACTTTCAGTGGTCTTCGCCAGACAACCACCACTTGCTGCTGCTTTTGCAGCTTTTTGGGAAGCTTCTCGCCAAGCAGCTTTTTCAGCTTCGACCATTTCCTCAGCATTGACTTTTTCAACATCAGGAGATGTCTTGAAGAATTCTTCAGCAGCCATACATATCCAGTTTTCCACCAAATAACCATCCATGTCTATCATCTCTCCTACCAATAGCATGTCTTCTTCCAACTCTTTAACAACTTGGACTTTGGGGGGCATTTCAGCCCATAGCCTCATTGGTGCTGATGCTATCTGAGCTAGAATCAAATTCTTTAACCAATTCGACCATGTTAATGCCTTCAGTGGCACTCATCTTCAATCCACTCACTGCCCTATCCAAAACCTTGGCAGCATTATCCATTTCAACAAACTTATCAGCAGTTTCTTTGGTCACCAACATTAGACTGGTACCATCAACATTCAGGCCATTTGCAGCCTTACTAAATCCTTCAATTATCACAGAATTGGTGGCAAAGTCCTCAGTAACCTCCACTGTGTTGACTGACTTATCAAATCCCTCTGTGGCTTCGACCATCTGAACCTCGTGAGGCTCTGTATAGTTAGCCTCTGCAACTTGCAATGGGTCAGAGTTGATCTTCATCTGGGCTTTGCCCTTGTCACCAAACTTCAGCCTTCCTTCTTGGATAACATTTTGCACCAAATCCCTGAAAAGAAAACATTGAGAAGTTTTATGACCCAAAAAATTATGGTACTTACAAAAACCTCTTTTCTTTCTTTGTTCTAAAGGTGGCATCTTAGCACCAGCAGGCACTATCATTTACCCATCTTTAACTAACAAATCAAAAATTTCGTCACATTTAGTGACGTCGAAAGTGTATGTTTTCTTAGGAAATTTGTCGTTAGATTCTACAGGATTTTTTCCTTCTGAAAGAGCCAATAATTTGCAGGCATAAGGTGGACCTTGCTTTAACTCAGCAACGTCAACCTCATTTCCGTCGAAATAAGATGTTTCATCATACAGATTCTCCACATCTTCACCACATTCGACAAAGGCTACTTTTTTACCCCTGCTGAATTTAGCCTTCTCTTCTTTCAGCCTTTCTAGCTGTCGAACCCTATCAGCCAGCTGGGCCATATCTCTAAGATATTGGGTATCTAATTTCTTCCTAATGGAATAATCAAGACCCCCAGCAGCCATTTCGACCAACTCATGTTCTGGTACTTGTGTAAAGCACCTGGCTTTAAGAAGTCGAAACCTATTCAGGTAATCATCAATTGGCTCAGTAACTTTGTGTTTGATGTTAGCCAATTCTTTCAAACTAATCTTAGTTTGCCCCATGTAGAACTGTTCATGAAACAAACGTTCTAGTTGGGTCCAATTGTATATGGAATTTGGAGGCAAAGTAGTAAACCATGTGAAGGCATTCTTGGTAAGGGAACTTGGGAAGTATTTGATTCTGAGGCTTTCATCAACTGCAATTTCGCCTGCTTCAATCAAATATCTAGCCACATGTTCGACAGTAGATTCAGTAGTATCTCCTGAAAACTTGCTGAACTTTGGAACCTTCGTCCTAGGGGGTAGTTCTGCTTGGAGAATATAATCCACTATAGACGAAGTATAATTTGGCCTTGTGAAGCCAAGATTCACACCATTTCTGGTCATTATCCTTTCAACCATGGCTGCAATATTATTTTCTTTTGCTTGATTTTGGTGTCGAACCTGTCTAAGTAGTTGATCCGCATTTTGGTTCCTGTTCACCATCACTACTGGCTCTTCCTCCATCTGGATTGGCATCTGGTTTCTTGGTGGTTCGACTCTAAAGTGATCAATCATTTCTTGATCTTCCAAGTTTACTTCATGTACATGACGTGGATGACGTCTTGGAATATCTTCAACGACAGTTGTTCTTCGATCCACCGCTGGTACTCCCATGAAATCAGCCATGCGTGCCAATTGTGCAGCCAATTGTTGGTTAGTTTGAGTTGTATTCTGAATCAAAGGTTGAAAAACTTCTCCCATTGTCTGAGACAACGTATGCACCATTTGCATGTTACTTTCATCCATCTGCTGTCTCAAACAATTTATGGATGTATTTGTAAGACTAGGCGCTTGAACAGAGTAACCAACACCTATACTCTGGCTGTTTCGACCCCCTGATCCTGATCCTTGTAATGGCGAAGACACGATAGTCTCTGAAAACACAGGTGGAGCATTCTACAGATTTTGCGTCATTGATGTAGGCATACCATAGGGTTGACTCCTTGACCCTAGATGTGGAAAACCTGGAGGAGGAACATGCCTGTACATTGAATTTCCTCCTGGGGTGTTGGTGAATTAGGACTTTGTGGTCCTATGTACTCTAGCACAGGTTGAGTATATGCTTTCGTGAATGTTGATCCTGGTTCAGACACTACTAACGAAGATGACGCCTGTCCTCCTGTCGAAGGCACTTTTGATGATGTG
Organism: Lathyrus tuberosus; assembly: GCA_022829125.1. Taxonomy (NCBI): domain Eukaryota; kingdom Viridiplantae; phylum Streptophyta; class Magnoliopsida; order Fabales; family Fabaceae; genus Lathyrus; species Lathyrus tuberosus. The sequence goes on from JALAZF010000435.1 coordinate 2,150,443, forward strand.
CTTTGAGACCCCACACTGCTACTTGACTGAGTGTTTGAAAGACTCCCTTGAGGATCAACTTGTTGGTTGGTATTAGTTGCCATTCTCTTAGTGTATCTTCTCTTTGGTATCCCTTCGTTTGTTGTGGCTAACTTCCCACTTCTCAATAACATACAACGAAAGTACTTCTTCACCAAGAAAGAGACGGTTAACAAAAAGTGTAAAACTTAGCACTGGGTCCCACTGGGCGTGCCAATTTGTTTACTGTGAATTTTGGTAAACAACCTCTGGTCTATCAATCTTAAAAAACTGACTAACTTGCAGGATCGACCACACAAATCCTAGGACATGTGCTAAATTTGAGAGACAAGTGTAAATGACAAATGAAAAATAAAGAGAATGTAACTTGAACTCCACGTTCGACAATGCTGAAATAAAAATCTAGCTGAACTCCACGTTCGACTACTTGCAATAAGGTAAGGTAAAGGCTTGAAATTTAAAGGGCTGTAAGTAAAGGATGCAGAAATTAAAGGCGTCGAAAGGAAATGACAATAAGTAAAAAGCTTTGAAAGTAAAATGCGACGAACTCCATGTTCTTGAAAAGTAAAGGCTGGAATGATAAAAGTGCTGTCGAAGGTAAAATGCGGGAAAATAAAGGACTTTGAAAATAAATGCAATGGATTAAAGGTGAACTCCACGTTCTTGAAAATAAAAGACTTTGAAAAGTAAATGCTTGAAGATTAAATGCTTGAATGTAACAGTGCAGTCGAAGGTAAATGCAGAAAGTTTAAATGACTCTGAAAGTAAATTTGGCATGGAAGATAAAGTTTGAGAAATTGTAAAGGCATGGAAAGTAAATCGCTGAATCTTAAACATGATGAAGATAAATCGTATTAATGAAGAAAGTGGTGTTACATTACGTACATTCTCACGAACTCGTTTCTCTACACGCGGGTACTTTGAGTTTCTTTGAGTAACTTATACAAAAATATGAACACCCCTATTACATAGAACTAACTCCTATTTATAGTGCTAAAAAATAACTACTAAGTGGTGGTTATGGCTTCAAACGTGTCTCTTTGGCGCCTTCTCCTTGGCTTCAACTGTTCCCACGTTCACAACTGCTCCTATTTGAATTTCAAACATTGGAAATTCCCTCCAGCCTTAGTATAACAACTGCAGCGCTTGTTTCCCTATTCTCATGGTCGAAACCTTTCCAGCACTTAGCCATTTTTTGAGGTTCCTAAAACCTCTATTCGACTCAGGCTTCACCAAAACTGGGTCGAAGCCTTCTTTACGTTAAAAATAATTTTTTAACTTAAAATAGCTTTGATTCTTTCTAGCGTCGAGGGTTAACACCTACAGAGAATAATTTGGCAGCCATGGTTGAAAGGATTATGGTTCGAAATGACATGAATGTGGGCCTCCAGAGGCCTAGTTATACTTCCCCTTTATCTGAATATATTTTGCAGCAAGATTTACCCCTTCCAAAGTTTACGAAATTTTCAGGGGATACTAGTGAATCAACGGTCGAACATGTGGCGCGATATTTGATCAAAGCAGGCGAAATAGAAAATAATGAAAATTTAAAGATAAAATATTTCCCAAGTTCGCTAACAAAAAATGCTTTCACTTGGTTTACTACCCTGCCTATAAATTCGATACATACCTGGACCCAATTGGAGAGATTGTTCCATGAACAATTCTACATGGGACAAAGAAAGATAAGTTCGAAGGAATTGGCTAGCGTCAAGAGAAAGTTCTCAGAGTCAATTGATGACTACCTAAATAGGTTTAGGTTGCTCAAGGCAAGGTGTTTTACACAAGTTCCTAAACACGAGTTAGTCGAAATGGCTGCAGGAGGCCTCGACTACTCAATTAGAAAGAAATTAGATACCCGGTACTTAAGAGACATGGCCCAATTGACTGATAGGGTTAGGCAGGTCGAACGACTAAAAGCCGAAAAAGCTAGGACTAACAAAAATAAAAAAGAAAGAGTTTCCTATGTCGAAGTTTACGAAGACAACGACAAAGATGAATCATTAAATTTCGACGAACATGAGGTCGATCTGGAAGAATTAAAACAGGGTCCGTCATATGCTTGCAAAGTTTTGGCTCCGTCGAATGGAAAAAATCCAGTCGAATCGGAAAAGAACGACAAGTTCCCCAAAAGAACTTATACGTTCGGCGTCACAAAGTGTGACGAAATATTTGATTTGTTAGTCAAGGATGGCCAAATGATAGTGCCACCTAGTACTAAAGTGCCTTCTTTAGAACAGCAAAAAAAGAGAGGTTTTTACAAATACCATAATTTTTTGGATCATAAAATGTCTCAATGTTTCCTTTTCAGGGATCTAGTGCAAAATGCAATCAGAGATGGAAGGCTCAAATTCGGCGATAAGTCGAAGCCCCAGGTGAAGGTGGATTCAAATCCTTTGCAAGTGGTAGAAGCCCATTACGTTGAGTCATCTGTGGTAAACATGGTCGAAGTTGCTGAAGCCTTCGACGACAACATGGACATGATCGAGGCTGCTGGCGGCTTCGACAACAACGTGAATATAGTGGAGGTTGCTGAGGATCCCGCCGACAAATGTGACATGGTCGAAGTTATTAATGACTTCGTAAACCAGGTTGTGATGGTTAAGGTTACTGAAGACCTTGACGGAAAGATCATAGAGAACTACATTGCTGAAGCCACTAATGGCGTCAACAACGAAACTACTGATGGTTTTGTCCAAATCAACAACGAAACTACTTAAGGTTTCGCCAGAATCAACAACGAAACTACTGATGGTTTCGTCCAAATCAATAACGAGACCGCTGATGGTTTCACCCAGGTTAACAAAGGGACTATTGGCCTCCTCCGGAGAACCATGGAGGATCCAAAGGAGAAGGATGTCAGGTTCGTCCGCCAACAGGTTACAAGGGTCTGCCTCCGAAGGTACCAACAAAAGAAACCAATGTGGGTTTCAACCGTATCAAGAAGGAACACGAGGTCAACGAAGGCCTCAGTTGGAAGTTGAACAAATTGAACATTGACACAGAGACAGCTGCCAATGTGAACATGGTGAAGGTGGCTGAGAATGTTTCAATGCAAGTCGATGAAGAGCGTCGACGTGAGGAGCACCACAAACTAGCATACCCCAAAGAGGAGGAAAATTTGGTAGATTTCATTCACAGATGCCAGAGAAAGAGGTCTGAAGTAATGATCTGTCCTTATTGTAGTGTCGTCTTCGACAAAAAGGCAGCACAAAACCTAGAAGGAGTGGAAAGAGCAAAAAAAGGGGAAATTTGAAGCCTTCCCAACCAGCAGGAGAAAGATTCGACCCCAGAAGAGGAGACCAAAACAGGCAGAGGTTAGGAGGAAGGTACCCTAAGACATTTAAGCCTACAAATAAGGCTCCAGATGACAAATAGGTTAATCCAATCCGACAAACCCAAGGACAAGGGAAATGGAAGGATTTCGAAGTACAACGGGGATCTTCCATATCATATAGGAAAGAATTCCAAAAGTTTAAGAAGATTACTTACCCCTCTGAAAACTACAAGGGCAAGAACCCTATGACGAAGTCACAATGGAGGAGGTATCAACGTCGAAAGAAAGCAGAGAAGGAGGCTGCAGGAAAGGCCAAGCCAGAAGCAAACTGTAATATTCAAACTTCGAATCAGAAAGAGGAATCGAAGGACGAAAAGCCACTCACTGCTTCAGAACAAGTATCGTCGAAGGAGGACGTAACTAGGGATGATGAAATGACAAACGATTTTAACTCAGAGTTGAAAGCATCTTTCGATGTGATGTGTAACATTGTCTCAGTACTCCCCAGGGAGTACGACTAGATAATGAAGTCGAAGATGAGGAAGAGGCTATGGAAGTCAAAACGGCCAGACACATACCTGTTTGTTATTATATTATAAACAATGGATACGTGGAAGAACAAAACGCATTTTTGAAAGGCCAGATGATTTGATGAGGAGTCACTTAAAACCCTTGCTCATTAAAGGAAAGGTGGGTAACATAGGGGTAAACAAGATTTTGGTTGATGGAGGCACGACAGTCAATTTGATGCCGCATTATATGCTCAAGAAGATTGGAAAGGATGATTTCGACACCATACCTCATAACATGGTGTTGTCAAATTACGAGGGTAAAGTGGGAGCCACCATGGGTGTAATACAAGTGGATCTAACTGTTGGAACCATCGCAAGGCCGACAATGTTTATGGTAATCGTATCAAAGGCAAATTACAACCTGCTCTTAGGCAGGGAATGGATACAAGACATAGGTGCAGTCCCTTCGTCAATGCATCAAAGAATAATAATTTGGCGTGCAGACATGATTGTCGAAAATATAGAAGCTGACCAGAGTTACTTTCTGGCTGAAGTAAACCAGGTTGACAGGCGAAGCTTCGACAAAAATCTGGCTCATATTGCTCCTTGTAGTCCTGCAACCTTCGACATGACGCCAACTGACAACGCCTTTTGCTCACTATACCTTCATCCCATCCACGGGTTTCAGTGGGATAGAGAGGTAGTTGGCAAAGACAATTATATTTTTGGAACTTGACACATCCAGCCAACTGGCCGGGGCAGCGAATTTAGTGACAATAAGTGAGTCACTAGTTCTTGAAAAGATCGCGGCATATATAGCCGAGAATAAACTCAAAGCGGCCTTAGAGGCCGAAGTAAAATACATGGTTGTCGAAGCCAACAAGATCGAAGCAGATCAACAAGGTCTTGGAAAGGATTTTGATATGGATCCACCTGACAAAGATCTAGGAGATTTTCAAAACCAGAGGCTCGACGCGATCTATGACGATGAGCCTTTGGGCTTTGAGAAAGATCCATTAGCAGTGAACATCAAGATGATGGCACAGGATCTACTCGAAGAAATTGACTTGGGGTCGGGGCAGAAAAAAGACCAACCTACATCAGTGCAAAAGTGAGCCCCCAACTCAGGTTTCCTCCCAGGTTTTATTGGTAGCCTTAATTCGACCAGATTCCTATCCAGACTGGGCATTTCTCAAGGATTGTTTCACATGGGACTATAGAGAAATGCCCAGTCTGGATAGGAATCTGGTCGAATTAAGGCTACCAATAAAACCTGGGAGGAAACCTGTTAAGCAAACTCCAAGGCGATTCGCACCAGAGATTCTTTCAAAGATTAAAGAAGAAGTCGAAAGGCTCCTTAGATGCAAGTTCATCCGCCCGACCAGGTATGTCGAATGGATTTCCAATATAGTTCCTGTAATAAAGAAAAATGGCAAACTAAGGGTATGCATTGATTTTTGAGATTTGAACTCTGCTACCCCAAAGGATGAATATCATATACCAGTGGCAGAACTGCTTGTCGATTCTGCCGCATGCCATGAGTACCTTAGTATGCTTGATGGGTACTCTGGTTATAATCAAATTTTTATTGCTGAGGAAGATGTTCCTAAAATGGAATTTCGATTCCCTGGAGCCTTAGACACCTACGAATGGGTGGTAATGCCTTTTGGCTTAAAGAATGTGTTGAAGCAAAATTATCAAACTCTCTGAATCAAAATTATCAAACACAATAATAATGATTGGAACTGAACGCTTGTTAACTAAACAATGAGAATTTGAACTAGAAGATGTTTCTTCCCTAACTAAAGGGAAAGAATCGCTACTCCCAAAATTGTCAAACAAACTTATGGGATGGTTATTTGTAAGAGCCATGGAAAAAATAAATACCAGGTAGTATGAAATAAGCTCAAGTTAATAAGGGTACATGGAGAGAGTGGAATCTGGTGAATAAGGTAGAGATTAAATGCAGACTGGGAAATCTCAGTTATAAAGAAGGAAAACACTCAAAGAAAGTCCCTTGAGAAGGAATGAAATCTCTCTTGCAAGAAGAATCTGACTCACAAAAGGAGAAAGTTCTCCCCAAAAGTCAAGAGACCTTATATAGAGGAGAGTGAGCAATAAACTAAATCAACGTAAAACATAAAGTTAAAAAATAAAAGACCAAATTTTACCTTGGGAGTACAAGAGAGTTCAAGTGCACTTGAAAGCCCTAGAGAATAGTGTTATTCTCTGACCTGCAAGTCTAAAGCCATGCATTTGAAAAACCGACGAAACATTTCAATGATGGAAAAGGCATTTAATGCACTTCTTCCCCATTACTTTTATAATTGCACAATGGTCTTTCCATTTCTCCTTATGGTTGGACATGATAGCAAGATACAAGTCGCGACTTTAAAAGACTTCACTGCTAGTAAACATCCAAAAAGTCTTGGGGGCAACTGTTTTGGGTCGTCCAAAGGACCAATTCGAGATCCCACCATGCATAGCCTAATTGAAATTATCCAATGTATATAGTTGACACACGTGAGATTTAAGGTACACTTTATGATAGGGGTGTCTGCGGTGCGGTTTAGGTGGTTTTGACGCTAAAAGTCATCTGAGCCGCAAGATAAAAAATGTGCAGTTTGGTTTGGTTCGGTTGGCTTTTGGAAATAAAACTGACAAAAACCAAACCAATGTGGTCTGGTTCGGTTTTTTACAAAAAAATTGTTGAACCATACATACATATTTATAGGTCAATGTAACTTTGTATTTAGTCATTCATACATTACCAAATAACACTAAAACACATCATATTTGGACAACAACTACCCATTTAATATGTAAAAATCATATTAGACAAAAGTTGACTAATAAACATAAAATAATAGTAGAAAAACAATATCAAAAACATTATAATGGAACAAAAAATTAGAGGAGATGGGAAATTAGTGAAGATGAAAAAGAAAAAAACAAAAGAGAGAAGAGATTAGAGAATAATAGGTGCGATAAGAATGAAATTAAAAGAGAGAACAATAACATTAAAATGAAAGGATGAAAAAAAATAAGCGGGTAGAGATTAGAGAAGAAGAGGCGAGATGTATCTGGAGAAGAAGGCGCGATACTACTAAGAGATATTTGAAAAGACTGAAACTGAAACCCTAAGAGTGAGGAAGAGAAACTTGTTCATAATCGTAAGGTTAAACATAATAGGTTTAGGTTTGGTTGGATGTGAGTTAGGTGAAGTTTGGGTTGTAACATAATGCGGTTTGATTCAGTTTGGTTAGGTTTGCAAAATACAAACCGCAAATAGGACCAAACTGTACGGTTTTGTGAAAATATGGCCCAAACACATCCAAACCAAATGCGATTTTTCGTGGAATATGGTTTGGTTTAGTTTGCGGTTTTCTATTGGGATGGTTTTATTTTGAACACTTCTACTTTCTTTCTGATCTCCATTTTTTCACTTCACTCATCTTGGACTCTATAAATGACTTAGGCGTTGAAGTGTTAACCTTGTAGATCCATACCATACCACCATATCAAATATCAACACCACCGCTTCAAGAGTTCAACATCATGAATCAATACCAATTCTGGTTCCAATTTGAAACACCTCTATTGATTCATATTTTCTTCTTCATTAGAAATTTGATATGAAGGATCTTTGTGAAGATGAGAAAAATACACAAGAAGGCGGGGTTGAATTGTGTTTTCCATTTTCTTAGTTTACATCTGATCAGAGTTCAGAATCTAAACTGGTGTTTAGATTCTGGTTAATTCATAGCAGCGGAATGTTAACAGAAGCAAATAAGTAATAACAGAAGACACAAAGATTTATACTAGTTCCTCCCAAACTGAGAGTACTTCAGTCCCCTTGCTTCACAAGAGATTTTCACCATAATCAAATTATGATTACAATTGCTTATGCATTATGCATAAGACTTTTACAAATGCTCATACCCAAGGTCCAAGACTTCTGCTCAAGCTCCTCACTCGAGACTTCTTGCTCGGGTTCCACAAAACCAAAACTTCCTTGCTCAAGCCCTTAGCCCAATACTTCTGCTCCAAGTCCCATGAAATGAGCCTCTTTCTTGAACCCCTTTGGTCAAGACTTACTGCTCCAATTCCATGTACTGAGCTCTCCTGCTTAAGCCACACTGGCTCAAGACTTATGCTCCAAGTGCCATGAAACGAGCCTCCCCGCTTGATCACTCAGATACATGACTTACTGCTCCAAATTTCATGCACCGAGCTAACCTTGCTCAATCAATCTACTTGATTAAGACTTTCACTGCTCAAGCACATAACAAGAGACTTATGTGGCTCAAGCATCTTGGCTCGAGACTTCCTTACTTGTATCCCAATGATACAAGACTTTTTCTCAATCAATCCACTTGATTAACACTTTCACAGCTCAAGCACATAGCAAGAGACTTACATAGTTCAAGCATCTTGGCTCGAGACTTCCTTGCTTGTATCCCAATGACACAAGACTTTTATCTAAACTGTTGAACAAGCTCAGCAGAATAGAGAACAAGGTGTACATGATACAAGTATCAGAGGTACGGAAAATTGCCATAACAAAGACCTAAAGCACTTAAGATTTCTAAGATATTCAATTTGTAAGAAATCTTAAGGCTTTTACAATTACAACCTACATCATAAAAATATGCATATACAATGTGTTGATAATTGATGATCTTGTCACTCTTTCTTCTGGATGATCCTTGTTAAAGATTCAGTTTGAACCTTCAGCCATATTTATAGCCTTTTCAGAAACTAGTCATTGAAGAGGTAACTTGATCAAGAGTCTTTGCTGTTACTCCATAGTACAAGAGTCGTTGAAGATAGATACACCAGAAGATCTTGATCCAAAGTGTAACATGTTTAACCTTTGAGTCTTTAAGAGTTTCTATACTATTAGAGTCGTTGAGAGTAGATATCCATAAATCATCTCATCCTTTCTTGAGCCTTGCAATCTGTAGACTCTAGTTGATAAACTAATTTGACAATACAACTTGCTTTCTGCAGTACGGACAACTTCAGCTTTATCACCAACTCTGAATGGTACTAGAAGCCAATTTTCATTCACTAAGTGTAGAGATAATTATGTTTCTTCTTATGATGCTGAGACCTTCAGCTTCAGAGTCTACGCCAGACATCACTTAGCAAGTGTTCTTTAGATTCTGCCACCAGAAGCTAGTAATTTAGCAACTCTCAAAGTGTGCTTAATGTAAAACAGATTCTGACTATAATATTTACAAGTTTAGAACCTGGACACATGTAACACGCATCAAATAAACCATTGTTCTTTCAATACTTTGTTATCATCAAAACCCAAGGAAGATATGTCATGAAAAAATCATGTTCTAACACTTTGAACGTTCTTCCTAAAGTTGACAAATCAATTTTTTTTATGGATGTTGACTGTTAATTGTCTCCTCTTTTGTTAGATGAGGCTATTTTGGGCATTCCACTTGATAAAGCTTCTTAAAATTTTCTTCATGGATGTATCTTATTCATCACACTCATCGGATGGAGATTCTTCAGATGATCACTCAGCTATCAAAAAATTTCTTTCGAAGGAAGTATTTGGGGTTGATTTTACTTCCCATTCTTCAAAAGAACCTCTTGATGAAGTTGATAATGATTCTTCTAAATTTATTTCGTCATCATTCGACAGTTGAATTATCTCATTGATATTTTCAAGGATTCCTTTTTTCTTTGATTTTTCTTGAAAACCACAAACAATTCCATCTATTTATTTAAGGATTGAATCACATTTCGGATTCTAATTTTTCATTCTTTAATATCTGCCACAAACAAAATTTTTAATATATACCCCATGGTTTCTAATGGTTGAACACCATATTTGAAGATAACATTCACATTCAATTAATGTTCCAACTCACTAGGTTTGTTTGGTCATTCTCGCTTCCTTGATACTTGGAGAGAATCCATAAATCATTTTAAGAGTGTCTCACACTAGCTTGGAGAACTCACAAGTAAAAAACATAATAAATTACTTTGGACCTTAAAGAATTTATTAAAAAGGTTTAACTTTAAAACCAAGTTTGTTTTTTTCTCAAATCCTTTTCGGTCCAAGCAAATGAGTTTTATTTGCTACCTCATCATTAAATTAGAAGATAGGAATAAACAAACCATTATTTAAAATAACTCACATTTCAAAATCGTTAGCTTTGATGAAAGTTTCAAATCTTGCTTTCCATAAGTCAAACCTATCACCGTCAAATGGCGATGGTGTATTTATGAAAACACTCTTGTTAAAAGCCAATGTGTTTGTAGTAATAATCTTTCTCCTTAGAGGGCAAGTCTTTAAACAGGAGGTAGACTCGGATGCCATTTGTTGGACATGAAATTCCAAACACAAGAGGGAGAGGGGATTGTGTGAGATTGAAAAACCATTTTCAATACACATTCTTTTAATAAATAGAAATTTAAAAATCTTTTGTAAAACAAACAGAGTAAAAGTAGCATAAATAATATAATGAAATTGCAGCAGAAATAAATGAATGGAATGTAAAAAGTTAAGACATAAGAGAAAAACACCATAATTATAGATGTTAGGTCTAATGAATTGACATACTCCTCTCTCGAAGAATTCTTTCTTGAGATTTTCTACTATCTTGAGAGCTTTTAACACGATATGCCCACGAACCTCCTTATACAAGGATTGGAGTTTTTCAATGTATAACTTCCTAACGAAGATGGAGTTTTAACGACAGAGACCTCCATAACTAATTGAGAGATTTTTAATAGTAGGCTAAGCTCACGAATTTGGTGAGAGCTTTTAACAGATGGCTAAGCTCAGAAACTGAGTGGGATTTTTAAGTACGGAGACTCCCTCAACCAAACAGAGGTTTTACTTGGTTTACCTTAGCAACAATTTTTTTTCACTTGGTTTAGTTCATAACCAAAACAAATTTTTTCCCAATGAGCATTACAATTATGCCTTTACACTAGAATAGACTACCTCACAGATATAGAGATTTCACTCTCAAAAACCCTAAGGCAAATATGAGAAAATAAAAGAGAGATAGAGAGTGAGAGAAATGTATCTCAAATACGTTTTCTGGTGTGTTAGAAATGAGAAAGGAGCCCTTTATTTATATGGCAAAAGGTGGATCATATATGGAAATAATCCATGGGCTTTTCGATGTTGACAATCAATTATGCACATTCAATAATCAATCATCAAACCAAAAAAATGGAAGATTTTGATTCCAATTCGTTTTCAATCAGTAGGGGACTTCTCCAATTGATTTAGGCTTCACAAAGTGATATAATTAACTATCTCGAAGTCCTAATCGATTATCCCTTTGTAAAACATGCTTCTGGTTGATCAAATATTTCCTTAATCAATTAGTTAGGCTTGAAAGTATATTCTTAAGGGGATAGATGTTAGACCAGATGCCTAAGCCAATGTGTTCAATATCTTTCAGCATAATTGTTAGATAATATAAAATATATTGATAAGTCATAAAATAACTAAAGAACACAAGAGAATTGTTAACCCAATTGAGTGCAACAACACCTACATCTGAGGGGCTTCCAACCTAAAATAGGAAATCCACTTTCAATATATTGCTTTGTCAAGAGTCAAGAGTCTGCTTTGTTTAGAGTTCAGAGTCTCTTGTACAGAGTCCACTTAGTCCATAGTCTAGAATCTGCTTTCCTCAACTTTAAGATTTTACACACTTAATTAAACCATTAGAGTATAAAATTATTCTTTACACTTTATAATCATCAAAATTTAAGGAATGTAGATGTAGAACCAAACTTGTTCCAACAATCTCCCCCTTTTTGATGATGACAAACACTAGTATTTTGATGAACAATTTTTACTTAATAAAAAATCAACTAAAATTAGAGTTATGTTTGTAATCTCCCCCTGAGTTTTAGACCTTTAAAATTTTCTTAGCTTAAGTACACAGCGTGGGCTTTGCAAGCCCCCCGTGAGTTTAAGACTTAGGAAAATTTTTGAATTAGCAGAAAATTCAATAAGCACAATAATCTAAAAAATTATCCAACAAAATTGTTTAAATGTTTGGGATTTATTATCAGATAAAAATGAATAAAAATCATTTATGGTTATCCGTTTCTCTGTTTCTTCCCCTTTGTCATCAATAAAAAAAATAAGTCTTGAATAATAATAATTGAAATTCTGGCATATGGAGATAGCAGATGTCCTAATACATGTCAAGACATTGTGCTACATAGACATTTAAACACAGAGACGCAACAACAGACTGATACCTTGAATATCAGAACTGCAGGATCATAGATGTTACAACATCTGATCCAACATGTTTATCATGAACCCTAACAGAAAACGTAAATCTGCAGAATGATAAAAATAACACAGCAATTGTTAACCCAGTTCGGTGCAACTCACCTACATCTGGGGGATACCAATCCAGGAAGAAGACTCCACTATCTGTAGAACTGTTACAAAGCTAAACTCCTCCGTTTACAACTTTATACCTAACATCTACCCAATGAACATCTTTACCAAAGTTAAACTCCAACGTTTACAACTCTGATATGAGATACCCCACTCACTTCCCTTAATCACCACCTGTGATTTCTACATCATCCTTGTCAATACAGAAATCTGTCAAGCTTTCTTGACAAACAAGCTAACTCGGATTTGCTTAAAAGCTTCATCCAAGAACAATACACAATCCAATACCTCAAGGCTTATGGATCTGTGTGACACCTATATCTGCCACAATGCATCAACTGATACAAAGGGAGACTTACAACCTAGAGAGCCATGGACTCTCAAAACCCTAAATCCTTATTTCTTACGCAAGAGAACTAGGTTACAAAATGCATGTGAAATCCTAGGTCTAAGTCTTCTATTTATAGGCTTCAACAATCTTGGGCTTTCTATCTTTGGTCCTTGATCCATGCGTATTAACTCTTGGCAGATTTGTTGCAGATTTAAAACCTGCTAAATCAGTGCAGTACTTCAGGATGTTATGTCTTCAGGTTAAGACATCTTCTTCAACATCTTTGTTCAGGCCATATTTCTTCATCTTTACCATTTAAAATTGTTTTACCAAAATTTTGTCAAACCAAAGGTGCTTTCAATAATATTGATCGAGAAGAAAAAGAAAAGTACACAATAACAAAAAAACAGATAAACATGATATGGTAAAAACAAATTTAAGATAAAGGTGGTAGTCTGGATAAAATGGTTGACAACATATCCGCAATCCTATTGTTTGTCAGAGTTTGGGCCCTAAATGTTTCTTCGTGTGTATTCAACCTTGACCTTACTTCCTTATTCTCTTTCTTAAGCTTATCTAAAGATCTCAACATTTAAGAAGGAACAATCGATTTCAGAGAAGAAGACGTTTCAGTCTCATGATGAGAAGATAACCCTGGTCCCTCAGGAAGAAGAACTAGATCAGGTGCAGATAGCTTAAGAATTTTAGTTCCAGTCTCTAATTCAACAACAAATTTCTTAATTTCTAGAATAGGAGTCATAACTTCAGAGAGTTAAGCTGAGAAATTCTTGAGCACTACACCATAAGACAGTTCTTTGTGGAACTTGGTGTAATGGACAACTCATAGTTTGTATTGGTGCCAAAACACATAACTTTCAGCAGGATTTACACACTCAATGACATCCTGCTTCATAAAGTAGAGACTTTCTACTGCATTTTCTTCTACTTGCCAATACTTAATCCAAGGAAAGTTTGGGTGGAGCATTCTCATAAATGTTTATTCGAAGAAATGCTTGGTCAGACATAGGTTGTTGTCCACTAGAGAAAGGAATATAAACATACGGAAAGTTCTCATCGATGGGTTTAAGTTCAGACCAAGGTTCAAGTTCAGAGCCAGGTGAGGAAGGTGAGGGTGTAATGATTTTTGGAGAAAGGAAGCAAAGAGGCTTGGTTGTGAGTGGTTTGATCATGTCACTTTGCACATATTCAGTGAAAGTTTCGGAATTAGTTTGAGATGAGATATTGGTTTATTTAGGAAGAGGTGATGAAGTGGGTACATAAGAGATCACAGAGATAGTTTGATTATCGAGTTGTGTTTGGTCATGTTGAGGATGATGGTGTTCTGTGAGTTGGTTGGTTAGATTATTTAGGGGGGTCATTTTGAAATGGTGCCAAAGGTCGAAAATATAGAGAAAAATAGTGCAAGGACAATGGTGGCAAAAGAAGTAGATGAAGTCTTAGAAGAACTAGAACCAAATGTAGCATGAGTCTCAACAAAGATAGACTTACTCAGATTCTGGGGAAGAGTTTACTCAGTACAAGTTGTATTAGTGTGAATACTTCCCTCTTCAACTTCTTCCTCATCATCATTCTAGAGACGCAAAATTCTTTTATGAGAATAAGTACTTTTAGCTTGCTTGGATTCAGAGGGAGGAGAAAATGTTGTTTGCAGAGAAGACATATGAGATACCTTAATGGTAGTCACTTTCATAAAAGTTTGAGTCTTCTTGGATTTCCCGTTTCTTTTGTGAAGAGTATCAGAAGGAGCATCACGAAAATTGGTAGGGTCTACCAAAAGGTCTATCCCTTCATCCATACAGCTACTGAGATAAGCTGAATGAACTTTTAGAGGATCATGCTTAGTGAACAAAGGATAATATGCTACTTCTACCCTTGTGGTAGTTATAGCTTCCTTAGCCATTTATACAGAATCTACATCAGTAGTTATCATAAGCATATTCTTTAGAGTTTTACCATTGAAGAGTTTTCCAACATCAGTCTGAAGATCCTCAGTAAACCCCAAATCTATTAGATCCTTGACCAACTGACTTTCCACCACCACATTAGAAATTAAACTCCCAAGGGAAATCCATTTTTTGGGTTTAGAACCATCATTTCTTGTTTCCCCAATCATTTCCTGGAGGTATCTGAAAAGAATGGAGGGAAGATTCATCTTGGTTCCTGTTGCCAGATAGTAGAGCATGAACTTCTGGTCCCAGTTTATGTACTCAGGTGTTTTTTTGTTGGGTTTATGATGAATGTATGCCAAGACGATTTTTGCCCAAATCTTCAAATTTGGCCAACGATCTTTTACTTTGGTTGAGCTTTTGACATCTATTTTGAAAATAGTGGAAACTAGCTCTTTGAATCTTTCTCCCTTCGAAGACATGTTGAAGCATCTCCTTCTAGAACTGTTGTGACTAAGAAGCTTTGCAATAGATTATTCTGTAATGGAAATCTTTCTTCCTAGAACAAACAATGAAATCACAAGTTTAGTAGTTTTAGCATGAATCCAGAATTCCTTCCCCAAGGAAGGATATATTGGTCCTTTAAGATGATTAAAGAAGGATTCCACGCATTAAGTAGTGACATCTCTAGTGTGACCAAACTCATTGAGCTTAAAATTTGCAAAATCCACGATTGATTCACAAAGCACTTCTAGGTCAGCAACCGATGTTGTTAACATAATTTATGGAAAGTTTTCGACCACATTGGCATTACTTTGTTGGTCAGCCATTAGAGTTAGGGTATGCAGGTTTGAGAGAAAACGAGTTTTGGTGAGAGCTGAAAAGTTTAAAGTGTGGGTAGTGAAAGTAGTGATGTGTGTGAAATGTGAGTGGGAGTGAATTTTTTTTTTAAATGTTTGATTAAAGCTCGTTTTTGAAAATACGTAACTTAATGACATATGTGGTGCCAAGATATGAATTTTATTTACCCAAATAAAAATAACTCCTAAAGGTCATTCAAGCATTTTTTTTACGGTTGTAAGAATTAGTTGGACATCTATCTCACTTCTTATCCAGAACAATAGCGCTTTATTTTAACTATTAATATATATTAGAAAGAAAAAGATAGAAAGTCCCAGAGGGATTATAACTTAGGACCTTCTAACCCAGCGGACCTTCTAACTTCAGAGGGCTAACTGGTTCAAATTCACGTTACCCAAAATCACATTTTAACCATCTAGAGGATCAATGTATAAGAGAGCTTCATCAATGGATATTTGTTCTGTGATAGACACTATACCCATAAACATTTCTTCATCTTGTCTAAATGACGATCTGGTTCTTATAGGTTATGTCTTGTCCCCCATAACCAGTTCTTCAAGATGGGAGGATCTTTGTTTGTTCTTTCTCTGAGGTGTTGGCGTGTCAATAACTTTTGGTGTTGATTGTTCAGTTTCATATTGATAACTTCTAGATTCTTTATCCTCACAGTCCTTGTCTTTAGAGTTTGAATAGATAATTTCCAAATCTGCACACTTTTCAACTTGCTTTGACTTTTTAGAGTCAAGCTTATCATCAAACTTAACATGAATTGATTCCTCAGTAATTTTGGTATCAATGTTATATACTATGTAGCATTTTGAGCGTTCAGAGTATCCTAACATGATGCACTTTTGAATTTTAGAATCAAACTTGTTTAAGTTGTCTTTAGTATTGAACATAAAACAAGCACAACCAAATGGATGAAAGTAAGAAATATTGGGCTTTCTGTTCTTCCACGATTCATAAGGAATCTTATCCAGAATAGGTCTTATAGAAATCTTGTTTTGAATGTAACATGCAGTATTCACTACTTCTGCCCAGAAGTTCTTTGCAACATTTGTCTCATTGATCATTGTTCTGACCATTTCTTGCAAAGTACGACTTTTCCTCTCTACATCTCCATTTTGTCGAGGAGTTCTAGGATAGGAAAAACCATGCGAGATACCATTATCTTCAAAAAAATTCAAAATCTTTATTTTTAAGTTCACCACCACGATCACTTATGACTTTAATAATTGTTAAACCTTTTTTGCTTTGCACTTGTGAACAGAAGATAGTAAACACAGAATGTGACTCATCCTGTGTCTTAAGAATGTTACCCATGTCCATCTATTGTAGTTATCTATAATGACTAAGCCATAATTTTTGCCCATTATTGAAGTTGTTTTAACTGGCCCAAACAGATCAATATGCAAGAGTTCCATAGGTCTAGAGGGGGAAACAACTTCTTAGATTTAAAAGAAGTTTTAGAAAACTTGCCTTTCTGGTGCCTCACAAAGAGCATCTGAAGCAAAATTCAGATTTATAAGGCATATGACTAAATTGAGCTTGTTGAACTTAAAGATTCTTCTCATGCTAACATGGCCCAACCTGATGGGTAATCATGAGGGGGAAGCATTCACATTGGGTCAAACACTTACCTAAAGGTCAAAGACTCACCCAAACAAGTGAGGGAGATACCACATATTCACCCAAAACCTTAAAGGGATAGGTGTATGGGTTCTCTCACTTATAAAATGCTTAACCTCCACTTTTCTAAGCAATGTGGGACTTAGAACTCATACTTGTTTCTCAACACAACTCACACTTGTTTCCCAATAATCTCTCCTTCAAGTGTGAGTTCATCCACTATGCTCCCCCTCAAGCGGAATCTCTTTCATCCACATGTTTGTACCTCCGTTGAGATACACCTTTATCTTGTAATGGGCACTTCAACGAAACATGCCGCCTGACCAACATGTCAGGAAGACTTTCGACACACGGAGCCAGTCCCTTACTCGAACCAGACTCTGATACCACTGACGGGTCATCGTGAGGGGGAAGCATTCACATTGGGTCAAACGCTTACCTAAAGGTCAAAGACTCACCCAAACAAGTGAGAGAGACACCACATATTCACCCAAAACCTTAAGGTGATAGGTGATGGGTTCTCTCACTTATATAGTGCTTAACCTCCACTTTTCTAAGTAATGTGGGACTTAGAACTCACACTTGTTTCTCAACACAACTCACACTTGTTTTCCAACACAACCGTCTATGTCAAGTCCATTGTTCTTCGTTCCCTGACATAAGGCATTTTACATTTAGTTTTTCTAAATCAAAAAGTTTGATTTTATAGACGTTGTTTTTCCACTTAACACTGAAAAGTACAAACAACAACAAAATCTCTTACCACATTTAAGTTTAATACTTACACTAAATTAAAATTTAAGGGTGTTCATGTATGTTGGTCGACCTACGAACCTGTGAATCCAAACAGAACCAACCCATAAATTACTTGAACTCGTTCATTTACGGATAAATCCAACAAAACACGCAATAACTCGTATAGTTTTAGTTTGGATATCGGGTTTAAGTTTCTCAACCCACATAACAGTTGACCCAACCTATTCATGAGACATTAGTGATTTCTTATTTATTTAACATTATTTTAAAAGAAAGTATAAAATTAATATTTCACTACCAACCATAATTTTGCCAAATTGTTTTTATTCACCACCAATACTACTACAAGACCAATGAATTTACATAATTTTAAAACTAAGTGATGTTTCTTATTTTTTTTTTTGTATCACTTTTAACTCACGTATTTTATCGAAAAAATATGTCATGTGAAATTTTCTACTATTATCAAGTGTTATGTCATGTGAATAAATTTTATTCGACATTATATAATGTGTTTCATCCAAATTGAGTGTTAGAAAGGAATATCATTGTATTGAATTGTGTTAGAATTTATTTATAACCGAAAAAATTTATCAAGCCAATCCAAACC
Organism: Lathyrus tuberosus; assembly: GCA_022829125.1. NCBI lineage: Eukaryota > Viridiplantae > Streptophyta > Magnoliopsida > Fabales > Fabaceae > Lathyrus > Lathyrus tuberosus. Next base: position 2,168,751 of record JALAZF010000435.1, read on the forward strand.
AAGTCATAAATGAACGAGTCGATTTGGTTCAATTTTGACAGTGAAATTGCGGGTTAAATGATAAACCCAACCCATTAAAATTTAAATGTGTTGGATAACAAGTTAGACCAAATCCAGTTCAACCCAACTCGTATACACTCTAATTGAAATAGTCCAAATTGTTTATTTAGCCTTTATAAATGGAAATGAACAAATCCATTTTTAGGAATAAGAGTATGTGAGTGGGGATCAACTTACTTCAAGAGTAAGTTTTTTTAACTTACTCCAAATTATAATCTTTGAATTAAATCTAATCTAATGACTAAATTAGTCTTTTACTTAATTAACCATTATATTAAATTCAATTCACAGGTTATAATTTAGAATAAGTTAAAAAAACTTACTCTTTGAGTAAGTTGATCCCCACCCTATAATATATATATATATATATATATATATATATATATATATATATATATATACACACACACACACACACAAATAAGTCAAGAGACATTACCCGTAAGTTATCTAAAGTGTAAAAATTGTCATGTGCTTTGTAGTCTAGGAGTGGACATCAATCGGACCTGGTTTGGATGCGGTCTAAAAAAGTTGATCTCAAAAAATCGACGAAGAAATATTTAGATTCTTTCTTCGTTTGTTTAAATCATCAATTTGAGCGGTTGGTTGGAAATGAAGACGAGTTGAACCGTTCGGTTGATTCAGTTTTCTTCTTCTCCGTTCATGAGTTATGCAGAAGGATTTGCTAAATTTAGATAACAATTTTCTAACTCAAAATAATTTATAGGTTAAGAAGAAATAATTTTAAATAGAGATAAACATTTGAAATAAAGTTGCACTATTTAAAACTATTACTTTTCATCATCGGAGTGGAGTGATTGAGAGAAGAAATTTTAGTTGTGATTAAACTTATGCAAGAGAGAAGAAGGATTGGTTGTAATGTAATTTTTAATATCAACATTTTTATGAAGCTTCAAGAATATTAGATGAGGTGAAATGTTGAAGAAGAAAAAAGATGAATAGAAAAGTTGTATCATAAAAAGACAAGTGTGTTATAGACTTAAATTAAATAGAATAACATATTCAAATAAATCAAAAGAAGAAATATTGATGCTTTGTGAAATGATGTGGTTGTGAAATCTGAGTTTTGTCGGACTTAAAATTTTAATCCACACTCGTCCATTCTTTTCCATACTAAACTGTATTTGGTCACTTATTTATATGTGTATCCAATCTGATTTGACTCGTTTAAATTTGGTTTATTTGGATTATTTAGTTTTTGAGTGGGTTCAGTTTTTTTTTCATCCCTACTTTATTTAGTGTTGCTTTTACTCATCTTGATCGGATGATGCTTGCAAGTTTACAACCACCATGCTTGCAAGGCAGACTGAACTATCTTTCTTTCATTCTCAACAAAAGGCTATGAATATATTAATGTGATGGTAATTTCTTTTTCCATCATTGTAGTGTGGTTCACACTTCTGAAAACTTGAAATTGTCTTTAGAAATTTTCGGAGATGTCCAGACGCACCCTGCATCACCCTATCCTTTGTAAATCAAGCAGTCACCCCATTTTTTTTTCAAAGTTTAGTTCGGAGATGCATCTCCGAAAATTTCAAGGGTGAATTCGGAGATGCATTTTTGAAAACTTTAAACCTCATTTACTACATGTTTTTCATTGAAATTGGCGCTGTTGCCAGAGACTCTTTATCAATTTTGATCAAAATTAGAGTCATAAGAATTGTATCATTGTGTTCTGGCCCTTGCTTTCCAGCGTTTCTGGTCTTTACGCGACCCAGTGTAAAAACTCGATTTTTAGAAAATCGAATCTCAATCAAAATCTTACCATGCCATTTCATAAAAAAAAAAAAACAGGGATCAAAGGCTAAATATGGGACACCACCATAAAAACTCTAAATTCTTTGTTGTTCTATTTTATTTGATTTATTTTCTGTTTTTATATTTTTGAAAAAATCTGAAAAAAATTTGTAGACTCTTAATTTAATTTTATTTGATTTTTAGTGGTATTTTCATATTTTCATATTTTTATAATTTTATTTTATATTTTTTAATTGTTTTACTCAATAAAAACATTGTTGGTATTTACATATTTGTTGCATTGCTAATGCATGACTGTTAAGTCTGTCTATTCAGATAAACCCCATACTAAATTTTTAAAAAAATACAATAGTGCAATTTACAAATATACATACCTAAAAACATCTTTTAACATCTTTTTCGTAAAAAAAATATGGTGTATCCAAAAATGAATTTTTAAAATTAAATATAATAGAGGTGAATCACTTATTTAGATTCAATTTTGTGAAAAATGAATTTGTCTAAACATACATCTCTGCATTCTTGGAATATTTTTAGGCTTTCATAAGGGGTTTGTGAGAAATTACAAGTGTGGGAAAAAAATTTCCCTTTCACTATTACTACTTTTTATCTTGTTTTAAAGGAGAACAATTCTTGCTAGATGGGCTCTCTAAGCCTAATGTTAGTTGGATTCACACCCCCTTCTTATATTGTTTTTCATCGAAAATATTTCTGGCTAAACCTTTTTACATAACACTATTGTTTTCTTAAAAATAAAATAAAATAAAATAATGCGTCAAATGTCAAATTGTGTATCCTCTAAACTTTTCTCAAAATTTTAACTCAACGAATTACCAAAAGTTTTAATTCCAAGTGAATAAAACTTTAACGTAAAATTAAAATTTACCGTCACTGAAACGCACGCTGAAAGTTAAGAACCCTAAACACGGACCAGCACACAGAGCCTCCGTCTCCGTCCACCGTCCTCCGCCCCACAACCGCCGCTCATCGGCTTTTACGATCAAATGGCTCTGCGGGGAGTTTGGCAACTTAAGAAGCTTGTTGTTAGTTATAGTGATTGGGGTGGAAGTAGCAAAGGTATAAGGTATATACATACAACAATCACTCATCGATTTATGCTTTCAGGAACCATCAAGTTTTTATTTTATTTCGATTTGTGGAATTATTAGGAAAATGATTAAATTTTTCTTGCTTTTATTCAAATTTTGATTTTTGCCCAATCTCAAATCATGTTCATGTATAAGTAATAAGGTTTCTGCATTATAGTAAGAACAAATTCAATATGAATTACAGTAAATGTTTTGTTTCTGCATTTGTCTTTCAGTGCTGGTTTCTGATTCTATAAATTTAGGTGGTATGCTGTTATAGTTTGATAACTGAACTTCATATTGAGTTTCAAGTTTTAACCTATTCTCTTTAGACTAATAAAGTTATATGAATTGCAAAATTACTGTTTTTTTTCTTGCTTTTACTGATTTCTTAGCGGTGCAGACATGCTATAACGGCCGCTATAAGATAAAAGTGGGTAGCGGGGATGGAGCGGTTCACAGCCCAGAGTGGTTTTTGTCCCGCAATCGTTTTCCTCTCCGAAAAACCGAAATTACCCCTTAAATTTAAAATGTTTTAAGGGTAATGTTGGGCTTTTCAATCAAATTTTAGTTGAGTCTCAACTCTCAACACTAACCTTCCTTCACTGACATTTCTGTATTTCAGCTGTTCCAAAGAAAAATCACAAGTTCCTCCCTCACCTCTGTCTGCACTTCATTCTTCTCTCTGCACTTCATATGTTTATAATTATTATTCATGTAGTTTGTCCAAAAAATAATCAAATAGCAGCCATCAGCCATCCTGTTATACGCCATCTCGCTATCTGACTATCTCATTTTTTTGGGGTGGGCCGCTCCACACCTCTATTTGGGATTGACTACTCTAGTTTGAGAAAAGGTTTCAATTTACATTTGAGAAAAGTTTTGATAATCTCGGTGCATCTATGCATCTTCTGCTTGCATTTGCATTTTACCTAGTACTAAAGGTGTGGAGTATGCTATGAATAATCTTTTTTTCATATTCTGTCTTGCTTTGTACAGAGAATTCTTACTTTTAGTTTTAAATATTTGATAGGGCATTTATGGAGTCGCATATGCCAGCGTTTAAGGAATCAAATCCTCAGTTAGAGGTCGCCACTGAAATGATTCGTGGTCAGCATCCACATCTAAAGGCTTTTTACAGTAAGATTCCCGGGCTCGCACATGACTTTGTCAGTAAGTTTTCTTTGTTGGTAATTGTAACCATTGACTCTCTTGTGCAAAACAGAGAACCATAACAATCGAGTGGTGTGTGTGAAGAATATGGATCCGGAAGAGATACTTCTGCATGCTACCAGGCTGAGGAATGCACTGGGACGGAAAGTAATAAAACTGAGGACAAGGCATGTAACCAAACATCCTAGTGTGCAAGGTACATGGTCAACTTCTTTGAAATATTAGGATGAAAAAACCAAGTGTACGAGAAAGTTACCCCTAGTAGTGCTAAGTCAATCCTTTTCTCTGGACAATTACTTGAATATTTGTGAACTGGTTAGCATCAGTTCGCATGTTGTTTGGTGCAATTGCCGAAATTTCAATTGTTCATATCAGATACATTTTGTTTTGAAAGGGAATCAAAACAAGAAAACATTATTTTGTTTTGTTACAACGCTCAAATTTCAAATAGTTGTTTTAGATTGTAAGGCCATGTTACATTTCCATTTCCACTCCAAATCAATTTGGCAAAATGCTGATTAGCTTTATCTGTAGGATGATGAGAGTCAAAGAACACATGTTCACTCACATTTTTACATAACTCATATTCTTTTATCCCTTTGTTTCCTCCACAACTGTCTTCTCCTCTATAAGGCCCACTTCCACAACATGCTCTACTTGCTTCTTTGAACCCTTTGCAGAAAAAGGAAAATAAGAATCAAACATAAAATTAACAATGATTATAATATACATCCTCACAACTAGGGGCGGCAAAACATGTTCGATCCGTTGGGCATGCCCGTTTTTCCCACACTTTAGTGCGGGGCGGGCCAAGGGTTTAGGCCCTCACCCTCTAATGTGCCCGCCCCGTTTTCTTCGCGAGCGCGGGCATTTATTTAAAATTTTGAATTTTTAGGCTTAAAAGGTGCAGAGCTCGTGAGCTTTTTCCACCCACCCTCACTTTTTTGCGGGACGGGCGTAGGTTTTAGGCCCGCATCCTCAACTATGCCAGCCCTCCCCGCCCCGTGTTTTTTGCAGGCTTTTGCGGGGGCAGGCATGTCCATTTGCCACCCCTACTCATAACATAATAAATTATTAGTTTGCATGAGTGAATACCATATTTTGAAGGGTATTTCAACACTTGAGAAAGTGCACTGTAGAAATCGGTGATTGAATATTTGAATCCCTCTAGCTGATTCTCTAGCTTCTGAACCATTTTTGTGAGTTTCTTATTGTGTAGTTTTGCCACTGCTGAAATTTCTTCTAAGCATTCATCTTTTCTCACCAATATTCTTATGCTTGGAGAGCAACCTATAGGGCCTACATTAACAAACCCAAATTTCCTTCCACCTAGCTCATAAATTTCCTAAAAAAATATCACAAAATTAGTATTTAATATCTTATAAAAACAAGGATATTTAGTCATATTAAAAAATAATTTAATAAAACTTCACCTACTTTGATGACATTTGTGAGGTTTCCAATGACAGTATCAACAAATTGTTGATGATCAACAGGTAGAAGAACACCTGAGTTTGGATCAACAAGAGTACCATAATCATTGCTTCCAACACTAAACAAGTACACAGATTTCAACATCAATTCCTCTGTTTTTTCATGTCCAAGCTTCTCTCTGAATAATTTCTTCACCTTTCTTAAATAACTCAATTGAGTCTTCAAGTCTATCACCTATATTTAGCATATATAGTTTTAATTTCATAGTTAAAATAGGTCAAATAATAACCAATGAATTTAGAGACTGAGCTTACACTTCCTTGAGATGTTTGAGAGAGTGCACCAGATCCTCCTGATGCAAAATTAACTCCATAGACATATTCAGGGTGACCTGGATGCAAATATGGTGGAAGCAAAGGCAATCCGGCATATTCAGCTGCAGGACTCATCAGAGTTAGAGCAGACATCAAGATTCAAAACACAAATCAACTTTCATTCATGTTTAGAGGACAGTTCGGGTCTAAACAAAATAAATACAGGCTTTAAAAAAAAAAAATAGTACCAACGATATCTGGTATCATGCGTCCGTCGGAAAACCTGCCGGAAGGATACTTGAAGATAGTTTGTCCATAAGGAGGATAATTAGCTTGATAATCTGTGGTTGTATTGATGTAGTTGTTGTTTCCATTATCAAATAGAGAATCTCCAAATATGAATAGTGCACCATGTTTCTTGGGCAAGCATGTCATGATCATGCGATTGCTAAAACAGTGGTTGATTTGGGTTATAATACCCAAATACAGCACAAACAAATACATGAAACCCCCCATAATTGCAAATTGAAGTTAAATGGCGTTCTATAATTCCTTTAAAATGACATTCTAATGTAAAAGAAGTTAAATTAGACTATTCACCAAAACAAGTTCAAATTGGATTTTGTCATATGACACGGTCAAAAAAGGAGGCTTTGTAACTAGAAAAAAAACTATTAGTCTAATTTCTTTAATACTTTAGAATTAGATATAATTTTGTTAGTTTCTGTTAAATAACTCATATTAGTGACTCACTAAAATTAACGTCTTTAAATTAGAGGGTAGTTCATTACACTCCATACGTTTTTTTTTTCAAACATTTTAACTTTTTAAATTTATCTCTGGAAAGTTGTCTAGATAGTAAAATTCAAACATACCCTATAAGTTTGTCGCGATAATACCATTCAGATAAGTCTATACTCCCTCCGGTCATAATTATAAGCCAAAATAACTACTTTCACACGTATTAAGAAAGTTAGTTAAGTGTAATTAATTTTCTTGATTTCACGTATAATCAAAGTAAAATTTACGATAATATCTTTAGTTTATTTGATGAATCAACTTTCAATATTAAATGTTTTTGAATTAAATTAAGAGTATAATAGTAATACAAGTATTAATTAGTTTAAAATTTAATGACTTTTATTTATAATAGTGACCAAAATTTAAGGTGTTTTTTTTGCTTATAATAGTGATCGAGGGAGTACAATCAAAATAAAATTTACGATAATATCCTTAGTTTATTTGATGAATCAACTTTCAACATTACTAGTAACTGTTTTTGAATTAAATTAAGAGTATAATAGTAATACAAGTATTTGTTAATCTAAAATTTAATAACTTTTGTTTATAATAGTGACTAATATTTAAGGTGTTTTTTTTTTGCTTATAATAGTGACCGAAGAGAGTAAGCAGTATTTGAAAATTGTAACAGGTGAAGCCTACATAATTTTTGAAGTTTTATAGAATTGTGGCGGCTAAACCGCCTACTATTCATATTTTTACTAAATTTTTGGAGTTATATCATAATAGAGAAAATTATTATAAGAGTTATAGCTGTTTTTTCTAATTAAAAAATGAAAGAAGGCATGCCTTATTCACAAGTAAAAATAAAATTGTATAGTATGAAACCCACAACGCTCTTATCTTATTTATAAAAGAAGATTGATTTTTTAGATTTATTAAATAATTAATATATCTGATATATTATACCCTTTAGATATATTGATCATTCAATAAACTTATTTTTTTTTTATTTTTTATAAATATGATCGAAGGTAGTATTTGTGATGCCTGAGACACATCAAATCCCAAATATGAGTTGCTCAACAACAATTATGCAAACCAAATATAAATAATAACTATGTTATTTATATGTCATTTCTTACCCCTACACCATATTTACTATTCACAAATATCGTAAATAGTGATGTCAACAATGTGAATAATAACATAAATGTGAGCAGTGGTTTTGAACAGTAACATGAACGATACATGAACAGTAATAGTAACAAAATTGATACATGAACAGTATATGAATAATAGTAACAAAATTGGTTAAGTGAATGTAAAAAGTTGGCTAATATAATTTATAATTTAGTTAATAAACATCCCAATATTAAAAATAAAATTTAAAAATAAAACAAAGTTGGTTAATGAAATATAAAATGTTGATTAATAAAATGATGTAGGTTAATAAATATTCAGATATTAAAAATTAGTTTTAGTAGTAAAACAAAGTTGGTTAATGAAATGTAAAATATTGATTAATGAAGTGATGAAGTTTATTAATCATACAATTTATATATGGGTCCTTCTTAATCTATAACTATATATAAATATACAATTTTGGCATGACCTATTTTCTATTCCATAGTTACCCTTCACTTACTTAATATTTACAATTCAAAGCATCAATTTAAGTAACTTCCATATACAATAACCGCCTAGAGGGTATTGTGGAAGAGAGAAACATGCAATAAATATCTGAAAGTTATATGGAACTACCGATTCTTCTCTCATCTCTTTATTTTTCATTTTATATTTTTGTCTTCCATATTATGGTTGCGATCTCTATCATCACTTTCGTTCTTCTAATGTCATGGTATTTTAATTGATTATTTTGATATTGAAATTTGTATATGTTTGCTAAATTTAGTTTTGAATATGTCTTATATTTTTTGTTATTGTTAATTTTTTTGACTTATTCTTTTTATTGTGTGCAATTTTTGTGGCAGTTAACACTACTCGAGAGAGAAAGTTGTCTTTGTAGAGAGATTTTCTTAACAATCCTTTTTAAATTTTCTTTTGTGTCTTTTCAATTTCATGTTAACAAAGGTATTATTATTGATTTGTCATAAAGAGGGGAGAGGTTGAAGAAATGAGAGAACAAGAATGAACTGTGATTAAATGTTGAAATGTAGGGTGAAGATAAAAATGAGTTTAAATTTATTTGGGTTTTGGGTAAATTGGAAAGTCTTATATAAGGAGGAAGTGAGGGAGCACCTAGATCCAAAACAATCATGGGAAATTGGAGAAAACAAAAAAAACCGGGGAAATTAACATTAGGGTTTGAAAATGAATAATTAAAAAATTAAGAAAAAAGAAAGGAAGAAAGATGAATTTTGTTGTGTTGGTGTATAATTGACGAATGATGTGATTTGGATCCTTAAACAAAGAGACAATTTAAGTCTTAAGGATGCTTTTTAAATTTGCTTTTATGTGTTTTCAATATCATAGTAACAGAGGTATCAGTAATGGTTTGTCAGTTTATTAATGTATATGATAAGGTGAATACAAAGCATTAGAAAGACAAAGAATGAATTAGTGAACAATGATTTTGAAGTGGAAACAACAAAATGGAAATGCTACCACATTTTCATGCTACCACGTCTTTAATACAAGCCAAGGTTACAATTCTATGTTTCTCTTTTATTTCAAATTTGAAGCATTTTCGCTCAAATAGTTTAGAGCTTCAGTTTGATTATTACGTCAACAGAACGGAAATGCTACCACATCTTTAATACAACTACAAGGATTTGGCATTAGGGTGAAATTTTTTCTGTCGGCCTTTTTATCATTCTAATTGTATTTTAAATTGCATTGTTACATGTTCAACACTAAGTGATCCCTACTTATGATCAAAATTTTGAATCAAATTTAATCTTTTTTGAAGAATTTGAAATTATCAATGCTTTATTTATTGGTTATGTTATGACTTGTTGAATCTTTAACACATTTTGTTGGATACCACACAACCTGCAGTTCTAGGTAAAATAAAGATAAGAGCATGAATGAAGAAACTACCGCTACTCCTATGAATTGACTAAAAATAAAATAGAAAACTACAATTAACAACATCAAAATAAATTTGTTTTGAACAACTTAATTTCTATATTATGGATATGTAAAATTTAAAGATATAAGTGTTAATGGAAAAGGAAGCACCTTAAAGGAAGAAGTTTAGACTATTTTACTCAATTAGACACAAAAATTGGCGTAAAAACAAAAAAACCAAAAAGGAAAAGAAGGGTTCATAACTTGTGATTGACAAAATGCACTACCATTGCGGCACCAAGTGAAATCTATCATATTTCTTTTTTCTTCCCCCTCTTTACATCTTTTCATTTTATTTCAGTATCAATTTGAACATAAGAAATGCTTGCAGCTTCGACGGTTTCACAATACAGTTGTATGGGCTATTGTCAATTATTGCTTGAGTTTGTCTTACTTCTATCCTTTCTTTTTTGTTAAGTAAAATATTTTTAACTTCTTTCCATTTATGATTTAGAAACCATAAAATTCAAAGTTTGATATTAGAATGAAATGATATAGGCATTTGTGGATTTCAAATTATCTTTACTTTATTTAGATTAACGTCTAAACGGGCACTCCCGTGTCCGTTTATCCGCTTTTTTTAGTGTGCACACTCGTCAAAATAAAAATGGTATTTTTTTATTTAGTTTTAGTTTTAATTTAAATTATTTTTGTAATAAAATTTATAACGTGTTTATTAATTTAATTTTTTATTAAATATATAGTAAATATTTAAATTTATTTAAATGCAGAATCAACGAAAGTGATTTTTATTAGACGTATATGTCTTAAATATTAATGCGCGTAACTGAAAATTATAAACGTGTGTAATGAATTATGTGTATAAATGTAAAATTAGTATATGTTTTTAGTGAACTTAGTAAATTCACTAAAACATAAAATATGCACTTATAATTTTGATTTTAATTCTACTGTTTATGTTTGAATAATATTATTTTTAATGCGATGTATAATGCACACAACTCAAATATTAAAATAGTATAATGCATTAAAAATAATATTTTTCAGATATAAATAGTAGAATTAAAATCAAGATTATAATTGTATATTTTATGTTTTAGTGAATTTACTAAATTTAGTAAAACATATCCTAATTTTACAATCCATTATACGCGTTTATAATTTTCAGTTGTGCGCATTTATATTTAAGACATATACGTAAAATACAAATCACTTTCATTGATTCTACATTTAAACAAATTTAAATATTTACTATATATTTAATAAAAAAATTAAGTTAATAAACACAAATGCATGTTATAAATTTCATTATAAAAATAATTTAAATTAAAACTAAACTAATAAAAAATATCATTTTTATTTCGACGCGTGTGCGCACTAAAAAATGCGGATAAACGGGCACGAGTTAGACACTAGTCCTAAAGAAAATAAAAATAAATAATTTTTTGATATATATTTTTAAAATTATTTATATTTTAATTAAAAATTATTTACTCTATTAGTTAAAAATAAATACGGTATAGTGTATGTTTTGAATGTAAGAATATATTTTTCTATAAATAAACTATATAATACTGAAAGTTGTCTCTAAATAGTTTATTTACGTTGTATCACACCCAAATGCATATGATTTATAGGCTTGTAGCAGTATATATCGATAGAATTAAAGGATAAAACATTGAAGAATTTGTAATTTGAATCGATGAAGGCAAACTAAAGGGAAAGAAAATAAATTGGGAAAATAAATTAGGAATTACTAATCTGAAATTGCCTATCAGATTTCGGATATGCATCTCTGACGTATCATACGCTTCATCCAAAATGTCATAATCGAGTGACATCAAATATTTTTTTTCCAAAATTTATTTCGGATATGTATCTTTGGAACAATTTAATGTATACATCATGTATTCCTCACTGAAACGCTCTTTTTAAAAATAAATTGATTTGGAGATGCATCTCCATATTCACACAAGACATAATCCAAAGATGCATCTCCGGAACAACGCTAGATAGTAGTTTTGACTTTGATTTAAAAATGCTTTGGTGGTGAATTTGACGATATGTTATATCTATACTATCTTTTTTTTTGTATAAATTAAACCATAAAACTAATATGATGAAAATAACACATATAAAGTAATAAATCTAGAGTACATAATGAAGTCGAAATAAGTCAGATAAAATACAATCGATAATAAATGTAGAGTACAAATACTATAAACTACTGCATATGAGGAACTCTCCCCCTGTTCCTATGTTGCCTCCTGTAATCTCGTGCCTCTACCATCATGGCATCTAGAATGCCACCCACCTTATAGCCATCCAGAAAGAGTCCTCGGTCAATAATCACATGCCCAATCTCCATGATACGACAACATTTAGTATCTCCTGATGAGCTGACCTAGGTGGATCTCCTGGAGCATCCTGTATCATATAAGGACGTGACATCCTGAAGAACCATTGGATGTATCCTTCTGCATAACTGCAGTTGCTAGGAGCTATGGTACTTTGTGTCTCCTCGAGTACCAAATGATTAAGATAATAATCAAACATAACATCCATAACTCTATGTGGCATAGTGGGAGGAGCAGGCACAAAAGGCCCTCTAGGAATAAACTACATGTAACCGAACTGCCGCATGACGCGCTCAAGTAGATGAGGATACATCGGAGCATATGCCAACCAAATACAACATGTATGTTCAGTGAGTGCATCTTCCGTTTTAGATATATTTTGTATGATGTCAAAACCTAGGAGAAACTTTAGCGTTTTTGTACATTGGACGGTATCAACTAATTTTAGGTGTGCATTGTGCATTTTAGCATTAGGTTGCATGAAAACATGTTTGAAAATGAATTAGAAAGGATCCATGCATAAAAAAATAAGTTTCTTGTGTGAAAAACATTGCATAGGCCGACGCATACGACATTAGGTCGACCTATAAAAGCTTTTGCTTTAGCATAGGTTGACACACAACTTACTCAGGTCGACACATGCCTCAATAATGAAGGTTGTAGCCACTGTCCATGTATCACTTCTTATAGGTTGACCTAAGACCTGTTTAGGTCGACACATTGGTCTCATAGGTTGACCCATTGACCTAAAAACTTGAATTTTTGCATTCTTTTCATTTCTTCTTGCGTGCCCTTTACTTCATATCTTGCATACATATATATACTGATACATGCATCATATCTAGTAGGGTTCTAGAATGAAACCTACATGAAACCAGAATTTCAAAGCATACTCATCATCTTCAACCTCTTTTCTATGCATACACACAATCAAACCACACATAATTATTTTTTGATTGGGTGACCATCTAAATTAGAGTTCATAACGTCCAATTAGGTTGTTGTACCGAGAATATTGGATTGAGTTCTTTGATGGTTTCAAATAAGAAAATCGAGATGGGGGTTTCCTTCAAGATCATTGAGGATTTGAAGATTTTGGATAAGATTATGCAATTCGAGTCCAATAGAGTGAAAGCCTTGGGACAAGGGGTGCCTTGCAAGGGAGTAGCGTGAGACGGTGGGTCGTGTTGGCAAATCTTGGGTTTCAACAAGTGTGCGCTTGGGATTAATTCGACCATGTGAAAGCCTTGGGGCAAAGGGTGCCTTTCAAGGAATTAGCAAGAATTGGTGAATTGAAGCGGTATTGTTAGTGACTTGATCAATCTTTTATCAAGGATTTTGGAGGTGGTAGAATCAACAACAAACCATAGGGTTTGTAAGGTTAGAGTTCTTCATCTCTTGTATATACACTATTTGTAAAGTAAGGTTAATTACAACTATCTCAATTCGAATTCGAATTGAGGGCCGACATACCCATAGCGAGGCCGGTTGGAGAACTGCCTAAACAAATCCTTGTGCGCCTCTCTCTCTCTCTCTCTCCCTCTCTCTCTCTCTCTCTCTCTCTCTCTCTCCCTCTCTCTCTCTCTCTCTCTTTTTCTTTTAATTTTTGTGTTAGCAAATTATTGAATCCATTGGTGTTTGATCAATTCATTTGGAAATTAGTTTTTAACTGCATTTTGAAATTGACTTTGTTGATATAATCATAATCCGTTTTATTGTGATTAGTTTTTGGATCAACAAAACAAATCAAATTTCCAAACGATATTGATTGCACACAAAGTGTTAAATAAATTGCCTTATTGTGTTTTTTGCGTGTTTTGATAATTGGGAATAAGCTCTACGTGTAGCTTTGCATTCGATTGTTTGTAATTAATTGTTGTTGTGCAATTTGTATTCATTTTCATATGCTTGTGTACCTTTACGCATATCCAAACTTTTCGATTGAGGTTCGGTTAGACGATTTGATTCGGGTTATTTCCGTTAAACCATAAAACTTTTGAAAATCAGTTTTGCCAAAAGTTTGATTTTAAATTTTTGATATATTCACCCCTTTATAGATCGAAGCCTATCGTCTAACTTGTTCTCAGAGCGTAAGCTCTATGTTGTGCAACCTGCTCATCATCACCCGTGACCTCCTCTACTACATGCAGCTGCTGTGTATACAATCTCTCAAGGAATCGAAACCTAACATGAGCCCCTCGGTTGGATTCTAACTACATGATGGTATCTCTTCGGTTAACTCCCATATAGCCAACCATCATCTCCAGTGCCTCATCTCTGTTAATCTTATCGTAGTATAACAGCTTCCCCTTAATCGGAAGATGCAGCAAGCACAAGAAATCATCCAGTGTGATCGACATCTTACCACATCGAAGATGAAATTATGATGTCTCCAGTGCCATCTCTATACAAAACGCGGACTGCATACCATGGTTAGCCTAGATAGTCGCAACACATCCTAAAGCCATGCATCATTAGGCTGTTGCAGACCCGTAATCTTTCGGTCATGGTTGATGAACTTTAAAGCATCACGGTCCTATAGGAAAATATATCATCATCAGAAACTTCAAATATTATAACTAACATGATTTACGAAGAATGAATCAAACTAAATTTTACCTCTCTTCCCCAGACATGTCTGGCAGTATAGTTCGGGTAAAGAAACAACAATGACAAGTATGACGGGCCTCCTCCAAACCCATAAGGTACCTAAGGTGCCTCCTGTGTCTAGGATTTCTTCTGAGCCTGCGGGTCCTCCGGTGCCTCAGGTACCTCTGGTGCTTGAATAGGTGAAATTTGTCTCCTACGGAAGACGAAGACAGAGATGCATGAGTAGGTGAAACCTGTCTCCTACAGGAAGAAGAATGCAGAGATGCATGAGCCCCAAAAGATAACGCCTCCACATAAATCAGGCTATAAATAACAGGTGTCTGCGATGGTTGAGTCTTTTTTCTCTAAAGTGATGCATGTTGTGCCTCAATCTTTCTTGCCTATCAGCCATAATGCCTATAAGTAAACCATATAAGCGTTATACATATGCAACATAATGGGTTCAAGCAAAAAAAAAGCAGACTGATGAATTTCGGAGATGCATCTCCAGTTATTGGGAATCAAAACGTTGAAAATTTTTGGAGATGAATCTCTGGAATTTTCTGCAACTCAGAGTACCGTCAATGGCGGAATTGTAGGCCCTCTAAACATCCAAAATAATGCATTGATCATTAAAACTACCTATCAAACACGTTTCTCATGTAAATAACATGTATAAACTACCTATTACATAACCTAATCCTTAATTTCTTTAAATGTATATAGAAAATCGAAAAAGGTTAGAAAAATAAAACAACTTACAAATTGTGAGTTTAATTCAGTGTTGAGTGAACTCTTTGATCAATTTGATGTTGTAGTTGTATGTCCCTAATTCATTTAGGGGGAACATCTATATCCGATTATTTTGTTGCTTGTCTTATCGCTTTCATCTTTGATTTAATTTCGATTTGTTGAGTCTCCTTTATGATTGCATTTCTCGAAATCAAGTTTGAAAAGATTTGTTTTTTAGCATGCATAAAGCTTTGGTTAGATTTGATCTTGATCATGATGTTTTTTGATCAATTGCATGAGTAAGTGGAATGAAAACATTTTAAGTTTTTGATTTGAGTTTGATTCAAAGTAAAATCTCAAAGTGCTTTTAAAACCATGAAAATTTGAGATTTTATATGTTTGATTCGAATAATGGATTTTCAACACATTTTATGATTCTGATCAAACCGGACAGAGGCGAAACTGGGTCATTTGATTCAAATCATTTTTTACATTTGATTCGAATCATTTTCCTGATGTCCATTTCTGTTTGATTTGATTTGAATCAAATTTTGAACATGATTCGAATCACACACTTTTTCAACATTTTTTCGGGGCTGTTGCATTTGATATGAATCATTTTTTGTACATGATTCGAATCAGCTCATGATTCGAATCACGTGGCTCATGATTCAAATCACATTTTCCTCTGATTCGAATCAACTTACATATTTTCAAATTTTTGTTTTCCTTTTATTCCACTACACTTGCTCATTTAATTCAAATCATAGTTTGCTCTTGATTCAAATCTAACTTTTTTTCAACCATTTTCTGTGCTTAATCTCAAGCACATATAAAACATTTTTTTTCATCACTTCTTACATAACATATATCATTATGATCATATTTTCAGTGTGATTTTAGTGAAAAATCATTTTCCTCTGTTTTGAGTGTTCAAAGTCTTGCAACAAAATTCTTGCATCTTCAACTTCTTTTGGTTCAGATCTTGATAGTGAGAGATTTGTAATTGATTGAAGGAGGCAAGTCCTTGAAACTAATCTTTCTTGGAGATCTTATTGATTTTTTTAGGTTGTTATCAAGATTGAGGTGATTGTCAATAGTGATGATAAATTCCATTGAAAAGTAGGTTCTTTTCTCCACAATTGCCTTAGTAATGACTATATGGAAGGCTACAAATAAGGGGGAGTTCTTCTCAGATCTTTGGACAATACATCGCTCAAGGAATCGGTAAGATCAAGGGGTTGATAGCTACACACGAAGGCTTTGAGCAGAATTAATGATATTGGAAGATTCAAGAAACGTAATTTGAGTAAAGATTATGTAGAAGAGTTTGACTGTGTGCTGTATACAAGTCAAGATCCAAATAGGAGATTTATTTTCTCAGTTGTATTGTGGATTGATGATTATATGAATTCTTGGAAATATTTTTAAAATAATAAGGAACTATGCAGGTTCTAATGGAAAACCATTGAAGAGTGCACGTAGGCAAAACAAGGACGAACGGCGAAGCACTATAGATCTCGGTGTCATCTCTCTCTCTCTCTCTCTCTCTCTCCCCTCTCTCTTTCTCTATCCATCTCTCCCTCTCCCTCTCTTACTTTTGCATTTAATTTTGTAGTATTTGCATGCTTATGTTTTTCAATTCCTTTGTAGCTTATCATTTGTTCATTGATAGCGAGTTATTATGTAAGCATTAGGTTTTGTTGGAATTGGATAACTTGTTAAGCTAGATTGGGGATTAAATTTTCTGAGAAACAAATTGACATTAGAATTCTATTCATTGAATCATTGTGTAAACACTTCTTGTGAATTACACAATTGAATCAATCCACACCTAGTGTTTTATCATATTCATCTTTGATATTTGTGTTAACTTGTAATACCCCAAAATTTGCCCTCTCATTTCTTCATATCATCTAGCATGAGCTTTCATTTCATTGCATTGCATTCAAGCATAGAAAAAAATAAAACATCAAGCATTGCATTGCATCTTGCATAAGGGCATGTGATCAGTGGTTCTCTAAGGTGTTGATCATCCAAAGCAAAGGAAATAAGAGCCAAGGGTATCCCACAAGCTTAAAAGGTCTCTTACATTATATGTCATCTCAATTAATCCCACAAAGGCATGGGAAGAGGAGAATTCATCAAGAAGATTGGGCAGTGCATAACCTCCTACACAAGGCAGTCAAAAATTGGGATTTGACCCTCAAATGGGCAAGCTCTTTGGGTTTTTGTCATCTCCAAATGGCATATCTCATCATTGTTTGAGAAGATATACATCATATTCAGAGGAATTTGGATTTGGAGGATGTGTTATTTCCTCCTAACCAGAGGGTGCCAAAATTAGGGTTTGACCTAAAGTCAGTTTATCTCTGATTTTTTGGGCAAGACTTGATCTCATGGTATTCCTTATGTTTTTAAGTGTATATGGATGGAAAATTGCTCATCAATTGGTTTCAGAAGGGTTTCAATTGATCAGTTGCTTGATAGTCAAGAAATTGGGGAAAAAGTCAATTGTGCAGTGAAAAAAGTCATCTCTTGACTTTCTAAGGTCAAATTCAGGAATTCATGTTATATAGGTTCATTGGACAAGATTTGATCAAGAAATGATGGAGGAATAATGAAAAATCAAGAAATCACAAAACTGCCAAAAATAGAAACTTTAGGGTTTCCAAAAATGGCAACTTTAGACCATTTTGCACCCTACTTTGAGGCTCTCTTTCTCCAAGATAAAAGCTCCAAACCTCAGGCCCAAGTTGAGCCAATTAAAGTTCTTGTACTAAGCTTCAAATCCATATAAAGAACTCCTCTATTGGATAAAAATTGAGTGAGTTATGGTTGATCAAAGTTTGAGAAAACTAGGTCCAAAATCAAGTCATGACCAAGCATGCCCAGGCCCACGCGCCATAATTTTGACAAACACCTGGTGTGCCAAATGTCAAGCTGAATTTCTTCAAGATAAAAGCTCCAAATGAAAATCTTTTCAACATCAAAGTTGTTCCTTTCCATGCCCTCTTCAATGTTGTTGTTGGACAAATGTTGATTTGATCAAGTTATGATGGAGATATATTGGTCCAAAGTTGGTTGCTTCACACTGAAAATTCCCTAAGTCATCATGCCTTGCCTGCAGACCAAGTAACATGCCATGCACCAGTCATGATTTCCAATATTTCAGGTCATTTTTGAGCAAGATGGAGGCCTCATTTCTAATCTTGTCTCACACCAAGCTTGTAGTATTACACTTCTTCTTTCCAATGATCCCAAAACCTCATCAAACCATTCACTAAATTGAGAGATTTCCACTTGCAAATCACCATGCTTGTCACTGATGCATTAACAGCTTGGTGCACGATTTTGGTTTAAGCTTACAACAAACATTTGTGTACTTTTGTTTCTTCATTTAGTCAAACCATTTCCTTACATGCATGCATACTTGCCTTGACATACATGGAAATGGAAAAGAACCAAACTCGTGGAACAAGTTTTTCTGCTGCACCACTGATCTTGCACGAATTCATCAGCACCTTTCTTTTCACCAACCTCACCATAAACTCCATGAACCTCAGCCTCACTACATCCCAACCCTCAATGACTCGCCCCTAACTAACTTGACTCAGTTAGTTAGGGTGCACTCACCTTAACCCAAGCAACTCATTAAATTCACTCAGTTGACCAGTGGAGTTAACTTCTAAACCACAGATATAAATTAAAAAACTCTTCACAAATTCATTCTAACTCTCCTTTTTTCATTTTGACTCAAAACACTATCAAATTCTCTCTACTCTCTCACTCAGATCTCACACGATTTCACTATTTTTCTCAATCATCTTTATCATTTGGTGACTATCAATCAAGAACATTCAAGAACAAATTCATCTCTCCAAGTTCAACACCATTACAGTCATTGTTTCTCTGCATTCTCCAAATCAAGAGGCATTTATTTTGCTTAAACTTGACGTTCTACAAGCTCAAGATATCAAGTTCTATGGTTTTCTCAAGTACTTCAAAGTTCTACATAGTTTCAGGTTTTTTCCCCTCAACCTTTTTCTACTAAATTCAGCTTGTTTTCATGGTGTCTTTAGCTTATTAGAAGCTGCGTGCGTCCTGGCTAGTTGATAGGCCTCTTAGAGGCATAGTTTCAAAACCTAGGGCAACTTTAATCTCTTCGATTTTCTTTGTACATGTATGATATGTGAAAACTAAGCCTATATTAGTGATCTACTCAACTTCAGCTTCATTTCTATGTGCATGATGAGCATTTCTGTGAAAATTGATGACTGTGTGTGGTGGTTGCTCGCCGGAGAAGATGACCGGAGGTCCTTCTCTGGCCGGTGGTTTGCAATTGTTAGGGTTTCTAAGTTTTAAATGTGGCCATTGGATCGTTTCATCGTGCGGTTATGGACATGCCAACGCATTAAAATTCACGTGTTGTGCACATGCTCTATTTGACTTCAGAATGATTAGGTGTGTATGTGTACACGTTGCTTATGATAGACTGCATCTTTGATTCATTGGATGTGCCTGATTATTTGATGATCTCATATTGACTTTGATCCAACGTCTTGCATGATGCCAGCGCATTAATGATGTGTGGTCTCTCACGTGGTCTCAAATGTTTAATTTCTGATGATTACATGTGCGCGTGTGTATGGTAATTGGTGTGCACTGATGTTCTGATCCATGTGATACGCATGCTTATTTTGATAATATTTGACCAACTAATCCTATGGCCATGATTGCATCTTCACTTGACTGCACGCACACGTAACCACACTTAATCACAAATGTAACTGGATTGGACTTAACTGCTCTTTGCACCCCACACTAAGCCCATTGTCATTTTTGAACGTGAAAATTACTTTGTTTGCACCCCTCCCCATTTCTTCTACTCTTTTATTTCTTTTTCTATACTTGTTTGGTTTCCTTGTTTTAAAAATACCAAAACATCATGAAAAATTCTACAAATATTCATGTGATATCTTAATATGTTTAAATAATTTTCCATATTTTTTAATTTTGATTTTGTGAATATTTGCATATCAATCCATGATTTTCTTGTATTTCTTTTGAAACTTGTTTCTATTTTTCATACCTTCATTTCAAAAATTTATTTCTCATAGATTCTTAAAAATTTTTGTATCAATCTTTTTGCATCCATTCAGTAACATCCAAAACTTCATAGAAATATTTTGTTTCATTTTTAGAACTTTCTTTTATTGCATTTAGGTCCTCCATCCTTGCATTTTGGTTCACAGTTCATAAGTGACTATTGCTTAATTGTTTGAGGTCCTTTCTTTCTGAATTTTTGTATAGGATTTTGGTATGATATTTGCCTCTGGTTGAGGTCTCTTGAGACCTAAATTGATGATTTTTCAATCATGTTTGGTATTTGTTTGGTGACTCTTGTTTGAGGCCCCCTTTTGTGAAATTCCTTGATCATGTTTGTTTACTTGCTTGAGAAGGCACTTGTGCCATTGTATGATATCATTCTTCTGGACTTCTTGAGCCATGTTTAGATCATTGTAGGTCTGTTGAATGAAATTATAGGTCATTGGTTTGAAGTTGATGCTTCTTTGTGTACATGTTCAATACTTGTTTCACATGTCTCTTTTGACCTAATTCCTCACTCTTTTTCATCTAAGTGCCAACTTGACTTGTAATTGGTTTGTTTATGCCATGTCATACTATTCATTTACATTTCATATGACACATGTCTCTGACTTTAAAGCATTGCATTCATTCCATATTCCATTTATGTCTTACTTTGCATACTTGAACATGTTTCATCCAAATGCATGTTTCTTTTTCTCCTAGCTTCTAAATGACTTGTAATTGCTTGAATGTGATTGATTTGTGCATCTTATCCTCATCCTAACATGTCATACCACTTCTGACTTTGATACTTGAATTTCATCTTGAAGTTTTTTAGGTTTGACTTATGCCTTAAGTAACTTCTTTCCATGTTAAATCCATGTTCATATCTTCTTACTTGTTCTCCTAAGCACTCTTAATGTTTGAATGCTTTATAGTATGCCTCATTTGACATTTGTATACCATGTTTAGGCACATGTTTAGGTCATCCACATTCTGACTTTAACATTACTTGAAGCATTATTGCATAATTACCTTACATATCCACTCATTCTTCATCTATTTTTTCCATGATTCACTTCTTTGGCGTTTAAGATCTTTAGTTGTGTATAGTTTATTCTTGTTTGATAAATTAACATTAGAGAATACCTTTAGAGCATAGATTCTGATCTTGATTGAGACTCATCTCTTAGGAGCTTTATCCTTTAGCTCTTAACTTGTTTGTTCACCAATTGTTATTCTTTTTCTTATTGCATTACTTGTAAATTGTTTTGAACTAACATTTTCATGTAGGTGCTAAAGGTAAGTAAGTGGGTGGACTTAGTTCCACATGCATTTCTTTCTCTTATATTCTCTTATTTCATTTAATCATTCAAATTTGTGTTTGATAAGCATTTACATGCTTTCATTGAATAACTTTTCTTTCATCCCTCTTTAAGACCAACTTAACTTCCATCTTGGAAGTAAGTTGCTTCTTTTGCTCTTCTTTTTCTTTCTTTTAGAAGTAGGTTTGTTAAACCACATTAACCATAGGATCTCCAAGCATGCTAACACTAAGGTGTGTCTTAGTCTCCCATTAGATTTTACCTTTCTTCTCCATTTCAGCCTCTTCTCTCATCTTATAATAAAGGTAAAAAATACTTAATAAAGGCATAACAAATATTGTATTTGAGCCTTTCATGTGAGAATAAGATAGTGAGGGGTCTTCTCTCACTTTCTTAGAATGTTTAGCGTATGTCCCGTCTTGGGTCGATATGCGAGGCATTCGATCCTACATGAGAGATTTAAATACAATACGAGTTACAAAACAAAAAACAATCAAAATACTTCTTTCTTAAAAGACAAAAACAAACAACAATTCTCTTCTCATCTCTTTCACTCATTCCTTAAGGACTCGTCACGTCCGTTCCACCGCAAACAGGTAACGCCTAAGTCTCCCTACAGCGAGCTGCAACACCTTACTGCTAGAACGCGCACGTTGACGTTTCCGCTAAAAAACACAAACAAACTTTCCCTAGGTGAGGGGAACTACGTCGCTCTGATTCTCATGTTCCCGATGAGATACGTAGGCAGTGGGGTAGGGCCCATTCGAGCACTTCTTTTATTTTCCCTAAATTTGTTTCTCTTTCCCTTTCCATTCTTTTTCCAGTATCTTTTCTACACCCTTTGATCGAGACAAGCAAGTGTGGATCTCATCGGGTACGATGGACGCGTGGGGGTGCTAACACATTCCCTTCGCGTAACCGACTCCCGAACCCAGTTTCTCTTGGTCGCAAGACCATGCTCTTTCCTTTCCCCCAGGTTTATGCGGTGTTTCCTTTCCCTCTCTTGGGATAAATACACATTGCTGGCGACTCTGTTTTGGTGCCACTTTCGCGTTTGTACTTGGATGAAAATCCCGGGAGCAACAACTGGCGACTCTGCTGGGGACAGATTGACCTCTTGCTGGTCCATCCCTAAGCGAGTCAATCCAAACGCTTGTTTGTTTTTTTTCTTTCCTTCATTGGGTGTTTACTGTGCTTTATTTTGCTGTTTATTTACTTTACTGTATTTACTGTATTTTAGCATTACATATCATATTATTACTGTTGTGCTGGACTGGTTTTCTATTTGGCGGGATGGGATTTCTGAGAGATAAGCCCATTACACAGGCTTGAGTATACACTTAGGATTAAAGTGGAGAGTAGTGGGACCTACGTGTCGTCTGGAGTGTGTTGGGTATTCACGAAATTCACAGCCAGACGAGGCTATCTTGGGACATAATCTGACGTGCGTATCTT
The DNA here is from genome assembly GCA_022829125.1 of Lathyrus tuberosus. Classification (NCBI taxonomy): domain Eukaryota; kingdom Viridiplantae; phylum Streptophyta; class Magnoliopsida; order Fabales; family Fabaceae; genus Lathyrus; species Lathyrus tuberosus. Next base: position 2,191,943 of record JALAZF010000435.1, read on the forward strand.
GCGCATTTCAGGATGTCGATCTAGAGAGCTGTCGACTCTGGTGACCGATCTTTGAGGACCTTAGTGGAAACATCCCTCTTTAGTGGTGACAGCGGCAAACCATATTCTGTGGCAAACCCATTCGCACCCGAGGGCCCACTTTGGAACTTGCATAGGATGGCCTTTATTTTTGAGGTGAATCACTGGACGACCTCTTTGATTGGCATAACATTGTATCCTTCGGGCTGAATGTGCTATTGCTTCTCAAACCTCCGAAACTGAGGATCCTCATTTTCTAAGTATCCACATGTGAGTGTGTGTGGGATGTTTACAGGTTTGCAGGTAACCAAGCTTCCTACATACCCTGTCCTGTTGGTACTATTATATACAGATGGTGTTTCCTATTACAGTGGTTTGACACTCGCCCACAGAAATGTTATCATATTTATACAGACACAACGCACACAGTCCAGCACAGACACCTGATGACCTGATCACATGCCCTTTTGCATTGCATTATCATATCATAACGGTTGTGTTTGTCATTTACAGGTGCATAATACACTTCTGATTCCAATCCATGGGTTCAACAGAGAATGACGAGAAGAGGAAGAACAATGTTTCTTACAAGTTTCCAGACCCTACCTTGGATTTACTGCTCAAAGTTATAGATATGGCTGGTCCGGGTGTTCTTGATAGGTTTCAAAAGAAGTACGGGAATTTGGTTAAGGTGGTCCGTACTATCACAAAGTATGAACATGATGCTTTGCACACTCTGCTGCAATTCTACGAGCCTTCATTGAGATGTTTCCTCTTTCCAGATTACATTTTGATTCCAACACTGAAAGAATTCTCATTTATTTTGGGGATTTCGATCACGTCGGCAATACCGTTCTTTTCTGGTAGTTCTCCTAGTACAAAAGAAATTGCTGCTGCAATGCAAATAGATCAGTCAGTGATAAAGAGGGGTGTGAGTAGCAAAAACGGAGTTGACGGATTTCATCTGGAATTCCTCTCTGATCAAGCTCAAGAGGCTGCTAATGCTAAAAACTGGACGATTTACAATTCCATTCTGGCTCTCTGCATATATGGCCTAGTTCTTTTTCCCAATCAGCAAGACTTTGTGGATATGCAGGCGACGAGAGTTTTCGTTCTTAAAAATCCAGTCCCTACTTTGTTAGGAGATTTTTATCATTCTGTGCATTACAAGAACGAGAAAAGAAGGGGATGACCTGTTAGTTGGTGTACTCCACTGTTGTACCATTGGCATTTCAAGCATTTGCCTCAATCAGGTGCCTTTGTGGAAACCATAGATGTTGCGAAATGGTCCAAGCGAATGATAGGTTTAACTGCTGATAATATTATTTGGTTTGATCATCGGTTATTGAGAATAGAGCTTATCACAAGATGCGGAAAATTTCCAAATGTACCCCTGATTGGCATAAAAGGAGGGATCAATTATAATCCTGTTTTGGCCATCCGACAGTTCGGGTATGCTTCCAGGAATCCTCCTACGGAGCAAGACGTTGAAGAATCTTTGTTCTTTATAGGAACTAAAGATGAGAAGTTGACAGAAGTAGTGAATGCTTGGAAATATAAGCATAAAGATGGAAAAACGGTTTTTGGGAAAGGAGATTGTAGGTCTTATCCTGAATATGACAGATGGATCGCGATGAAAGTAAAAGAACTGCTTTTACCCTTTTCAAGGGAACCTTTTTTATGTTCAGGAAAGCCAGAACAGCCAACCATGGTGGCTATTGAAGAGTGTGAAAAGTGGCAGAAGATAGTAAAAGAGCTTCAAGCAGAGAATGCTGGTATAAGTAGCTGTCTCCAAAAAGCCCTGCATGACAATAAAGATCTAGAAGGAAGAGCTCAAAAGGCAGAAAAGATCTTAGCAGCCAAAGAGAAAGATTTTTATGAAAGAGCACAACACTTCCAGAAGATCAGCAAAGGTGTTGATGCTGCTACTCAGGATCACAAGACAACTAAATAGGACTTAGCTCAGACCAAAGATACATTGGCCAAATTCCAGAGAGCATGGGATGATGTTAGAATTGAAAATGCTGAGTTACAGGAACAATTGAAGATTAAAGACGAAGAGCTTAAGAAGGCACATGAGCAGAGGAGAAAGTATCGGGAAAGCCTCGGTAAAAGTCAAGAACAGTTAGAAGAAGCTAGAAGAGAGCTAACGAATACCAAGAAAGAGCTTGAAAAAGTCATGATAGAAAGGGAGATACTCAAGACGCGAGCTGGCATAAAGAGACAAAAAGGAGTGTGCGATGACGAAGCTTTGATGCTGCATATGGGTTCCTTAACTGAGGTTCTTGAGAAAAGGGATGTTTTGATCAAAGAGATGATTGAAAAGCCGAATCACCAGCATACTCGCATACTATTTGAGGAGATCAAATACACAAGTGATAAGCTGAAGGACGTGGAATTATCAGACTGAGGTTCTTTTTCTTGTAATTTGTTGTTAATGGTTACCATCAGGCTTGTTGATGGATCCATCTTTCCCTTGTATTTCATTTGTTGATGAGCCTCTTTTGAATGTACTTGAATACTTTGTTGAATGGGGATGAGTAGTTTTATTCAAAATTAGTCCTTATCAGATATCTGTACACAAGCACATGACCACGACACGTCTCTGTATATCACAATTTCTGATCTTCAGATTTCTTTGGTTAAGATTGGAATCAGGGTGTAAGGCACCTCGGAAATGATAAACATGACATTTGCATTGCATTGCATATCATTTTACATGTTGTTTGCTTTGCAGGTACTTGTTGCAGGAGATCTTTAACCTTTATTTGGTTTCAGGCATTATAGCTGAGAATCACGTACACCGATACTCAACTCGAAGAAATCAAGCAAGGATTATGGATCAAATACAGAATGATTTGGCTGAAATGAGGGCACGCATGGACCAGTTCATGACCCTCATGACTGGTATGGCACAAACTCAAGAGAGATTGAGGCTTCTGGTCGAGCGTTCAGAGACTACGCCAGGAGGTAATCAGAATGACAATTCACAGACTCATGGCACTCCTCCTCCTGTTGGCAATCCTCCTCCTGTGGGCAATCTGGGTAATGGAAATGGCAGAAATGTTGGTGGTATTCAAGAAGATGTTTTGGAAGACCAATTTACTCTGCTGGATGCTGAGATGGGTAATCCTAATGATAAAAGGTACGATGAGTTAGCTGAGAAGATTCGGGCCATAGAGTGCAAGAATTCTATAGGTATTGACGTTACTAGTTTGGGATTGGTACCAGGAGTCAGAATTCCTCCAAAGTTCAAGCCGCATACTTTCGATAAATATCATGGCAATACGTGTCCCCGGACACATATTCAAGCTTATTTTGGGAGGATTTCAGCCCATACAGATGATGAGAAGTTATGAATGCATTACTTTCAAGACAGTCTGGCTGGAGCTTCTTTGACCTGGTATATGAAATTGAACAGAGTTGCTGTGAGAAGTTGGAAGGATCTGGCAGAAGCATTCCTAAAGCAGTACCAGTACAATATTGACATGGCGCCCAACCGCACTCAACTGCAAGGGTTATCACAGAATGCTAAAGAAAGTTTCAAGGAATACGCTCAAAGGTGAAGAGAGATGGCTGCACAGGTTCAACCTCCTTTGCTGGATAGAGAAATGGTAGACATGTTTATGGGCACCCTGCAAGGGGCATTTCTTGAAAGGTTGGCTGCTTGTCCATCAACCGGATTTGCTGATATCGTGATTGCTGGAGAAAGAATAGAAAGTCTGTTGAAATTTGGGAAGATCCAAGACGTAAGTGAAGCTGGCTCTTCTGGGACGAAGAAACCATTTGCTAGTGGTCAGAAAAGAAGAGAAGGTGATACCAACGCTGTATATAGAGGATGAGGCAGAGGGCGTTCTCAAGCGTACCATCAAGTAGGTGCAGTGACAATCCCAGCACCATCTGTTCAGCAGCAACAACCACCACAACAAGTTCAGCAGCAACAGCACAACCTCCTTTCCAACAGAAATCTAGGCAGAGGGATCGTAAGATTGACCCTCTCCCCATGACTTATTCAGCGTTGTTACCACAATTACTCAAGTTGAAGTTGGTTGAGCTTCGTACTATGAGACCTCCTGCCGCTGGCAACTTGCCACCTAATTTTGACGTTAACGCCCGCTGTGAGTTCCACTCGGGTGCTCAGGGGCATACCACTGAGAAGTGTTGGGCATTTCAGAATAAGGTGCAAGACTTGATTGATGCCAAAGCAATCAATTTCTCATTACTTCCTAATGTTCTCCAGAACCCTATGCCTGATCATGGTGTGGCAGATGTGCGTGCTATTGAAGACGGAAGGAGGTTAAATTTGGTAACGAATATCAGTCAGGTGAAGACTCCGTTGCTAGTGGTGAAGGATCGTTTGTTGAAGGGACAGGTGTTCCCGGGTTGTGATCAAGATTTTTCTGAATGTATAAGTCAGAAGAATGGCTGTGATAAGTTGAGAATTGGTTTGCAAAGTCTGATTGACGAGGGACGTCTACAGTTTGACCGGGCTGTGAAAGAAACTGATGAGGTGTCAACTGTGACCATTTATTATACTCCTGTTGAGATCCAGGTGCCTGCAGGTACAGCTCCTGTAGCAAGTGTCATGCAAGAAAGATCCAATCCTATTACCATCACGGTGCCAGGACCAGTTCCGTTTACATCTACGAAGGCAATCCCATGGCACTATGGGGTAGACGTGTATTACGAAGGGAAAAAGCAGGAAGTCGGGACATCAGCCAGTTCAAATATTGATAATGTGGGTGGTGTAGGTGGCTTTACTCAGAGCGAAAGGTTGTTTGCTCCCCAAATGTTGCGCAGTGATAAAGAAGTTGAGGCCGCGGCCAAAGCTAAAGGAAAATAGGTGGTCGAAAGTGTGCCTGTGCTCGAAACAGAGACAAAGATTACCTTTGACAACGAGGTGGAAGAGGTCATGAGGATAATAAAGAAAAGTGATTATAAGATTGTCGATTAACTGAACCAGACGCCCTAAAAAATTTCAATCTTGTCATTGTTGATGTGTTCTGACGCACACCGGGAGGCTTTATTGAAAGTGTTGAAGAGAGCATATGTTCCACAGGAAATCACTGTTAATCATCTTGAGGGTGTAATTTCTAACGTCAATGTCAGCCATGGATTGGGTTTCACAAGTAGGGATTTGACTTCTGAAGGAAGAAACCACAACAAAGCTTTGCACATTACAATGGAGTGTAGGGGTGCAGTGTTGTCTCACGTGTTGGTAGACACTGGTTCCTCACTCAATGTCTTGCCTAAGAAGGCGCTGATGAAGCTGGAAGTTGATGGTTTGATTTTAAGGCCAAGTGATTTGGTTGTCCGAGCGTTCAATGGAACGAAAAGATCTGTGTTTGGTGAAGTGGAATTACCAGTGCAAATTGGACCGTAAGTGTTCAAATCTACATTCCATATGATGGATATACAGCCTGCGTATAGCTGCTTATTAGGCCGCCCTTGGATTCATGCGGCCGGGGCTGTTACATCCACCTTACACCAGAAGCTGAAGTATGAGTTCGAGGGACAAGTTGTGACAGTGTGCGGTGAGGAAGACATTTTTGTTAGTCATTTGTCCACGTTCAAGTATATTGAGATGGATGGGGAAATTCACGAAATGCTTTGCCAGTCGTTTGAAGCGGTGAATATTGACAACGTGCCTGAATCTTCCCTTGCACCAGATAGAGCCGGTACATCCATTTCGTCCTATAAACAAGCTGTCGAGGTTGTCAGAGCAGGAAATGTCCAAGGCTGGGGCAAGCTGGTAGAGACACCAATGAAGGAGGACAAATTTGGTATTGGTTATCATCCTTCTATGACTTCAGCTGCAGAGAACAGTGAACCCATCACTTTCAGCAGTGGGGGAATCATTTACCCAGATCAGTCTTGTGCAGCTACAAAAGATGGTGTTGGCAGTGACTGTGACTTGGACAACTGGGTACGCCCACGTGCTCCGGGACAACCATTGCAGAATTGGTCTGCTGAAGAAGTCATCCGGGTTACTCTTCAAACAGAGTAATTTTCTTTGTTTTTCTAACCATAATGCATGTTAAAATCTTGCGCTCTACCCAAGGCGTATAGATTCATTTGTAGGGCCACCCTATTTTCATTTGCAATTTTAATCATCAATAAAGGACGTTTTGCACTCAAATTTTGCTCCCTGTCTTTCATTTTTATTTTTGCACAAATAATAAAATGGCAATGTTTTGTTTGTTGTTGTTTTAAAAATAAATTCTAAAATAAAGCATGAACCCATTCGTGCAGACTTGATCCTTCGGATTCCATTGATGACGATTCTGCTATGGCTATGTATGACTTTGACAAACCGATTTATCAAGCCGAAGAAGGGGATGAGAAGGGCTGTGAACTCCTTGAGGAACTATCCAGATTGTTAAAACAAGAGGAAAAGACCATCCAGCCTCATCAAGAGACCATAGAGATCATTAATATTGGTACCGAGGATGCTAAGAAAGAGATCAAGATTAGTGCCAGCCTGCAAGCAGATGTGAAGAAAGCTTTGACTGAGATGTTGTGTGAATATGTTGATATCTTCGCCTGGTCGTATCAAGACATGCCGGGGCTGGATACTGATATTGTCGTGCACAGGCTGCCATTGAGAGAAGAATGCCTGCCAGTCAAGCAGAAACTTCGTCGAACTCATCCCGATATGGCCATCAAGATCAAAGAAGAAGTTCAGAAGCAGTGGGATGCAGGGTTTCTTGCTGTGACCAATTATCCTCCTTGGGTTGCCAACATCGTGCCGGTGCCAAAGAAAGACGGAAAGGTGAGAATGTATGTAGATTATCGAGATCTTAACAAAGCTAGCCCAAAAGATGATTTTCCACTACCCCACATCGATGTACTGGTTGACAATACAACTCAGTTTTCAGTGTTCTCGTTTATGGATGGTTTCTCCAGGTACAACCAGATTAAGATGGCACCTGAGGATATGGAGAAAACCACATTCATTACCCCATGGGGTACATATTGTTATAAGGTGATGCCTTTTGGGTTGAAAAACGCAGGGGCAACGTACCAGCGGGCAATGGTAACATTATTCCATGACTTGATTCACAAAGAGATTGAATGTTATGTGGATGACATGATTTCCAAGTTGCGAACGGAAGAGGAACATCTGATTAACTTGAAAAAGTTGTTTGAAAGGTTGAGAAAGTTTCGTTTGAGATTGAATCCAAATAAGTGCACTTTTGGGGTGCGTTCTGGAAAGCTGCTGGGTTTCATTGTGAGCGAAAAGGGGATTGAGGTTGATCCTGCCAAAGTGAAAGCAATACAAGATATGCCTGAACCGAGAACAGAAAAAGAGGTTCGTGGTTTTCTGGGTAAATTGAACTACATTGCAAGGTTCATATCTCACCTAACAGCCACGTGCGAACCAATATTCAAACTGCTAAGAAAATATCAAACGGTCAGGTGGAATGACGATTGCCAATTGGCATTCGATAAAATAAAAGAATACTTGCAGGAACCTCCAATCCTCATGCCTCCAGTTTCAGGAAGGCCTTTGATAATGTATTTGACAGTGCTTGAAGGTTCTATGGGTTGTGTTCTCGGTCAACACGACGAGACAGGTAGGAAGGAGCATGCTATCTACTACCTAAGCAAAAAGTTCAATGACTGCGAGTCCCGATACTCAATGCTTGAGAAGACATGCTGTGCACTTGCATGGGCTGCTAAGCGGTTGAGGCAGTATATGATCAGGCACACAACTTTGTTGATTTCAAAAATGGATCCTATCAAATACATTTTTGAGAAACCAGCGCTAACAGGCAGAGTTGCACGGTGGCAAATGGTTTTGACAGAATATGATATCCAGTATACTTCTCAAAAGGCCATCAAAGGAAGTATCCTGTCAGACTATCTTGCGCAACAGCCGATTGATGATTACCAACCCATGAAATTTGATTTCCCTGATGAGGACATCATGTTTCTCAAAGCTAAAGACTGTGAGGAACCACTCCCGGAGGAGGGGCCAGACCCTGAATCCAAATGGAGTTTGATGTTTGATGGGGCTGTCAACATGAATGGGTGCGGAGTTGGAGCAGTTCTTATCACGCTGGAAGGTGTTCACATGCCTTTCACTGCCCGAATAACCTTCGGATGCACCAACAATGAAGCAGAATATGAAGCTTGTATAATGGGGATTGAGGAGGCGATTAATTTACGAATTAAGACCCTTGATATCTTCGGTGATTCAGCTTTGGTAATCAATCAAGTGAAAGGGAGTTGGTACACGCACCAAGCAAATCTGGTTCCGTATAGAGATTATACAAGGAGATTGCTGACATTTTTCACAACAGTGAAGCTGTACCACATTCCTCGAGATGAAAATAAGTTTGCAGATGCCCTGGCCACATTATCTTCCATGATCAAAGTGCAAAGATGGAATCATGTCCCTAAGATCGAAGTATCTCGTCTTGACAGACCTGTATTTGTGTTTGCTGTTGATGCAACGTCTGATGACAAGCCATCGTTTCATGTCATCAAGTGTTTCTTGAAAAGTCAAGAGTACCCGCCTGGGGCATCTGCCAAAGATAAGAAGACGTTGAGAAGGTTATCTAGTGGCTTCTTCTTGAATCAGGATGACGTGCTGTACAAACGGAATTTTGACATGGTTCTGCTCAGATGCGTGGATAGACACGAAGCAGACCTGTTAATGCAGGAAGTATATGAAGGCTCTTTCAGTACCCATGCCGGAGGTCACGCAATGGCTAAGAAATTATTGAGGTCAGGATATTATTGGTTGACAATGGAAGCGGATTATTGTAAGTACGCCTGCAAGTGTCACAAATGCCAAATTTATGCAAACAAAGTGCATGTTCCTCCAAATCCGTTGAGTGTCATGTCATCCTCCTTGGCCCTTTGCCATGTGGGGCATTGACATGATCGGAAAAATTGAGCCTACTGCTTCAAACGGCCATCATTTCATCTTGGTTGCCATTGATTATTTCACTAAATGGGTTGAAGCAGCATCTTATGCCAATGTCACTAAATAGGTGGTAGCTCGTTTCTTGAAACGGGATATCATTTGTCGCTATGGAGTGCCCGAGAGAATCATTACTGATAATGGTTCTAATCTGAATAATAAAATGATGGCCGAGCTATGTCGGGACTTCAAAATTAAACATCACAATTCTTCTCCGTATCGCCCGAAGATGAATGACGCTGTGGAGGCGGCCAACAAGAATATTAAGAAGATTGTGCAGAAAATGGTTGTCACATACAAAGATTGGAATGAAATGTTACCATTCGCCTTGCATGGGTACCGAACGTCAGTACGCACGTCCACTGGGGCAACACCATTCTCACTTGTATACGGTATGGAGGTTGTACTGCCGGTTGAAGTGGAGATTCCATCCCTAAGAGTCATGATGGATGTCAAGTTAGACGAAGCGGAATGGGTTCGTGCCAGATTTAATCAGTTGAGCCTTATTGAAGAGAAACGACTGGCAGCTGTGTGTCATGGGCAGTTATACCAGCGGAGGATGAAACAGGCGTTCGACCAAAAGGTGCGTCCTCGGGTTTACAAAGTGGGAGATGTGGTACTCAAAAGGATCCTTCCTCCTAGTACAGATCAAAGGGGTAAATGGACTCCCAACTATGAAGGTCCATTCGTGGTTAAGAAGGTCTTCTCGGGCGGAGCCTTATTACTTACAACCATGGACGGCGAAGACTTTTTATCCCCTGTCAACTCAGATGTAGTCAAAAAATACTTCGCATAAATAGACCCGCTGGACAAAAAAAAAGAAATGTCCAGGCAAAAAAGGGCATCCCGTCGAACCACAAAAACAGAATAAAAAGGTTCGGGCAAAAATTAGGGATATAAAATAAAAAATTGTACACCCGGTGAGTTGAAAATCCGCAAGGACAACTCAGGCAAAAAAGGGTATCCCGGTGGATTGAAAACTCGAAGGGGCGGTCCACGCAAAAGAGGGATTTAAGCGAATGACTACGGTCCGAGTTATCTGTACTTCATCACCGTTTTAGCAACTGACGTTCCAAAGGGTAGGAATCAGTCTGATCACTCCTCAGAAGGCAAGGTCGGGGAGTCTTGAAGACATACTGGCCATAGCAGAATTGAAACTCAGTGGAATGCCGTTTTCACATTGTCATTAGGATAGTTTCTTTTCTCAATTTTCAGCGATCACCTCTTTCCAGGGATTGCTTCCTGATGTAATTGCCTATTCTGGGCCTTTTAATCAATAAATTGAATTTCAGTCAAATGCTTCTTATTTTGTTTTTTACTGCTTTGTTTGCAAAAACGTCCTAATTTTTGATAAAACATTGCATTTGAAAATACTGTAGCCTTACAAATAACATGCGCAGGAAAACATTTAAAATCACTTTGAACGTTGAATAATCCCGGATGGTGGATTCAAACCACGCAATATCCTGGGGCATGTGTGCATATTCTTTTGTTGTAGGTAACAGGTATAAGCATTCTAAGAGCAGGGATCATGTCCTCTAGACGAGGAATCACTGATTCCCACACGGAAGACTGGGGCAATCATGTTCAGGGAAGGGTTCACTTGTCACCCTTTTATCACAACGTTTAATGATTGAGTCCATCATTCGGTCGGCGGTCGGTTACGACGATTCGATATCAGTGAATTAAGTTTAACTGGGTATCGTTGTATCTTATTAAGTCGATTCTCTCATTCAGTACTTCCAACAGCTACAAGCTTTTCTGTGTCGATAACGGTTGCAAATTCCCCAGTAGAGTTGCTTCGCAGACACCGAAGTTAACGGTCAATTCCCAGTGAAGTCGCCAGGAGTTTGAAGATGCTTAATCTTCTGTAAAATCCTCTTATGACGATTTCTTCAGATCAGTTTGGTATCATGGAGCAAAAAGCAAGTTGTTGAACCTCCCAAACATGGGGCATCATATAATTTCCCAGCGAGATGTGTTCCAGATCTATTATCCCCAGTAGAGTGACCTCTCTGTTAATACGTCTAGCTCAAGTCTCGGCATCTGTCTAAGAGTTTGAAGGTGTTTGGTCTTCTGTAAAATCCTCTTAAGAGACATTCCCCAGCGAGAGACGCTGTGAAGCAATTCTCCCCAGCAGAGTTTGTTGTCAACTCATTATCCCCAGTGGAGTCGTCTAACGAAAGATCACCTAGAATGGGACATTGTGGCTCTTATTCTAAGCTTGACAGCTTGGTTCCTTAACAGATCGCAGTGCATTTGCTTTGTGTTTCCCCAGAAGACCTCTAGGGACTCTTTCTCAGCATGTTGCAATAGATTGTCTTCCAACTAGGATTCGCATATCCCCGGCAGAGTAGCCCTGATTCCCAGCAAGATCGTATCTCTGATAATTGTACTCCCCACAGAGTTCAACATTGAATCTTGTCAACAATACTCCCCAGCTGAGTTGTTTTTCTCCCCGCAAGAGGCTTATTAATCAACAGAATCTATTCCTCAGCAAGGTGGTAGTACATTCTTTCCCCAGCCGGGTTAGCAGGTTGATTCTCCCCGCAAAAGATCTCGGGCTTGATAGATCCTCAAGTAGAGTTTTAATAACTTTTATTCCCTAGCAGGACGTCATTCAAAAATTCTCATCCCCAGCGGTGTTGCTATGACCAGAATTCATCCCCAAGCAGATGAAGTAATTCTTGGCAGAATCATCACTCTCATACATCTCAAAGTCCAATTTATTTTTGGCAAGCGTGACAATTCGAAGCAAATAGATTGTCCATTCATTCTCCAACAGAGATACCATCCTTTCAGGAGTCTCTAAAGTCAAATCATTGATCATTGTTCCTCAGCAGAGTCAGCAGAGATGTCTGACATACATGCAGAGCATTATCCAGTAAAGTCCAACCGTAGATTGGCAAAAGGTCCATCCAAGGGTGGCAAATTCTTAAAGTCCAACCGTAGATTGGAAAAAGGTCTATCCAAGGGTGGAAAATTCTTAAAGTCCTACCGCAGATTGGTAAAAGTCCATCCAAGGGTGGCAAAGCAAGTCAAAGTCCAACCGTAGCTTGGCAAAAGTCCACCCGTAGTGTGGCAAGTCAGTAGTCGTCTGACTCCCTTTAAAAAACCGCAGCTAAGTCCAACCGTAGATTGGAAAAAGTCTATCCAAGGGTGGCAAATCATTAGCAAGTCCAACCGTAGATTGGCAAAAGTCCACCCGCAGTGTGGCAATTCAGCTGCAAAGTCCAACCGTAGATTGGCGAAAGTCCACCCGTAGTGTGGCAGGTCAGTAGTCGTCTGACTCCATTCAAAAAGATAGTCCACCCGTAGCGTGGCAAGCCAGTAGTCGTCTGGCGTTGTACCAAAAGACATTGTTAAAGTCCACCCGTAGTGTGGCAAGCCAGTAGTCGTCTGGCGTCATGCTAAAAGGCATTGTTAAAGTCCACCCGTAGCGTGGCAAGCCAGTAGTCGTCTGGCGTTGTACAAAAGACATTGCAAAGTTCACCCGCAGTGTGGCACGCCAGTAGTCGTCTGGCGTTGTTCAAAAAGACATCTCTTCAGTGTTATTCTTCATCATCATGAGTTTTCTTCAAGCAGAGTTCATTTGGTTGGGTTTATATCCCTTTTCTTTTTCTCCATAGAGTGCAAATTTTCTGGTTATTTTTGGTATTCAATCCCTCCATACCTTGAAAGTCTGACAGCAATCGCTATCATCCGTCCAGGTCTACAATGATTGAATAGGGGCAGCTGTAATACCCCAAAATTTGCCCTCTCATTTATTCATATTGTAATACCCAAAAATTTGCCCTCTCATTTTCATATCATTTAGCATATACTTTCATTGCATTGCATTCCATTCAAGCATAGAAAAATAAAGCATTGCATTCAGCATAGGACATGTGATCAAGGCATCTTCCTTTGGTTTGAGCTTTCAGAATATTATCAGTGAGCATCAAGGACCTCCGGTTGATCATGTTCTTTCTGCTTCATGACTTGTCTTCATTTTCAAGTTGTTCTCGGGGAATTGTTCTTGTATTGAGATTCTTGGTTATAAAGACAGGATATCTGTGGATTGAATTGCAAATCATTGGTCATGGTTGATTGAGCTTACTGATTGAATTGTGGGAATTCATTGAAGATATGAGTTTGGTGTAGAATTGAGCGTGTCGAGATTAGTTGTGTGGGCTACTTGAAATTCAAATTTCTACCATAAGCCCATTATTCATTTCCATTTTTCTTTGTCCATTTTCTATCCATTTTTAGTAACTTCCATAATATCCATTTGTTAACCAATTTTCCATTACAAATATCCATATCCATTTTAGTCAAAATCCATTTCTATGTCATTATCCATATCACTTTCTTCTTATCCATTTCAATTTCATCTCATTGCCCAATTCCAAATAACCATTTTCTTACCATTTTTCCAAATTCAAATACCCATTTTCAATCCATGTTTATAGATATCCATTCTAATTTTTATTTTATTTTTCTATTCAAATATCCAAAAGAATCTCTTGCTGGAGTATACAAAGAAAAATAATAGGTGTGGTCCTCAATAGAAATTTCAATTTGTTTGTGACTCTAGACTAGTGAATTTGTGTGGGAAAGTAACGTTTGGCTACACTAAAATAGGACCTTCTGTCATAGAAACGGATAAACCAATGCCAAGTGCAATATTCATTGTGAACTTTGACAAGCAGGGCCCTGTACTTATGGTAAAATTGAAGCTGGAGAGGGAAATCTTGCTTCTTTGGTATCAATCACGGTGGAACGTATTATACCTGATGGTAGATTTGAAACTGTTGACCTTACTTCAAGATTTCTTATACCAATAGTTTCGATACAATAAATTGTACAAGGTGCCACAATAATACGGTATGCTATAACCGTACAAAATGACGCAACCGAGGTTCGTATACGCAACAGAAGCACAAGCCCGTGAGCATAACAGCAAAAAGGAGGAGCTTATTATAACAACATACCAACTGAGAAATTCATAACAGCAGGAGATATATAATAGAAATTGATATCAGAACTTTCGCTAACATCATCATAACCTCCCTAACCGTTTTCTAACAACCTCCTAACTGCTTCTAACCATAACCTCCATTACCATCCCTAACAATCTCTAACGGTTAACAAAACTCTCTAACAGAAAATTGATCACAAAAAATTCAGAACGCCCAAAACTCTAGTCATCTTCAATTTCATTCTCTGCCAAAATTTCCATAATCTTCAATCGCCTTCAACCTTCAATTCTCCGCATTCTGCAACTTTCCTCTACCAACTTTCTACTCTTCCATTGTTCTTCAACCTTCAACCTGCAACATCACCATCCTTCATTGGTTCCTTCAACCTCTTGAGCCTTCACCAGCCTTCGATCTTTCTCTCAATACAATTCACCTTCATCTTCAAGAAGGTTCTCCAGTTCTTCTTCAAATCGCAACTGCGAGAACCTTCATACACCTTCAAATTCCAACTCACGATTCTGCACCTGAGAATCAATAACGTCAACATCCAGAACCTGCAATTAGCAACGTCGCATCATCGGCATCATCGTCAATTCTGCACTAACACGTTCATTTCAACCTTCAAGCTCATCTTCATCTCCAGTTTCCACTCTCTACAAAGGCTCTGCAAAACAAAGAACAATTCACAATCTAATTCAAGAACTGTGATAATGGCAATAGCGTCACTTCAACAAACTTGCAAAATCAAGAACGCACGCGCAACAATTCAACATCACACGAGAAATCATTTTGCACACAAACGTCACGCCGGAGGAAATTCGCAACAACAACGATGATCCACGACACGCAGCAGAGAACAAAGAAGAAGTAGACACACCTGTGAAGTCATCCACGTCGCCGGAAGCGCCGCGTCGGAGTTCCTCAGAGATGCGGATGTTTTGCGACGGAGGGAGCCGGAATCGAGGAGGTTGTGACGCCGTGATTTTTACGGCCATGGCAGAGTAATATTTATGGAAGAGAAGCTGAACGAAACGAGCTGCTCACGGATTAGAGTGAGAGAGAAGAGGGTTTCGCTGAAAGGAGAAAGGTGAGACGGAGGGTTTTGATGTTGTGACGGCGAGGAGTTGCGAGCAAGAGTGATACAGAACCGATGGTGGCGAGTTGGTTTGGAGGTGATTGTCCATGGAAGCTCGGCGGTGAAGTGAGAAGAGCATTGACGGCGCCGGGAAGGAAAGAGAGGAGAGTGGGATTTGTGGCTGAAATCCCTCTAGGGTTTTCCTTAAAGAAGGTGAATCAAGGCCGGGTCAAGCCTTAAGCCCGGTGTTACACAGTTTACTTTCCGCACCACCTGTTTCAGTTCTGCACCCCCCTGGTCCTTATAAAAGGCCTTGTCTCCATGGAAATCCTATCCGTACCCTTCTTCATAATGCTGCACCCCGCGATAAGATAGCTTATCATGGAGTAAATTTGGAGCTTAAGGCATTTATTTTGCCTCCAAGGTTGATTACAAGACTTGCATGAAGTTTTTGGGTTTCTAAACGCGTGAATCACGTCCCCAACCAAGTAAGAATTCTTGAAACTTTGAGCATCATTGTAGAATGCATGTGGTTAGGATCATCATGTAGCTGCATCTCAAGTCCTCCTACCTGAGGCAATGTTTGTGGTTAGATTTACGACGATATGCAACGATTCGAAACTTAGGGCTTAAGTTAGGCGTGATAAATTTGCTTTCCTAGCACTTTCCCTTGATCGCAATGTTTTTCTCGTTTCGTCCCAATTATTAAAAATAGTTTTGAGGGTGATAAAATTCTGAGAAAATTCACGAGAGTTCTTGAGGGTCTTAATTAATTTTTGGTGAATTTTAATTCCATTTTGGGTGCTGTTTGATATTTTTCTGGAATTTTGGAACAGCATGTGTTCTTAATGGTGTATCTTGTGATGCAAGTCATGAAATGTGATCGTTCCTTGACCGTTGGGAGCTAATTTTTGTTGTGCATGTAGACCTCTGATTATATGACCTAAAGATGTTTGATTGGAACCTTGGCCATGATTATTGAATTGATTTTGAGCATCATCTTTGTGCCTTATCTTGTAAGAGCATCATTGATAAATTGATCCATGTTTGCAATTGATTGAATATGTTTGGTGCATGGTATGAACCCTATCTTTTGCATGTGATTACCTACTGGACTTGGCATGATATGATCAATTACTCATAATTTTCAAGAGCATTTTGCTATTTTTCACTCATTTTCCAATGCGAACCGAACATGATGACGCATGCTTAGAAATAGGTCATGGTTTGGCGCTTGTGTGAAGGCACTTTGAGCTAATGTTGAATATGAGTTTTAGCACATTATCAAGTGTATTTTGAGGCACAATTGAGACATGCTTGAGTATTTCCTTTGATCATTTCGCATGCTTTAAATGATGCCTACTTTGTGTGTACGTGAACTTGAATTTGTGTTTCACTTTGGCCACTTCTTTTGATGCTATTTGTATGCCATGTCCATGATTGTTTTTTGGGATTCAATTAGGACATTTTATAGGTCATTTGACTCTGGTGTGTGAGCTTTAACATTGCCTTTCCATGGCATTTCATTTACCTTACTTGAGTGATAATTTTACATACTTATATGAGGAGTTTAAATGTGACGTTGCTCATGGAATGAATTGACTTTGGAGAGAGATTTTGTTGCAAACTTTTGTGACACTTTGAGATTGGATTTAAGCATGTGTATAAGTTGTTTCACTTCTGACCTTGGTCCATCTTCATGTTTTAAGTCAATTCATCTAACTTGTAATGACTTTCTTTTGTTGGTTTACCTTTAACTTCAAAGTAGATTAGTCTTATAGCATAGTTGTAACTTGACTTGTAATTTCATAATCCGTTTAGGTCTTTCACTTTGACTAGTGTGACTCAAATGTACATAACCATTAGACTTAGGTTTCATGTTGTACATACACTCTCTTGTTATTACTAATGTCTTTGGTTCACATGTGCAAGGTACATAAAGGAGACGTTCCAAAGGTGGCTTGACCATTTCATTTTGTAAATAAAAACTTGTTTCTAACTTGGTTTGCCATTTGTTTATAGGTGCTTTCGTGACTTGCTTTCGTTGCGCTTTCGTTGCTTTGCTACGGATTCATATCCGTTTGGTAGGACTTCTTATCTCTTCACTTCTCTTTAATGCTTTCAAATGCCATGAGAAGTAGGAATAGTCAATGCCATGAGAAGTAGGAATAGAAAATGCCATGATAAGTAGGATTGTATAGAAAACCCTCAAGTGAGGCCATGATGGTGCTTGTTTGATATTGTGCTGAAGACCTCTAAGGAGGCAATTGACAGAAGGTAGGGTTCGCAATCGACCCCCGTTATTCTAGCCGAGTCGTTCTTAGCTCTCATTACATGATTGAAGCTTTGAACATCACCTGCTCCTGTTATCGAGTCGGTCAAGTGGAAGATAGGGTTCGTAACCAACCCCCACGCTTTGTCTTTAGCTCGCATTGACCAATGCTGATGCTTATGTGATCTGATTCACATCTTCCCCTTTCTTATTCTGCTCTCCATGGTTCTTGATACTATTGGAGGAGTACCTACTTCCTACAGCTAGCTTGTTTGCCTCGGTTGATATGACCCCTTGGCTAAAGCTCCCCCTTTTCTACTTTGATTATGTGACGTTACTGTTTATTGACACTGTTTATTCTTCCGTTTGCTTTTAATTTATTTTGTGATTGATTTATCCTGTGTTTACTTGTCTGATGACATGATCCCTTAGGATTCCTCGCTCCACTTAATTTTGGATTAAGTCGGAGGTAGGAGAGACATTAGGATAGCAATCCATGTATGCTAACATTAGGTAGAATTCCCTTTCTTACCTCAACCATAGGGCCATCATTGTAAGATAACATTAGGACCTAGTTTCCCTTTAGCAGTTTCCTCTCTCTTGAGACTCTTCTCTCTCATCTTATAATAAAAGTAAAAAACACTTAATAAAGGCATAACAAATATTGCAATTAGGCCTTTCATGTGGGAACAAGGAGGTGAGGGGTCTTCTCTCATTTCTTTGGGAATGTTTAGTGTACGTCCCGTCTTGGGTCGATATGCTAGACATTCGATCCTACATGAGGGACTTAAATACAATACGAGTTACAAAACACAAAATAATCAAAACACTTCTTTCCTAAAAGACAAAAAACAAACAATAACGTCTTTCCTTCGGGAATTCTTTCCTCATCTCCTTCATTCATTCCTTAAGGATGCGTCATTTCCGTTCTACCGCAAACAGGTAACGCTTAAGTCTCCCTACAGCGAGCTGCAACACCTAAACTGCTAGGACGCGAACGTTGACGTACTCCACTAAAAAACACAAACAATCTATCCCTAGTGAGGGGAACTACGTCGCTCTGATTCTCATGATCCCGATGAGATACGTAGGCAGTGGGGTAGGGCCCATTCGAGCACTTCTTTTATTTTTCCTACATTTGTTTCTCTTTCTCTCTCTTTCCTTTCCCCTTTCCTTTTCCAGTTCTTTTTTCCAGTAACTTTTCTATCACCCTTTGATCGAGACAAGCAAGCGTGGATCCCATCGGGTACGATGGACGCGTGGGGGTGCTAATACCTTCCTCGCGCGTAACCGACTCCCGAACCCAGTTCTCTTGGTTGCAAGACCATGCTTTTCCTTTCTCTTCAGGCTTATGCGGTGTTTCCTTTCCCTTTCTTGGGATAAATACACATTGCTGGCGACTCTGTTTCGGTGCCACTTTCGCGTTTGTACTAGGATGAAAATCCCGGGAGCGACACATATCATCTAGCATGAGCTTTCATTTCATTTCATTGCATTCAAGCATAGAAAAAAAATAAAACATCAAGCATTGCATTGCATCTTGCATAAGGGCATGTGATCAGTGGTTCTCTAAGGTGTTGATCATCCAAAGCAAAGGAAATAAGAGCCAAGGGTCTCCCACAAGCTTAAAAGGTCTCTTACATTATATGTCATCTCAATTGATCCCACAAAGTCATGGGCAAGACTTGATCTCATGGTATTCCTTATGTTTTTAAGTGTATATGGATGGAAAATTGCTCATCAATTGGTTTCAGAAGGATTTCAATTGATCAGTTGCTTGATAGTCAAGAAATTGGGGAAAAAGTCAACTGTGCAGTGAAAAAAGTCAACTCTTGACTTTCTAAGGTCAAATTCAGGAAATTCATGTTATATAGGTTCATTGGACAAGATTTGATCAAGAAATGATGGAGGAATAATGAAAAATCAAGAAATCACAAAACTGCCAAAAATAGAAACTTTAGGGTTTCCAAAAATGGCAACTTTAGACCATTTTGCACCCTACTTTGAGGCTCTCTTTCTCCAAGATAAAAGCTCCAAACCTCAGGCCCAAGTTGAGCCAATTAAAGTTCATGTTCTAAGCTTCAAATCCATATAAAGAACTCCTCCATTGGATAAAAATTGAATGAGTTATGGTTGATCAAAGTTTGAGAAAACAAGGTCCAAAATCAAGTCATGACCAAGCATGCCCAAGCCCAAGCGCCATAATTTTGACAAACACCTGGTGTGCCAAATGTCAAGCTGAATTTCTTCAAGATAAAAGCTCCAAATGAAAATCTTTTCAACATCAAAGTTGTTCCTTTCCATGCCCTCTTCAATGTTGATGTTGGACAAATGTTGATTTGATCAAGTTATGATGGAGATATATTGGTCCAAAGTTGGTTGCTTCACACTGAAAATTCCCTAAGCCATCATGCCTTGCCTGCAGACCAAGTAACATGCCATGCACCAGTCATGATTTCCAATATTTCAGGTCATTTTTGAGCAAGATGGAGGCCTCATTTCTAATCTTGTCTCACACCAAGCTTGTAGTATTACACTTCTTCTTTCCAATGATCCCAAAACCTCATCAAACCATTCACTAAATTGAGAGATTTCCACTTGCAAATCACCATGCTTATCACTGATGCATTAACAGCTTGGTGCACGATTTTGGTTTAAGCTTACAACAAACATTTGTGTACTTTTGTTTCTTCATTTAGTCAAACCATTCCCTTACATGCATGCATACTTGCCTTGACATACATGGAAATGGAAAAGAACCAAACTTGTGGAACAAGTTTTTCTGCTGCACCACTGATCTTGCACGAATTCATCAGCACCTTTCTTTTCACCAACCTCACCATAAACTCCATGAACCTCAGCCTCACTACATCCCAACCCTCAATGACTCGCCCCTAACTAACTTGACTCAGTTAGTTAGGGTGCACTCACCTTAACCCAAGCAACTCATTAAACTCACTCAGTTGACCAGTGGAGTTAACTTCTAAACCACAGATATAAATTCAAAAACTCTTCACAAATTCATTCTAACTCTCCTTTTTTCATTCTGACTCAAAACACTATCAAATTCTCTCTACTCTCTCACTCAGATCTCACACAATTTCACTATTTTTCTCAATCATCTTCATCATTTAGTGACTATCAATCAAGAACATTCAAGAACAAATTCATCTCTCCAAGTTCAACACCATTACATTTATTGTTTCTCTGCATTCTCCAAATCAAGAGGCATTTATTTTGCTTAAACTTGACGTTCTACAAGCTCGAGATATCAAGTTCTCTGGTTTTCTCAAGTACTTCAAAGTTCTACATAGTTTCAGGTTTTTGTCCCTCAACCTTTTTCTACTAAATTCAGCTTGTTTTCATGGTGTCTTTAGCTTATTAGAAGCTGCGTGCGTCCTGGCTAGTTGATAGGCCTCTTAGAGGCATAGTTTCAAAACCTAGGGCAACTTTAATCTCTTCGATTTTCTTTGTACGTGTATGATATGTGAAAACTAAGCCTATATTGGTGATCTACTCAACTTCAGCTTCATTTCTATGTGCATGATGAGCATTTCTGTGAAAATTGATGACTGTGTGTGGTGGTTGCTCGCCGGAGAAGATGACCGGAGGTCCTTCTCCGGCCGGTGGTTTGCAATTGTTAGGGTTTCTGAGTTTTAAATGTGGCCATTGGATCGTTTCATCGTGCGGTTTTGGACATGCCAACGCATTAAAATTCACATGTTGTGCACATGCTCTATTTGACTTCAGAATGATTAGGTGTGTGTGTGTACACGTTGCTTATGATAGACTGCATCTTTGATTCATTGGATGTGCCTGATTATTAAATGATCTCATATTGACTTTGATCCAACGTCTTGCATGATGCCAGCGCATTAATGATGTGTGGTCTCTCACGTGGTCTCAAATGTTTAATTTCTGATGATTACATGTGCGCGTGTGTATGGTAATTGGTGTGCACTGATGTTCTGATCCATGTGATACGCATGCTTATTTTGATAATATCTGACCAACTAATCCTATGGCCATGATTGCATCTTCACTTGACTGCACGCACACGTAACCACACTCAATCACAAATGTAACTGGATTGGACTTAACTGCTATTTGCGCCCCATTTTTGAACGTGAAAAATACTTTGTTTGCACCCCTCCCCATTTCTTCTACTCTTTTATTTCTTTTTCTATACTTGTTTGGTTTCCTTATTTTAAAAATACCAAAACATCATGAAAAATTCTACAAATATTCATGTGATATCTTAATATGTTTAAATAATTTTCCATATTTTTTAATTTTGATTTTGTGAATATTTTCATATCAATCCATGATTTTCTTGTATTTCTTTTGAAACTTCTTTCTATTTTTCATACTTTCATTTCAAAAATTTATTTCTCATAGATTCTTAAACATTTTTGTATCAATCTTTTTGCATCCATTCAGTAACATCCAAAAATTCATAGAAATATTTTGTTTCATTTTTAGAACTTTCTTTTATTGCATTTAGGTCCTCCATCCTTGCATTTTGGTTCACGGTTCATAAGTGACTATTGCTTGATTGTTTGAGGTCCTTTCTTTCTGAATTTTTGTATAGGATTTTGGTATGATATTTACCTCTGGTTGAGGTCTCTTGAGACCTAAATTGATGATTTTTCAATCATGTTTGGTATTTGTTTGGTGACTCTTGTTTGAGGCCCCCTTTTGTGAAATTCCTTGATCATGTTTGTTTACTTGCTTGAGAAGGCACTTGTGCCATTGTATGATATCATTCTTCTGGACTTCTAAAGCCATGTTTAGATCATTGTAGGTCTGTTGAATGAAATTATAGGTCATTGGTTTGAAGTTGATGCTTCTTTGTGTACATGTTCAATACTTGTTTCACATGTCTCTTTTGACCTAATTCCTCACTCTTTTTCATCTAAGTGCCAACTTGACTTGTAATTGGTTTGTTTATGCCATGTCATACTATTAATTTGCATTTAATATGACACATGTCTCTGACTTTAAAGCATTGCATTCATTCCATATGCCATTTATGTCTTACTTTGCATACTTGAACATGTTTCATCCAAATGCATGTTTCTTTTTCTCCTAGCTTCTAAATGACTTGTAATTGCTTGAATGTGATTGATTTGTGCATCTTATCCTCATCCTAACATGTCATACCACTTCTGACTTTGATACTTGAGTTTCATCTTGAAGTTTTTTAGGTTTGACTTATGCCTTAAGTAACTTCTTTCCATGTTAAATCCATGTTCATATCTTCTTACTTCTTCTCCTAAGCACTCTTAATGTTTGAATGCTTTATTGTGTGCCTCATTTGACATTTGTATACCATGTTTAGGCACATGTTTAGGTCATCCACATTCTGACTTTAACATTACTTGAAGCATTATTGCATAATTACCTTACATATCCACTCATTCTTCATCTATTTTTTCCATGATTCACTTCTTTGGTGTTTAAGATCTTTAGTTGTGTATAGTTTATTCTTGTTTGATCAATTAACATTAGAGAATACCTTTAGAGCATAGATTCTGATCTTGATTGAGGCTCATCTCTTAGGAGCTTTATGCTTTATCTCTTAACTTGTTTGTTCACCAATTGTTATTCTTTTTCTTATTGCATTACTTGTAAATTGTTTTGAACTAACATTTTCATGTAGGTGCTAAAGGTAAGTAAGTGGGTGGACTTAGTTCCACATGCATTTCTTTCTCTTATATTCTCTTATTTAATTTAATCATTCAAATTTGTGTTTGATAAGCATTTACATGCTTTCATTAAATAACTTTTCTTTCATCCCTCTTTAAGACCAACTTAACTTCCATCAAGTAAGTTTCTTCTTTTGCTCTTCTTTTTCTTTCTTTTAGAAGTAGGTTTGTTAAACCACATTAACCATAGGATCTCCAAGCATGCTAACACTAAGGTGTGTCTTAGTCTCCCATTAGATTTTACCTTTCTTCTCCATTTGAGTCTCTTCTCTCATCTTATAAGAAAGGTAAAAAATACTTAATAAAGGCATAACAAATATTGTATTTGAGCCTTTTATGTGAGAATAAGATAGTGAGGGGTCTTCTCTCACTTTCTTAGAATGTTTAGCGTACGTCCCGTCTTGGGCCGATATGCGAGGCATTCGATCCTACATGAGAGACTTAAATACAATACGAGTTACAAAACAAAAAACAATCAAAATACTTCTTTCTTAAAAGACAAAAACAAACAACAATTCTCTTCTCATCTCTTTCACTCCTTCCTTAAGGAC
This sequence comes from Lathyrus tuberosus, assembly GCA_022829125.1. Lineage (NCBI taxonomy): Eukaryota > Viridiplantae > Streptophyta > Magnoliopsida > Fabales > Fabaceae > Lathyrus > Lathyrus tuberosus. The sequence continues at coordinate 2,215,460 of JALAZF010000435.1, forward strand.
TCGTCACGTCCGTTCCACCGCAAACAGGTAACGCCTAAGTCTCCCTACAGCGAGCTGCAACACCTAACTGCTAGAATGCGCACATTGACGTTTCCGCTAAAAAACACAAACAAACTTTCCCTAGGTGAGGGGAACTACGTTGCTCTGATTCTCATGTTCCCGATGAGATACGTAGGCAGTGGGGTAGGGCCCATTCGAGCACTTCTTTTATTTTCCCTACATTTGTTTCTCTTTCCCTTTCCATTCTCTTTCCAGTATCTTTTCTACACCCTTTGATCGAGACAAGCAAGCGTGGATCCCATCGGGTACGATTGACGCGTGGGGGTGCTAACACCTTCCCTTCGCGTAACGGACTCCCGAACCCAGTTTCTCTTGGTCGCAAGACCATGCTTTTTCCTTTCCCCCAGGTTTATGCGGTGTTTCCTTTCCCTCTCTTGGGATAAATACACATTGCTGGCGACTCTGTTTTGGTGCCACTTTCGCGTTTGTACTTGGATGAAAATCCCGGGAGCGACATAACTTGATCACAATTCAAATATTATAATTTTCACATTTTTGTATCAAACCTTCCGCCCGCAGATTATTTTCGAAAGCACTCTGATTTTGAAAATGGCGGTTGAATTTTAAATTGGGTCTATTCACCCCCTCTAGATGATGGAAGAAGCTTTGAAGTTCGTTGAATGATTTTGAGAGAATGTGAGTTGAGAGAGTTTGAGAAACTTAAGAAGCTTGAGAGAGTGTATTTTTGGAAGTGAGGAAGGATAAGGGTCTGACGCCCTTTTTGATCAAACAACGTCCAGAGATGTATCTCCGGAATGTACACGGAGATGCATTACCATTAATATTTTTACATAGCCTTAGGGCCTGATTCAGGAATATATTTGGTTGAGGTGTGTCCAAAGATGCATCTTCGGATTTTAGGGGCATTATTGGATTTTCACGAGGGTGGAGAAGTAATCTATATGGTGTGTTAATTAATTCCCAATAAATTTTGTAAGAACAATGTCCAACAACCCAAGCCAAGTGGCTTGCTTCACTAGAGAAGAATTCTCAACGACTTCAATATATTAACAAAAATCTTGAATCGTCTCTATAACACTCTGATTTTTAAATTAATTATTTTAATCAAGCCAAATGCTTTATTTTTAATTTATTTGAATGTTAGAATGCCTTGCTTGATTTATTAGGTGACGTTAGAAATTATTGGGATTTATTAGAATTTTTATTTAATTAAATCAATTAGAAAAGTAGGAAAAGTGAGACTTTGGGAGAAAAATAACATTATGAGGGAATTCGTGGGGGGTAAGGAGTGATTTACCAATAGTTGAGGGGTGTGTGAGATAAGTAAAATAAGTAAAATATTAGGTTTTATTTCGTTAATAAAGGGAAAGTGGAAAAGAAAAAGAGGTTTAAAGAGCAATACGTGAAAAAGTGGAAAAGAGGAAAGAACCCTATCTAGAAGTGGAATCCCCATTGATGTAGATTCAGATTTTTGCTGGAAAATTAAGGTAAATGGGGGGGGGGGGGGGGGATTACTCGCTTATATGTCTAAATTGCATGAAGGGTAGAGAGGGATCCTCACCCTCTTCTTTGTTTTCCATTATGTTTCCCCATTGTTGATGTTTTATGTGTTTTGAAGAAGATTGTGTAAAACCTATCTTGTTCGTTGTGATAAACGTAAATTTGTGCACTAATTTTACTATTGAAATTCGTGTACAATTGCATGTGAAATATGAATTATTGATGTTCATATTGAGAAGCGTTAATATGATGAATATGGTATTTGATTTTGTGATAAATTGATGAAATCATGATTAATCTGTGGGTAGTTGCTGTAATAATCATTGTATAAGTAAGGGTAATAATTTTCTATGCGAATTGTGTATTCTAGGATCAAAATCGGAGCTTTGAAAGTGCTCTCATGGAAAAAAACGTAGTTATTCATTCTTCACAGTGGTGAAATGCGTCATTACCACGACGAGCCAACTGTCACCGCGTTGAGACAGTTGATGACCGTCAGCCAGATGACGGATCGACCATCATGGCCTCAAGAACAGAGGACCTTGCTGGAAGTTGCCTGGGTGACGAGAGTGTGGGAAAAGGGATGACAGACACGTCATGACAACCGTCTTGATGGGAAAGTTGGGCGTCATGACTGCGTTGACCAGTTTTGGATCGCCAACTTGATTTTTTAAGCTGTTTCTGATTCTAGCGACTGTTGGTTATTGTTTTGTTGTGTTTGGCGAGTTGGTGAATAAAATTGATATGCTTTAAGAGTTGTGTGAATACTTTGTGGATGTATAATCATGTGTTATTGAACGCTTGTATGATTTGGTGTTGGTGAGTTATAATTGCATATTATACTTGTTATATTGAGATGGTGGCCTTATTGGCGATGTATGTGGTTCGAAGGAGAACCAGTGTTGATTATTACATTTGTATGTGTTTTTGCATTTCATACATCATGGTGTACGAACTTTGGTCCATTGTTGCGTCGCTGGTTCAGAAGGGAGCATATAGGTTTCAAAAAATGTAAAATGGAATATGGTGTGTATGTGAAACATACTTCTGATGGCAATGTAATTCTGGTGTGTCTTTATGTAGGTGACGTACTTCTAACAGGGGTTTGTGCTTCTGAGATAAACAAGTTCAAAAATGCGATGATGAATGCATTTGATATGACTGACCTTGAAAATATGGTATACTTTTTAGGTATGGAGATTTTATACTTTGAAAAAGGGAATCATTGTGCACCAACTGAAGTATAAACTTGAGCTACTGGAGAGATTTGAGCTGATGAATTGTAAGTCAACAGATACACCTACTGAGACAAATCATAAGTTGGATTCTGATGCTGAGGGAGATGATGTAAATGCTACAACTTTCAAATAGTTGGTTGGTTGTCTGAAATATTTGTGTAACACCAGGCCTGACATATGTTATGCAGTTAGAATGATATGTAAGTTTATGAGTAAACCAAAGTGGTCACATTACCAAGCTGCAATCAAAATTCTGAGGTATGTAAAAGGGACTCTAAGACATGGAATTTTGTTTCCATTTGAAGTATCAGGTGATGCTGATCTGATATGTTACTCAGACTCTGACTGATATGGTGACAAAGTAGACAGAAGAAGCACTATAGGATACATCTTTATGTATCTAGGAACTCCAATTTCTTGGTGCTCAAAGAAGCAACTAGTGGTTGCATTGTCAACCTGTGAAGCTGAATACATAGCTGGTGCTCTGTCAGCTTATCAAGCTGTTTGGCTGATGAATTTGCTGCAGGAACTGAAGTTCAACGTGAGCAAACCAGTCAGATTGACGATTAGCAACAAATATACCAAAAGTCTTACTAAGTACCATTTTCTACTTGCAATACTTGAGGTTGTTCATGTCAGCACTCAGAAGCAACTTGCAGTTGTTCTGACTAAGGCGATCAAAACTGAACACTTCATTAATTTGAGGGATGAAATTGGTGTTGTTGATTTTTAAACTTGAATGTGAATTAAGAGATGGTGTTGAATGTAATTCAACATTCAAGATTGATTTAGTTGAGTTTAATTTGCATTTAAGTTTGCATCTATATTGGAATTTCATTTACATTTGAATTTGAGTTGTTGTATAAAACCCAAAGGTAGTTGCAATTTGTAACAGAATTTTCAAGTTTTGAGAATTAGAGAAAATTAATTACGTTCCCATTATCTTTTTCTTTGTCTCTGCAATTCTTCTCCATCTTCTTTAATTTTTATACATCAATGGAGGTTCATTGTTGAACTCTAACATCACTAAACTGACAATTGAGAATAAGTTATAGTGTCTTTGCCATTCAATACCTTTAAGACAAATTATGTATGTGAATCCACCTTTGAACATGAGTATCCAATTGAGAATAGTTATAAAGATGTTTTAAGCATGAAATTTAAGGTTTTACTCAACCTAACTAACTACTTAAATAATCAATATTTTTAAAAGAGGGAATTTTAATTAATTAAAATGAATTAATCGATTCTTTAACTAACTTTAAAATTCGATATTAATATCCAAAGTTTGTCACGCTTTTATATAAAAAGTAATCCTATCCACAAATACTACATTGATATTATGCCTCAACAATAATTATAATCATAAGTTTAAAGATTTAGAAATTTTATTGATCAAAATACAAGTTAAACGAAGATAAAAGAATCATAATGATAACAAAGAGATAAATCTTTTGAAATCAAATTTTATTAATGACATTCATCATTCATTGAGGTTATATAACTACAACATTTGTAGCGACTACTACTTGTAATTGGTACAATATAAACATCTAACAATAGCAATGACAAAAATTATGTGGTGATGGTTGTTTCCATCTAAGAGTTTTACAAAACCCTCCTTTTGAATTGCCAGAGTGTCTGCAAAAACAATCGCAACATGCATCATGCACGCGAGGAACACATCTTCCGATAAAATTGTCTGTACAAGCGAATGCTTTCTTATTGAATAGATTATTTGGTGGACATTGAGGTGGCGGCCACGCTCTTGATCTACATTTTGCAGAGTCTAATTCAAGATCTTCACCAGAGACATTTTTCAAATCTGTTCATTCATATTTAGATATGTTAGTTATTCAATAATTTTTTAAAAAAAAATTGTTTGTTATAATATACATTGATTATACATTTCCTAAATGTCTCAATAATTAAATGAGATTTTAAGAATTTCAAACTTAATTATATTTAATCTCTAATTATTTTCTAAATAAACATTAAGAAATTAAATTTACTTAGAAATAGGATGATCATGACTCCCATTGTGGTGGCAAAGAATGGTAGTAGTCCTGTTGCTCTAGCCATCTTCAAATTGTTTGAAAAAAAATAGTTGAAGTAATCTTTTTTTATAGACAAGGGAACATTTTTCATATATGTATTAAATTAATGTATATTAAATATTTTAAAACCTTTTGTTATGTTTAATTATCTAAGAGTTAGTGATAAAATTAAATTTGTTCGAAACAGTACTTATTTAATCTATAAATGGGAGTTAGCGGTAAAATTAAATGACCAAATAAATCTTAGAATTGGTAAATAATTGTACTAATTATTCCTATTAGGAAACATATAACTAGTATATTTCTAAAATATTGGTAATTAAACACATCAGTTAACAAAACCTAATGTTTTTTTTTTTAATCCAAACAAGCTTAATACATTTCAATTAACAATTATCGTTCAATACAAGGAGGAATTAAATTAAACAAATTACGCCTAGTCCAAAAATTGACTTTAACTAACAAATGGGCAACTGAATTCGTTTGGCATTTGACAAACTTTACCTCAAAGTTGAAAATACATTGTAAAAGACTCTTAATAAACAAGATGATAAGACTAAATTTCAAACTACCCTCATAGTTGGCATGGATAGCTTGAACCACTGTTTGAGAGTCGCTTTCAAAGATCACGTAATCCAGTTGCAACTAGATGGCTGCTTGAACTGCTTCTTTTATGGTCGAGGCTTCAGCTTCTATAATCGATAAAAGACCAACGTCCCACGATATACCTCTAATGATGAATATACCAAGACAGTCTCTAACACACCAACCCCTATTAGTTGCCCCTTTCTGATTATTGAAGCCCACATCAATATTACACTTCACCCACCCTTCATTAGGCGGATTCCACATTGTTTGGTTATTGTGGGAGTCAATCTCACTCGCATCGTTATCTTGAGCTTTAAACGAATCATGTCAAGTATGATAAGCTTGCAATCCTAACTTGGACTCTTCATCTCTATCATTATTCCAAATCACATTATTTCTTTTATTCGAAAGGACCCAAATCAAAACTGCAACTCTCCCTGCAATCCTCATATCTTCTTTACTACAAATGTCAAGAATAAGAGTCTTAGCATCATTAAACTTCTGAAGACGAGGTTCTATGATAAAAGATAAGCCTGTAATTTTCCAACTTTGATTAGTGACCATGCAACCAAATAACACATGCCAATCATCCTCTTTGATATTCTTACACAACTGACAATGAGGTGGACACAGAACAAAATGTTGTTGAAGCTTATTCCGAGTTGGAAGGAAGCCCATACAAACACGCCACAATAAATGTTTGGCTCTTGGTGGTGCCGTTATGTTCCACAAGCTACCCCAATCCCCTTCCACCTGTTGAAACAGTTTTAGGGGGGTATTTTATTGTATCCACAGAGATTGTGTATATTGCCGCCGTTCGATAGTTAAAAGGTTTCAAACTTTGATTGTACAAAGGTTTTGGTAACTTTCAATCGGATCGTTTGCATTCGAAGTTTAGAAATTAACGGTAAAAAGAGTTGTTTTAGGGTTTTGATAAAAATGTCAAGATTAGGTCTCGATGATCCGTTTCACACGTATTTTCTCGATTACGAACGTGAACTTGTTAACAACAATTATAACCACATATCCTCTCAACAAGTTTCTCTCGAACACTTGTTGTGGGATTACCGTTTTGATCCTTTGTTGATTTCTCACACAAACTATCAAAATGATACATTCAAGAACAATATTTATGAACATCAACATTCAAAACTATCTCTAGCAGGGCCGGCCCTAGGGGTAGGCCACCAAGGCTACCGCCTAGGGCCTCAATTTTTTATTTTATTTTTATGTGGGAGGTTTTAATTAATTGGTAAAAAACAATAATTTTTTTAGAATGTGTGTAATAATAACATTCATTAATTACTAGTAATATGCATTATATTATTGGTTAATTTAAATTCACACTCATAAATAACAAATTTTTAATTCCTTTTGAATACTTAATATCTTAGTTTTTTAAAAAGAGAAGTTTGGGAAAGCTTTTTCTCTATGAGTTTGTCAAAAAGTGATGAGAAAAGTGCTTAGATAAATTGATTTTATTATCAATGGAAGAGAAAATTTTAAACTCAATTAAAATAATTTAACAAATTATTACACATTCTAAAAAATTTAAAATTAAAATATATTAATTTTACTAAAATATTTATATTTTGTTAAAAAAAATCTCATTTTAAATTTCGCCTCAGGCCTCAAGATGTGTTGGGCCGGCCCTGATCTCTAGCCTCATGAATATTGATGGAATGAAACTTCAATCAAGTTTTATAACATTTCTCTCGAACATGAAATAAAACAACATATACAATGTAAACAAAGTTTTTCTTCTATAAATATCATCAACAAGGTTCACAAGCTTACAATCAAGAAGAATACATACAAAATAATGGATCACCTACCACTAATCTTGACACAAAAGAGCTTTAGCTAGCCATAGACATGGTAGCTTGCTTGACAAGTAAGTTGCAAAGCTTTTGGAGCATCAATATTTAAAGATTCAAGGATTGAAGCATAAAAGCTTTGGATTCTAAGAAAAATAGTAAAAGATGAAGTTTTTGATCTCTCAAGAAGTTTTTAGGTTACAAAGATTATTTCTCCAAGTGTTGTCTTAAAAAATATCTAACAAACACCCTAAATAGCACTTTCTGCCCAGACAAATTCTCCAGGCGAGCTACAAAATTCGCCTGGCGAAACCTTTAAGTACAGCCCACGTGCCAGAACAGTGCAAAGGAACTTGGGAAAAAATCTTGAATTCGCCAGGCGAATTCCAGGCTCGCCAGGCGAATTCCTTTTGCCACACCTTCGCCTGGCGAATCTTCCAGCGAAGCACTTACAGAAGCTATTGAAATTTGAGAACTCACTCGCCAGAAGACTCGCCAGGCATTCGCTTGGAAAATTTCTCCTTCCGCCACCCATTCGCCTGACGAGTTCACTGTTTGTTGCAGACACGCGGCATTGCTCATTTCATCGTGTTTTCTTGCTATTTTTGCCGCGTCCCTTTTACGAAAAATGCTGCAAAACTAACAAAAACATCAAATAGACCAAAATAAAACATTGATTAAAAAAATCACTTAAAAATAAGCTGTTTCGCATTCAGGAATTAGGAAAAGAGCTTAAACTGCAGAAAATTGGTCTCAAATACATTTACAACCAAACACTTATCAAACTCTCCCCAACTTGCCTTGTTGTTTGCCCTCAAACAAAAGTAAATTTCTCACTCAAGCAAGAAATCCAAGCACTAAATCAACCGAAAATATCAATGGTTCAAACTCGACACATACACGTACAAAGTATTTCCACAAAGTTGCATAGAATCAAAACATAATTATGGACTAAGTTCTAAACACAACATTACACAATGTAAAATCAAGTACCTACAAGCTCAAGTTGAATCACCTAAATTCACTTATTATAAACACACTATGTACATAATTTCACATGGGACAAAACACTCTCACAAGCAAAAGTGCCACATCCGGAATCATTCATGCATTCATCTCACAAAATTATCAAAAATAAGTAGAAACAAAGATCACGAAGGACTTTTATGGTTGTAATTTGGCTTGGTTAAAAACAAGGGTCATATCTAAACGGTTATTGAACACAAACGGGTAATAACATTGAAGAGCATTTCTTTTTCAACTTTCTCATTCTTTTTCACATTTAATTCCTTCTTTTCACAATGCACTCTCTTCTTTTAATTTTCTTTTCTTTTTGATCTTTTTCCATCTTTTTGTTTTTGATTTCCTCTTCTTAGAATGCATTGCATCACCAATTCTTTTCTCCTTTCAAATTAAACCATTCTCCCCAACTTCAACGATATTACAAGTTCATTTTAAATGCCCTTCAAAACGGTTTAAAATTCGGGTTCATGATTCACAAAAAAAAAGTCTTTTTAGGCTCAAAAGGAGTTTCAAATACGCGCACACTCACAAGGTTACTTGGAAGTGTTTTTGGACCGGTGGTTTTCCTCATAATGCACAACAATTGCCTTGATCATTTCTAAGTTTCCAATCATTAAAAACAACTCACAAGATTAAACATGAACAAAACGAGTAAAGCAATGATTACTTGACTCTATTTTTGGTGAACAATAGAAAGCATCTCACTTTTGTGGTTTTGTCCTAATTGATTCACACATGAACAAGTATTTACAACACAATGCATTATCATAATCTTGTATAAAGCACTAACTCACAATCATGCTAAAATTCTACACAACACATTCACACTTTGATTGTGCACCAAAATCAAGAATTCTATCATCACCCTCAATGTTTAATGCTAACAAAGCACTCTTCTTGTGCTAACACAAAATTTTCAAAAATTAAGGGCAATTATCACTTTCTTTGCGCAAACACATAAAATAAAAACAGAATTTAAACTAAACAAAATTTCACACCAACTGAAATATATAAGTACTGATGTAAACACACCGAAATTGTACTCGCTAAAGCGATCCAAAATACTACAACAGAAAATTCTCGCCGAAGCGATCCAAAATTCTCGCCGAAGCGATTCAACATACTAACTGTCATATAAAAAAAAACTGCAAATAAAATTCTGAAAATAAAATTCATAACACAAAATAAAAATCCTTCACTTTGAAGCCTCCTCTAATTAACCAAATAATTGAGATCATCCTGCATCTCATCACCATCATCATCATCATCATCATCATTATTAGCTCCACCTTCACCTTCAGCACCAACAGCTCCAGTTACACCCCCCTGAAAAGAAAGGACGCCTGCCCACAGGCCAGTTGGCATAATTATCGAAATCCGTCCTAGTAGGAAAAGGAACAACTTCCTGCGGCGTGGTTTGAAACTGGTATAGCTGTTGCATGCAATTGAAATTGAACTCTGATGATCTCTGGTAAGCCTCGACCATATCCCACGAGTAATTGAATGCAACTCGCATTCTAGGATCCCACGTCGAATAATCCAGAGCCTCAGACTGCTCACCAGGCTGCTCACTAGGTTGCGAGCGGGATGACTGACCAACACTAGAACCCTTCCTCTTTTCAATCAGCTTGCACATCCGGAGGCATGTCCTCCCTCCGATAACGGATGACTTCTCCTACAACATTCCTTTCCACACTTTTTCCCGGAAACGAAATGGTCATGGTAATCTTATCATGATCAAGATGAGTGCCAAGCTCCTTAGTGTAGGCATCCTTCTCGAACATTCCTAAAGAACTCGGCTTTCCAAAAAGGTTATTGATCTCCTCACGATCGAACCTAATTTCTTTGCCATGGACATAAGTGATGTACCGGAACACTTGCATATCTCTTTGAGTTTCGGGGAATTCAAGAGCATTTGCGTAGAATTCACGCACTATCTCGTAGTTGAGTGCTTCCAAAGGATTTATCAAATGTCCCCACTTTTTATTGTTGAAAATTTTAGCCAACTTCCGGTACGGACCCTCAGGGTTGATATCAAACCTTTTCTCGGATAAAAATTGTCGGCCTTCACGCATTGTGTACTGGGCAACATGAGCTTCACTTAAGAACTGGTTCGGATCACACTCAGGTTGTTGCCCGGAACCACTTCCTGCAACCATCTTCTGATTCTTTCCACCGGTGACTTTGGTTCTTGGCGGCATCTGAAAAATTAGAAGACACAAAGCAAAGGAATTGTCGTCTAATGTCAGCAAAATCCAAACAGCAAACAAAGTCAAAACAGAAACTAAAACACATAAAAAATAAGACATATTTGCAAAACAGAAGAGGAAAATAAAAAAAATGAAAAATGGCCATTCGCCCCATGCTCGCCAGGCGACTACCTGGCGACTTCTCGCGACACACTCGTCTGGAGAATGCCTGGCGATTTCTGCAAAATCCAGAAAAATTCAACATGCAAGGTTCATCTTCCAAATTCTAGGTAACCCAACAACAATCCAACCACAGCAATTCAATAACACTATCATCTAAGCATTTTTCCTAGGGTTTCAACAACATCCTAACAATGTGAAATTCAAAACCCTAATCTAACTAAGTTGAGCCAAATAAGTAAAAACAGAATTAAGAACAAGAATTAAAATGAAAAACATACCTTAAATGGGGTGAAAGTGATGAAGAAGGAAAGGTTTAGAGTGAAAGTGTAAAGTGTGAGGAGAAGTGAGAGTGAAAGTGAAAGAGGGAAAGTGAGAGGAAAAGTGGAAGAGAAAGAAAGATAATGAAAATGAAAAGTGTGGTCCCTAGTGGACCCTAATAAAATTAAATTTTAATTAAACAATTTCTTTTTCTTTTTCTTTTTCTCTCTGCAGACAAAAGATCACAAGTCACGCCAAATTCGTCTGGCGAATGTGTGGCGAATGACTGGCGAAAATGAATTCGCCAGGCGAATTAAGGATTCGCTAGGCGAATTACACCAGAAGCAGAATTCTCTACTGTCAATGGTATAATGCAGAATTTTCCAAAACTTTACAAAATCACTACTAATATCACACAATTCCTAAATTAAAACAGCAAAGATGAAATACTTACAATGTTGGGGTGCTTCCCAACAAGCGTTTGTTTAACGTCGGCTAAGCTCGACGGTCCAAGTTGATCAACGATCATCAAGAAACAAAGAACCCAAATCGCGATCAAAATCGCCTCCGAGATAAATTTTCAAACGTTGGCCATTCACGGACCAACTTTCTTTTTTCTGCAAATCTTCAATCACAACAGTTCCATAACTTTTCACCTCTTTGACACGAAACGGTCCTGACCACTTCGATTTTAACTTTCCCAGGAAAAGTTTCAACTAGGAATTGAACAGTAATACCATTTGGCCAACCTTGAAATCCTTTTGACGGATCTTCATGTCATGATAACCTTTCACCTTCTCCTTATACAACCAACTAGAATGATATGCGGCATTCCGCATTTCCTCCAATTCATGCAGTTGTATTTTCCTTTTTTCTCCAGCCAAGTTCTTATCAAAATTTAACAGTTTCAGGGCCCACAATGTTTTGTTCTCTATTTCAACGGATAAATGGCATGTTTTACCATAGACCAATTGAAACGGAGTTAAGCCAACTGGAGCCTTGTAAGCGGTACGGTACGCCCACAATGCCTCGTCCAATTTTTGTGACCAATCTTTTCTAGAACTTGACACGGTTTTTTCCAGAATTTTTTTCACCTCACGGTTGGACACCTCGGCTTGACCGTTCGTTTGTGGGTGGTAAGGGGTCGCCACTTTATGCGTTACACCATAATGTTTCAAAACACTTTCAAGGGTTGTATTGCAAAAGTGTGACCCGCCATCACTTATAAGAACCCGAGGAGTGCCAAAACGGGCAAAGATGTTTTTCTTTAAAAATTTTATTACCGTTTTGCCATCAGCGTAAGGTGAAGCAATCGCTTCAACCCACCTCGAAACATAATCAACCGCCACTAAAATATACTCATTTCCAAAAGAGGGTGGGAATAGACCAACAAAATCTATGCCCCAACAATAAAAATTTCAACCTCTTGGATATTTTGAAGGGGAATTTCATCTCTTTTTCCATTTCCACCAGTTCTTTGGCAAGTATCACAACTTTGTGCATGGAGATTTGTGTCTTTAAATAGAGTAGGCCAATAAAAGCCTGATTGCAAGACTTTCGTGGTTGTTCTCGAACCATTAAAATGGCCTCCATACGACGAGTTATGACAATGCCAAAGAATAATCTGAGCTTCATCACTCGTGACACACCTTCTCAAAAGGTTGTCACCTCCTAACTTGAACAAGTAAGGGTCATCCCACACATAATAATTCGTATCCGATAAGAACTTCCTTTTTTGATTCCAAGTTAGGTCTTCGGGTATCCAACCGGTTGCTTTGTGGTTAGCAAAATCCGCGAACCACGGCCTAACTTGGACCCGAAACAATTTTTCATCGGGAAATTCCTCTCGGATTTCCTTTTCTGTTTTGGTTACCTCCACATTGATCAAGCGGGACAAATGATCCGCCACCAAATTCTCTGAACCCTTTTTATCCTTTATTTTCAAATCAAATTCTTGGAGTAAAAGGATCCAACAGACGAGCCTTTGCTTCGAATCCGGTTTAGTGAGCAGATATTTGATTGCCGAATGATCAGTGTAGATTACCACTTTTGACCTTATTAGGTAAGAACGAAACTTCTCAAGTGCGTATACAATCGCAAGCAATTCTTTTTCGGTTGTGGCGTAATTTACTTGCACCTCATTTAATACCTTGCTTATGTAATGTATAACATGAAAGGTTTTGTCCTTCCTTTGACCTAACACCGCTCAAACAGCGTAATCACTCGCGTCGCACATTAGTTCAAAATTTAAAGTCTAATTTGGAGCGATGATTATTGGAGCGGTAATTAGTTTTTCTTTCAAAATTTGGAAAGCAATAAGACATTCATCATCAAAGAGAAATACCTGATCTTTGTTGAGCAAGTTGCTCAGTGGCCTTGCTACTTTTGCAAAATCTTTGACGAATCGTCTATAAAATCCCGCATGCCCTAAAAAGCTTATGATTCCCTTGACGTTGGTAGGAGGAGGCAACTTTTCAATCACTTCAATCTTCACTTGATTGACTTCAAGGCCTTTTGAAGAAACTTTATGCCCAAGCACAATTCCCTCCGTCACCATAAAGGTACACTTCTCCCAATTCAACACCAAGTTTGTCTTTACACACCTCTCAAGGACGGTTTCCAAATTCTTCAAGCATAAATCAAAAGATGCTCCAAACACGGAAAAATCATCTATAAACACCTCCATTGTCTTTTCTATGAGGTCGGAGAAGATAGCTTGAACAAACCTTTGGAAAGTTGCCGGCGCATTACATAAGCCAAAAGGCATCTTTCGATAAGCAAAAATGCCAAAAGGACAAGTAAAAGCCGTCTTCTCGTGGTCCGCCGGGTCAACCGCAATTTGATTGTAGCCTGAATAACCATCCAAAAAACAATAGAATTGTTGCTCGGATAACCTCTCGAGCATTTAGTCCATGAATGGAAGTGGAAAATGGTATTTTCTTGTTGCGGTGTTCAACCTTCGATAGTCAATACACATTCTCCACCCCGTCACAATCTTTGTTGGGATTAACTCATTCTTCTCGTTTCGGATAACGGTCATGCCACCCTTTTTAGGAACAACGTGCACGGGGCTTACCCATGAACTATCAGAGATCGGGTAGATCATTCCCGCATCCAAAAGCTTCATAACTTCTTTCCGAACAACCTCTTTCATAGTAGGATTCAAACGGCGTTGTGGTTGAGCAACCACCTTGAAATCCTCTTCCATTAGAATCTTGTGCATACAATACGATGGACTAATTCCTTTAAGATCGGAAAGAACCCACCCTATAGCTTCTTGATTTCTTTACAACACTTGAATCAAACGGGTTTCTTCTTTGTCGGACAAATCGTTGCTAATAATTACCGGCTTGTTCCCACTTTCATCAAGGAATGCATACTTCAAATTAGAAGGAAACACCTTCAATTCAAGTTGAACTTTCTCATCACTTGGTTCTTTCTTCAACTCTTCATTCTCAACTTCCCAGGGTTGTAATTCTTTGAGAGATTCAAGCTCTTTCAAACATTCTTCAAGAGCTCTTTCCTCTTCATCGGAAAATACTTCAAAAGCATCATCAAAAGCCATTTCCAAAGGAGACACTATATGAACATGCTTAGAAACCTTCAAAGTTGCTTCTTCTAATGCATCGAGACGAAATCTATCATGTTTGTCTTTTGAATGCTTCATTGCTTCGAATAGATTAAAAGACACCTCTTCATTTAGAACCCGCACTTTCATAAGGCCATCATCAACATCTATCATCATGCGAGATGTCTTCATAAAAGGGCGACCAAGAATTAGAGGAGCATCATCATCCTCTTCTATATCAATAACAATGAAGTCCACCGGAAAGAAAAATTTATCAACTTTCACCAACACATCTTACGCCATCCCAATCGGATGAGTGGTAGATTTGTCGGTCAATTGCAATGTCATCAGGATGCCCTTAATTTCAATGTTCCCAAGATTTTTCACAATATATAATGGAATGAGACTGATGCTTGAGCCCAAATAAATAAGGCCATTTCCAACAAAGACATTACCAATTGTAACGGGTAAGGTAACTCGCCCCGGATCGGCTTCTTTCTTCGGGAGAGTTCTTTGAATAATAGCGCTACAATTTGCCGCAAGAACAACGGTTTCTGGCTCCGAATATTTCCGCCTCTTTGTAAGAATGTCCTTCATAAATTTGGCGTACTTCGGCATTTTATCTAGAGCTTCGGAAAAAGGGATGTTGATTTGTAGTTGCTTAAAGATATCCATGAATCTTGAGTATTGCCTAGCATTTTCTTTCCTTGTCGGCACATGAGGGTAAGGCATATTTTGAGTCGGTATCAGATTCATCTTCTCCTTCTCCTTCTTAACTCTCACATGTTTCTCTTTTTTCTTCACTTCTCCACACTCTCATTTTCAACTTCAACAATATCATCATTTTTCTTTTCAACCACAACCTCATTATCATTTTTCTTTTCAACTTCTTCCTCATCACTATCCTCCTCAACAATACCATCAATTTTTTCTTCTTCCACCCTTTTGTCATTTTGTTTTGCTAACTCCTTCCCACTTCTAGTAGCGATTGCTTTGCAATGCTCCTTCGGGTTTACGTGAGTATTTGTGGAGAATGAAGGACCCGGTTGTTGCTCGGCTATTTGTTTGGCAAGTTGCCCAACTTGATTTTCGATATTCTTTATCGCCGCATTGCTACTCTTTTGGTTGGCCATAGACATTTGAATGAATTGATTCAAAGTGTCTTCCAACTTAGAGCTAGGAACCGGAGGTGGTGGAGGTTGATAAGGATTTTGCCGGCTTGAAGAACCGCCACCATAACCTTGATTATTTTGATAGTTCCCCCTCGGTTGATATCCTTGATTGCTTTGGTGATGTTGTTGAGGATTGTTTTGATAAGGTTGTTGTTGTTGTCTTCCTTGATAATCCCGTTGATTGTTCATGTAGTTCACTTCTTCAAATCCCGGTGGAGGACAAAATCCGGTGTCATGCTCTCCTTTGCAAAGTTCACAACATGCAACTCGCTTACTCTTGCTCGGTTGCACATGTATTTCCTTCAATTGTTGTGGAAGCTTCGACATTTGTTGAGTCAAAAGTTCCACTTGTTGAGATAAAAGCTTGTTTTGAGCATCATTAGTTAGGATAGCATCATTAATTCCCAATTCCAAAACTCCCGGAGTCCTTTGAGAAGGACCACGATTATGACTTCCCTGATGGTCATTCAAAGCCATCTTATCAATTATGGCAATAGCTTCTTCGGCACTCTTGCTCATCAAAGATCCACCTGCGGTGGCATCCAACAATGTTTTCTGCACTAATTGAAGACCATTCCTAAAAATGTGAACTTGAGTCAACTCGTCGAAACCATGCCCTTTATATTTCCTCAACATAGACTTGAATCTCTCCCACGCTTCATTGAGAGATTCGTTTGCACCTTGCGTTAACACTTGTATTGCGGTCTTTGCCTCCATGAAACGATTATGTGGAAAAAATCGCTCCAAAAATTTTTCTTCAAGTAAATTCCAATAAGTCATTATTGTCGTCGACTGATTAAGATACCATTCCTTGGCCTTCCCAATGAGGGAATGCGAGAATAGTCTCTTAAACAGAGATTCCTCTTCAACTTCGGGCGCACCAGTTGCTCCCGCAATCTCATAAAACTTTGTCAGATGTGTAAAAGGATCCTCATGATCCATACCAGTAAAAGGACTCTGATATAGAAGCTGGAGAATACCAGTCTTTATTTCTGAATGCCGACCGTTGTGAGCAAACTGTGCATTATGTCTTGGACTGTTGGTACACGGTTTAGAAGCAGGTGGTGGTGGTGGTGATGGATGTTCCATAGCTGGAAGTAACCGTGGCAATGGTGGTGGTGGTGTAGAAGTCGAACGTCCCTCTTGTTCTTGCCTTTGTCTAGCTAGTTGCCTCCTTCGTCTCGTTCTGCTATTGATTCTACGAGCGGTTCTTTCAATCTCAGGATCAAACAGAAGTTGGTCCGCCGGTAGTTTCCCTCGCATAAAACAAAGTCTGCACGCTAAACAAAACAAATCAATAAGCTCAAGAAAAAGTTAACAAGTGTAAAACTTAATAACTATTGCAACACTCGCAATACAACAACAATCCCCGGCAACAACGCCAATTTGTTAAAACAGTTTTAGGGGGTGTTTTATTGTATCCACTGAGATTGTGTATATTGCCTCCGTTCGATAGTTAAAAGGTTTCAAACTTTGACCGTACAACGGTTTTGGTAACTTTCAATCGGATCGTTTGCATTCGAAGTTTAGAAAATAACGGTAAAAAGAGTTGTTTTAGGGTTTTGATAAAACATGTCAAGATTAGGTCTAGGTGATCCATTTCACACGTATTTTCTCAATTACGAACATGAACTTGTTAACAACAATTATAACCACATATCCTCTTAACAAGTTTCTCTCGAACACTTGTTGTGGGATTACCGTTTTGATCCTTTGTTGATCTCTCACACAAACTATCAAAACGATACATTCAAGAACAATATTTATGAACATCAACATTCAAAACTATCTCTAGCCTCATGAATATTGATGGAATGAAACTTCAATCAAGTTTTATAACATTTCTCTCGAACATGAAATAAAATAACATATACAATGTAAACAAAGTTTTTCTTCTATAAATATCATCAACAAGGTTCACAAGCTTACAATCAAGAAGAATACATACAAAATAATGGATCACCTACCACTAATCTTGACACAAAAGAGCTTTACCTAGCCATAGACATGGTAGCTTGCTTGACAAGTAAGTTGCAAAGCTATTGGAGCATCAATCTTCAAAGATTTAAGGATTGAAGCATAAAAGCTTTGGATTCTAAGAAAAATAGTAAAAGATGAAGTTTTTGATCTCTCAAGAAGTTTTTAGGTTACAAAGATTATTTCTCCAAGTGTTGTCCTCAAAAATATCTAACAAACACCCTAAATAGCACTTTCTGCCCAGACAAATTTGCCAGGCGAGCTACAAAATTCGCCTGGCAAAACCTTTAAGTACAGCCCACGTGCCAGAACAGTGCAAAGGAACCTGGGAAAAAATCTTGAATTCGCCAGGCGAATTCCAAGCTCGCCAGGAGAATTCCTTTCGCCACACCTTCGCCTGGCGAATCTTCTAGCGAAGCACTTACAGAAGCTATTGAAATTTGAGAACTCACTCGCCACCAGACTCGCCAGGCATTCGCTTGGCGAATTTCTCCTTCCGCCACCCATTCGCCTGGCGAGTTCATTGTTTGTTGCAGACACGCGACATTTCTCATTTCATCGTGTTTTCTTCCGATTTTTTCCGCGTCCCTTTTACGAAAAATGCTGCAAAACTAACAAAAACATCAAATAGACCAAAATAAAACATTGATTCAAAAAATCACTTAAAAATAAGTTGTTTCGCATTCAGGCATTAGGAAAAGAGCTTAAACTGCAGAAAATTGGTCTCAAATACGTTTACAACCAAACACTTATCACCACCCTATGGTTAATATGGTTTGATTGGAATCTTCTCACCAATCTATACACAGTTCTGACACTATAAGTATCATTTTGTTTTTCTTTCCATACCCTATAATCTTCTATCACTTCCTCAAAGAGCAGTACCTTCAAGATTTCGCTAGCAACATCATGGTTAAACAAAATTTGAATTTTCTGTGCATCCCACTATTTAACGTGAATCATCATTAAATCCTGAATAGTAACCTCATAAGCATCTCACCCTTGGGGGCCTCTTAAACAACCTTGTTCATTGCCTCTTAGCCAAGGCTCAGACATGTCTAATCTTACTCCCATCACCAATACTCCACCTAGATCCCAGTTTTAAAACTTTCATTGTTTTCCATAGACTTCTCTAAGAAAAACTCATTTTTTCCCTGATTAGCTTCTAGAAAAGAGGATTTAGGATAATACATTTCTTTGAAGACTCTAGCTACCAACGACTCTAGCTTTGTCATCAAGTGCCAACCTTGTTTAGCCACCATAGCCAGGTTAAAAGCTTTGAAATCTATGAAACTAAGTCCCCATTCCTTCTTGGTGCAAGATAACTTATCCCAAGCAAGCCATCTAATACCCTTATTGTTACTATCTCCTCCCCACCAGAAAGAATTCACCATCTTCTCAATATCATTTACAATACCATCCGAGAAAATGAAAAATACTCATGGCATAAGAAAAAATAGCTTGAAGCACAGACTTTATCATAACCTCTTTTCCTCCCTTATATAACGACCTCCCCCTCCAAAAATTTATTTTCTTTTAGATACGATCCTTGATGAAAGCAAAAGTACCTTTTTTACTTCTGCCAATCATCGATGGTAACCCTAAGTATGTTCTAGTGCCTAAAACCCGACGTGCCCACACGATACGAGCTATATCTTCTTGAGCCGGTATACTAATGTTCCGACTAAAAACACTTCAGACTTTGTCATATTAATCTCCTGGCTAGTCGCTTCTGCATAGATTTTAAGCACCTCTATAAGATTTGTAACTTTTGTTAATTTAGCCCTGCAAAAAAGAAAATAATCGTCAACAAAAATTAGATGGGACACTTTTGGTTCCCCTCTACAGATCTGGACTCCAAGGATATCCCCCTAGCCACTGTACTATTGATAAGAGCGAAAAGACCTTCTGTAACTAAAATGAAAAGATAAGGGGGCAGTGGGTCCCCTTGTCTAAGTCTTCTCCTTGGCTAAATAGGTCCGACTTTATGCGCATTGACCAGAACAAAATAATTCACCGTCGTAACACACATCATCACCCAATGAATCCACCTCTCTACAAAACCCACACGACCAAGAACACTGTTGAAACACCTTTCTAGGGCAAGTATTTGTTTTATCGTATCCATAGAGATTAGTGTGATATCACCGTCGTTCCACAGTTAACAATGTTTTAAGTAAGGGTTTAAAAGGGTTTTTCGATTGTGCAAAGAAACATTCACTAAAATCTGTAACAACTGTAAATGATTCAGAAATTAACACTTAAAGAAACATGTCAGAATTAAATTTCATCAACCTATTTCATATATATTCTATTGAACTAGTATGTGAACACTATTATCAATCACTATTATCACGTATCACTCATTTTCATTGTTTATGTCTAAACAATGACATTAAATCTCACTGTATTATTTAATCGATGATCTCTCTACCTAATAAACAATAGAAAGATGTTTAAAATCTGATACATGTGAATAACAAACCCCAAATCCATATCTAGATTTATGTTTTGATAGATGAAGATCTTAGGTCAAGACTTGGAAGATATTTCTCAATATTCATTCAAACTCATAGATTTAACATGTAAACAAAGATAACATCAACGTTGATTCATAATATGTTCACAAAACAACGATCAAAAGAAATACATACAAGTTTTAGCTAACTACATCTAATCTGGACACAAGAGATTTAACTACACATCTTCATGGTAGCCTGATTCACAAGAAAGGAGAAGAGATGAAAAAGCGTCAACAATGATTTCCCGACTATTGATGCAAATCGAACTTCAATTCTTCAATTCCTGAGTTAATATGAGTTTTTGGTGTATTTGGTGCACAAAGTTGGTATCTAACCCTCTCCAAATTAAGTGAGAGAGTATTTATATAAAAATAGAAAAAGTAGACCGCGCTTAGTACGACTAGATGACAAAAGCTATCAAACCATCATAAGTCGAGCTAAATAACATCAGATCGTGCTAAGCGCAAAACCTACAGACTTGTGGCGCTTTAACCGCATTAAGCCCCATCTCATAGCATGGTTTTGGTCCAAAATGCACGTAGAAGCCCTTGTCTTGCCCTTTTAGCATCCAAAGCTTCTCCAATGCACACATCTGTATAATTAGATGAAAAAATGATTAAACTTCTTAATATTTACATGATTAAACTAAAAAGCTAAATTTACACGAAAGTTAAGGGATCAATATACAAATCCATTGAATTAAGCTAATAAGAACCATTAATTTATATGAAATATCAACACATTTTGGCCCTTAACAAACACTTTTCAAAAAAATCCAACCCACTATATCATAAGCCTTACTATTGTTAATTTTGAGGGCCAACTCTCTTTTATTACCCTTGGTTTTCCACTTTAACGCATGTACAATTTCTATGGCTATCAAGGTGTTATCTAGAATTGAATGCGCTTGAATAAAATTCGATTCCTCCTTAGACACATGTTAAGTCAAACACTTCTTAAATCTATTAGTGAGGAGTTTCAAAACCATGTTGTAAACCACAATACAGAGTGAGATAAGTCTCAGGTCCTTCATATTTTTTGGCTTCGCACAATTCAGAATTAGGCAAATGTTCGTATCATTATGAGATGAAGGGAAGAAGCCTCTCTCCATCCAATGGGTAACAACATCAGAGATATCCTCCCCACACATGTTCCAAAACTTTTGGTAGAAAGCTAAGTTAAAGCCGCCAGGACCCGGAGGTTTATCTGGATGCATATGAAGAAGAGCCTCGTACAACTCTTCTTTTGTAGTCAGCGCGACCAACATATCATTATCAACACAAGAAATTGAAGGCTAGATGATAGCAAGAACCTGCTCTTGCATACCGTCTTTCACTATAAACAGGTTCTTGAAGTAATTTTTCGCAATGTCGCACATGTTTGCTTGGTTTGTAACTTCCACTTCTTCCTCACTGGTGAACATATCAATCTTCTTGAAAATTTTCCTCATAGCTGCTAACATATGAAAGAACTTGGTCTTATAGTTACTATCACAAAGCCAGTGCATTTTAGCTCTCTGTTCCAAAATGTTTCCTCTTGGGTAAGTAAGCTATTGTGTTCCCACTGCGCATCGAGAAACATAGTTACCGACTTCGAATCACGACTATT
The DNA here is from genome assembly GCA_022829125.1 of Lathyrus tuberosus. Lineage (NCBI taxonomy): Eukaryota > Viridiplantae > Streptophyta > Magnoliopsida > Fabales > Fabaceae > Lathyrus > Lathyrus tuberosus. The sequence goes on from JALAZF010000435.1 coordinate 2,237,181, forward strand.
ACGGTACAATTCCATCCTTACTAAGCAACCTACAATCTCATCCTTGGTTTTCCTTTTCCCACCTATTCCATCTCTCCAACTCTCCCACGCAAGACAAAATACGGTGCACAATATCAACATTCTCTTCCTGTTTCCAACAGTGTTTCGGACATCAATTATGTTTTCCGCCTGCAACCATTTGTTTTCAAACTTGAATGAATATTTATTGTTGGTTCTTTGATCTGGTTCACACTATAAAAGAATTTGGCTGTGATCATAGCGAGAAGCTAACAAGTTTACCAACTTAATATTAGGGAACATAGTCATCCAAGCTGAGTTTGCTAAAGCTCTATCCAGTCTCTCTTCAACCACATGATCTTTTCCTCTAATTTTTATCCACATAAATCGATGACCTTCAAGATTAATATCGGTTAACTCGTAATCATTAACCTTATTATGGAAACCTTCACATAACCAATTCGGGTGCGGGTGGATTCCTCGTTTATCTTGTTGAGATAATAAGTCATTTAAATCACCGACTATACACCAATAAGCATTAGACATATCTCGCATGTAACAAATCAAGTTGTTAGGAAAAAACAAGCATAGAGAAAAAAGAGGAACACAATAACAACACAAGAGATTAACGTGGAAACTCCAAAACCGGAGAAAAAACCACGACCATTGTCAAATGACAACCAGAGAATAACACTATGTGAAAATTGTTACAACATACAGACTACCCTCAACCACCCAAAGCCCCCAGTACACCCACACCCTTCAGAACAAATATTTAACTACATCTCACAAGACTCTAGTACAAGAGCATAAGAGAACAAAGAAAGTCAAATACAAGCTTAAAGTGCTTTTGACTGGTACGTCTTGGAATGAAGAACTTAAATCCAATATACAGCATTGGACTCCCACTTCCTTCACAAAAGTAAGCGATGTGGGACTTCAAATAACTTGTATCATATATATAGCCTTGGATTCTCTCCTCATTCACAAAACTAAGCGATGTTGGACTTCTTTAACATGTATATTTTAAACCAACCCCAACAATCTCCACCTTGATTGAAAATAATACATAAGCTCTCATTGTCTTCACTAGCAATCATACTCCACCATAAAGAGTAAAGTCACTTGAAGCTACACCACTCCAAAAATTTCACACTGTCTTCATCGAAAATCATAGTTTTCAAAAACTATCATACTCCACCTAAAGAAGAGTATACTTCATGTCGAAAACCAGGTTGAAACTTTATGGTGCAACTTCCTTGTTGGTAGGAAGCTCTTCAACCATCGACATAATCTCACAACAAACTTTGCATTAATGTCCATGTGTTAATCCGCTAGCAATAACTCGTCCTTTTACGTGACAGCGGAAATGTCATGAGGAAATACTTCTCAATTTCCAGAGAAGATCATCCTCTCTCATAGCGAGAGAGACATTGCTAGCATTTGACTCAGAGCCCTTCTCTGACGCATCCCCATTAGGACACTTATACTTTATATGTCCAAGATTTCCACTTTTCTAACATCTCACACCCGTTTCATTATTTTTATTCACACACGACCTTCCTCTAACAACCAACACTGAGTTTGATGAAGTATTCTCACCACCCTTCAATCTTCTTTCTTCAGAAATAATCTTACTAGCAACTTCTTCAAAGCTCAAACTTTCTTTCCCATATATTAAAACAGGTTTAATATGCTCATAGGAAGATGGAAGAGACCATATGAGTCTCAAAGCTTAATCTTCATCACCAATCTTGACTCCAATAGTTTCTAATTCAGAAACAATACCATTTAGAACACTTAGATGATCATATACTTGTGCATGTTCATCCATACGTAAGCTATGAAATTGCTCCTTCAATAATAAACGATTTGATATACCCTTTATTTGATATAGCCCTTCAAGTTTCTCCCAAAGCTCTTTGGCTGACGACGTACCAAGAATATTCGCAAGAATATTCTTAGCCAAAGACATGCAGATTGTACTCGAAGCTCTCAAATCTAATTCCTCCCACTTCTCGCTGTCCATGTTGGAAATGTTTCCTTTCAACGCCTTGTGTAATCTTAATTGTATCAAAACATATTTGACTTGAATTTTCCACAAGCCAAAATTAATTATTCCATCAAATTTCTCTAAGTCAATCTTCATCGAACTTGAAAAACTTGACATTTCAACCAAAACCTTCCCTACAGCAAAACAAAATTTTCCTAACCAACACAGAGTATAAAATTTTTTTTTTGATGTTGAAGATCGGCCAAAACTACAACCACAGAGCATACTAAAAAAATTTATACCCCACCAAACCAAGGCTCTTTTTGATACCACTTGTTAGGAAAAAACAAGCATAGAGAAAAAAGAGGAACACAATAACAACACAAGAGATTAACGTGAAAACTCTAAAACCGGAGAAAAAACCACGGTCGTTGTCAAATGACAACCAGAGAATAACACTATGTGAAAATTGATACAACACACAAACTACCCTAAACCACCCCAAGGCCCCCAGTACACCCATATCCTCCAAAACAAATATTTAACTACATCTCACAACACTCTAGTACAAGAGCATAAGAGAACAAAGAAAGTCAAATACAAGCTTAAAGCACTTTTGACTGGTACGTCTTGGAATGAAGAACTTGAATCCAATATATAACATTGGACTCCCACTTCCTCCACAAAACTAAGCGATGTGGGACTTTAAATAACTTATATTATATATATAGCCTTGGATTCTCTCCTCATTCACAAAACTAAGCGATGTTGGACTTTTTTAACATGTATATTTTCAACCAACCCCAACAATCTCCACCTTAATTGAAAATAATACATAAACTTTCATTGTCTTCACCGACAATCATACTTTATCATAAAGAGTATAGTCACTTGAAGCTACACCACTCCAAAAATTTTACATTGTCTTCACCGAAAATCATAGTTTTCAAAAACTATCATACTCCACCTAAAGAAGAGTATACTTCATGTCGAAAACCAGGTTGAAACTTTATGGTGCAACTTCCTTGTTGCCAGGAATCTCTTCAACCATTGACATAATCTCACAACACACTTTGCATTAATGCCCATGTGTTAACCCGCTAGCAATAAGTCGTCCTTTTCCATGATAACAGAAATGTCATGAGGACACACTTCTCAATTTCCAGAGAAGATCATCGTCTCTCACAACGAGAGAGACATTACTAGCATTTGACTCAAAGCCCTTCTCTGACGCAGCCCCATTTGGACACTTATACTTTATATGTCCAAGCTTTCCACATTTCCAACATCTCACACCTATTTCATTTTTTCTTCACATACGACCTTCCTCTAGCAACCAACACTAAGTTTGATGAAGTATTCTCATCACCCTTCAATCGTCTTTCTTCAGAAATAATCTTACTAGCAACTTCTTCAAAGCTCAAAGTTTCCTTCCCATATATTAAAACAGGTTTAATATGCTCATAGGAAGATGGAAGAGACCATATGAGTCTCAAAGCTTTATCTTCATCATCAATCTTGACTTCAATAGTTTCTAATTCAGAAACAATACCATTTAGAACACTTAGATGATCAAATACTTTCGTATGTTTATCCATTCGCAAGCTATGAAACTGCTCATTCAACAATAAACGATTTAATATACCCTTTCCTTGATATATCCCTTCAAGTTCCTCCCACAGCTCTTTGGCTGACGACGTACCAAGAACATTCATAATCTCTTTCCACGGCACCGCCAAGCCCCCACTTCGACCCTCCACATCCACAGTAATACAAGCATCAAACCTAAGCAATACTCTTACATTCGCTAACTTGTTATTAGCTTATTACTCTTCTCCTTTTATTGGATAGCCTTTTGTATCTTAGATTCATTGTCCACTTGTATAGTTTTTATTGGTTGCTAAGATATCTTGTATATAAGCCTTGTATCACATTCATTTTACACATTGAATAAGAGAATCAATTTTACTCTGTTTTCACCTTTTTCTGTTTCCTTCTAACTGTTGTAACAGAATTTTGTTACAACTTCATCTTCTTCCTTGGCTCCTTCAATGGAAGGTGTGCTTGTATGCTTTAACTTCAATATGGTATCAGAGCTCATACAGCTCTGGTAGCCATTGTTGTTCACCTCATCGTTTCGCATTCTCGCGGTATCATTTTTTTTCTCTGCTTTTTGATACGCATTCTTGCATCCCTATCGATATGTATTTCTCTTAACAATGGCATACCAGCAGTTTCTCGATTATTCAACGAATTCAACAAATCCGTTCTATCTTCGTCCAAACGAAAATCCTGCTTTGGTGCTTATTTCTCCTCTTCTTGATGACAAGAACTATCATAGTTGGGCAAGATCTATGCACATTGCATTGATCTCTAAGAATAAGGACAAGTTCATTGATGAATCTCTCAATAAACCACCGATTTCAGATCCTCTATATGCGTCGTGGATTCACTGCAACATGATGGTGCTCACTTGGATTCATCGCTCTATCTCTGACTCAATTGCCAAATTAGTTCTTTGGATTGACAGTGCTGCAGGTGTTTGGAAGAATCTTCAAATAAGGTTTTCACATAGTGATATCTTCCACATTTCTGATTTACAAGAAGATGTGTACAAGCTACGCCAAGGTAACAATGATATATCCAATTACTTTACTCAATTGAAGGTGTTATGGGATGAACTATACAATTATAGACCAATTATAACTTGCTCTTGCGCAATTCCATGTTCTTGTGGTGCTGTTGCTTCTGCGCAACAGTATCGTGCTCAAGACCAAGTGATTCGTTTTCTCAAAGGTTTGAATGAAAAATTCACCCATTCCAAGTCACAGATAATGATGATGAGTCCTTTGCCTGATCTTGGCAAAGCTTTTTCTCTTATCATTCAACAAGAACGTGAACTGAATAGCCCAGCTTCAGCATTGGCTCAAGCTTCTTCCAATCCTGAAGAGTTGAATGCTGCTTATTAAGTTCAAGCTAACTATGGTAACTCAAATCCCAAACCTGGATCTAATTCCTTTAAAGGCAAGAATCAAGATTCTACTAGAGGTCACAATCGTGTGTGTACACATTATGGTAGGACCAATCACACAGTGGAAACATGTTTTATCAAACATGGCTATCCACCTGGTTTTAAGGGCAAGAGGAAAAGTCAGTCATCTCACAGCATTAATCAGCCTGCTGCCACTATCAATGCTGTGTGTGACACTCCTCAGCAAGAGTCAAAGGTTTCTCCATGTGTTTTCACTCAAGAGCAGTACAACAATATCCTTGAATTGCTCCAACAATCAAAACTACCTTCTCAAGCCAATTCTATGTCAACCCCTCCTCTTGCCATGATCTCTCAGTCCTCTAATACCAATGGTAAGTCTTCTCATCTCTGGATCTTGGATACTGGAGCAACAGACCACATTTCATATGACATACATGTTTTTACTGATTGCAAAAATATTATTCCTGTCAATGTTAACTTACCTGATGGATCATCTCTCACTGCTTCTATGTCTGGTAATGTGGTCATTTCACCCTCTTTAACCCTTCATAATGTCCTTTACATTCCTAATTTTCGTGTTAATCTCATTTCCATTGCCAAACTTACTAGTAATAATGATTGTTATGTCCATTTTGGGGCTGATACCTGCAAAATCCTACAGAATCATTCACAGGCAATGATTGGTACAACTAGGCTCCAAAGAGGATTGTATGTCCTGGATGCTATCAACAAGTCATCAGCATGTAATTCCACTACTACTGATCCTTATAATTTGTGGCATTTGAGATTAGGTCACATTTCCAATGTAGGCATAAAATCTGTATCACAAACATTTCCTTTCATACCATGTAAATCTAGTAATATTCCTTGTGATTCATGCCATCTTGGCAAACAAAGGATATTACCTTTTCCAAATAGTGTATCACTTTCTGTTTCTATTTTTGATATCTTACATGCTGATGTATGGGGCTCTTATTCCACCATCTCTATGTTAGGCCATAAATACTTTCTCACTCTAGTTGATGATTATAGTAGATATACCTGGGTGATATTTCTTAAAACAAAAGATCAAACCAAAAACAGTTTAATTCAATTTGTAGCTTACATTGAAAACCAATTTAAAACTACTCTTAAATGCCTTAGATCTGATAATGGAACTGAGTTTATGTCTTTATCTTCATTTATGATTTCCAAAGGCATAATCCACCAAACTACATGTGTTGAAACACCCCAACAAAATGGGGTGGTTGAGAGAAAACATCAACATATTTTAAATGTGGCAAGATCATTATATTTCCATTCTAACATTCCTCTCACCATGTGGAATTTTTCTGTCCAACATGCTATTCATGTTATAAACAGATTACCCTCACCTCTTTTAAATTCCAAATCTCCCTATGAAATGTTGTATTCCCAACCACCCTCTCTAATTCACTTAAAAGTTTTTGGTTGTCTTAGCTATACTACTACCTTACAAGCCCATAGAACCAAATTTTCCCCTAGAGCTAGAAAATCTGTCTTTCTTGGATTTAAAGATGGTACTAAAGGCTACATTTTATATGATCTGCAGAATCATAATGTTTTTGTATCAAGGAATGTTATTTTCTATGAAGACCATTTTCTTTTCAAAAATCCATCCAAACCAAGTACTACTCATGATCATGTCAATCCTGATCCTCTTTCCCTATATGCAGACCTACCTATGTTGTTTTCTCCTACTAGTACAATTGATATTTCTCTCTCCCTTGATTCTAGCACATCTAACAGTACACATGTCATTCAATCTCCCCCACCCAATCAGTATTTCCCTATTTTCAATAATCCATCTTTATCTCCTTTATCACATAATCCTAGTAACCATAATGACTCTACTTCTCCTTTAACCAATGGTCCTTCTCATAATAATACTCCTTCAACCCCAACCTCTCCCTTATCCAACAATCCTTCCCCATCTTCTGTGTCTGCTAATTCTCCTCATATCTCTGATGGTTCATCAGATTCATCCATAAGTCATACTCCTTCTATATCCTTAAGACAATCCACCCGTGTCTCTCACCCTCCAAGCTACCTAGCAGATTATCACTGTTATCTTGCATCTCATGATACATCTGCATCTCATTCAAATGATTTTAAAACTGCACATCCTTTATCTTCTGTCATATCTTACAATAAATGTTCTCCATCATATAAACATTTATGTTGCTCCATTTCCTCTAACATTGAGCCTAAAACCTATAACCAAGCCATCAAGTTTGATTGTTGGAAGCATGCCATGGATACTGAGTTACAGGCTCTTGCAAAGAATAATACATGGGAAGTAGTTGATCTTCCTGCTGGAAAACACCCAATTGGTTGTAGATGGGTTTACAAGGTGAAGTATAAAGCAGATGGTTCTATTGAGAGACACAAAGCTAGGTTGGTTGCCAAAGGGTATACCCAATTAGAAGGAATGGATTACTTTGATACTTTCTCTCCAGTAGCAAAACTTACTACTGTCAGAATTCTCTTATCTATAGCAGCTATCAAAGGATGGCATTTGGAGCAACTGGATGTTAATAATGCTTTTTTTGCATGGAGATCTCCATGTAGAGGTATACATGACTCTTCCTCCTGGCCTCCACTCTTCTAGTTCTTCTCAAGTTTGTAAACTACATAAGTCATTGTATGGTTTAAAGCAAGCAAGCAGGCAGTGGTATTCCAAACTTTCATCATTTCTTATTTCCATTGGATACCAACAATCTCAGGCTGATCATTCTCTTTATGTTAAACTGACCAATAATGATTTCACTGCACTATTGGTATATGTAGATGACATTGTATTAGTAGGCACTTCTATGGCTGAAATTACACAAGTCAAGCAGCTCCTTCATCACACTTTCAAAATCAAAGATCTGGTCAATTGAGATATTTTCTTGGTTTTGAAATTGCTAGAACTATAGCTGGTATTTTTCTCAATCAGAGAAAATACACTTTAGAGCTTCTTGAAGATAGTGGTTTACTAGCCTCTAAGCCATCTTCAGTTCCATTTGATCCAACTGTCAAACTCTCCATTCATGAAGGACAACCATTGGAGGATCCTACCATTTATAGGAGACTGATTGGCAGACTCATCTACCTCACCAATTCAGGGCCATATATATCTTATGCTATTCAACACCTTAGCCAGTATGTTTCAAAACCTCTTACACCTCATTATCAGGCTGCTATTAGAGTCCTTAGATATCTCAAGTCTGTTCCTGCTAAAGGAATTTTTTATCCTGCTTCTAGTCAACTCAGAGTATCTGCCTTTGCTGACTCTGATTGGGCAAGATGTCTAGATACTCGTAAGTCTGTTATAGGATATTGCATCATGCTTGGATCTTCTCTCATTTGTTGGAAATCTAAGAAGCAGAAGGCTGTTTCCAGATCATCTACTGAAGCTGAGTATAGAGCACTAGCCTCTCTCTCCTGTGAGCTGCAATGGTTGCAATACATCCTGCAAGACCTTCAGATTCATCTTCCCCAGCCTGCAACAGTCTTTTGTGATAGCAAGTCTGCCATTTACTTGGCTCATAATCCAGCTTTTCATGAAAGAAGCAAACACATAGAACTAGATTCTCATGTTATTCGAGAGAAGATTCAGTCAAAACTCTTGCATTTACTTCCTATTTCTACCTCTAACTAGCTAGCAGATATGTTTACAAAGCCTCTTCATCTTCCTGCTCTCTCTAGCATCTTGGCCAAGTTAGGACTTTGCAGTATACATAGTCCAACTTGAGGGGGGATATTAGCTTATTACTCTTCTCCTTTTATTGGATAGCCTTTTGTATCTTAGATTCATTGTCCACTTGTATAGTTTTTATTGGTTGCTAAGATATCTTGTATATAAGCCTTGTATCACATTCATTTTACACATTGAATAAGAGAACCAATTTTACTCTGCTTTCACCTTTTTCTGTTTCCTTCTAACTGTTGTAACATAATTCTGTTACAACTTCATCTTCTTCCTTGGCTCCTTCAATGGAAGGTGTGCTTGTATGCTTCAACTTCAATACTTGTTATCTCTTGCCAACGTCTTCGACATGAAGATATGTTCAGGTGGTACTTTTGAGCTAACCTTCACAGGTTTGGAATTTCACTCGGGCTGCTCAATCCCCAATAATTCCAACTCAAAATTTTCATTGGTCCTGACAGTCCTAGCTGCCAGGAGTTGTCGATAAAAAATGTTGTGTTATAATGGTATTTTCCTTCTCCTTCTCCTTCCCCCTATCCTCCTTCCTCATTCTCTTCCTTTCCATTTGAACATCCATGTTAATTTGTTCTTCTCTGTTTGATTTCGCTTGAGCAAGGAATTTGCTGGGGTTGGGAAGCATGTGTTCATTACAGACATTGACTACCAGCTATCTGTGATCCCCCTGTACTCATGCATCACGTTTCACTCACGCGACTGGACTACCTCCCTCTCTCTTCCATTCTCGTCTCCATCATTTTCTTCCTTCAGCCATCTTGATGACGAACCTCCACCGTACCTTCTGTTATCTGCCAGGATATCAATAGACCAACCTCTAACCCCATCATCCTCTTGCATTGCAAATCAAACATCACATTTCTGTTCCGAGTGGCTCAATATCCCACACACAAAGCAAAACAAACTAAAATTTTCATATTTGAAATTCACCACACACCATTGCCCTCCCTTTTTTAACTTTAGTTTGTTTTTTAGGGGTTGTCGGCATGGGCAGATCCATTGTAAGACTTACCGTGACTATAGCCACACCATTATATATATATATATATATATCATTTATTCTTTTGTTAATGATTTAAAAATTGAACTGGTCATTAATTAAATCGACGAGGGTGAATTATTAGTTTATTGATTGAATTAATGATTCATTGGTCGAACCGCATGATTAAACCGGATTAAATTGAAAATTTTAATTGAATAAACTGGATAACTCAATTGAATAAACTAGTCTTTCTAATAAAACTATATAGTTATTAAATTTGTCGAACCAAATAGCTCAATCTGTAAAAAAATCACGACATCGAACAAATTTTAAATTTCAAAATATAATTTTACAAGTTCATTTTTTAAATGCAAATTTTAAACATAATCACCATACACAACAAAATAATATAAATACAAATCAAAATAAATTTAAACAAAGTCTAATTGCAACATAAACCAATTACAAAATAAGTGCAGTGTCTAATAAATTTAATCATAAATAGATAAAGTTTCAAATAAGTTTTGAACAAAGTCTATTTATATAATTTTTTTTTAAATTATCAAAACGACGTCGTTTTGTATGAGAAAATAAACAAGCATTTTTTTGTCGATTTTCCAAAATCGTCGGATTGTCGATTTTTATCGATTTTGGGCGATTCTGGCCCGCTCTCATTGGTTTAATAGTTTATCTGGTCCTACAATTAAATCAGGCCGATGACCCTTCTATTATATTAGAATGGCCAGTTCAATCCGATCTTTGAAACATTGTTACCACCTCTCAAGTTTCTCTCTCACTTTTAAATTTTCTAATCCTTCATATTTAGTATACTTTCATTAATAATGCGTTGTTTTTAAAAAAATATTATTTCTTATTTTTAATATTATTTAATTAATAATTTATTTCATATTTAGCCACATTAATATGTAATGTTTGAATCTGTCCCTGGTTGTCGGACATCCATTCTCACTCTCAATTGCATATATTGACACCAAAAACTTGAATTGTTGTTCTTGTCATATTCCACAAAGGAACCAATGAAATTTGCCATAGCTTTCCCTACCTTCTCTACCATCATCCCCGCTGGAAGGCTGTGAACTTGAACCCAACATTCTACGTGGACCAAAGGAATATTTTCTTTTTGAACATCCAATTTCACCCTCTCTAAGATTAGCATGTGACTATAAACGTCCATGGACCTCCCTTTAACGCCTCTACCATGTCGAGGTTATGGGAAAAATGGAATAAGAACATACCCTTCTTTGCCTGTTTGACAGTGACTCCCTTCACCGGCCTCCACATATCTGCTACTCTAACCTTCATTGATCTCACATGAATCAGTCTGTCATACAAAAACCTTCCCACCAAACACCATCGTAGAGCGCATGAATCATCTTCTTCTTCACCTAGATCGAAGCAAAATCCCTCTTCTTCTCCCTTTTTTAGGAAAGATAATCCTTCAATATTCAAACTTGTTATATGTTCTGATAACACGGTAGATCGAAACTAGCATACAGAAATATAAGTGATAAATTAGGCTTTTTAAAAAAAGAAGAACAAAAAAACCCTATCAAAAACTAGATTGGTGCATGGGTTATCATAATAAAAAATTTTTATGGATACATATGCCATTAAAGAAGTATAGTAATTATTTATTGAATGTATTATCTTTAGCTAGTGAAGTATTTTATACCGGTGTTTATGTGAATTTATATGTTTTTAACAAAACATTAAATTTATTGTTATTAGCCAAGTCAATTACTCAACCTAACTAACTATTATCTTAATAATAAATACTCCATCCGGTCACTATTATAAACAAAAAAAACACCTTAATCTTGGTCACTATTATAAGCAAAAGTTATTAAATTTTAAACTAATTAATGATTGTATTACTATTATACCCTTAATTTAATTCAAAAGCATTTAATGTTGGTAGTTGATTCATTAAATAAACTAAAAATATTATCGTAAATTTTATTTTGATAGTACATGAAATCAAGAAAATTAATTACACTTAACTAACTTTCTTAATACGTGTAAAAGTAGTTATTTTGGCTTATAATTGTAACCGGAGAGAGTATTTTAAAAAAGGGGGGAAAATAATTTTTTATATTAATTAATATGACATTAATACTCATTTTACAATAATCCGAATGAATTTGAAAACATATTTTAAAATTACAAAATCAAAATCTTACCATTGAGCTAATACTTCAAATGTATTTCAAGATATTTTTTTTTGAATTTTTTATTTATAATAATTCATTTAGGAGAAAGCACATGATTCATTCTTAAATATAAAATAAAATTTTTTTATTGGTTTAAATGGACTTTTGGTCCCAGTAACTTAGCAAGTTTTTGAGATTTGAGTCACATCTTAAGATGTTACTTAATTAAACTTTTACCATTGCATTGAAACCTCTTAATGAATATAATTATAAAATTATAAAACGATTAAAATTATGAGAATACATTTATTTACATTTACTATTACGAAAATGCCCTTTTGCCACAGTTAAAAAGGAATATTATTACAGTTGATCAATCATGGTGACGTATGGTGTGGTAGTATGTGTCAGCTTTACAACTACAGGTTGGTAACTGTAGTAAAAACTCAGAAGTGTGTTACATATCACTACAGTTGTAAAAAAAACGTAGCAAAAGGTAGAGGTCATAGGTTTGAACGTAACAAAGGTAGGGTGTGGTAGTATATGTCCGCATTTTGGTAGATTTTACTGGAGGGTTATGAACATATTCTACCACACCCTACGTTTGTTACGTTCAACTGTGGTGAAATATTAAGAAATCTACCAAAATGCAGATATATACTACCACACCCTACCTTTGCTACGTTTGTTACCGGAGGGTTATGAACATATTCTTTATAAGATGTACATCGAGTGTGTTCAAGGCAAGAGAACCATGAATGAATACACAACTGAGTTTCTGCGTTTTTCTGAGCGCAATGAATTAGGAGAATCAGAGAGCCAGAAAGTGGCTCGATACATCAATGGCTTAAAGGGATCCTGGCGGGAGAAGATGGGTTTACAGACAATATGGACCATAGTTGAGGCATCCAGTTTAGCTTTGAAGGTGGAATTAATTGAGAAATCCTCTCAAAATTTCTAGTCTTTTAGAAGCTACCCCCTAGAACAATTTTGAATTAGTAGGTGACAAGGAAAATAGTGCAACACTATGGGATTCCAACCCCGGGAATAAGGGGGCTAGTAGCTCTAGCAACGTGGAGTAGGGTAAAACACCAATCGAGAGGCAGAATAATCCATATGCTAAACTCACTAGAGACACATGTTATCTTTGTAACAGAAGAGGCCCCAGACCGAATATTTGTCTAACAAGGAGAGTCACTACTATTGTGGAAGAAAGGGAGGAATATGAGAAAAGAGAAGATCATGCAGTTAAGAACAATGAATATCCTGAGGTTGAGTTTGTAGAGGAAGAACCTGATGAGAGCGTAAATTTTGTGTTGTAGAAAATTTTACTAGCATCCGAAGATAAAGGGAAGCGCGAGAATTTGTTCAAAATACATTGTTCTATCAAGAACAAAGTGTGCAATCTGATCATGGATAATGGAAGCACGAAGAATATGGTGTCGCAGAAATTGGTAAAGTATTTGAAGTTGTCTACAGAATCCCATGAGAAGCCATAGAAACTCGGTTGGGTAAGCAAGGGCTCCAATGTTTGAGTAACACTAGCATGCAGAGTTCCTATCTCCATCGCAAAACATTACAAAGAAGAGGTTCTTTGTGATGTTTTTGATATGGAAGTTTTTCATATTTTACTTGGTAGACCTTGGCAGTTTGATAATGATATCACTTATCGAGGACAAGATAACGTGATGATATTTACACGGGGCACACATAAAATTGCTATGGTTCCTGTTTTGCACTTTGATAAGAATCCGTGAGAAAAAAAAGTCTAGTTTCTTTGTGATAATGCAGAGTGAAAAGTGAGCTTGATGAGGCTATAAAGGAAACTGAATGTTTTTGTCCAATGTTGATCAAAGGATTGATGAATGTTATAATGGAGGAAACAACAATTCCAAAAGAAGTGCTAGAAATCCTTGAGGATTTCAAGGAGTTGACTCTAGTGGAATTACCAAACGATTTGCCTCCCATACGAGATATTCAACATTAGATTTACCTCATCACGGGGTCTAGCTTACCAAACCTTCCCCACTATCTTATGAGCCCCAAGGAGAATGAGATTTTAAGGGAACATATTGAAGATTTTTTGAAGAAGGGATTTATTTGTGAGAGCACGAGTCTCAGTGTAGTATTAGTCCTTTTAGTCCCTAAGAAAGGAAATTAGTGGCAAATGTGTGTTGAAAACCGAGTCATAAATAAGATAACTATCAAGTATCGATTCCCAATTCCCATTTGGAAGACATGCTCAACGATTTGGCCAATTGTAAGGTAGTCTCGAAGATAGATTTGTGTAGTGGATATCATCATATCAGAATCATACCTGAAGATGAATGGAAAATAACTTTCAAGAGAAAATATGGATTATATTAGTGGTTGATGACGCCTTTTGGTTTTTCAAACGCCTCTAACACGTTCATGCGGTTGATGAATTAGGTTCAAAGCCCATTTACTGGTTCTTTCGCAGTGGTTTATTCTGATGATATTTCGATTTACAATAAGACCAAGACAAAGAATTTGCAGCATGTGAGGCAAGAGCTGCAAGTCTTACAGGATAACCAGTTGTGCATTAATCTGAAAAAATGTACATTCAACACCAAAAAGTTACTTATCCTATGCTTTATTATCGGTCAAAAAGGGATTCATGTTTATGAAGATAATGTGATTGTTATTAGGGAGTGGCCTGTACCCAAAATTGGTGGCAGAGGTTTGTAGTTTTCATGGTATGGCCACCTTCTATAGGATATTTATCAAAGATTTCAGCACCATTACTGCACCTATTACTGAATGTTTGAGAAAATGAAGTTCGATTAAGGGTTTGAGCAAGAGCGGAGTTTTGCACTGATTAAGGAAAAGCTATGTACCGCACCGGTATTAGCACTTCCATATTTTGACAAAGTGTTCCAAGTTGATTGTGATGCTAGTGGAGTGGGAATAAGGGCTGTGTTATCACAGGAGAAGAAACCAGTAGCCTCTTTAGCAAAAAATAAATTAAGTGATGCTCGCCAGAAATGGATTACTTATGACAAAAAACTATATGAAATCTTTAGAGCTCTATGCTAGTGGTAACATTATTTGGTTAATAAGCATTTCATTCTATTCAATCACCATCAAACTTTAAAGTTTCTTCATATCTAGAAGGTGATAAACAAGATGCATGCTCGGCGGGTGAGTTTTGTGCAGAAATTTACTTTTATTATTCAGCATAAGTCAGAGGCTCTTAACAAGGTAACATATGCATTGAGTAAGAGGGCTTCCTTGCTAATTTCCTTAGCACAGGAGATCGTAGGCTTTGAGTGCTTGAAAGAGTTGTATGAGAATGATGTTGAGTTTAGAGAGTTATAGGCCAAGTGTAGTGGAAAACTTCCTTGTGTAGATTTTCACATTTGAGATGGATATCTTTTAAAGGGGATCGACTATTCATTCCTTGATCATCTTTAAGAGATAAATTAATTTGATATCTACATGGTGGTGGTCTTAGCGGTCATGTAGGTAGAGACAAGACCATTGCTAGCCTAGAAGAGAGGTATTATTGGCCACACTTGAGAAGAGACGCTGATGCTATAGTCATGAGTGTCACACCCCAAATTTTGACCACAATATTTCCCATCATTGTGAAAAATCATTACCATAATATGGATGTACCATCAAACCTCATCAATCTCCTCAAGAATTATTAAGCATTCACTACAATCAAGAATTAGGGTTTTGAGCCCTCCCAGAGCACTTAGACAAAGGATCAATCAAGAAATGACATGATCTTCAACTTATCTAACTTCTCAAACATCCATGAAGGATCAAGAGGTCTCCCATATCAAGAATCAAGCACAAGGTTGCAACATTTCAAATGGATCAAGCCTCAAGATCGCCAGTGTCACCAAATTAGGGTTTTGGTCAACCAAGGCCTCCAGATGAAAATTTTCATCTGGGCATGAGTCAATACTTCAAAACATGATCCAAAATGCTAAAAGGGACCTCATGGACCTAATCATCAAGTCAAAATAGCCTTAGGGGAAGCAGTCATCAAAAATCAGGAATTAGGGTTTCTTGACCTAATTCACCCTAAGTTGACTTTTGGAGCAAGACATGAGCCAAGACCTCAAGAAGTGTTTTGAAGATCTCCAATACATCACATTGATCCATTTACAACAATGGATTGATCCAAGAAGCTTGATTCACAGGTTTCAATTTCATCTGGACCACAACTAGGGTTTTGAAGAAAAAGTCAACTGTACCTTTGACTTTGGACCAAGACATGCTCCCAAACCTTGGGATATGATTCAAGACACCCTAAAACACCTATGGAATCCATCCATTAGGTTTGAATTAGGTCAAGAACTTGATTACATAGAAAATCACACAGTTTGGAATTCATCTGACAAAAAGTCAACTGTGCCCAAAACCAAGTTTGACTTTTTGAAAATTTTCACAAATGTGGTTCCCCTAAGTAAAAAACAATGTTAATATATGGTTTTGATCATCATCCACCAAGAAAAATCAAGAAATGTAGGGTTTCTTGCAAAAGGGGCAACCATAAGAAACTTAACTTTTTTAAGTTATGGAACAAAATGGATTTGATACCAACTTTGCAAGGTCATAACTCCCAAACCATAAGGCCTATTTCTCCCATCCAAAGCTCAAATGAAAGTTCACATGACATAATTCAAAAGTGTCAACTACATTAAATTCCAAATCCTCATGGATTTTGAGGTATGGATTGATCAAAATCATTAAAACATGTTCATATCCAACACTTAGGTAAAATTCTGCCTAAGTAGATTTCAACCAAAACATCAAAACTTGAAAGATTTTTTTCACATAGATCCAAAATGAATCAAGTCCAAATGTAAACACCAATGTTGGAGCACAATGTATCAACATTTCAAAGAGCTCACCAGCATGAAAAAACTCCAACTGAACCAAGAGTTATGGCTGCCACAAGAGGCATTGTTGCAACTGTTTTTCATGACAGTTTGGATATTAACTTGTTATCCAAGATTTTGAGTCAAGAGACAATGACTAAAAGAGCCAAATACATTCAATGTGATCATCACAACTCTGATCCAACCTGCAGAATTAGGCCAAGATGCTTAAAACTTGATCATTTGGCATAATGAGTCTTTGTACAAAGACTTGAACTTCAAAGGCAATTATGAGCAAATAGTGCATATTCAAGATTCCTATCCTTTGCAGTCAAGATGCTCTAATAAACAACATTTAAAAGGAATACAGAATATGGATTGAGTCAATACATAGCTGAGCTATTTGGGACAACTATTGTACCTTGTGTAAGAAGCAATTATGCCAAGCCAAGACCATTGAATTCAGTTCTTATCCTTCAAGTTCCAACTGTCCATGCTTGACAAATCTATTTACCTATAAATAGAGCTCATACTTGATCATTTAACACACACCAAAACAATCCCAACATTGTTTTCTCTGAATTTCCTTCTTAAGCACAAAAACTCCATTTTCTTGAGAAGGCAATATCGGGTTTTGAGTTGGAGACCAATGCAACTCAAACCAATGATCCAAACATATCCAATATATCATATATAAGCTGTTCAAACACTCATCCTTCATCTGGAACACCAGAATCATAGACCTTAAATTCCACTTGAGGCCTACTTGCAGTTGAGGTACTACAAAGTGATCCAAGCATCTCTAATCAAGGCCAGGCATCTCAACACACTCCATACGGTATAGTGAAGTTGTTCAAGTCATCACAGCACATCTGGAACACCTCCAACTCCAAATTTGAAAGTCTCTTGCACAAGCAAGTTCAAGTAAGCCTGAACCTATCAAATTCTATATTGCATGCATTATAAATTCATTTGCAAGTTACCAACATGTTTCTGGTAGTCTATAGAGTGATAATCCTCAATCAATTGCTTCATCTATTACATGTTTAAGATTTCATGAGCTTTATGCAAAATTCTAGGGTTTCAGTGTTCATCACGTATTTCTCACTCCACACTTAAAATAAATAAAATTAAACACCACCATCATGTTCGTGGGTTAAAATCTAACAAGTTTGGGGCTGGTTTCATCCAATTTCATTGCCTAATCTGTGAGATATCATAGCTTTTGCAAATCAGGGAAATAGAGTGCGCGCGTGTTCTTCCCCTTTGTTCTTGGCGCCTTTTTTAATTTTTAAATATTTGAGTATTTTGATATTTTATTTAATTGATTCGAAAATTAATTTCTCTCTGAATTTTAATGTTTTTGAATTGATTCTTTTTAAAAATTCACAAAAATGTTAAAATATTTTATTCTACAAAAATTTCACAAAAATATTATTTATTTTATATATTTGATATTTTTGTAAAGAATTTATTTTTTATTTGTTTTTAAGCATTTAAAAAATATTTCTTTCTCTTGATTTTTGAATTCAAATGATTTTCAAATCATTCTGTGGATAAAACATAATTTTTCAAACATTTATCCAAGATCACAACTTGTTTTTCACACATGTTTGATAATTTTGATCATTTTTAATTAATTTTTATTCAAATTAAATACATTTTGAAATCAAATTAGGGTTTTAATTATTTTCACCCACACAAACATTTTTCAAAACACTTTTGGGCCTCTAATAGAGTGTAGGACTCATCCCTTGTCACATAAATAAATTTTGGACTTCAGTCACTAAATAAGTCCCACTGTGTTTCCCGAAACCGCGACGCGATCGTCGCCTGTTAAGCAAAAATCATCTGGGCCTCCCTTTGGTTGTAAGTCCCATCTTCCTTCTTTTTAAAACATTTTTTGGCCTCTTGGTAGAGTGTAAGTCCCATCCCTTTTTAAATAAACCTTTTTGGGCCTCAGTCATTGTATAAGTCCCGAAACGATTTTAAAAATCTCGGCGCGATCGCCGTTTTCAAAACAATTTTCAAATGGGCCTCCCTTTGGTTGTAAGTCCAATTTTTCTTATTTTTAAAACACCTTTGTGCCTCTAATATAGTGTAAGACCCAACCCCCTTTGTACATAAATAATTTGGGCCTCAGTCATTGTATAAGTCCCTACGCGATTTTCAAAATAAACGGTGCCATCACTGTTTTTCATCTGGGCTTCTCCTTGAGTTGTAAGCCCCATCTCTTGTATAAAAATTAACTTTTGGGCCTCTAATAGAGTATAATATCCATCCTCTTTGTACATAAATAATTTGGGTCTCAGTCGTTGTATAAGTCCCTCTGTGGTTTTCAAAACTACGACGCGATCGTCGCCTTTTCAAAAGAATTCATCTGGGTCTCTCTTTGAGTATAAGCCCCAAACTTCCTTTTACAACAACTTTCCTTTGGATTTAGACTCAAATTCAAAGTTTTTATCAAAACTTTCTTCAATTCCTTAAATAACTAACCGTATAGTTGTAGTTGCTATGCTTGGGCTTGCACAACTGTAAGTTCTACTATTTCTTCTATACATACTTGTTTATATATTTCATTTGTGTATATATATGCCTGTATATACTTGCTTAGAGTTTTCCCTAGCAATTAGGTCTAGGTCTAGATCAAACCAGTGGTTACTCTTTTAACACAGTCAAAACTAGTTCCCCATAGGAAATTCCAGATACAGTCTTTCCTCCTCTTGGGCTTATACAATATGGAACAGAGAAAGGCATTATTCCCGGTGAAACTTTTCTCAAGACTGTCACAACTTAGAAATATTTTTACAAGAAATTCACTTCCCCAAAGAGGATTAATTCCCGGTGAAACCTCTTTTGAATTTCTTCAAACTCTAGAACTGTTCACTAAAGAAAGGATTATTCCCGGTGAAACCTTTCTTGAACTTTTCTTATGTTTGGACCCATAGGCTTCCTAAAAGCATCCCCAATCTCCTCTTGGGCTTTGTACAAGGACCCTCAGGCTTCTTAAAAGTTCTCAGCCTCCTCTTGGGTTTAGTACAAGGACCTAAAGACCTCCTATAGGTATAGGACAAAACTTAGTCATCTCTACTAGTTCAATCCTCCAAAGAGTCAGAATTCCAAAATATCAGACCAGTTTAGGGTTGATTCTCATACCTTAAAACATCAGCCTCCTCTTGGGCATCATACAAAGATCAACCTCTTCATACCAGTAGACTTGGAAAGTCTTATCTCCTCTTGGATCTCAAAGAAACCCTCAAGTTTCCTAAGCACAGGAAAAACCCTTATCACTTCATCAATCTCCAGCAGAGTTAAAACCTCCATAGGTTTTCAAACTCAATTTTTAAGCTTTCATTTTAAGAGATTCCCTAGTTAGGGTCAAATTACCACCAATAAATCCTCAGTAGAATCAGAACTTCAAGGCATCTGATATTTTAACTCTTCTTCAATCCCCAGCAAGAGTTGACTCCCTAATTTGGACTTGCCTCTGGATCTTAAAAATCCTCAGCAGAAGCCAGCCTCCTCTTAGGCTTTATATAAGAAATTCCCCAATCAGCCTCCTCTTAGGCTTTGTATAATGATTTTTCCTCAACAGATTCAGCCTCAATCTTGGGCTTTGTACAAGACAGATAAGACCTCCCCAGTGGAGTCCATCTCTTTTCAGCCTCAATCTTGGGCTTTGTACAAGACAAATCATACTCTCCAGCTAAGTCAATCTCTTTACAACCTCAATCTTGGGCTTTATACAAGACACATATAAAACTCCCTAGTATAGTCAACCTTTTAGCTTCAACCTTGGGCTTTGATCAAGGCACACAAAAATCAACATCCCGTCAGAGGAAATCAAGAGTTCTCTCTATAGGAAGACATTTCACTGTATATCACAAATCAAAACAAATAATCAAACAAACCCTAATTCCAGATAATTGCTGTAAGTGACACACTTGTTGATTCAAAAATCCAAGCTGTAGTCCCTCTTTTATCTTGTTAAACTTCCTTTTTCATCTAATTGCTGTAAGTGGCAGGCCTCTGGATTATTTACATCCAAGCCAATGTCTCTCTCTTAGCATGGAATATTCCTAAGGAAAAATGGAATTGCTCTACACTGAGTTAAAGTTTATTCCTTCAGGACACCTCCTTATAAAGGAAATTATGGCATTGCTGGATTCTATACATTCCAGTTAAAGTAATTCTCCTTTATAATCAGTTACCTAACAACTGTGATAAACAGATGAGATACCTCCTTTTAGAGATGACAAATTCTCTCTCAAATACCCCTTTAGCTTCAATCTTGGGCTTTGAACAAGACACAAATACTCATCTAGCTTCAATCTTGGGCTTTGACCAAGACACCAATACTCATCTAGCTTCAATCTTGCGAAATCTTAGCAAGCACACAAATAAAAAACTTTAGGTCCAGTACCTTACCAAAAACAACAGAAAACCCAAAAACAACAAAAACACTCTCCCAACACTCCCAAAGGAGAAACTTTCCCAACCCATAACAGATAAACACCAAAAAGTATTTAAACATGCCAAAGAAGATCTATGGATAACCATATATACATTGGGTAATTGATAACTTCCCTTTGTATAACCTGACCCCGACCCCCCAATCTCTTAGCATTTGTTAAAGAAAACATTTGTGTGCAAGGTTAGTTTTAGATAACTTCCCTTTCCTTTCCAGCTTCATAGGATAAATAAGAAATCAGAAAGTAGCACCCAATTCCAACCATTGTGGTAAGGTGGTCGCGTCACCAACAAAAAATCGCACGCTACAATGAGGTGTTATACTTGTCAGGTTTCTAAACGCCAGTATCAAAATATTACTTTTTATATGCCTTTACCTATTCTTGATGATATTTGGCAAGACTTAGCCATGGATTTTGTGTGGGTTTGCCTCAGACACAACGAGGTGTAGATTCTATGTTTATGGTAATAGGCAAATTCTCTAAGATGACACACATTATTGCTTGTAAGAAAACTGTTGATGCTTCCAACATAGCCAAATTGTTTTTCAAGGAGTTTGTGCATCTTCACGGGGTTCTTACATCCATACTTCAAACAGGGACACCAAATTTCTCAGTCATTTTTGGATTACTCTTTGGAGATTGTTTGGAATAGTGTTGAACAAGAGTTATATAGCTCATCCTCAAACAAATGGACAAACTGAGGTAACTAACAAAACTTTGGGAAATATGATTAAGAGTGTTTGTGGTGGCAAGCTGAAACAGTGGGATTTAGTTTTGCCTCAAGTCGAGTTTTATTACAACAGTGTTGTGCATTCAGCTACAGAGAAATCGCCATTGTCTCTGGTCTATACTTCTATCCCTAAGCATGTGGCTAATTTGGTTTAGTTTCCTAAGGCTCTTGGAGTTAGTGCGGCTGCTGAGAATATGGCCGAGGAAACGGTAGCCGTTAAAGAAGCTATCAAGGATAAGTTAGAGGCTACTGGGCCCAAGAATAAAGCAGTTGCTGACAAATGCATGAGTCAAAGTTTTCAATGTAGGAGACGATGTGATGGTGTTTCTGCGTAAAGAAAGGTTCTCAATTGGTAACTTATAGCAAGCTGCAGCCACACAAATATGGCCAGTTCAAAGTGACCTAAAAGATCAATGATCATACTTATGTGGTAGCTCTCCCGAAGTTCATGAATATATCCAATACTTTCAATATTGTTACATTCATGAATATCATGCAAACGAGGTTCTTTACCAAGAAGAGAACTTAGGGTCGAGTTCTTTAGAGGCGGAGGAGACTGATATAGGAAGGTTGATTGCTCTGTCGAAGAGGAAGTTGCGTGTTGGAAAGGTACCATAGGAATTGTTCAAGTTTGGCGTCCGATGTCAGAATACCTATTATTATACCGTTTTTGGATATGGAATCAGCTCACGAGTTTAACACATTGCTTTACCATGACCTATGGGCTTTTTAAGCCATTCGAGTTTGTTTCAAGTCAAAATTCAGCATTTTACTATTTTCGTACTTTACTTTATTCATTAAATTCTGTTTTAAATTAAAGGTCTATTAGGTTTTTTTTTTGTTTTTTGTATTTAAAGACCTTTGGTGTTCCCGTAAGGATTATCTTTCATTATAATAAAATTCATAATTTCCTTCTTTCTAGTGAATTCCTGCTTTATTTGACAAGTTTGTCACTTGCAAACTTGTGTTTTATTCTAGAGTTAGCGCTTTCTATTCCTTTCGTGTTTCTGACTACGTCACAATCGTCGTGATATGTTCCCTTGAGTTTATTATAACTTATGTGGAATGCTTATTTCACAAACTTGTCAATAAACATATTACCTTTCAATCTGATTTAGAAATTAATAATATGACAAATTGAGTTATATTAGAAGAACAAGTTATACTAATAAATGTTTTTCGAGCTTTCTATAACCCATTATGGGCATCTCGCTTTTTTCTGCTAGAATTTGATTTAATGTTTGTAGTTCTTAAATCAACACTTTTTTTACTAGTTTATTCTGGAAAGTATTACCTTTACAGAAATATCATAGTAAAAAAGAAAGTGTTTATTAAAGAACTACAAGCATTAATTCAAATTCTAACCATCAAAGAGCAAGATGTCAATAATGGGCTGAATAAAGCACGTAACACATTGATTAATGTAAGTTGTTTTCTAACCTAACTTAACTTTTCATATTATTAATTTCTAATTCGATTCGAAAGGTGTTATGTGTATATATATATATATATATTAAATGAGGGGTTGATACAACACTCAAGGCACATATGATATAATAAGCTCATCTTATATGACATGTTGATTAAACGTAATGAAAGCTGCAATGTACAAGGCATATCATTAAAAATAACAAAAACGTCAACAATAACACAATTTTCATCAACAAAACCAAAATCATCAACAACATACAACTTTTATCAACAATAACATACAACTTTTATCGACAATAATATATAAATTTTATCAATTACACCATACCTTAACAACAACATACAACTTTTATCAACAATAACATACCTTAACCACAACATACAACTTTTATTAACAACAACATACAACTTTTATCAACAACAACATACAAATTTATCAACAACAACATATAAATTTTATCAATTACAACATACCTTAACAACAACATACAACTTTTATCAACAACAACATACTTTAACAACAACATACAACTTTTATGAACAATAACATACAACTTTTATCTACAATAGCATATAAATTTATCAATTACAACATACCAACAATAACATACAAATTTTATCAACACAAACATACCTTAACAACAACATACAACTTTTTTTCAATAACAACAAACCTTAACAACATATAACTTTTATCAACTAAAACAAATTCATCAGTAACATACAACTTTTATCAACAAAATTATATCTTAACAACAACATATGACTTTTATCAACAACAACATACAAATTTTATCAATAAAAGCAAAATCATCAACAACTACAATTTTTATCAACATCAATATATTTTAAACAACATACATCAAAAACATTAACATATTCCAACAAAAAAATAAAAAATATCACAACTCATAACATAAAAGGTTGAAATGTCTCACGTAACTGAAATGTGAAAAGGAAGTAAAAGAAATGAGTTTTGTGTAACACATTTCCTTGATCCATAAGAGTTGAAGAAGATATGTTTAAGTTTTGTGAATAAATAATATGCAACCGTTCATGGAGATTAGGATAAGGCGTGAGAGAGATGTTAAGTTTTTTTTATGAGAGACACGATTGTTCTGTCCTGAACGTGAGAACTTTTGCTTAAATAAAGGTTATACTTTTTACCACGGTTGTTAAAAACAACCGTGATGAAATGTAGTACTTTTCACAATGGTTTATATTTTAGACCACGGTGAAAAGTATTTTAATTTTAATATAAATATAAGGTTATAAGTGTCACGCCCATTTTGTAATCATAAAAATAAAAATAGTTGGTGCTGGAATTTGAAGCCTGTAAGCCTTAACATATCATCACGATTATTAGTATGAACCATAGTGAATTTTTTTAATTAAAACAAATGCAGGCGCCTAAATTAGAGCTATTACTTCAGTTGATTGAAGAGTCGATGTAATAGTATGTTACAATAGGTGTATATTTAGTTAATATTTTATTTAATTTGACCTTAATATTAGTTTTAAAATATATTATTTAGTCCTAAATTGTATAATATTTGACTATTTAGATAAAAGAGTCTCCAAATGAGGAGATAAATATCAAGAGGGATTTGAATTAACGAGACTTATTAGTTCTCTTTATTTTTCTTTTGGACCTTTTGTCTGGTTTTAGGATAGGTTTTTCGGACTTAATTATCTCTCACCTTCAGTATGTTGATGATACTTTAATCATAGTTGAAGTATCAGCTGAAAATCTTTGGACTATTAAAGTTATCTTTATAGGGTTTGAGATTACTTCTGGTTTCCAGATAAATTTTTCTAAAGTAGTCTTATTGCGGTTGATGTAAACCATTCTTTTTTGGATATAGCTAGTGACTTTTTGAATTGTTATACCCAATCCCTCCATTTTAAGTAACTTGGTTTTCTGGTGGACGCAGACTCATGTCTTAAAGTTACTTGACAATCTCTTATTACTCATCTTTCTAAGCGCTTGTGCGTTTTCTCTTGGAAACATTTGTATTCTAGCTTGAGAGATATAATGACTCTTCTCAATTCGAGTTTAAATGAAAATTCTATTTTCTTGACGTATTTCCTCAAATTATATATTAAGTTGTGGAAGAGAGTTGTTAAACTTCAGAGGTGATTCTTGTAGGGTTGGAGTTATTTGTGATGATAAGATCATTTAGGTAGATGTGTGAATATTTGTAAACCCAAAAGAGTGGTGGACTTTGAGTTCACGATCTCTTCTTAGTTAACTTAGAACTTCTAGATAAAATGACGGTGGTGTTTGATTTTTGAAAGGTGTGATAGTATTACATTTAGGATGGATAATTTTTTTTTACTAATGTAGATAAAAATTCTATTGCACATGAGAAAAACAAACATATAAAGATGATATTTCACTATTTAAGAGAGAAAGTGAAGAAGAGAAATATAAAGTTAAAACATTGTAAAAGTAGAGATCAAATGGATAATTTGTTGACAAAAGTAGTTAACCTCTGAAGTGTTTAAGAACATTAATAGATTAATGGGAGTTAACATAGACTAACAATGAATTAAGGTGGTGTGTTTCATAAAAAGTTATCAAATTAACTAGCTTTTATACTTTTTGTTATGCAAGTTACATGGCATTTAGTAATTGTGTGTGGTTAATTAACTAATGGTTATATGGTGGTGTGTCCATCGTGTGAGTTGAACCTCAATCAAGAAGTTAGAATTATTTTTCATATTAATTCACCATATTAATTCATATTATTTTTCATATTAATTCAACATTATTCTCTTTGACATTTTAGAGAGAGAAGGTCCCCCCTTTAGCTGTTGCTGACTTTGTATGGAGGATACTCATGGTTCAAAGGTAGAAGGAGAGCGGGTAAAAGAATCTAAAGGGCATTCTAATGGAAAGAGAGTAAGATGGGATACTAAAACAAGCTCATCGTCGAAGGCGTATAAGGGAGTGAGGGAAACCACAACTAATTTCTTCACCGAGTTTCTGGAGATCATAAGGGCTAAGGACATGTTCAATCATTTCGAATCTTACGGTTTGATTGAAGAGGTCGTTATTCCTACGAAAAGGGACAAGAAAGGAAGAATTTATGGTTTCGTTCGTTTTTTCGAGGTGGAAGACGTTACTCGTCTTGAAACTGGATAATTTGTGGCTTGATGGTCAGAAGCTCTACGCAAACTTGCCTAGATTCTAGAGGGCAGTTGATGAAGCTTTCTCAGGGGTGAGGAGTAAGGGAGATGGTAGGAGGTTTGGGGAGAAAGAAAAGGAGGTTCCTAGAAGGGACCATCCTCATGCGTGGAGGAATGAGGTTAATAACAACAAAGGTTTTGTTTTGAGCGGTAAGTCCCTTGCTGAAGCTACTAAGCAGCATGGGAGGGAAATCAAAAGTCAGACAAGCTCCTGTCCTCCGAGGTTGGGACGGAGGATTTGAAGAGGTTTGAGAAGCCTTATATGGGGAAGGTTCAGCATCTAGGCTCAACGTTCAACATGCAAATAACCTTTCATTCCAAAGGGTATTTTGCCCTTAGGTGACGTCGTTGGGAGCCAATCCGTGCCTGTTAGAAGAGGAAGAAGAAGGGGAACTTGAAGCGCTGGTGGAGGGAGCTAAAGATTGGTTGTGTCAATGGTTTTCAGAAGTGAGGAAGTGGAGGAATGAGTACGTCTGCTTGGAGAGGTTAACATGGCTTCGGTGTTATGGGATCCCTAGCCACTCTTGGAGTATACCCTTTTTCAAGCGACTTGCATCATTAGTTAGGAAATATGTGTGTTGTGAGGAGAGTTTCACTGTGTTTTCTAGAATGGACATTGCTTTCTTCATGATGAGGACAACATATGGTATGTCAATCAATGAAGCTATTAATGTTAGAATTAATGGTAAGGTATTCAGGGTAAGGTTGGTTGAGGAATTTCAAGGGCCTCCGTCTAGGGTGGGTGTTCCTTCGTCGGTGATTCAGGTGTCATCCCCTGAGATATCAGATAGTTCTTCTCCTTGGGAGTTCGAGGAGGGTGATGATGGAGGGTCTCATGATGTTGATATGGGTGATTTCTGAGGCATTAATAGTGATAAGTCCAATCAGGTTTTAGAGCTAGAGGATCCTTCTGACCCGAAGGGTATTAGCAATGAAAACGTGGCGAAGTCTTTTGGAGTTTCGTTACCTAGGACTAGGACTGACAGTCCTAAATCTTTAGAGGTGGCTAAAGATATGGTAGGGTTACCAGGTGTAGACTCAGAGAGCAGGGAGGTGGGGTCGAAGCAGGTGGTGGGGCCATCAAATTAGGTCATAGGCGTACATGAGAAAGAAGTTGTGGGACATTTAGTGTTTGATGACCTTCTTAAGGCCCATTCTTCTTCTATTTGCAAAACTAAAGTGGGTCGGGTGGGTAGGAAAAAGAAATCCAAAGCGAACAACACAGTAGCAGCGAGTGGCTCTTCTTGTCATCTTTCACCAAACTTATTGATTCAGAACCATTGGAAATTTTTCCTCCAGTGAGGAGTTTCGTTAATGATAGGGTTTCCTTTCTTTTAGAAAATAGTGAAGATGGGTATTCCTGTTCATCCTTATCGAAGAAAAAATCAGTGTCAAGGGTTTCTAGGTCTCTTGAATCTGTTTCAAGATGCCATTCAGTTACTGATTTTGAAGTCTTCCAAGGGAATAAAAGGTTTTGGGCGGAATTGAAGTCCAAGGTATCTCTGAAGATCAAGGAAATCATCTCCAACTTAGGAGTGTCATGGGGTAAAGACGATGAGGCATTGGTGGAAGACATCATAGGGTTGGAACCTAGGGATAAGGAAGATAAGGCAAAAATGGAGATTAAATCTAGTGTTGCTCAATGAATATTCTATCAATCAACATCAAAATGGGTGGCAGTTTGGCTAAAAGGAGGAGAATTGCTCACTTGATTCAAAGTGGTAAAGTGGATATGTGTTTTATTCAAGAAACTAAGTTTTATGTGGTTGATTTGGGGTTAGCTTCTTCTTTTTGGGGAGATTCTAATGTGGAGTGGTCTTATATGGGAGCAGTTGGGGCATCGAGAGGTATTTTAACGTTGTGCAGAAAGGACTTGCTTACTCTGTATTGCAGTTTCATGGGGGTTGGCTATGTTGGTGTTAAGGCGGGTTGGAAGGGTCAAGAGATATTTTTTTTTATCAATGTGTATTCTCCTTGTTCTCTCCCGCTAAAGAGGATCTGTTGGGCTGATTTAGTGACTGTTAAATCTAAGTTCAAGGGTGGGAAGTGGCTAATAGGAGGGGTGTAACACCCTAAACCCCAAAAAAAATTATTTATAAAAGAAACTAATTTCTAGGATGTTACTTCATCACAAAAACTCAACAAGCAACATGTATTAAAAATCACAGCGAAAGTAAAGCTAAACATGTGATTGTCTGAATAAAACATCTCCAATAATAAAATTCATAAGAGTAATAAAATATAATACATAAGGAAACATAACCGCCCGAAACCCCAGTGTTACAGTTCAGAGCATTTTATTCGACTAAATGGAAAATAATACAGTAAAATACTAAGAGGCGTCATGCCGTCTCACAGTACTCACGATCCTATCACTCCTGTGGATCACCTGTACCTAAGTCGTACATACAACACCAAACAAAGAGAAAAAAGGTGAAAATACATTTACATGTAATAATGGTGAAATCTTAGAAACAGAATGACATTAAAGAAACACAACAATCATACATAAATGGTATACATCAATCAATACAATCAGAAACATACATCACAATAAAAATGCAATGCTATGATCCACCAACTCCATCACCTATACGCATGTGGTACCAACAATATATTGTGGAATCAGAGGTCTGTTATTGATTTTACTCCACTAGTCTCTGGTCTTTCCCACCTAGACCAACGATCCCCACCAATGGATCTGAGACTCGCCCTTGGTCTTTTCCACCAAGACCAACGATCCCACCAATGGATCTGAGGCCACCAAATAGACCGAAGTCTCACCTATCTCCAAAATGTGTGTATGCATGATAATGTCAATATTTTACATATCCATTCCATTCAAATAATCCACCCAAATATTTGTTAATGATTTAAATCACCAAAAATTGGTTTCAAATAAACCACACATTGCCGAAATGGCCACCAAAAGTATCCTAAGGATCTCACCCAAAGATATGAATTCTCGTATATATATAACTATATTTAGTTATTTTAGTTTCTCTTAAAGAAATTTTTTTATATAAGTTGAAATATACATCCCTCTCAAGATTTAACCAACTCGTCAAAAAGAAGGTCTCCGTTTAAAACAATTTGAAATCTATGAAAAATTACGAAAATTCTCCTGAGTCGTCGCCGCCAGTGGCGTACTTAGAAACATTTTAATGTGGGGGCAAAAGTATAATTTATAAATATTCTTTTAAAATATTAAAAATATTTTTTTCTTTTTTAATATATACAATTTTATAAATAAAAATTAACATAATAATCTTTAATATTTATGATGTATATCACTTTTCAATTGTAATATATTTGAGATAATATTATATGTTAAAAATTAAAAAAGTGATAAAATTTTATTAAAAATACTAATTAGAAAACTTATTTGATAAAATTTTATTTACATGGAAAATTAAATATCACACTTCCAATATGATCGCATTAAAAATTAAGAGAAATAGAGATATTGAAATATAATTTTTAAGATAAAAAAAATTATATAATAAATGAACATTTAACGGTTGAAGGACTAAATTTTTCTTTTAAAAAAAGACTTCATACTCTAAGTATACTCAGTTATGGGAAAAATAAGTCATCCGAAAAAAAAATAGATTTATTCGACATTTTGAGGAAAATATTATTTTCTGAACTTTATGAGAACGAGTTTTACCGTATCGATATAACTGCATCAACATCCGTGAAATTGTAAAATACTGATTAAAAATTATATTATAATAATTTCATTGTTAATTTATAAGGTTTAAACCAAACTCATCAAAATTCTCTATCCTACGTCAAAATTTGTGTTACTGTTAGCTGGGATATTTCGACCAAACGTGGAGAAGGAGAAGGTGATGAGAAAGCCAGCAAGAAGCTCGACTTCAGGAGAAGAAATGGTGAGGAAACCGAAGCACAGGTTGATGCGAAGTAAAAGATGCGTCGGAAGAAGACTTAGAGACGAGGCTGTCGAAGGGTTTCGACTAGTGGCCTATGAAACCAACACAAAGTTGGGGAATCTTTGAGTGGGAAAAATATTTGAAATTTTGAGAACGTGGGGAAGTTACAAAGATGGTGGGGCAACATGTGTCACAACCAGAGACAACATTGAGAGAAAAACAGTTATTTTCTTTTCCTATTTAAGGCAGTGTCTATTTCCATTTTAGGGGTCGCAGTTTTGTAACATTGAAAAGGGATGCACTCTAAGTACCAAGCGTCAAGAGAAAAGAGTTTCTTCCCGCAAGATGTATGATAGCGTCCACGTTTCTTTTTAAAGCAATTTACATGATCAAAGTTTAAGTTATCTTGCCATTTACTTATTTGTTTTTCCTTTTATTTTATTTATCAATTCGCACACCTTTATTTTTAAGTTGTTTCCAATTTCCTCCAAATCAAAAGCCATCCTATCAACAAGACTTACACTTCGACCATTTGTTCTGAGATTCTGTGGCCGATCCCGCAAGTAAACCTGCGATAGGAGGCCATCAGTTGTTCACGCGAAAATTGCGTGCGGACAAATTGGCACGCCCAGTGGGACCCATTTTTGAGTTGAGTGTATGCATTTACGTAGTGGTAAGATGGTGACACCACGTCCGAACGAAGAACCATCTTCGGTGGAAAGTACGATTGTAACACAAACAACTGATGTTGGCTCTGGAAATGTGTCTGCAGTTTCGACCGCCCATAGCGGGCCAACCGCGACACTACGTCGATCTGAACCGAGGCCGACGATGACAGGGACTATAGGGCAGTATATGCCTAGTTTCATAATGCCCATACCTTGAGCTTTTGGGATGCCAACAGAGTTCATGTCGAGTCTACATTCTAGTGGTCCAGTGTTTGGGGAAAGTTCGTCTCCAGTTTTCTCACCATACCAAGGATTGGGGCCTTTGGCAAACCAAGTTACTCGACCCTCAGGTTTCAATCTATTATCCCAATCAATACCAACGTTAACCTCAAGTTCTGTCGCGGAAATGAGACAACAGATGGATGAAAGTAATCACGAAATAGTTCACATGTTGACTCAGTAAATGGACACCATATTGAGACCATTAATACAAGATTCGATCCAGAGTTACCAATAATTGGCAACTTAGATGACACGGATAGGTGATTTCTTAGGCGCTTCTAGGACACTGGGTCGACAGACTCCTCCGCCTCGACCGAAAACACCAGTTCGTCAGGATGAGGTTTTCAACGAAACAATTGACCAATCCCATGAGGTTGAACAAACACCTAGGGTGGCCCAAAGGCCTCCCGTCGTGCTAGTTCATAGGAACCAAGATCCAGATTACGTGGTCAGGCAAGTTCGACACGATGCCATGGCTGGCGAACCAAACTTAGAAGCTATGGTTAATGGATTATGGTTTGAAATGGGGCGAATCCAGGCCTTCGACGGCCAACGTATACGTCCCCACTACCAGATTTTGTCTTGCAGACAAAACTGCCTAGGGGATGGAAAGTTCCAAAGTTCACCAAGTTTACCGGAGAGACCGAAGAGACCATCGTCGAACACGTTGCCAGATATCAGACTGAAGCTGGTGACATAGCAAATAATGAGGACTTGAAGATGAAATACTTTCCAAGTTCCCTCACAAAGAATGCGTTTACATGGTTTACCAAGTTGCCTCCACAATCTGTCCATACCTGGGCATAATTAGAAAGATTGTTTCATGAGCAGTTTTACATGGGACAATTGAAAATTAGTCTGAAAGAATTGGCCAGTGTCAAACGGAATGCCACGGAGTCAATGGACCAATATCTTAACAGGTTTAGACTTTTGAAAACACGATGCTTTACTCAAGTCCCTGAATATGAGCTAGTCGAGATGGAAGCTGGCGGCTTAGACTATTCCATCAGGAAAAAGCTAGACACGCAATATCTCAGGGATATGGCGCAGCTAGTCGATAGGGTCCGGCAAGTCGAATGATTGAAAGCCGGAAAATCTCAGAATAACAGATAATGTAAGAAAGAAAAAGTTTCGCACGTAGCCGCTGATGAATATTCTTCTGACGACGACGAGCTCGTCGATGAAAGTGAGGTTAACATGGCTGAACTCAAGCCAGGGCCTCCGTACACGTGTAAATTATTAAAACCATCAAACGGGAAAAACCCTGTCGAAACTGGAAAAACAGATAAATACGTTGCTAAAACTTATACTTTTGATGTGTCTAAGTGTGACGAAATATTTGATTTATTAGTTAAAGATGGTCAAATAATTGTTCCTCCTGGTTTGAAAGATCCCCACTTAGAACAAAAGAAGAAAAGGGGATTTTGTAAATTTAATAATTTCCTTGGTCATAAAACGGCTCAATGTGTTCTTTTCAGGGATCTGGTGCATAAAGCTTTAAAGAAAGGCCGACTTCAATTTGGCGAAAGGCCAAAGATGAAAGTTGACACGGACCCGCTGAAGGTCGAAGAAGCCTTGTATTCTGAGCTGTATGACTGCATGATGGTTGAGGCTACTGAAGGTCTCAACAAACAGTTGACAACTGAATCCTTTGAATGCATGATGGTCGAGACTAATGTCGGTTCCGACAAAAAAACTGAGGAAGAACTCGAGGAAGTTTATCCTTAAGCTAGAGAAAGCCTAGCAGACTTCCAGGAGAAATGTAAGGTGAGTGGTTCTAAGGATGCGTTATGCCCAAGATGCAACGCTGTCTTTGATGAAAAGGCTGCTGAGAAATATGAAGCTGGCAAAAAAGAGATATCGCGAGATGGCAAGCAACCTGTCCCAAGGTTTGTGTTCGACCGGAATGGTGCCCCTCGTCGAAATGAGGAGTACATAAAGCTATTCCAGCAGGCACATCCTAAGACCTTTGTGCCACCATCAGACACTCCACAGGAGAAGCGGGTGGAACTAGTGAGTCAGAAAGGGAGCAAAAGGCCGAAATAGAAGGTGTTGGATCTAGAAAAGGAGGCAAAAGTCTCTGACAAGAGGGCCGAACCTAGGGGCTATGTGGTATCTCCTAATTACAAAGGGAAGAGTCCTATGAAAAGGACTCAATAGAGGCGTTATCAGCAAAATAAGAAAGCTGGGAAAGAGGCTTCGACTTCACGATTGAAACCTGTCGAGACATCTGGACAGAAAAGGAAATACCCAAAAGGAAAGTGGGTAGAGAAGGAAAAAATCATGATAAATCAAACAATGGCAGTGACTGTGGAAGCTTCAGGTGAAAAGGGGGTGGTCTCAACACAAAGCTCGAAGTACACATTTGTGGTCAAAAGCAAGAAAGAACCGGAGTACACTCCCCAGTCAGATGAGGAGGAACCAAAGTATTCTCCCCAGTCAGACGAAGAGTATACCCCGTCACCGGATGGCGACTTCGACGAAGACATGTATGATGACACCAATGATGACACCTACGGTGAAGATTTCATCATAAACTGTGGTATCGTGTTGATACTGCTAGCAGAGTATGATATGGTGTCGGAAGTCTCTAAAACGGAAGTAGATTTTGTACCAAATGAAACTGCGGAAGACAAGCCGCTATGTTACTATGTTATGAACAATGGTGTAGTAGAAGAGAAGAGGGCCGTGTTTGAGAGACTTAGTCCTGGAATGATGTACCATTTGAAACCATTATTCATAAAGGCAAAGGTCGACGGAGTGGCGATCAACGGGGTCTTTGTTGATGGGGGCAGCTATTAAATTATTGCCTCATACCTTATTTAATAAGATTGGGAGGACTGACGCTGACCTCCGATAACATAATATGGTTTTATCAAATTACGAGGGGAAGACTAGCAACATTCTTGGATTATCCAAATCAACCTAGCTGTAGGTATAACCACTAGGTCAACAATCTTCATGGTCATAAATTCGAAGGCCAATTTCAACTTGTTGTTGGGTCGAGAGTGGATCCACAGGATAGGGGCAGTGCCGTCAACTTTACATCAAAGATTAAGTATCTGGAAGAAAGATGGCATTGCCGAGAATATTGAAGATGATCAAAGTTATTACAAGACTGATGAAACGAAGGGTACGAAGAAATCCTTTGATCAGCACTTGGCTAATGTGGCACCTTGTGACGATGGATCGGGGTCTTTTACCTCTGTCGATACGGCTCGCGTCTTGAATTTGGATCCTGATTATGGGTTCATTTGGGATGTTATTGACGAAATGATGGAGCCAACGAAAGATAATCCACCCACGAGGTAGCCAGTAGTAAGTGAAAATGACTACTGAGTTAGAAAGCATGACTCGAGTTTCAGCCTATTTGACTGAAAATAAAAGAAAGTCGGCACTAGAAGCAGAAAAACAACAAAAGATAGCTAGTGAAGCCAACCACAATGCACAAGTAAATGGCCAACAAGACCAAACAACGACTTTAGAAAGCCAGAGGCTTGATTGCATCTATGACAATGAGCCTTTGGGGTTTGAGAAAGACCCATCCAGTGAGCTGTAGAGAATGCAAGCACAAGACCCACTCGAAGAGGTCGACTTAGGAGATGAGATTGCAAAAAGACCTACCTATGTAAGCACCAAAGTTGGGTCGAAGATGAAGGCCAAGCTGATCGAGGTATTAAAGGAATACATGGATTGCTTCGCCTGGGATTATGGCGAAATGCATGGTTTGAGTCAGAGTGTAGTGGAGCAGCGACTGCCAATTCAACCAGGTAAGAGACCAATAAAGCAGCAGCCTTGACGATTTGCTCCAGAGATTACTCTAAAGATCAAGCAAGAGATCGAGAGATTGCTCAAAAGCTGGTTCATCAAAACTGCAAGGCACGTCGAATGGATAGCGAACATAGTGCATGTTATCAAGAAAAATGGAACCCTTCGAGTTTGTGTAAACTTTAGGGATCTGAACAAAGCTACCCTAAAAGATAACTATTCGATGCCTGTGGCCGAAATGCTACTCGACTCAGCTGCAGGTTTCAAATATTTGAGTATGCTCGACGGCTATTCTGGCTATAATCAAATTCTCATAGCCGAAGAGGATGTCTCCAAAACTGCGTTTCGATGCCCTGGGGCTTTAGAAACATACGAATGGGTTGTAATGCCATTTGGTTTAAAAAACACTGGGGCAACCTATCAAAGAGCCATGCCCTGGGTGTATATTGATGACATTGTGATAAAATCCTCATCAGAGAATGGTCACTTAGACCACCTTCGATGTTCATTCGAAAAAATGAGAAAATATGGATTAAAAATGAATCCACTAAAATGTGCTTTTGGTGTTCACGCAGGGGATTTCCTGGGATTCGTGGTCTACAAGAAAGGCATCGAGATAAACCAAAACAAGACGAAAGCAATTTTGGATCTCAAGCCTCCTTCGACAAAGAAGCAGCTGCAATCGTTGTTGGGGAAGATAAACTTCTTGAGAAGGTTTATATCAAATCTAAGTGGCAAGACTAAGGTATTCTCGCCATTGCTCAAGGCAAAGAAGGAAAGTGATTTAAACTGGGAATGGGAGCAGCAGGAGGCTTTCGACGCTATCAAAGAATACCTCACAAGGCCTCCCATTATATTTCCACCTAATATGAATAAAAACATGAAGTTGTACATTGCTGCGTCGGATACGACTATAGGAAGTATGTTAGCACAAAAGGATAGTGGTGGCGTCGAAAGACCCATTTATTACCTGTCGAATGTTAATAGATGTTGAAACTAGGTACACTATGATTGAAAATTTGTGCCTATGCCTGTACTTCTCATGTATGAAATTAAAGCAATATATCAAACCAGTTGATGTTTATGTTTCGTCGCATTTTGATGTTATTAAGCATATGTTTTCTAAACCTATTCTGCATAGTCGAACTGGGAAATGGGCACTAGCATTAACTGAGTTTTCCTTGACATACGTCCCTCTAAGGGCTATGAAAGGTCAAATAGTGGCAGACTTTATTGTCGATCACGCAGTAGTTGAATCATCGATATGTAGCGTTGACGTTGCCCCTTAGAAGATATACTTCGATGGGTCGAGCCATAGAAACGAGGTAGGCATTGGAATTTTAATAGTATCCACACAGGGGATTCCGACTAAATTCAAATGTAAGGTTGATGGAAAATGCTCCAATAACGAAGCAGAATATGAAGCCTTAATTATTGGCCTCAAAATACTTAAGGATTTGGATGCCAAGAGAGTTGAAATAAAGGGCGATTCTGAGCTGGCGATTAAACAAATCATGAGAGAGTATAAATGCATCAAAGAGCATCTTTTGGTTTACTTAATGGCGAAGCGACTTTTGGAACACTTCGAAGTTGTCAACATTATGCACGTGCCCAGAATAGAAAATCAAGAGGCTAACGATTTAGCGCAGATTGCCTCTGGGTACAAGGTGTCGAAAGAGAAGTTGAAGGACTTCATTGAAATTAAGGAGAAAATGGTGTCAAACTTGCTACCCTTATCAAGCTTATCAACCCCAAGGGCTGGAGGGACAAACGTCTCGACAAAGAGCTTAATCGAAAGCTTTGGAAATTATGAAGTTTTTGCTATCGGCAATCTATCACCGTCAGATTGGAGAAGACCAATCATCGAGTATTTGGAGAGTCCGGTGGGAAACACTGATAGGAAGACTAAATATAGAGCTCTAAGTTACGTTCTGATGGGAAATGAGTTGCTAAAAAGGACTCCAGAAGGAGTGTTGCTCAAGTGTCTGGGGGACACAGATGCATACCTAGCAATTTCTGAAGTCAATAGTGGGACATGTGGGGCCCATCCAGCTGGCCACAAGATGAAATGGTGTTTTCTCAGAAGCCTAGCAAACAATGAAGTCAGAGACATAGTAGAAACAAGTAAAAAGGAACGTCGAAACATGTTATACCTGTGGCTTCAAAATTTTCGGTTTCTTTTGCAAGCCTTGTGGAGGTCGATGCAGCAACTGGTTCCCATTTTCGACCATGGGAGATAAGCACGGATGATTAGCTAAAGATAACTAATGAAATAAAATTGAAGAGTTCAGGAGTTACCTTATTTGGTGGGTCTTCTATGGCATCAGCCTCTTAGGTGTTCTCGACAGACACATAATCTATCGGAGTAGGAACTTCGCCAGCAAGGGCAGCAAAAGCATCGACCACGTTTCCAGAAAAAGGTCACATTGAAAAACTTGAGTTTGGTATTCTGACCACCAGACGTCAAAGTCTTCTGTGGTAAAGAAGGATGGTTGGAACGCAAAGATAGGTAGCTCAAGATGTTGTGTCAACCTGGAAAAATTAAGACATGGCTTATGACTTGCCAAGTTCAGCCGTCGACCTGCCCGCACAATGTCAGAAGAATTCCGCACTAAGGACTTAGGCAACATCTGGCTCAGGCCAAATTGACTGGCCACCAAGTTGGGCTGGTAGTTCATAAACCCATAACCTGTGTTCCCCGTCTCAATCCAAAAGGATAGCATAGTGGGAGTTAGAAATTCCTTCCATATAGAGTTCGACTGTGCTTCTGCCTTGGGGGAAACGCCAGGGAACAGATTTTTGAACCACGACGGACCAAACTTCCGATCCACGAAGGGTGCCATGGTTCGGACGAAAGTCGTGTATCCCACAAACATATTAAGATACTTCATAAAGATATTTTTGTTGGGGGTTTCCTGGGTGGTCATCAGAGCGGGTCGAACGCCTTCTATTGGACGCTCTTTGTTTAAACGCTTTATCGTTGCAGATGCAGGCTAGCCCAGTGGGTGTTCGAAGGTAGCATTAAGCCAATGTTGCAACAACCACATAGGCCATGAGATATTTAAAGCTTTTGTAGTCTCATGGAGGAGTTTTAACCGCAAGGCTGATAGACCAAGGGAGTGATAGAGGGAGGTTAGTAAGAGCTTACCCAAAGATACCTGTCGACCTTCGTGTATTTGGATCGCCAGGTTGATGTAGCTTTTGGCTATTTGCAGAGAGCCAGGGCATAATAGGTAATACGACAGCCACAGAGTTAGGAAAATGATGTGTTCTTCGTCGGACACTTCTTTAGAGTCTTTGTTGTGATGATCTTCGATGTAGTTCTGGAAACCAGCACGCTCGAAGTCGAAAGTGTTGGTCGTTTCCAGAGTTGGGTCGAAAGTTTTGCCCAAGGGTGAAAGGCCAGTGATGGCCGCCACATCGAAGAGTGTTGGTGTGAATATACCACAGGGGAAGTGGAATGTGTTGGTCGACCCTTCCCAGAAGTACATCGACGTCAGTAGTAAACAAGGGTTAACCCTGTGAGCATTCCTTGAGAGTTGGATGGTGTCAAAGATACCAGCTGCCTTCCATTGTTCCCGAAGTTGGCCTTTGACCTTGTTGAGCCAGGAGATGTAGTCCTTGTTGCCAGGTGTAGGAATCGATCGAAAGACCCTAGCATTGGACGCCATGAATTTGAGGTCTAAGGTGCCACCTTTTTCAAAAGCAGGTGGTATGGTAAGAGCGAAACAGGGAAAGAACGCTCGGAGTTCTTGATGGTTTAGTTTCTTGTCTGGGTATGGACCGTGAAAAGCATGGAGTTTACCAGCCACCACAAAAGGAATGACTATTTGATGTTTCCAGTTTGCTACCACCGCCTCATTAGCAGATGACGGTTGAGGAAGAGGTCTGAGGGACTCCTTTTCCAAAAAATCGTAGGCAATGGGGTTGTTGCCAGTTGTGTGAGTAGCGGAAGCATTGAGTGTTGTAGAAGAAGCCATTGCAATGTGGGCTGAGATCAAGAGAACTTTGAAAAGCAAGAAAGTTTGGAAGAAGAAGATAATATGAGAAAATGTGGAAAAGAAAACCAAACGCATGTGAAGGGTATTTATAGGAAAACAACATGCAACTGAAAAGGCAAGAGGAACAACTGTTCTGATTCTGCAGTTAGTGGCGCTAGTTTCAAAACCCATGACTTAGGACGAGACTAGCCATCATGACGTTTCATGGAAATCGTGGCGCATAAATGTGCCATCATCACGTTAGACTGCGAGTGACACGTGGTTGAGATTCGACAAACGACAAAACGATGATTATTGGGTCGAAACCAAAGCGTCGTCAAAATCTCGCAGAAAATCAAAACGCCGGGTTTCTCAGTCGACACAGTGCTTAGGGAAACTGGCCTTTGGGGGGGGGGTGCAATTTGTTAGTTGGGAGATTTCGACCAAACATGGAGAAGGAGGAGGTGATGAGAAAGCCAGCAACCAGTTCGACTTCAGGAGAAGAAATGGTGAGGAAACCAAAGCACAGGTCGACGTGAAGTAAAAGATACGTCGAAAGAAGACTTAGAGACGAGGTTGTCGAAGGGTTTCGACTGGCGGCCTATGAAACCAACACAAAGTTGGGGAATCTTTTAGCGGGAAAAATGTTTGAAATTCTGAGAATGTGGGGAAGTTACAAAGATGGTGGGGCGACACGTGTCACAACCAGGTCTCACACCCCAAATTTTGACCACCAAGATTTCCCATCATTGTGAAAACCATTGCCACAATATGGATGTACCTTCATGCCTTATCAATCTCCTCAAACATTGTTGAGCATTCACCAAAATCAAGAATTAGGGTTTTGGCCCTCTCAGAGTACTTAGACAAAAGATCAATCAAGAAATGACATGATCTTCAACTTGTCTAACCTCTTAAACATCCACAAAGGATCAAGAGGACCCTCACATCAAAAATCA
The DNA here is from genome assembly GCA_022829125.1 of Lathyrus tuberosus. Classification (NCBI taxonomy): domain Eukaryota; kingdom Viridiplantae; phylum Streptophyta; class Magnoliopsida; order Fabales; family Fabaceae; genus Lathyrus; species Lathyrus tuberosus. The sequence continues at coordinate 2,277,277 of JALAZF010000435.1, forward strand.
AGCACACAGTTGTGGCATTCCAAGTGAAAGGAGCCTCGAAACACCCGATATCACCAAATTAGGGTTTTGGACGACTAGGATCTCCAGAGTGAGATTTTCACAAGGGCATGAGCCAAGACTTCAAAACATGACTCAATATACTCAAAGTAACCCTAGGAATCCATTTTCAAAGTTAAATTACCCTCATATTCCTCAAAAGTCAGGAATTAGGGTTTTTACGCGTCGAACCGCTCCGGAGCCAAAAGTCAAAACATGACTTTTTTTGGCTAAAATGATCCTTATGACTCGTATTTTCATAAAATATGACTTATAATGTCATTTGAACAAGAATTGTTCAAGAAATCATGATAACTTGTAAAAGGGGTAACCTTGAAAAATTGAAAAAATTTCTAAGTTACTGAGTTTGGATGGTTTTGGTACCAATTTCCAAAGGCCATAACTTCTGATCTAGACAGCCATTTTGAATGATCTAAAGCCTGATTTGCAGGTCTTCCTACATTCTACAAAAGCATTAACTACATGAAACTCTGATTCTTCATGGATTTTTAGTTATGGATGGATCAAAATGGTGAAAAATAAAAAACATAACACTTAGTGCAAAACTGTCTAAGTGTCAGCTTTGGGCATCAAAGTTCATGAGGTTTTTTCAATTAGATTTAGATAGTTTCAAGACCAACTATGATCACACATGAATTGTATTATATGAGGGCTTTCTAAAAAGCACAAGAGCTTTCCATAACTCCATTTGAGCAAGGAGATATGACCCCCTCAAAATCACCATTTCCAAATGTCTTGTACAAGACATAATTTTTCATTTTTGCTCGATTTGGAAAAATCTGACAAGTACAAGCCTTGTCATGCATTTGGACACCTCAGGGGATAACATCAAAGAGAAATGATCTGATCCACAAGCCTCCCAAGTCCAAGGATCTACATGTAGCCATAAATGCCATAAAAGGGCTAAAAAGCTCAAAGACTCCAATTTTGTTTCAATGCATTCAATGGATTCACAAGGTGGCAAGCATCAAGACATTACTAACTGAATTGAGTCAAGATTCAGCTCTGAACCAAAGGACTTATAACCTGTGCCCTAACCTCAAGTCAATGGCTGGAGGAGACTTGAGATTCCTTTTGATCAACATTGGCCAAGGGACTGTCCAAGCCTCCATTCACTATTGATGCCAAAACAAACTTGTTGCACTATAAATAGACATCAATTATGATCAGTTTGAGTACACCAAAGCACCCAAACTGATGTTTTACTCAAAATCTCTCTTTCACACCAAAAATGCCTTCATTTGCAAGTCACTATTGAATTTTGTATTAGGAAGCCATTCCATCATAACCAATTGATCTAACACCTTCCATATATCATATATGAGCTGATCAAACACCTCTTACACCTCTGAAACATCAGGATCATCATCTTCATTTCTCACTTGGACCAATTACAGTCAGAGTTGAGCCAGCCTATCCAGAGAGTTTCAAAACATCCTAAAGGTCGCAACACGATCCTTGAGACTCAAGGAAGCTAACCAGGCCATTGTTTCACTTTTGTAACACCTCTACCATTGAAATCGAATCCTTCTTACAGAGGTAAGCCTTAAACTTTCAAACTCAATGAATCATGCATCATAAACATGTTTTCAAATTACCATTATGTTTCTAAATGTTTGTAGATCATTTTTCCTCAATCAATTGATGTTTATCTTATGTGTATGTGATTTCATTGAGTTCTTGCACATTTTAGGGTTTATCTGGTTAGAGTGTAATATCTTTTGTTACACTTAGTTAAAATGAAATTGAATAAAGCCATTGTATTCTTTGTTTAAAAACGCACGATTTTCATCTTTATATCATGTGAAATGGTTGAGAAATGAAAGAGATAGAATGCTTCACGTAAGCTTGCCCAAGGAAGAAGATGGCCATGGCGCCATTCTTCATAAATCAAACTAGTTTTAGTATATATTATTTCCTTGCCACTATATATTTGAATTGGCATTGCGCCCCAGCGGTCGATCAACTGGTTTTGTGTGTGTAGCGAGCAAAGGGTCTGGGGTTCGAATCCCCCTCGCCCCAGACCTTTTGGTTTTATTTTTTTAAACCATTTCAAAAGGATTTTTCACATATTATCTACTCTTTGCATTCTCTATCACTAGCACACGCTGGCTCAGTTAGCAAGGGCGTGTTTTGTGAGTTGCAAGGCGAGAGGTCGTGGGTTCAATCCCCACCCATGACCAACTTTTTTTATCACTTGTCTATTTACATTTTCTTTATCACATTATTTTCTTAAATGATTTGAAAAATTAATTTCTCTTTGAGTTTTTATGTTTTTGAATTAATTCTTTTTTTCAAAATTCATGAGAAATGTTAAAATATTTTATTCTACAAAAATTTCACAAAAAATATTATTTATTTTATATATTTAATATTTTCATAAGGAATTTATTTTTATTTGTTTTTAAACATTTGAAAATAATTTCTTTCTCTTGATTTTAAATTCAAATTAGTTTTAAATCATTATAGGGGTAAAACATGATTTTTCAAACTTTGATCCTAGATCATAATTTGTTTTTCACATACGTTTGGCAATTTTGATCATTTTAATTGAATTTTTATTTAATTAAAATGCCTTTTTGAAAATCAAATTAAGGTTTTGATTATTTTCACCCTCACAAACATCTTTTTCAAACACTTTAGGCCTCTTGATAGAGTGTAAGTCCTATCCCTTTGTAAATAAACCATTCTGGGCCTCAGTCATTGTATGAGTCCCGATACGTTTTAAAAATCTCGGCGTGATCGCTGTTTTCAAAACAATTTTCACTTGGGCCTCCCCTTGAGTTGTAAGTCCCATTTTTCTTCTTTTTTCAAACACTTTTGGGCCTCTAATAGAGTGTAAGACCCAACCCCCCTTGTACATAAATAAATTTTGGGCCTCAGTCATTGTATAAGTCCCGGTACAATTTTCAGAACAACGGTACGATCACTGTTATTTTTAGGCCTCTCCTTGAGTATAAGCCCAAATCTTCTATTTTAAAACAACTTTCCCCTTTGATTTAGATTCAACTTCATAGTTGTTATCAAAACTTTCTTTAATTTCTTGAAAAACTAACCATACAGCTGTTACAATGGAAGCTTGCTCACTTGTAAGTTTTAAAACAGCTTTCTTTTACATACTTGTATATATATATATATATATATATATATATATATATATATATATATATATATATATATATATATTTTGTTTGTAATGCTGGAAGCTTGCTCACCTGTAAGTCCTCCTACCCTCTTTTACATACTTGTATATTTCATTTGTATATATATATATATGCCTGTATATTATTTGCTTAGAGTTTTTCCCAGAAATTAGGTCTAGAAATAGATCAAACCAGTTGGTCACTCTTTCAACACAGTCAAAACTAGTTCCCCATAGAAAATTCCAGATACAGTTTTACCTCCTCTTGGGCTTATACAATATGGAACAGAGAAAGGAATTATTCCCGATGAAACTTTTCTCAAGACTGTCACTACTAGAAATTTGTCTAAGAAATTCATTTCCCTTAGAGAGGATTAATTCTCGGTGAAACCTCTTTTGAATCTCTTCAAACCCTAGAACTGTTCACTAAAGAAAGGATTATTCCCGGTGAAACCTTTCTTGAAATTTTCTTAGGTTTGGACCCACAGGCTTCCTAAAAGCATCCCCATCCTCTTCTTGGGCTTTGTACAAGGACCCTCAGGCTTCTTAAAAGTTCTCATGCCTCCTCTTGGGCTTAGTACAAGGATCCAAAGACCTCTTACAGGTATAGGACAGAACCTAGTCATCCTTTGTTAGAGTAGTCTTTCCAAAGAGTCAAAGCCTCGGATAATTTAGGGTTGATTCTCATCCCTTAAAACATCAGCCTCCTCTTGGGCATCATATAAAGATAAACCTCTTCATACCAGTAGACTTGGACAGTCTCATCTCCTTTTGGATCTCAAAGAAACCCTCAAGTTTCCTAAAATCATAGGGTAAACCCTGATCATCTCATCCATCACCAACAAAGTTAAAACCTCCACAGGTTTCAAAACTCAATCTCTAAAATCCTCACTTTAAATTTCCCCAGCTAGGGTCAAATCACTATCAATAAACCTTTATCAGAACCTCAAAGCATCTGATATTTCAACTCTTCTGTAATCCTCAGCAAGAGTTGATTCCTCAATCTGGACCTGCCTTTGGATCTCAATAATCCTCAACAGAAGCTAGCCTCCTCTTAGGATTTATATAAGGAAGTTCCCCAACCTGCCTCCTCGTAGGCTTTGTATAATGATCATCCCTCAGCACCTTTCAGCCTTAATCTTGGGCTTTGTACGAGACACCCACATAAAACACTATCTTGTTGAGTCAGTATTATTCAGCCTCAATCTTGGCCTTTGTACAAGACACCTATAAATATTCTCTAGCTGAGTCAGTTAACCTCTTTAGCCTCAATCTTGGGCTTTGTACAAGACAGATAAAACCTCTCACCAGTAGAGTCAGTTTCCCCTTTTAGCCTCAACCTTGGGCTTTGTACAAAACACATACAAATATTCCCTAGTGGAGTCAAAAACCCCTTTTTAGCCTCAATCTCAGGCTTTGTACAAGACAGACAAAATATTTTCCCCGGAAAAGTCAACTTTCAGCCTCCTCTTAGGCTTTGTATAATGATCTCCCCAAAAGAGTCATTCTCTTTTCAGCCTCAATCTTGGGCTTTGTACAAGACAGATATAAAATTCCCTAAATAGAGTCAACCTTTTAGCTTCAACCTTGGGCTTTGATCAAGGTACACAAAAAATCAAAATCCCCTCAGAGGAAATCAAAAACTCTATGTAGTAAGACATTTCACTGTACAATCACACATCAAAATAGACATTCAAAACAAACCTTAATCCCAGATAACTGTTGTAAGTGGCACACTTGTTGATTCACAAATCCAAGTTGTAGTCCATCTCTTATCCTGGTAAATCCATTCTTTCATCTAATAGTTGTAAGTGGCAAGCCTCTGGATTATTTACATCCAAGCCAATGTCCCTCTCTTAGCATGAAAGATTCCTAAGGAAAAATGGCATTTCTCTACACTGAGTAAAAGCTTTCTCCTTCAGGACAAATCCCTCATGAAGGAAATTATGGCATTGCTGGATTCACATATCCCAGTTAAATTAATTCTCCTTTATAATCAGTTACCCAACAACTGTGATAAATAGATGAGATATCTCCCTTATAGATGACAAATTCTCTCTCAGTCAAACCTTTTAGCTTCAATCTTGGGCTTTGAACAAGACACAAATAACCCTTTAGCTTCAATCTGGGGCTTTTAACAAGGCACAAATAACCCTTTAGCTTTAATCTTTGGCTTTGAACAAGACACCAAACATCTTTTTCCTCCCATAGAAATAGGAGGAACTACGATTGCTCTGATTTCCCTAGTTTCTTTAACGGGAATACGTAGGCATAAGATTACGAAATCTTAGGGAGCATACTAATAAAAAACCTTAGGTCCAGTACCTTACCAAAAACATCGGAAAAACCTGACATCAATAAAAATACTCTCTCTCAAACACTCCCAAAGGAGAAAATTTCCCAACCCATGACAGATAAACACCAGTAAATAGAAAACATTAGAAATTGCTAACGATTTATGGATAACCATATATAGAATGGGTAATTGAAAAATCCCCGTTGTATAACCTGACCCCGAACCCCCAATCTCTTAAGCATTTGTTAAAGAAAACATTTGCATGCAAGGTTAGTTTTAGATAGCTCCCCTTTCCTTTCCAGCTTCATAGGATAAATATGGAATCAGAAAGTAGCACCCAATCCCTACCATTGCGGTGAGGAAAAACCAATGGCGATAAGGTGGTCGCGTCACCGAAAAAAATTGCTTGCTACAGAAGAATGGTGACTCTGCTGGGGAGTATTAACTAGGATTAGAATTCCTAAGAGGTGTAGGTTGTTAGAAATTTTTCTACATACTATATATATATATATATATATATATATATATATATATATATACTGCTTTTCCTACTTGATATCCGTGTTTATTTTTCTGCCAATGGGAATGCGATTGATACGCATGTGGAAAGTTTGAGAGAACCCTAAGATAAGGGGTGGCATAGATGGGTGGACTTATAGGGAGTGAATCCCGAATAAGCAATCCTGGTAGACCACCAAATCAGGCGAGGGCCCGTGTGGATTCTGCCTGTTAAACGACCGATTGTCGTGAAAGCAGAGTTTTCCCAGTGCGGAACCCGTGACCCTGAGGAATTAGTAGACATTAACCATATGACCACTTGGTAGTGCGGTGACTATCAGGAATAGTTGATACGTGATACTACACTCAACTGAGATTACCCTAGGATGCTACAGCTCGCTCGGGTGAACCAGCTTGCTGTTGATATCCCTAAGGGGGTCAATGATTTTGGGAACCTTAGGATCCGTTCTACAGGTACAAAAATTCACCAGAATATAACCTTTGGGGATGGGTAGAGCCATGACTCCATGCTCGTGACGTTGAACCCTTGAACCCATTTTTTTTCAATGTTTTTGTGTGCTGCATTCATGCATTCATTTAAAAAACTCTTAAACAAAGAAAAATCTTCTCTTTTCTCTTCTCTTCTTTTTTTTCTTCAAAATAAACTAAAACAATAATTGCAAATATCAGAAAGATTGCGTTATGGATTTTGGTAGAAGAAAGACGCACAAGTACACCTTCAAGGCTCCAAAACTAGAGGATTTAAGGAGGTTGACAAGTATGATCACCAACCCTGATGCTTTCAGAGCTAAGCATGGAGGACTGCTGTCTCTGTTAAGGTTCCACGTAGTTGAAGGAATCCTGTCTACGTTAATTCAGTTTTACGATCCGGTTTATCACTGCTTCACGTACCCGAATTATCAACTAGCACCAACGTTAGAAGAGTACTCTCATTTGATTGATTTACCTATCACTGATCAAGCTCCATTTTCTGGACTGGAAGAAATTCCAAAGGATCAGGCCATTGCAAGAGCAATATATTTGGACGAGTCAGAAGTTAGGACTCACATATCCACTAAGGGAGGAATCCAGGGTTTACCAGCTAAATTCCTGATAGAGAAAGCTCTATACTTTGCTAGTGTAGGAAACATAACTGCTTTCGAAGATATCTTTGTTCTACTTACATATGGGTTATTCCTTTTTCCCAGCATTGACAACTTCGTCGATACCAATGCCATTAAGATATTTCTGATTGGAAATCCCGTACCAACCTTGCTCGTAGATGGTTATCATTCTGTACACTTAAGGAATTTGTACAGCAGAGGAATGATCATATGCTGTATACCCCTGCTCTACAAATGGTTCACTTCCCATTTACCCAAGTCTTCTACTTTTTGGGACCATAAGAGTACTCAACGTTGGTCACAGAGAATCATGTCTCTCACCAACTCGGACACAGATTGGTACAATAGGATTTATGAGGGGATAAAGATCATCGATAGATGTGGAAACTTCCCTAATGTACCCCTCATAGGAACTAAAGGAGGAATCAACTATCATCCAATTTTAGTTCGACGTCAACTCGGATACCCGATGAAGAATATCCTACATAATGTTCATCTGGAAGGTCTTTTCTTCTATGAAGGGGAAAATGACAGGGCACTAAAGAAGGAAATAGTGCATGCCTGGCAACATGTTCATAGAAAAGAAAGAGAGTCTCTAGGAAGATCAGACTGTATCTCCATGGAACTTTATCTCCACTTGGTACAAACTAGAGCCCTCAAGCTGAGAATGCCTTACCCTCCTCAAGAAGTTTTTCCGTTAAAGGAATTCGTCCTTTATTTTATGTCTGATACGGAAAAACTCCAGGTTGCTCTCAACAAAGTTCAACGGGAGAAATGCTCTTGGAAAAATAAATATCGAATCCTCAACGTGGAGTGTACGAAAATTCAGGAACTGGTAAAAGAAAAGGATGCTCTTATTGAGATTTTAGAACAACATGCTATGGAATATCAAAGGAACTTGCTCACTCCTATCACTTGGCAAAGGACTGACAACCCGACAACGGCTAAAGAACCCCGATCAAAGAAAAGGAAAATACCAGAACCAACATCTGAGATCTCCTCAGAGAGGACCCAGGATCCCTGAGCTTAGACATTTTCCTTACAGCACTTTGTAAAATACTGTACTTTTCTTTGTAACATACTGCAATCTTTCAAAATTCAATAAAAGGGGTCACCCCACTGCATGATATTTGCAATCTATTTGTTGAAGTTTCTTTTTGATTAAAATAAAAAACAAAAAATATATACCATTGCATATCATTCATCATTCTCACATAACAGGTTCTTCTTATCTTCATTCTCACGTGTATGTCACGATTCTAGAGTCAAACTGTCTCACTCATACAATACTCGGGCAAATCGACAAAAGAAAATGGACGATCTCGAGGAAGAGAACAAAGAGCTGAGAGAAGAAGTCGACGTTCTAAAGGAAAGTTTGGAAAAACTTCACAATGACATGTAGCCTCTGGCAGCAGCCTGTCATACCCCAAATTTTGACCACTAAGATTCCCATCATTGTGCAAATCATCATCACAATATGGATGGACCATCATACCTCATTAGTCTCCCCAAAGATGGGTGAGCATCCACTACAATCAAACTTAGGGTTTCAAGCCCTCTCAGAGCTCTTAGACAAAGGATCAATCAAGGAATGAAATGATCTTTAATTCGTCTAAACCTCTCGAATATCCACAATGGATCAAGAGGACTCCCATATCAAGGATCAAGCACAAAGTTGCAACATTCCAAGTGGATCAAGCCTCAAGATCGCCAGTGTCACCAAATTAGGGTTTTGGTCGACTAGGGCCTCAAGATGGAAATTTTCCTATGGGCATGAGCCAATGCTTCAAAGCACAACCTAAGATGCTCCAAGGGACATCATGAACCCAATCATCAAGTCAATTTTTCCTCAGGGGATGCATTCATAAAAAATCAGGAATTAGGGTTTCTTGACCTAATTCACCCCTAAGTTGACTTTTAGGACAAAACATGAGCCAAGACCTCAAGAGAGGATTTGAGGGTCTCCAACACACTACAATGATCCATTTGCAACAATGGATTGATCCAAGGAGCTTGATTCACAAGTTTCAAGTTCATCAGAACCACAATTAGGGTTTCGCGAGAAAAGTCAACTATGCCTTTTACTTTTAACAAGGACATGCTCCCAAACCTTGGGACATGATTCAATACACCCTATAACACCTATTAAATCAATCCATCAAGTTTGATTTAGGTCAAGGACTTGATTTCATAGAGGATCGCACAGTTTGGAATTCATCTGATAAAAAGTCAACTGTGCCCAAAAGTCAAAGTTTGACTTTTTGATTTTTTGATCAATTATGGTTCCCTAACCCTAAAATGATGTTAATGTGTGATTGGAATCATCATTCATCAAGAAAAATCAAGAACAGTGGGATAACTTGTAAAAGGGGTAACCATAAAAAACTTAGAAATTTTCTAAGTTATGGAACAAAGTGGCTAGGGTACAACTTCCAAGGATCATAACTTGAGATCCAAGCAACCATTTGGGCTGATCTAAAGATGGATTTGTAGCTCTCATGGCATACTTTAAAAGTGTCAACTACACCTTATTCCAATTCATCAAAGATTTTGAGTTATGGTTGGATCAAAATGGTTGAAAACATGAAATGCCACTTTTTCTAACACTTAGTAAAATTTTCACTAAGTCAGAATCTGTCTTGTTTTTTTTTCCAAAAGTAGGGGGATTTTTCACTTGGATCCAAAAAGTATCAAGACAAACTATGATCACACATTTGTTGTATCATATAAGAGCTTTCCAAAATGGCCAAGAACTCCATGAAACTCCACTTAAGCCATGAGATATGACAATGACAATGTGCCTTGCTGCAAACTGTCATGGCAAGGCATATTTGTGCATTTTGCTAGATTTGAGCAAATTTTGCAAATGACAAACAAGTTTATCCATCTGAACACCTCAGGGGGAGACCAAGGAGGGACAAATACTGATCCATCAGCCTCCCAAGTCCTTGGAACCAAAAGTAGCATGTCAAACCTAGAAATGCCTAAAAGAGGGACAAGACTCCAATTTTGGTTTGGAGCATTTAATGGATGAACCAAGGTGGCATGGACTGAGCCCTTTCCAACTGAATTCAGTCAAGACTTATCCAAGAACTAGGGAACCATCATCCTGTGCTCTAACCTCTAGTCAATGGCTAGAGGAGACTTGGATTCCTATTGATCAACATTTGCCAAACTTCTGCAGCAGTTGCCAATCACTATTGCTTGCAAAACAAACTTGCTCTACTATAAATAGAGCTTATTTGTGCTCAGTTTGAGTACACCAAAGCCATCAAACAGATGCTTTCCTCAAAATCTCCTCCTTCACTCCAAAATTGCCTTCCAAAGCAAGTCACTATCGGGTTTTGAGTTTGAAAGCAATTCCAACCAAACCAATCACACACACACACCTCATAAACATCATATAGAAGTGATCCAAACACTTAAACAATATCTAGAACACTGATTTCTCAAAATCATCATCCAACTGCTCAAGCTTTTAGCAGACTTGCAGTTGGGGTACCATCTTCAGTTCCAGTTTGTTTCAAACCACTCCAAGCATTCAGACACATCACTTGGCACCTAAGTAAGCTGTGCAAATCATTGGAACCATCTTGCAACACCTCTAACACAAAACACGATCACCAACTACAAGAGGTAAGCCTGAGCTCTTCTAACTCTATAATCCATGCATTTTTTGCTGCACAATAATTTGGCCATATGTTCATAATCATGCATAGAGTGTTTACCCTCAATCAATTGCTTTGTTTGCATCGTGTATAGAATTTCTGAGCCTTCATGCAAATTTTAGGGTTCTTGAGGTTTCTCTTTGATTTCTTATTCCATGCTTAAAATAAATGAAATTAAAGACCATAGACATGATCGTGAGGTGAAAACGAGCAGATTGATATGTAGATTGCATGATATAATCAAGTATTCAGTGAGATTGGATAGAAAATGAAAATCTGTAGAAACAGAGGGTGGCGCGTGTTCTTGGCGCCATTTTTTGAATATTTGAATATTTGAATTTTGTGATTTTATTTAATTGATTCAAAAATTAATTTCTCTCTAGTTTTTAATGATTTTGAGTTGATTTTTTTTTAATAATTCACAAAAATGCTAAAATATTTTATTTTACCAAAAAATCCTAAAAATATTAATCATTTCATATACTTGATATTTTTACAAAGAATTAATATTTTATTTGTTTTTCAACATTTAAAATGTTTTTTCTCCCTTGATTTTTCAAACTTAATTGATTTCCAATCATTTTATGGATAGAAACATGATTTTTGAAACATTGATCCAAGATCACAATTTGTTTTCACACATGTTTAACAATTTTGATCATTTTAATTGAATTTTTATTCAATTAAAATATATTTTGAAAACAAATTAGGGTTTGATTAATTAAACCCTCATCAAACTTTTTAAAACTCTTTGGGGCTCTAATAGAGTGTAAGACCCAACCCTTTTATTTTAAAACCAAAATAATTTGGGCCTCAGTGTATTGTATAAGTCCCGATACCGTCAAAACGTACGGTCCGATCTTCGCCTTTTCAAAATCATCTGGGCTTCTCTTTGAGCTATAAGACCCATCTTTATTCGTTGTTAAAACTCTTTGGGCCTCTAATAGAGTGTAATACCCAACCCCTTTGTAAACACACCACCTTTTGGGCCTCAACCATTGTATAAGTCCCACTGTATTTTCAAAAAACAACGGCGCGATCGCTGCCTTTTTAACAAAATCCACTGGGCCTCTCCTCGAGCTATAAGTCCCAATTCTTTTTCTTAAAACTATTTGGGCCTCTAATAGAGTGTAAGACCCAACCCATTTTTGAAACCAAAATGATTTGGGCCTCAGATATTGTATAAGACCCACTGTGTTTTCAAAAACCTCGGCGCAATCGCCGTTGCCAAACAAATAACCCTGGGCCTCCCCTTGAGTTGTAAGCCCCATCTCTTGTACAAAAATAAATCATTGGGCCTCTAATAGAGTGTAAGACCCATCCCCTTATACATAAAAACTTTTTGGGCCTCACGTATTATATAAGTCCCTCTGTACAGTTTTTAAAACAACGGTGCGATCATGTTAAAACTTGGGCCTCTCCTTGAGTTGTAAGCCCCAACAATCTCTTCAAAGCACTTCCTCCTTTGATTTTGAATTCAAATATATGTTGTTATCAAAACTTTCTTTGTTGAACAACTAACCAAACAGCATGGAAGCTCTACAACGGGTAAGTGTTTATCCGCTTTTATTTACCGGTTTCATATGTACATAACTGTATTGTGGGGTGTAATACCCCAAAATTTTCCCTCTCATTTTTTCATATCATTTAGCATGTGCTTTCATTGCATTGCATCGCATTCAAGTCATAGAAAAATAAAGCATTCATCTTTGCATTCAGCATAGGGCATGTGATCAGTGGTTTTCAGAGTATTGGGTCCATCCAAAACAAGAGAACAAGAGCCAAGGGTCTCCCAACAAGCCTCAAAGGTCTCTTTCATCATATATATTCTCATTTGATCCCACAAGTCATTGGAAGATGGGAATTCATCAAGAAGTTGGACAGTTCATCGTCTCCTATCAAAAGCAGTCAAAATTAGGGTTTTGGTTTCAAGCAGTCTCCTGATGAAATTTTGGTTCAAACTTGATCTCAATATTTTCTACATGATATTAAGTATCTAAGGATAGAAGATTGCCCATTGGTTCATATCTGAAGAGGTTCAGTTGGTCAGTTGCTTGAGAATCAAGACATCGATGAAAAAGTCAACTGTGCAGAAGAAAAAGTCAACTCCTGACTCTTTAAGGTCACATTCTTATTCTTTAAGTCAAATATGATCATTGGTGAAGATTTGAGCAAGAAATAGGGGATTATATGGATATCTATCAAAGCGCGGAGTATAGAATCGAAACCGGAGCCCCAACGCCATCTTTTAAGCAAAATTGGGCAAAATTGGCTAGAGTAATCGATTACTCAAATAGGGTAATCGATTACCCTGTGTCAGTTTGCAAATTTCTGCTGCTTTTTCATGACAGCTCCATTGCACACTTGGGTTTTGATTCTACAAAGCATTATAGCAGCAAGTGGAATATTCTAGACATCTCTAGACATTTCAATTCAATTCAATTCCAAGGGCATTGATTCTAGTGCTTCAATTCAAATCAAGTGCACCATATTCCTTGTTTTCCAAGCATCTCCACCTTTGGATGTTGAAATTCACCTTCGGATTATTACCGAGTTGATCCTAACTAACCGAGTTAACTACCTTGACTCGGTGAGTTGAGTCTAACTAACTCCAAGCCTAGCTCCAAACCCAAAGCTAAGTCCAAAGCTAATCCTAAACCTCCCATACTCCAAACCTAAAGTCTATATAAGAAATCCTTCACCCATTTTTAGGGGATTGATTGACCATGATTCACCATTATTCACCATTTGTTTCACCAAATTTCACACATTGCACTCTCAAATCTCTCTTCAAACCCTCACAAAAAGCTCTTATTTCTTGAAGGATAATCACTTTCCACATTGAAAAGTGATTAATTCTTGAGTTCAAGCTCCATCATTTGGCTTTCTTTGGTTGGATTTCCGGAAGTTTAGATTATTCTACTTCAATCCAAGGGTTTCACACCATTTATTTTGGTGCAAGTTCAATCTCGGTGATTTTCCGCGACTTTGCTCGGTTTCGACGCGTTTCGGCTACTAATCAAGGAATCTCTGGTTTTCTTTAATTTTTTGCACCAAGATCACTTTGCAAAAATTACCAAAGCAAATCTCCGCTTTGTAGGTTGGTTTTCCTCAAATCTATACTTGATTTAGCTTATTTGCAACTTATTCGATGTAGATCTTTGGTGATTTTTGATTTGGATCCATGGCGCTTGAATTTGATTCTTGACGTTGATGATTGTTGGATCTAAATGATGTTTGGTTGCTGTGATTGAACTTAATTTTCGTGCATGATTGTTTACCTGATCATTTGGATGTTTGGATAAGTGATTTACCGCTGAAAAATGCTTTTCAAAGTTGAATTTCTGCCTCTGTTTCAGTGGTAATCGATTACTCTAACAGGGTAATCGATTACTCTGCCTTATTTTCACGTTTTTAGCCAATTTTCAACTGAGTAATCGATTACCCTATGTGAGTAATCGATTACCACTGAAGCAGATTGTGTTTTTCTTGCATTTCCTTGCTTGCTTGAGATCTCTTGCATGTCTAAACTTCATGGATTGATACGTTGATGATTCGTGGACTATTCTTGAGCTGTTTCACTTCACACTATTGCATGAGCATGATTTTTCGACACGCGGTTCTTTATTGTTAATCGATGAATGTTTATGTTTGCATTGTTGATTAATTGATGTGATGATCACATAATGCACAAACATTGAGCTTGTTAATTGTTAATTGATGCTTGTGTTGCTGGAATTGTTATGTGCGTGTTCATTTGCTTTCTATTTCAATAGCTTCACATTTGTTCTAATTTATTCACATGCTTAATAATGTGTATTCTCTTACAATGTGCATTATTCCATGGTGATTTCAAGAATTATTTACCATGATTTATGGTGTGATTGTGATCATGTTTGATTGAATAATGTGCAAGGCTTGAAGCATGTTTGTTCTTTTATGAATGTATCATTTGTGAGTGCATGCTGCCCCTGATTTTTTCATTGTTGTCTATACACATATATGTTGTTGTATGTGCTTCTATTTACTTTTTACACCCATTTTGTAGGCTGAACATGTGCTGTTAATTGTTGTTTGGTACATGATGATAGATTTTACTGCTGCATTGCATTTATGAGCTGTAATTGTTGTTGTTTTAATTGGTTTCCTTCCATTTTATTTTATTATTTGGATCGCATGATATGTTGTTTTGTGTAGAATTTTCTTCACACCTTTAGGATCCTTCTTCCTTAGTTCCTAACTTGGTTGATCATTACTTGTTCTTCTTTCTTTATTTCTCTACTTGTAAATTATTTTGCTAACATTTTCAGGGGCTAATGGTAAGTCAAGTGTGTGGGTGTGCTCCCACATACAATCTCTTCTCTTATATTTTTAAGTTTTCAACTTGTGATTCTGATAAGCATTTCAATGCTTTCCTTTTTCAACTTCTTTCATCCCTTTGAGTTCTTAACTTAACTTCAATCTTTGAAGTAAGTTAGAACTTGTTCTTCTTCTCTCTTCTTTTAGAATTAGGCTTCTAAACCACACTAAACCATTAGGAACATCCAAGCATGATAACATTAGGGAGAGTCTTAGTCCCCTTTAGGTTTCACCTTTGCTTCTTTTTGAGTCTCTTCTTTCTCATCTCAAAATAATTTCAAAACACCTAATAAAGGTTGAAACATCTTCATGTGCCATGAGCCTTATTCCATGGGGGGCTTGCATACATTCCATCTTGGAATGTGTTGTAGGTTTTCTAGCATGATGTACAAGTCTTTAACATTAAGTGGTTTCACTAACAAGAATAAAAAATACTTCTTCATTTAAAAACAACAAAAACATTTAATAAAGGGAATATGCTAGTGTGTTTAAGCCTTTAACCTTGGAAGTAAGTTTGAGGATCTTCCTCATACTTAGTGTACTTCATCATCATTTCATTTTGGAATGATGCATGAGATGCAGATTCCATTGAAAAAGACTTAGGTACACTTACCTATGCAAAACACTTCAAATGAAAAACTTCTAAAACACTTCAAACGAACAATAACGTCTTTCCTTCGGGAATTCTCTTCTCATCTCACTCTCTCTCAGTGTACGAATGTGCTTTTCCTTGTTCTCTTGCAATACGGTAACACACTCGATTCAGCGAGCCTGCAACACCTGAGCTAGAACGTTAGCCGTTCCCTTAAAAAAGACAAACAGTTTTCCCTTAGTTAGGGGAACTACGTTGCTCTGATTCTCATATTCCCGATGAGATACGTAGGCAGTGGGGTAGGGTCCATTCGAGCATTTCTTTTATTTTCCCTACATTTGTTTCTCATTCTCTTTCCATTCCTTTTCCAGCATCTTTTCTATCACCCTTTGAGCAGTACTTCAAGCGTGGATCCCGTCGAGTACGACAGACGTGAAGGGGTGCGATAACCTTCCCTTCACGTAACCGACTCCCTTAGCCTTTCTCTTTTGTTCGCGAGACCTTGTTCTTTCCTTTCTCCCGGGTTTGTGCAGCATTACCTTTCCCTTTCTTTGGGATAAAAATGCCTGGCTGGCGACTCTCTTTCTTTCTTCCGCGCCACTTTCGCGTTTGTACCTGGATGAAAATCCCGGGAGCGACAACTGGCGACTCTGCTGGGAACAGTTGACCTCTTGCTGGTCCATCCCCGATGCGAGTCTCTCCTAACGCTTGTTTGTTTACTGCTTATTAGGTGTTTGCTTTGTTTTGCTTTAGTATAGCTTTACTGCTTTTATTTACAGCTTTATCGCTTTACTTTACCGCCTTTATTGCATTTTATTTATATCATGCATCATATATTCTAGACTGTCTGGTTTCCTTTGGCGGGATGCGATTGTTACTGTGAGATGGGCCCATTACCCAGGCTCGAGTGTACTTTAGGACTTAGAGTGGACAGTCACAGGGCTCTCATGGTATTTAGCCACGGGAGTAGTTGTGAGTTCCACAGCCAGAGTGCGACTTTTGTAGGATTATCTTGATTTGAGGGTCTTCCTCATTCAGGGTATGACTTTGAGAGTTATGTGCATCTGGTGACCGATTATTGAGGACCTTAGTGGAAACATCCCTCTTTAGTGGTGACAGTGGCAGACCATATTCTGTGGCAAACCCATTCGCACCTGAGGGCCCACTCTGGAACTTGCACAGGATGGCCTTTATTTTGTGGTGAATCAGATGATGATCTCTTTGTTTGGCGATAACATTGTATCCTACGGGCTGAATGTGCTATTGCTTCTCATTTCGGTATCCGAATTTGAGGATCCTACCTTTTAGAACACACCCGTGAGATTGGGGGGAATGTTTACAGGTTTGCAGGTAACCTTGACCTTCTACCTACCCTTTTGTGTGGTTGTCATATGATCAGTGATTTGGGTACTTTGTTCTGGTATTCTGGATCTGGTTCTTTACTGGTGCTTGGGTCTAATATTCTTGATGTGATGCTACACAGACACTTGGCTCCCTCACAGTTATTGCACTGACACTGGCGATTCTGGCTCTGATCACATGCCTAGCTGCATCTCATTGCATACATCATTAACATTTTATGTTTTTCTTTCCCAGTCTCAGTATTATTTTCGATTCCGGTGGGTATTTTCTCTACATCAAATGGAAGGTCCTCCAAGAAAGAATAATGTGCATTACTGGTTTCCGAAGCCTAAAGTGGGACAGATCAAAGAATTGGCAGATTTAATGGACAGTAACCAACTGGATAAATTCAGAAAGAGGTTTGGGAACATCTTGAGTTATGTGAGCCTTCTTACTCCAGATCAGCATGATACTCTGCACACTCTCTTGCAGTTTTATGATCCTCAGCTCTGTTGTTTCACATTCAATGATTATCTGCTGGTACCTACTTTGGAAGAGTTCTCTGATATTCTGAAGATTTTTGTCAAGGATACTCCTCCTCACTACAGTTCAAAGAGTGTTATTCCTGACAATGTCATTGCAGAGGTGTAACACCTAAAAATTTGCCCTTTTGTTTCTAACCTAACTGGTTTATGCTTCCTTTCATCTGCATTATTCATTCCTGCATTTTGCATTTTTCTTTTGAGCATGGGATCAAGGTATTCTTTCAGCAGCTCACGGCGTCATCAGATCCAGTACGATTGTTAACAGTGTTCAGAGTCAAGCAGATAGCTTTCCAAGTCTTTTTGAGCATTTATTTTGCTCATTAAGTGATTGAATGATCAGAAACCCCGACAGTCAATTTTTGATAAGTTATTCAGCACCAGACAGTTGGTATTAGTAGTTTAATTCGAGTGCGAAAAACATTTCGCAGCATATTTCAAGTGTATTCCAGTGGTAATATCAGTCGGTAAGTTTCAGAGGTCTATCATGGTCCAGAACAGGTGGAACCGGACGAATATCCAAGTTTCCCTCCTTTTGGCGCCAATTTTTGAATTTTTGAATGGAGTAATCGATTACTCAAAATGAGTAACCGATTACTCTAGGCGAAATTGCAAAAACTGTGGCATTTTCAGCACTGCAGAATTTTTGGGTATTTTGTGGTCATGTGCTTGGCCTGTGCATGTTTGGGAAGGATCTAGAATTGATCTATTTTCATCATTTTCCACCCTAAATTCAAATTCTCTCCATCATTTTTCCACTCTAATTCCTCATTTCATTTCCTAATTCATATTTCATCCCAATTTCCACTCACTTAACCTCACTCCCAACCCAAACTTAACTCCTAACCTAGGGGTTATTTAAACCAATTCATTCCAAACCTCACCAACCTACATCATTTTCACTCTCCAATTTTTCAGAATTTCACTCAATTCTCTCTCACTTTTTCCACTTTTCATCTTCATCTTCAACCTCTCACCAAAGCTCCATATCCATAGATTCACAAATTCTTCATTGGAATTTATGAATTCTTGAGCTAAACCTCCATCACCTCATCATTCTTGGTTCAATTCTGATATAGCTACTGGTTTGGATCTTGGAATCACTTTTGGGAGCAACTTTTGATTATTTGGAGTGTTCTTGCTTGGATCTTGAAGTTTCTTGCTAGAATCTTGAAGATTATTGTATAGATATCTGGTTTTCTTGCTTGGATTCACCAATTTTCGTGCTCAACAATCACCAAGGCAAATCTCAGCCTTGTAGGTTGGTTTTCCTTAGATCTATGTTTGATTTAGCTTAATTTCAACTTATGCAATGTAGATCCTTGGTTTGTGATGTGATTTGATCCATTTGCTTGATTTGATTTGTGATCTTGTTGTTTGATTGATGAAATTGGCGTTTGATTATTGATATTTGATGTGAATTCGTGATTAATTGATTGCATGATCATTTGGATGTTTGCATAAGTGATTGGATACTAAAAAGTGCTTTTCAAAGTTGATTTTCTGGCTCTGTTTCAGTGGTAATCGATTACTCAAACAGGGTAATCGATTACTCTGCCTAATTTTCATGTTTTTGGTCAAATTTCAACTGAGTAACCGATTACTCAAAGTGAGTAATCGATTACCACTGTTGCAGAGTGATATTTTCTTGCATTTTCTTGGTTGTTTGAGATCCGATGCATGCCTAAACTTCATGGAATGATGCATTGATGATTTGTGAACTGTTCTTGAGCTGTTGCACCTCACACTATTGCATGAACACGATTCTTCGACGTGCGAGTCTTGGTTTTCGTCGATAAATGTTTATGCTTGCGTTGTTGATTAATGGATGCGATGAACACATGACACACACTTCTTAAGCATGTTGATTGTGACTCGGTGTTGGTGTTGCTGGAGTTGTTTGTTTGAACTTGATTGCGTGCATTTAATTTCATGGGATACATGTTTGTTTTCAACTTTGTTCATATGCTTGATGTTGTGCATCCTCTCATGATGTGGTGCATTCTTTCATGTTGTCTCCAAGTGTTGTTTACCATGATATATGATGTGTTTGTAATCATAATGCATGATGTTTGATGCGTGTTCGCTTTGCCATGCTTGATTCGTATCCAAATGTATCGTATGCTGCCCGTTTCCACAGCTGTCTAAGTGTATGTGTGCTGTTATATGTGCTGCTGGATGACATTTTACACCCTTTCTTGTGCTGAATTGTATGCTGTTATAAGCTGTGTTGTTTGTGTGCTGCTTTTTTACCGCTGTTTTGGTGCAGGGGCGTTATGGTAGCTGCTGTTTTTATGTTTTCGTTTCTTTTCCTCTTTCGTCTCTTTCACTCTTTTCTTCCCTTGGATCTCAAGACTTGTTTAAGTCTTGGATTCTTTTCCCCTTAGAGCTACCTAGTCCAACTTAATTTTCGATTAAGCTTGGAGTAGGATTAGCATTAGACTTTAGGTAGGGTTCTCTTCTAAGCCTCACTAACCATAGGACTACCCTTTGCATGACAACACTAGGATAGAAGTTCCCTTTAGAATTCCCTTTCCTTGTGTCTTCTCTTCTCATCTCATAACACTTCTAAAACACTTAATAAAATTAACGTGTATTGCGCATGAGCCTTGCGCGTGGGAAGTGAGGAATGAGGGGTTTCCTCTCATTTTTCTAGAGTGTTTGGTGGATGTTCCATCTTGGAACGATTTGCTAAGCATTCGTTCCTACATCATAGACTTCGGTGCAATGCAAGTTACAAACTAACTTCAATCCACTTCTGTCTAAAAAACACAAAAACAAATTCAAACTTTTTTATCCTTCGGGATCGTTAATTTCAAATCATTTTCAGAAAAGGGCACGTTATTTTCCGTCTCGTCGCAAACAGGCATCGACCCTAACTGCCGGACGCGAACTTAACGTCGCTCATAAAAAACACTAACCGACCTCGTTAGGTCGAACTACGACTGCTCTGATTTCCTCTCTCTTGTCCGATTAAGGATACGTAGGCACGAGACGGCGATGTCTTGGCGAGCAACCTCCCCCTTTAGTTCATGTCCGAACTACGTTGACTCTGACTTTCCCATTGCACGAGGGAGTACGTAGGCGTAGGACGAGCGATGTCCTATCGAGTCACTTCTTTTTCTTTTCTTCGTCATTTCTTCGTCGTTTCTTCGTTCTTTTCCGTTCCCGTTTCTTCTCCTTTCCAGTAGCAGTGGATCTCCAGATGACGACACCCTTTGATCGAGACAACAAGCGTGGATCCCATCTAGTACGATGGACGTGTGGGGTACTAACACCTTCCCCTCGCGTAACCGACTCCCTTACCCTTTTCTCTTGGTCGTGAGACCATGCTCTTTTCCTCTTCCCTCAGGTTTATGCAGTGTTTCCTTTCCCTCTCTTGGGATAAATACACATTGCTGGCGATTCTATTTTCCGTGCCACTTTCGCGTTTGTACCATGGATGTAAATCCTCAGGAGCGACAAGAGGCTATTCATTTAAGGGTATCTGTGGTTAAAGATAATGTTAAGGAAAAGGAGGGCTGTAAAGGGCTCCATCTAGACTTTCTGATTGAAGAAGCAAAGAAGAGTTTTTCTAATGGTGATTTGTTTACCTCTAATGCAATCTTAGCTCTCTGTGTGTACGGAATTTGTCTGTTTTCTAATATAGTTGGATTCATTGACATGGATGCAATCAGTATCTTTGTCAAGAAGAATCCAATCCCAACTTTGTTGGGTGATGTATACCATTCTGTGCATTACAAGAATGAGAAAAAATGAGGAAGGTTGGTAGTATGTTGTGCTCCCTTATTCCATGCTTGGTTTTATAGACATTTGCCAAAGACAGGAGCTTTTGTGGATCTCCGAGGAACTGTTAAGTGCTCCAAGAGGATGATGGGTTTGACGGCTGAAGATATAGTCTGGTGGCATCGGAAATATATGGTGGGTATACCTATTCTTATTAGTTGTGGAGATTTTCCAAATGTGCCTCTGGTAGGAAGGAGGGGAGGATTCAACTACAATCCTGTCCTCACGCTGAAGCAGTTTAGATATGCATAAAAAGAACCTCCTTTGGAAAAAGATGTGGCAGAATCCTTGTTTTATCTTGCCAAATATGACGAACAGATGTCATTTTCTATTGCTGAAGCCTGGAATACTCGGGTTAAGTATGGTAAGATGGAGTTTGGGAGACCTGATCCTACGACTTATCCTTCTTATACTGAGTGGCTGAAGCGTCGGGTAGTCGTCACACTGTTGCCATTCTCTGTTGAGCCTCCGTTATATCCCAGGGTAGTGGAGCCAAGGACCTCAGTGCCAATTGAAGAATTCCAAAAGATGGAAGCTTTAGTTCACGAACTCAGGGTTGAGAATGCGGATGTCACCAGCCTGTACCAGGAAGCTGCATTTGCTAACAGAGGGTTGGAAGAGGAAGTTCACATTGCAGAGAAGATGGCTGAAAGCAGGAAAAAAGAACTCGAAGGGAGGTTGATTTATTTCCAAAGACGGGGCTTAATTGATAAGAATAACGCCAGAGAGCGCCAGAATCTCAAGAAGTCTTTGAAGGAAGCTAACGAGGCTATTACCTTATGGAAACAAAAATGGGCCGATGAACAGAAGCGCCAAGCCAAGGTAGAGGAAGATTTTAAAGCTAAGGTCGAAGAATTGGAAGCTAAGGCCAAGACCTCAGATGAAGAATTGAAGGCTGCACACGCTCAGCGACTGAAGTACCGGGATAGTTTGAAAGAAAGTCAAAAGCTATTACAGGAAGCTCAGGCAGAAATAGATGATCTCAAGATCCGGGAAGAAGTGAAGAAGTCCAGGACAGAGCCAAGCTATGGTAGTACAAGTGGGGAAGAATTGTGTCAGAATATCAACACTTTGTACCAGTCCTTCAGTTTGAGAGAACGCTTGATCAGAGGCCTGATTGAGGCACCGGAAGATCTCGAGAATGCTGTGCTATTTGAGGAGGTCAAGAGGCTCAGTCTAGGGTTGCAGGATGTGGTGTTTCGTCTGTTTTAGCTTTCATTATGTTGATTACCTATTGTTGTAGGAATCGTTGCTTTAATTTCTGAATTCGGGTTGTATGTTTTCAAATACTTGTTCAGACTCAGTCCCTTTGGGTTTTCTTTCAGTTATGATATGCTCAGTATTTTCTCCAGTGGCTTTCTTGATATTACATCACTGTTCACTGACACTTGGTCACGACATCACTTCACAGAGTTCTACACCTATCTGTGCACTTGTTTGAATGAATATTCTTATCAGCTACTGTATCTCGTGTGTTATCTGAATGATGCGGACTTCTGAAATACCGGAATCGGGGCACGAAAAGGTCTGGGAATAAAAAACATAGCATTGCATTGCATACATTTCATTCTTGCATTTTTGTTTGTTTTTCAGGTACCCTATCTCTTTCTCATATTTTTTCTGTCAACAGGAAGTATTGCTACCAATCACATACATCGCTACTCCACAAGAGGCAATCGAAACAGAATGGTTGATCAAATTCAGAATGATTTGGCTGAGATGAAGGCCCGTATGGACCAGTTCATGACTCTCATAACTGGTATGGCACAGAACCAAGAGAGGTTAAGACTTATGGTCGAGCGTCCAGAGGTCACGCCGGAAGGTAATCACGTTGATAATTCACAGCCAAAGCACACTCCTTCTCCTGTTGGTACTCTGATTCCTAATGGTAATCTGGTTACTGGGGCTGCCAAAAATGTTGGTGTTAATGAGGATGTTAAGGAAGATCAATTCAATTTGCTGGACGATGATATGGGTAATCCCAATGACAGAAGGTATGATGAGCTGGCTGAGAAAATCAGAGCTATGGAGTGCAAGAACTCTCTAGGCATTGATGTTACTAATCTGGGTCTGGTACCGGGAGTTAGAGTTCCTCCAAAATTCAAGCCACCCACTTTTGACAAATATCACGGCAATACGTGTCCCCAGACACATATTCAGGCTTATTTTGGAAGGATCTCAGCCCACACTGACGACGAGAAGTTATGGATGCACTATTTCCAAGACAGTTTGGCTGGAGCTTCGTTGACTTGGTACATGAAGTTGAACAGGGTTGCTGTGAGAAGCTAGAAAGATTTGGCAGAAGCGTTTCTGAAACAATATCAGTATAATATCGACATGGCTCCCAACCGCACTCATCTGCAAGGGTTGTCACAGGGTGCTAAGGAAAGCTTTAAGGAATACGCGCAAAGATGGAGAGAAATGGCCGCCCAGGTTCAACCCCTTTTCTTGAGAGAGAAATGGCGGATATGTTCATGGGTACCCTGCAAGGGACATTTCTTGACAGATTGGATGCTTGTCCATCGACAGGATTTTCTGATATCGTAATTCCTGGTGAAAGGATTGAGAGTTTGTTGAAACTGGGGAAGATTCAGGATGTAAGTGGTGCTGGTTCTTCAGGAACAAAGAAACCTTTTGCTAATGGGCAGAGAAGGAGAGAAGGCGAGATAATCGCTGTGTACAGAGGACAGGGAAAAGGACGTTCTCAGGCTTACCACCAAGTGGATGCAGTGACAATTCCAACACCACCTGTTTAACAACAGCATCCACAACATCAAGTACAACAGCAGCGACCACCGTTCCAACAAAGGTCTAGGCAGAGGGACCGCAAAATTGACTCTCTTCCTATGACTTACTTAGCATTGTTACCCCAGTTACTCCAATTGAAATTGGTCAAACTTCATACCATGAGACCTCCTGTTGCCGGTAACTTGCCACCCAATTATGATGCTAATGCCCGCTATGATTTCCATTCGGGTGCACTGGGGCACACTACCGAAAAGTGTTGGGCATTTCAAAATAAGGTGCAGAATCTAATAGATGCTAAAGCAATCAACTTTTCTCCACCTCCTAATGTTATCCAGAACCCTATGTCGGACCATGGAGGGGCAAATGTGCACGCCATTGAGGATGGAAAGAGGTTGAACTTGGTGACAGATATCAATCGGGCGAAGACTCCATTAATGGTAGTGAAAGATCGTCTGTTGAAGGGACAGGTGTTCCCGGGTTATGACCGAGATTGTTTGGAATGTATGGGTCAAGATAATGGTTGTGACAGACTGAGGATTGGTTTACAGAATCTGATTAATGAAGGCCATTTACAGTTTGACCGTGTTGTGAAAGATAATGATGAGGTGTCAGCGGTGACAATTTATTATACCCCTGCTGAAATTCAGGTACCTGCAAGGGCAGCTCCTGTAACGATTGTTGCGCCGGAAAGACCCAACCCTGTTACCATCACGGTGACAGGCCCGATTCCATTTACCTCTGAGAAAGCAGTCCCATGGCACTATGGGGCGGATGTGTACTATGAGGGAAAGAAGCTGGAAGTTGGAACATCAGCTAGTTCAAATGTTGATAATGTGGGTGGTTTAGGTGGCTTTACCAGGAGTGGAAGGTTGTTTGCTCCACAAACTCTTCAAAGTGATAAAGAAGCCGAGGGTGCGGCTAGAGCTAAAGGAAAACAAGTGGCTGAGAGTGTGCCCGTGCCTGAAGCAGATCCCAAAATTACCTTCGACAGCGAGGTAGAGGAGTTTATGAGAATAATAAAGAAAAGTGATTACAAAATCATTGATCAATTGAACCAGACGCCCTCAAAGATCTTAATTTTGTCATTACTAATGTGCTCTGATGCACACCGAGAGGCTTTGCTGAAGGTATTAAAGATGGCCTACGTTCCACAAGAAATTACTGTCAATCAGCTCGAGAGTGTGATTTCTAATGTCAATGTCAGCCATGGGTTGGGTTTCACGAGCCGAGATTTGACTTCTGAAGGTAGAAACCACAACAAAGCTCTGCATATTACAATGGAGTGTAAAGGCGCGGTGTTGTCCCACGTGCTGGTAGACACTGGTTCCTCGCTTAATGTCTTGCCTAAGAAGGCGTTGATGAAACTGGAGGTTGATGGTTTGTTTTTTAGGCCAAGTGATCTGGTTGTCAGAGCGTTTGATGGGTCGAAATGATCTGTTTTCGGTGAAGTGGAATTACCTGTGCAAATCGGACCTCAAGTGTTCAAGTCTACATTCCACATGATTGATATACAGCCTGCTTATAGCTGTTTATTAGGTCGCCCATGGATTCATGCGGCCGGGGCTGTTACATCCACATTACATCAGAAGCTGAAATACGTGTTTGAAGGACAAGTTGTAATTGTGTGTGGTGAAGAGGACATTTTTGTCAGTCACCTGTCCACATTCAAGTATGTTGAGATGGATGGGGAAATCCATGAAATGCTTTGCCAGTCGTTTGAGGCAGTAAATATTGATAAAGTACCTGAATCTTCTCTTACACTAGCTGGAGCCGGCATGTCAATTTCGTCTTATAAGCAAGCCGTCGAAGTTGTGAGAGCAGGTAATGCCCAAGGCTGGGGCAAACTGATAGAGACATCAGTGAAAGAGGACAAGTTTGGTATTGGCTACCAACCATCTCTGGATTAGGCTGTAAAATACCCTGGACCCATCATATTCAGCAGTGGTGGAATCATTTACCCAGATCAATCTTGTGCGGCTGCAGAAGATGGCATCGACAGTGATTGTGACCTGGACAATTGGGTACGCCCACGTGCCTCGGGACAACAATTGCAAAACTGGTCCGTTGAGGAAATCATTCCAGTTACTTTTCAAACAGAGTAATTTTCTTTGTTTTTCTCTAACCATAATGCATGTTAAAATCTTGCGCTCTGCCCAAGGCGTACAAATTCATCTGTAGGGCCACACATTTTCATTTGCATTTTTTAATCATTAATAAAGGACGTTTTGCATTCAAATTTCGTTCCCTGTCTTTCATCTTTTATTTTTGCACAAAAACATTAAAAATGGCAATGTCTTGTTTTCTTTTTGTTTTTGCAAAAATAAATTCTAAAATAAAGCATGAACCCCTCGTGCAGACTTGGTCCTCCGGATTCCACTGATAACGGTTCTGCTATGGCCATGTATGACTTTGACAATCCGATTTATTAAGCCGAAGAAGGGGATGAAGAAGACTGTGAACTTCCCGAGGAATTGGCTAGATTATTGAAGCAGGAGGAGAAGGTCATTCAACCTCACCAAGAGACAATTGAGGTTATCAACATCGGTTCCGAGGACGCAAGGAAAGAAATTAAGATTGGAACCAGTCTGCAGGCCGAGGTAAAGAAAGAGTTGATCAGTATGCTGCGGGAATATGTTGACATCTTTGCTTGGTCATATCAAGATATGTCGGGGTTAGATACAGACATTGTTGTGCACAGGTTGCCGTTGAAAGAGAGTTGTCCTCCTGTCAGACAAAAGCTTCAGAGAACCAAACCAGAAATGGCTCTCAAAATCAAAGAGGAGGTACAAAAATAGTTAGATGCGGGATTTCTGGCCGTCACCAATTACCCACCATGGGTTGCAAATATTGTTCCTGTTCCAAAGAAAGATGGTAAGGTCAGAATGTGCATTGATTACCGGGATCTAAATAGAGCAAGTCTGAAGGATGACTTTCCTTTACCTCATATCGACGTGCTGGTTGATAATACAGCTCAGTTTTCAGTGTTCTCATTCATGGACGGTTTCTCCGGGTACAATCAGATCAAGATGGCACCTGAGGATATGGAGAAGACCACGTTCATTACCCCATGGGGTACCTTCTGTTATAAAGTGATGTCTTTTGGGTTGAAAAACGCAGGGGCAACGTATCATCGGGCAATGGTAACATTATTTCACGATTTGTTTCATAAAGAGATTGAATGCTATGTGGATGATATGATTACCAAGTTGCGAATAGAATAAGAACACCTAATTAACTTGAGGAAGTTGTTTGAAAGGTTAAGAAAGTTCCGTTAGAGGTTGAATCCAAACAAGTGCACTTTCGGGGTGCGTTCTGGAAAGCTGTTGGGTTTCATCGTAAGTGAAAAAGGGATTGAGGTCGATTCTGCCAAAGTGAAAGCAATACAAGACATGCCTGAGCCGAAAACAGAAAAAGAGGTTCGTGGTTTTCTAGGTAGATTGAACTACATTGCAAGGTTCATATCTCACCTAACAGCCACGTGTGAACCAATATTCAAACTGCTAAGAAAAGATCAAACGGTCAGGTGGAATGACGATTGCCAAGTGGCATTCGATAAAATAAAAAGATATTTGCAGGAGCCTCCAATTCTAATACCTCCGGTTCCAGGGAGACCTTTGATAATGTACTTGACAGTGCTTGAAGAGTCTATGGGTTGTGTTCTCGGTCAACACGACGGGACAGGTAGGAAAGAGCATGCTATCTACTACCTGAGCAAAAAATTCACTGTCTGCGAGTCCCGATACTCAATGCTTGAGAAGACATGTTGTGCACTTGCATGGGCTGCTAAGCGATTGAGGCAGTATATGCTCATGCACACAACTTTGTTGATTTCCAAAATGGATCCAGTCAAGTACATTTTCGAGAAACCAGCACTGACAGGCAGTGTTGCACGGTGGCAAATGGTTTTGACAGAATATGATATCCAATATACTTCTCAGAAAGCCATCAAAGGAAGTATCTTGTCAGACTATCTTGCACAACAGCCGATTGATGATTACCAACCCATGAAGTTTGATTTTCCTGATGAGGACATCATGTTTCTCAAAGTTAAAGACTGCGAGGAACCACTCCCGGAGGAGGGGCTAGACCGTAATCCAAATGGATTTTGATGTTTGATGGGGTCGTCAACATGAATGGATGCGGAGTTAGAGCAGGTCTTATCACGCCGGAGGGTGTTCATATGCCCTTCACTGCCCGATTAACTTTTGGATGCACCAACAGTGAAGCAGAATATGAAGCTTGTATAATGGGGATTGAGGAGGCGATTAATTTGCAAATTAAGACCCTCGATATCTTCGGTGATTCAGCTTTGGTAATCAATCAAGTGAATGGGAATTGGTACACGCACCAGACACATCTAATTCTGTATAGAGATTATACGAGAAGACTGTTGACGTTTTTCACAATAGTAAAGCTGTATCATATTCCTCGAGATGAGAATAGGTTTGCTGATGCCTTGGCCACATTGTCTTCTATGATCAAAGTGTAAAGGTGGAACCATGTACCCAAGATTGATGTGTCTCATCTTGACAGACCTGCATTTGTGTTTGTTGTTGATGCAACGTCTGATGATAAGCCATGGTTTCATGACATCAAGTGTTTTTTGAAAAGTCAGGAGTACCCGCCTGGGGCATCTACCAAAGATAAGAAGACTTTGAGGAGATTATCTGGTAGTTTCTTTCTAAACCAAGATGACGTGCTGTACAAACGAAATTTTGACATGGTTCTGCTCAGATGCGTGGATAGACACGAAGCAGACCTGTTAATGCAAGAAGTGCATGAAAGCTCTTTTGGTACCCATGCCAGAGGACATGCAATGGCAAAGAAATTATTGAGGTCGGGGTATTATTGGTTGACGATGGAGACATATTATTGCAAGTACGCCCGAAAATGTCACAAGTGCCAGATTTATGCAGACAAAGTGCATGTGCCTCCAAATCCGTTGAGTGTCATGTCCTCTCCTTGGCCCTTTGCAATTTGTGGCATTGATATGATCGGAAAAATTGAGCTCACTGCTTCAAACAACCATCATTTCATCTTGGTCGCCATTGATTATTTCACGAAGTGGGTTGAACCAGCATCCTATGCCAATGTCACTAAGCATGTGGTAGCTCGTTTCCTGAAACGGGATATCATTTGTCGTTAGGGAGTGCTCAAGAGAATCATTACTGATAATGGTTCTAATCTGAACAACAAAATGATGGCTGAATTATGTCGGGACTTCAAAATAGAGCATCACAATTCTTCGCTGTATCGCCCGAAGATGAATGGCGCTGTTGAGGCGGCCAATAAGAATATTAAGAAGATTGTTCAGAAAATGGTTGTCACATATAAAGATTGGCATGATATGCTACCGTTTTCCTTGCATGGGTACCAAGCGTCAGTACGCACGTCTACTGGGGCAACACCGTTCTCACTTGTGTACGGTATGGAGGCAGTCCTACTAGTTGAAGTTGATATTCCATCCCTCAGAGTCATGATGGATGTCAAATTAGACGAAGCTGATTAGGTTTGTGCCAGATTTAATCAGCTGAGCCTTATTGAAGAGAAACGTCTGGCAGCGGTGTGTCACAGGCAGTTATACCAACGGATGATGAAGAGGGCATTTGATCAGAAGGTGCGTCCTCGGGTTTACAAAGTCGGAGATGTAGTACTCAAAAGGATCTTTCCTCCTAGTACAGACCACAGGGGCAAATGGACTCCCAACTATGAAGGTCCATTCGTGGTTAAAAAGGTCTTCTCGGGTGGAGCCTTATTGCTTACAACCATGGATGGCGAAGACTTTCCATCCCCTGTTAACTCAGACACAGTCAAAAATTACTTCGCATAAATAGACCCGTTGGATAAAAAAAAGAGAGTCCAGGAAAAAAAGGGCATCCCAGAGAACCATAAAAACAAAATAAAAATGGTTCGGGCAAAAATTAGGGATATAAATAAAAAATTTGTACACCCGGTAAGTTGAAAACCCGAAAGGGCAACTTAGGCAAAAATGGGTATCACGGTGGATTGAAAACCTGAAAGGGCGGTCCACGCAAAAGAGGGATTTAAGCGAACGATTGCGGTCTGAGTTATTTGTAGTCCATCACCGTTTCAGCAACTGACATTCCAAAGGATAGGAATCGGTCCAATCACTCCTCAGAAGGCAAGGTCGGTGAGTTTTGAAGACATACTAGCTATAGCAGAATCGAAACTCAGTAGAATGCCGTTTTCACATTGCCATTAGGATAGTTTCTTTTCTCAATTTACAGCAATCTCCTCTTTCCAGGGTTTTCTTCCAAATGTATTTGCCATTTCAGGCATTTCTTTAATAAATTGAATTTTAGTGAAAAGCTTCTTATTTTGTTTTTACTGCTTTGTTTGCAAAAACGTCAGATTTTTTGATAGAACATTGCATTTGAAAACATTGTGGCCTTACAATAACATGCGCAGAAAAACATTTAAAATCACTTTGAATGTTGAGTTATCCTGGATGGTGGATTCAAACCATGCAATATCCTGGGGCATGTGCGCGTATTCTTTTGTTGTAGGTAACAGGTATAAGCCTTTTTAAGAGCATGAGCCATTTTCTTCCAGACAAGTGATCACTTATCCCTAGGCATGATACTGGGGCAACCATATTCAGAAAAAGATTCCCATATCACCTTTTTGTCACAACTTTTACTGATTGAGTCCATTAATCAGCTAATGGTCGCTCACGATGATTTGATATCGACAAATTAATTTCCACTGGGTACCGTTGTATCCTATTAAGTCAATTCTCCCATTCAGAACATCCAACAGTTACAAGCTTTTCTGTGTCGATAACGGTTGCAAATTCCCTAGTAGAGTTGCTTCGCAGACCCTGAAGTTAATGTTCAAGACTCAGTGAGTGTCCAGGAGTTTGAAGATGCCAAATCTTCTGTAAAATCCTCTTAGGACGATTTCTTCAGACCAGCCTTGTAATCTGGGGCAATAGCAAGTTTGTGATCCTTCCCAAGCATGGGGCATCGTGAAATCCCTCCGACAAGATGTGTTCCAGATTTATTGTCTCCAGTAGAGTGACATCCCGGTTAATACGTCTAAGCACAAGTCTCAGTATTTGTCTAAGAGTTTGAAGATGCTTGGTCTTCTATAAAATCCTCTCAAGGGGCATCTCCAGCACGAGATGCTTTGAAGTAGTTTTCCCTAGCAGAGTTTGTTGCAAATTCATTATCCCCAGTGGAGTCGTCAAGAGGAAGGTTTGCCTAGCATGGGACATTGTGGTACTTATTCTAAGCTCGACAGCTTTGTTCCTCAACAGATCACAGTGGGTTTTTGTGTTTTTCCCAACAGATCTCTAGGGACTCTTTCCGAGCAAGTCGCAATAAGACGTATTCTAACCAGGATCTGCGTACCCCCGATGGAGTAGCTCCAATCCCCAGCAAGATCGTATCTCTGGAAGTTGTATACCCACAGAGTTCAGCATTGGATCTTGCCAGTAATACTCCCCAGCTGAGTTGTTTTTCTCCCCGCAGAGGTTTAACAGATCAACAGAATCTCTTCCTCAGCAGAGTGTTAATACATTTTTTCCCCAGCCAAGTCAGAAAGTTGTCATTCCTCCACCGGAGTTGCTATGATCAGAATTCATCACCAGACAGATGAAATATATCCTGGCAGAGTCATCACTCCCTTATATCTCAAAGTCCAATTTATTTTTGGCAAGCGTGACAATTCGAAGCAGACGGATTGTTCATTCATTCTCCAGCAGAGATATTATCCTTTCAGGAGTCTCTGAGGTCACATTATTGACCATTGTTCCTCAGCAGAGTCAGCAGAGATGTATGATATGTATGCAGAGCATAATCCAGTGTTGGAATTTTGTAAAAGTCCACCCGCAGTGTGGCCAATCAATAGTCAACTGACTTCATCCAAAGGGTACCTTTCAAAAGTCCAACCGCAGATTGACAAAAGTCCATCTTAGGGTGGCAAATCTGCAAAGTCCAACCGCAGATTGGCAAAAGTCCATCTTAGGGTGGCAAAGCAGCAAAGTCCAACTGCAGATTGGCAAAAGTGCATCTTAGGGTGGCAAATCAGCAAAGTCCAACCGCAGATTGGCAAAAGTCCATCTTAGGGTGGCAAAGCAGGGTAAAGTCCAACCGTAGATTGGCGAAAGTCCACCCGCAGTGTGGCAAGTCAGTAGTCTTCTGACTCCATTTAAAAGACAGTTTCAAGACCAACCGCAGATTGGCGAAAGTCCACCCGCAGTGTGGTAAGCCAGTAGTCGTCTGCGGTCGTTCCAAAAGACGTTGTTAAAGTCCACCCGCAGTGTGGCAAGCCAGTAGTTGTCTGAGGTAGTTCCAAAAGACATTGTTAATGTCCACCCGCAGTGTGACAAGCCAGTAGTCGTCTGGCGTCATTCCAAAAGACATTGTTAAAGTCCACCAGCAATGTGGCAAGCCAGTAGTTGTCTGGCGTCATTCCAAAAGACATTGTTAAAGTCCACCCACAGTGTGGTAAGCCAGTAGTCGTCTGGCGTCGTTCCAAAAGACATTGTTAAAGTCCACCCGCGGTGTGGCAAGCCAGTAGTCGTCTGGCGTTATTCCAAAAGACATTGTTAAAGTCCACCCGCAGTGTGGCAAGCCAGTAGTCGTCTGGCGTCGTACAAAAGACATTCTTAAATTCCACCCGCAGTGTGGCAAGCCAGTAGTCGTCTGGCGTCATTCCAAAAGATATTGTTTTCCAAGTCCATCTGCAGTATGGCAAGCTAGTAGTCGTCTGGCGTCGTTCAAAAGACATCTCTCTAGTGCTATTCTTCCCATCAGAGTTTTATGCAAGCAGAGTTCATTTGGTTGGGTTTATATCCCTTGTCTTCTTCTCCACATAGTGCAAATTTTCTGGTTATTTTCGGTATTCAATCCCTCCATACCTTGAAAGTCTGAAAGCAACCGCTATCATTCATTCAGGTCTACAGTGATTGAATAGGGGCAGCTATAATACCCCAAAATTTGCCCTCTCATTTTTTCATATCATTTAGCATGTGCTTTCATTGCATTGCATTGCATTCAAGTTATAGAAAAATAAAGCATTCATCTTTGCATTCAGCATAGGGCATGTGATAAGTGGTTTTCAGAGTATTGGGTCCATCCAAAATAAGAGAGCAAGAGCCAAGGGTCTCCCAACAAGCCTTAAAGGTCTCTTTCATCATATATATTCTCATTTGATCCCGTAAGTCATTGGAAGATGGGAATTCATCAAGAAGTTGGACAGTTCATCATCTCTTATCAAAAGCAGTCAAAATTAGGGTTTTGGTTTCAAGCAGTCTCCTGATGAAATTTTGGTTCAAACTCGATCTTAATGTTTTCTACATGATATTAAGTATCTAAGGATGGAAGATTGCCCATTGGTTCATATCAGAAGAGGTTCAATTGGTCAGTTGCTTGAGAATCAAGACATCGATGAAAAAGTCAACTGTGCAGAAGAAAAAGTCAACTCCTGACTCTTTAAGGTCACATTCTTATTCTTTAAGTCAAATATGATCATTGGTGAAGATTTGAGCAAGAAATAGGGGATTCTATGGATATCTATCAAAGCGCGGAGTAGAGAATCGAAACCGGAGCCCCAACGCCATCTTTTAAGCAAAATTGGGCAAAATTGGCTAGAGTAATCGATTACTCAAATAGGGTAATCGATTACCCTGGGTCAGCTTGCAAATTTCTGTTGCTTTTTCATGACAGCTCCATTGCACACTTGGGTTTTGATTCTACAAAGCATTATAGCAGCAAGTGGAATATTCTAGACATCTCTAGACATTTCAATTCAATTCAATTCCAAGGGCGTTGATTCTAGTGCTTTAATTCAAATAAAGTGCACCATATTCCTTGTTTTCCAAGCATCTCCACCTTTGGATGTTGAAATTCACCTTAGGATTATTACCGAGTTGATCCTAACTAACCGAGCTAACTACCTTGACTCGGTGAGTTGAGTCTAACTAACTCCAACCCTAGTTCTAAACCCAAAGCTAAGTCCAAAACTAATCCCAAACCTCCCACACTCCAAACCTAAAGTCTATATAAGAAATCCTTCACCCATTTTTAGGGGATTGATTGACCATGATTCACCATTATTCACCATTTTTTCACCAAATTTCACACATTGCACTCTCAAATCTCTCTTCCAAACCCTCACAAAAAGCTCTTATTTCTTGAAGGATAATCACTTTTCACATTGAAAAGTGATTAATTCTTGAACTCAAGCTCCATCATTTGGCTTTCTTTGGTTGGATTTCTGGAAGTTCAGATTATTCTACTTCAATCCAAGGGTTTCACACCATTTATTTTGGTGCAAGTTCGATCTCGGTGATTTTCCGCGACGTTGCTCGGTTTCGACACGTTTCGGCTACAAATCGAGGAATCTCTAGTTTTCTTTAATTTTCTGCACCAAGATCACTTTGCAATAATTACCAAAGCAAATCTCCGCTTTGTAGGTTGGTTTTCCTCAAATCTATACTTGATTTAGCTTATTTGCAACTTATTCGATGTAGATCTTTGGTGATTTTTGATTTGGATCCATGGTGCTTGAATTTGATTCTTGACGTTGATGATTGTTGGATCTAATTGATGTTTGATTGCTGTGATTGAACTTAATTTTTGTGCATGATTGTTTACATGATCATTTGGATTTTTGGATAAGTGATTTACCGCTGAAAAGTGCTTTTCAAAGTTGAATTTCTGCCTCTGTTTCAGTGGTAATCGATTACTCTAACAGGGTAATCAATTACTCTGCCTTATTTTCATGTTTTTAGCCAATTTTCAACTGAGTAATCGATTACCCTATGTGAGTAATCGATTACCACTGAAGCAGATTGTGTTTTTCTTGCATTTTCTTGCTTGCTTGAGATCTCTTGCATGTCTAAACTTCATGGATTAATACGTTGATGATTCGTGGACTATTCTTGAGTTGTTTCACTTCACACTATTGCATGAGCATGATTTTTTGACACGCGGTTCTTGATTGTTAATCGATGAATGTTTATGTTTGCATTGTTGATTAATTGATGTAATGATCACATAATGCACACACATTGAGCTTGTTAATTGTTAATTGATGCTTGTGTTGCTGGAATTGTTATGTGCGTGTTCATTTGCTTTCTATTTCAATAGGTGCACATTTGTTCTAATTTGTTCACATGCTTAATAATGTGTATTCTCTTACAATGTGCATTATTCCATGGTGATTTCAAGAATTATTTACCATGATTTATGGTGTGATTGTGATCATGTTTGATTGAATAATGTGCAAGGCTTGAAGCATGTTTGTTCTTTTATGAATGTATCATTTGTGAGTGCATGCTGCCCCTGATTTTTTCATTGCTGTCTATACACATATATGCTGTTGTATGTGCTGCTATTTGCTTTTTACACCCATTTTGTAGGCTGAACATGTGCTGTTAATTGTTGTTTGGTACATGATGACAGATTTTACTGCTGCATTGCATTTATGAGCTGTAATTGTTGCTGTTTTCATTGGTTTCCTTCCATTTTATTTTATTATTTGGATGGCATGATATGTTGTTTTGTGTAGAATTTTCTTCACACCTTTAGGATCCTTCTTCCTTAGTTCCTAACTTGGTTGATCATTACTTGTTCTTCTCTCTTTATTTCTCTACTTGTAAATTGTTTTGCTAACATTTTCAGGGGCTAATGGTTAGTCAAGTGTGTGGGTGTGCTCCCACATACAATCTCTTCTCTTATCTTTTTAAGTTTTCAACTTGTGATTGTGATAAGCATTTCAATGCTTTCCTTTTTCAACTTCTTTCATCCCTTTGAGTTACTAACTTAACTTCAATCTTTGAAGTAAGTTAGAACTTGTTCTTCTTCTCTCTTCTTTTAGAATTAGGCTTCTAAACCACACTAAACCATTAGGAACATCCGAGCATGATAACATTAGGGTGAGTCTTAGTCCCCTTTAGTTTTCACCTTTGCTTCTTTTTGAGTCTCTTCTTTCTCATCTCAAAACAATTTCAAAACACCTAATAAAGGTTGAAACATCTTCATGTGCCATGAGCCTTATTCCATGGGGGGGGGGGGGGGGGGGGGGTTGCATACATTCCATCTTGGAATATGTTGTAGGTTTTCTAGCATGATGTACAATTCTTTAACATGAAGTGGTTTCACTAACAAGAATAAAAAATACTTCTTCATTTAAAAACAACAAAAACATTTAATAAAGGGAATAGGCTAGTGTGTTTAAGCCTATAACCTTGGAAGTAAGTTTGAGGATCTTCCTCATACTTAATGTACTTCATCATCATTTCATTTTGGAATGATGCATGAGATGCACATTCCATTGAAAAAGACTTAGGTACACTTACCTATGCAAAACACTTCAAATGAAAAAACTTCTAAAACACTTCAAACGAACAATAACGTCTTTCCTTCGGGAATTCTCTTCTCATCTCACTCACTCTCAGTGTACGAATGTGCTTCTCCTTGTTCTCTTACAATACGGTAACACACTCGATTCAGCGAGCCTGCAACACCTGAGCTAGAACGTTAGCCGTTCCCTTAAAAAACACAAACAGTTTTCCCTTAGTTATGGGAACTACGTCGCTCTGATTCTCATATTCCCGATGAGATACGTAGGCAGTGGGGTAGGGCCCATTCGAGCACTTCTTTTATTTTCCCTACATTTATTTCTCGTTCTCTTTCCATTCCTTTTACAGCATCTTTTCTATCACCCTTTGAGCAGTACGTCAAGCGTGGATCCCGTCGAGTACGACGGATGTGAAGGGGTGTAATAACCTTCCCTTCACGTAACCGACTCCCTTACCCTTTCTCTTTGGTTCGCGAGACCTTGTTCTTTCCTTTCTCCCGGGTTTGTGCAGCATTACCTTTCCCTTTCTTTGGGATAAAAATGTCTGGCTGGTGACTCTCTTTCTTCCGCGCCACTTTCGCGTTTGTACCTGGATGAAAATCCCGGGAGCGACATGGGGCTGCTTCACTGTAAGTTTTCTTTCACATCCTTTTATATACTTGTCACATATCCACTGTGTAATACTAGTATAGTTATTTAGAGTTTTCCCCGGCAACTACGTCTAGAACTAGGTAAAGCCATGTTGGTCACTCTTAAATACAAACAAAACTAGATCCCCTGTAGGATTCCAGATACAGTCTTCCCTCCTCTTAGGGTTAAACAATATGGAACAAAGAGAAAGGCAGTATTCTCGGTGAACCTTTTCTCAGACTGTCACCCTTAGAAATTGTCAAAGAAACTCTTACTCCCCAGAGATGATCTTTTCTCCGTGAATGGCATCTCTTGAGTTTCTTCTAAATCTTCGAACTTTCCTGGAATGATCTCTTCTCAGTGAATTACATTTCTTGAACTTCTCTTGGTTTGGGGACCCACAGGCTTCCTAAAAGCATCCCCGCCTCCTCTTGGGCATTGTACAAGGACCCTTTGGCTTCTTAGAAGTTCTCATGCCTTCTCTTGGGCTTAATACAAGGACCCTGAAGACCTCTTAAAGGTATAAGACAAAACTTAGTCATCCTTTACTAGAGCAGTCTTTCCCGCGTCGAAACGCCAACCATTGTAGGGTTAATACTCATCCCTTAATGCCCGCGCCTCCTCTTGGGCATTATACAAAAGATAAAACTCTAGACTTGGACAGTCTAAACCTCTTGAGTCTCAAAGACATTCTCAAGTTCCTTTCAAACATAGGAAAAAACACTGATCACTCTGGATCAATATCCAGCAGAAACCCCGGTCTCTCTGTCATACCCCAAATTTTGACCACTAAGATTTCCCATCATTGTGTTAATCACCATCACAATATGGAAGTACCTTTATGCCTCATCAATCTCCTCAAGGAATTGTTGAGCATTCCCCACAATCAAAATTAGGGTTTCAAGCCCTCTCTGAGTGCTTAGACAAAGGATCAATCAAGGAATGACATGATCTTCAACTTGTCTAACCTCTCAAACATTCACAATGGATCAAGAGGACTCCCACTTCAAGGATTAAGCACAAGGTTGCTCCCTTTTAGGTGGATCAAGCTTCAAGATCGCCAGTGTCACTAAATTAGGGTTTTGGTCGACCAGGGCCTCTAGATGGAAAATTTTCATCTGGGCACAAGCCAATGATCCAAAACATAACCTAATATACTCCATGGAACCTCATGGACCCAATCATCAAGTCAATTTTGCCTCAGGGGATGCATTCATAAAAAATCAGGAATTAGAGTTTCTTGACCTAATTCACCCCTAAGTTGACTTTTAGGGCAAATCGTGAGCCAAGACCTCAAGACATGATTTGATGGTCTCTAATGAACTATGTTGATCCATTTGGAACAATGGATTAATCCAAGAAGCTTGAGCAACAAGTCTCAATTTCATCTGCACCACAATTAGGGTTTTAAGGAAAAAGTCAACTGTAACTTTGACTTTTGACCAGGACATGCTCCCAAACCCTAGGACATGCCTCAATATACCCCATGACACCCATGGAACATGTCTATCAAGTTTAATTTAGGTCAAGGACATGATTTCCTAAGGAATTGCACAGTTTGGAATTCATCTGATAAAAAGTCAACTGTGCACAAAAGTCAACTTTGACTTTTTGAGATTTTTCCCCAAAATGGATTTTTAACCCTAAAATGATGTTAATGTATGATTTGAATCATCTTTCATCAAGAAAAATCAAGGAAACCTGGATAACTTGTAAAAGGGGTAACCATAAAAACTTAGAAAATTTTCTAAGTTAAAAATAAAGTGGCTAGGGCACCAACTTTGGAGGGTCATAACTCCTAAACCACAAGGCCATTTTTTCCCATCCAAAGCTTGATTTGTAGATCTCATTGCCCTCTACAAAAAATTCAACTAGACCTAACTCCAATTCATTGTGGATTTTGAGCTATGAGTGAGCCAAAATGGCTGAAAATATGAAAGTACACCATTTTCCAACACTTAGAAAAATTCTGTCCAAGACAGATTTTGTTGAAACACCAAAACTTGTGAGATCTTTTCACATAGTTGCAAGCTGAATCAAGTCCAAAGTTAAACATCAATGTTGTTGCATATGTTGCCAAGAATTCAAAGAGCTTAACAGCATGAATTGATTCAATTTGAGCCAAGAGAAATCCATGCCCAAAGTCATGCTGCTGCAAGCTGTTTTGGAAAAATCAGTTTGCATGTTTGCTTGCCACACACGATTTTGAACCAAAAACTGAGGATCAGCATGACACATGTATTCAAACCAATCACATTGCATCTGATCCAACTGATAAATCTGAGTCAAAGGAATCTTCCAACTTGAAATTCATCCACTTTGGCACATTTTTGCCTTGAATTCAAAGTGCATTAATGTGGAATAGTGCATTGTCAAGGTAGCTACCCTACTCAGTCAAATTCTCTGATTAAACAACAATAAAAACATCTGAAGAATGTGATTTTGGTCAAGGCATAGCCCTGCTATTGGGAATGGCTAGCTTGCCTTGCTTGAGAAGAAATCCTCCAAGCCAATCCATGCAAATGTGATCTGATCCAGCAGCCATTCACTATTCCTCCAAAACAAAATTTGATCACCTATAAATAGAGGTCCCAATGGATCATTCAACTCACACCAAAGCCAGTTACAACACTACTTTCTCTCATTCTTCCTTAAACCTCAAGTTTTTTGGTTTTTGAGTAACCACTATCGGGTTTTGAGTTGCAGCCTCAGGCAATCAATTCCAATTGCTCAAACACATCACATATGATGTATTTGAGGTGTCCAAACACTTAAACACTGACTGTAACACCTCAGGCTCAAAATCACCCTTCAACCAAGCCATTATACCTCAATTATGCAGGTAGAGGTCTCCAGCTTGATCCAAAGAGTTTCAAACTGTTCCAAAGCTTGTAACACACTCCATAACATCCATTGA
This sequence comes from Lathyrus tuberosus, assembly GCA_022829125.1. Taxonomy (NCBI): domain Eukaryota; kingdom Viridiplantae; phylum Streptophyta; class Magnoliopsida; order Fabales; family Fabaceae; genus Lathyrus; species Lathyrus tuberosus. The sequence goes on from JALAZF010000435.1 coordinate 2,317,307, forward strand.
AGCTGTAGGGATCATTAATTCACAACTGGAACAAAGTTTGTGCAGAGTTCCATTTCAGCTTGCATCAAGGTAAGCCTTAAAACTCAAACCCCGTGATCCATGCATATTTCCTCACATGATATTTTACCAATTGCTTGCCATCATATGCTGATTGTTTTCCCTCAAACAATTTGATCATTGCACTCATAATCATGCCTACTCGATTGCTTTTGCAAAATTAGGGTTCATACGGCCACAATGATATAATTTGTTATACACTGAAAATGAATAAAATTGGGTATTGCCATCTTCTTCCTTGTGAAAAAACGCATGAGTTTGGTGTTTGAATGATGTCCAATGGTTGAGAGATGAGTGAGATATGGTGCTTCACGCACGAGCTCGAGGAAGAAGATGGCCATGGCGCCATTCTTCATGTTTTCCAACTAAGTTTGATATATATTTTTCACTTGCCATGTTATTAATGAATTGCCATTGCGCCCCAGCGGTTCATCAGCTGGTTTTGTGTGTATTGGCAAGCGAGAGGTCTGGGGTTCGAATCCCCCTCGCCCCAGACTTCTTTTTATCACTTGTTTATTTTGTTATTTTTCATATTATTATTTTTAATGATTTGAAAAATTAATAACTCTTTCAATTTTTATCATTTTTGATTGGTTCTTTTTGCAACAATTCACAAAAATGTTGAAATATTTTATTCCACCAAAAAATTAGATTTATATTATTTATTTAATATAATTAGTATTTTTGTGACTAAATTCATTTTTAATTGTTTTTAAACATTCTAAAAGTGAAGATTTACTTTGAAAATCAAGACCTAATGAGTTTAAATATTCCTTGTGATTATCCCTCATTTTTTTCAAACATTAAACAAAATCATAAATGGATTATTCAAATTTATTTTGAATTTTGTTTGATTTTCTTTAAATATTTACTTTTAAAGATTAAAATTAGGGTTTTTGATTAATTCAACTTTCAAAATTGATTTTCAAATACACTTGGGCCTCTAATAGAGTGTAAGACCCAATGCTTTGTAAATACCAACCATTTTGGGCCTCACTTATTGTATAAGTCCCGTGGTATTTCAAAAAGTTCGACGCGATCATCATCCGTTGAAAAACAAACTTTGGGCCTACCTTCGAGTAGTAAGACCCATTTCTTTTCTTAAAATTCACTTGGGCCTCTATTAGAGTGTAAGACCCAATCCCCTTTTAACCAAAACATTTTTGGGCCTCAGATATTGTATAAGCCCCTTCGCGTTAAAAGAAAACCTCGGCGCGATCGCCATTTTAAACGGAAAAATCAATTGGGCATACCCTCGTGTTATAAGCCCCACTCTTTTTCTTTAAACCTTTTGGGCCTCTTGAGAGAGTGTAAGACCCATCCCTTTGTACAGAAAACCTTTTGGGCCACAATCACTTGTATAAGTCCCTCTGTACAAATTCAAACAGTGCGCTCACTGATAAAACCCTGGGCCTCTCCTTGAGCTGTAAGCCCCAAATCTTTCTTTTTCAAAGCACTTTCTCCTTTGATTTTGAATATACTGTTGTTCTCAATCTTTCTTTGTTGAACAACTAACCAAACAGCATGGAAGCTCTACAACCGAGTAAGTGGTTATTGCTTTCATTTACCGCTTTCATATACATATAACTGTATTGTGGGGCTGTTTCACTGTAAGTCTTCTTCAATAAACTCATATCAACTGTGTAATAATAGTATAGATATTTAGAGTTTCCCCGACAACTACGTCTAGCATTAAGCTCGTTGACCACTCTTAGAAATAGTCTAAACTAGATCCACATAGGATTACCAGACACAGTCTTCCCTCCTATTGGGGTTAAACAATATGGAGACATGAAAGGCAGCATTCTTCGTGAACCCTTTCATAGACTGTCACTCATAGAAGTTGTCAAGAAACTCTATTCCCTAGAGATGATCTTTTCTCCGTGAATGGCATCTCTTGATTTTCTTCCAAAATCTTGAACTTTCCTGGCTTGATCTATTCTCGGTGAATGGCATGTCTTGAACTTCTCGGGGTTTGGGGACCCACAGGCTTCTTAAAAGCACTTGTCAAGAAACTCTACTCCCCAGAGATGATCTTTTCTCCATGAATGGCATCTCTTGAGTTTCTTCCAAATTCTCGAACTTTCCTGACTTGATCTATTCCTTGTGAATAGCTTGCCTTGAATTTTCTGGGGTTTGGGGACCCATCGGCTTCTCAAAAGCAATCGGCTTCCTCTTGGGCATCGTACAAGGACCCACAGGCTTCCTAAAAGCAACCCCGCCTCCTCTTGGGCTTAGTACAAGGACCCTACGGCTTCTTAGAAGTATTCACAGCCTCCTCTTAGGCTTCGTATAATGATCTCTTCCTCCGGGAATGATAGCCTTCTCTTGGGCTTCGTACAAGGACCCGTCGACTTCTTAAAAGTTTCCAGCCTCCTCTTGGGCTTCGTACAAATTGTCCCGACGACCTCATAGAGGTATAGGAACAGAACGTAATCATCTGTATAGAACAATCCTTTCAAGAGTCTACTACTGTTTCTCAAAGCATAGTACAAAAGATGAAACTCTAGACTTGGATAGTCTAATCTCCTTGAGTCTCAAAGACATTCTCAAGCACCCTTCAAGAATAGGAAGAAAACCCGTAGACTCGGACAGCCTCAATACCCTTTGGATTTCCCGCTTCCTTAAAGAACATGAATAATCCGGATCCTTGAATCAAATCCTTGAGTACAATGTTGCTCATATAAGAACTGATTTTCTCTTTCAAAATCAGTATACTGGACCTGTCACTTAACTGAACAGTCACCATAGCCTCCATCTCAGGCTTTATACGAGATACCAAAAGATTCCCTTGTTGAGTAAAACCTTTTCGCCTCCATCTCGGGCTTTGTACGAGATACAAAAACACTCTCTTGTTGAGTATAAAAGATCCTCTTGTAGGATCAACCCCTTTTAGCCTCTCTCTCTCGGGCTTTGTACGAGACACATACTAGCCTCCTCTTAGGCTTTGTATAAGGAAACCCCGGTTGAGTCAATCAACCTTTTAGCATCAAAGTTGTGCCTCGTTCACAGTATACAAACATCAACAACTCCTTCCCCTTCATCTAATCGCTGTAAGCGGCAAGCCTCTGGATTATTTACATCCACGCCACTGTCCCTCTTTTAGCATGAAAAATTCCTAAGGAAAGATAGCATTGCTCTACACTAAGTTAAAGTCTTCTCCTTCAGGTTAAAAATCCCCTATAAAGGAAATTATGGCATTTCCGGATTCACACATCCCGGTTAAAGTAATTCTCCTTTATAAACAGTTGTGACATACAACCCCCTCTTTAGAGATGACAAATTCTCTCTAAGGTCAACACTTTTAGCTTCACATCTTGGGCTTTGAACAAGATACAAACCACCTTTAGCTTCACGTCTTGGGCTTTGAACAAGACACCAAATAACATTTCCTCCCATAGAATAGGAGGAACTATGAACGCTCTGATTTCCCTGTTTCGGTAAACGGGAATACGTAGGCATAAGATTGAAAGAAAAATCTTAGCGAGCACACTAAACAAAAACCCAAAATCCCATACTCTCATGTATCTATCAAAAGCATCAGTCCTAACATCCTAATCCTCGTTCCCCGCTATAAAGTCCTAGAAAGAGAGAAAACCGTATTGGCGAAAATACAAATAACCAGTACAAAGGCCCCCCCCCACATTGATAGCATTTATAACCTAACAGACCGCTGTTTAAACTCAGTATGCAAAGCAGGGTTAATTGGAGACATCTATTTCCCTTCCTTCATCAGCTTTAATAGGATAAAAAATGAATCGACCTGTAGTAAACTCAACCGCAGAGAGCGACCAGCGCTTAAGAACCGCGTCCAAAATCGCTCGCTACACTCTCCCATGAGAGTTCCCCACACTTGGACCCGCTTCAGGATCTCCAGAATCCACAGTGGTAAGGCAGCCTCCTCTTGGGCTTTGTACAAATGATTCTCCCTAGCAGAGCTAACCTTTTCAGACTCTCTTGTTGAGTCAATCCCTTTTTTAGCCTCCGTCTTGGGCTTTGTACAAGACATATAAATCACTCTCTTGTTGAGTATAACTGACTCTCTTGTTGAGTCAACCTCCTTTTAGCCTCCATCTCGGGCTTCGTACGAGATAGAAAAACACTCTCTTGTTGAGTATAAAAGACTCTCTTGTTGAGTCAATCTCCTGTTAGCCTCAATCTCGGGCTTCATACGAGATAGCAAAACACTCTCTTGTTGAGTATAAAAGACTCTCTTGTTGAGTCAATCCCTTTTAGCCTCCGTCTCGGGCTTTGTACAAGACATATAAATCACTCTCTTGTTGAGTATAAAAGACTCTCTTGTTGAGTCAACCACTTTTAGCCTCCGTCTTGGGCTTTGTACAAGACATATAAAACACTCTCTTGTTGAGTATGAAAGACTCTCTTGTTGAGTCAATCTTCTTTTAGCCTCAATCTCGGGCTTCGTATGAGACAACAAATCACTCTCTTGTTGAGTATAAAAGACTCTCTTGTTGAGTCAAACAACCTTCAGACTCTCTTATTGAGTCAATCACCTGTTTAAGACTCTCTTGTTGAGTCAACCCTTTTTATCCTCCGTCTTGGGCTTTATACAGGACAGATAAAAGTACTCTCTTGTTGAGTCAAACCCTTTCAGCCTCCATCTTAGGCTTCATACAAGATACATTCTCCTCAACGGAGTCAAAATCCCTTTTAGACTCAACCTTGGGCTTTGTACAAGACAGAAAGAACATTTTCCTCCAGAAAAGTCAAACTTCCCGCCTCCTCTTAGGCTTTGTATAAAGAAAACCCCGTTGAGTCAATCAACCTTTTAGCATCAAAGTTGTGCCTTGCTCACAGCATACAAACATCAACAACTCCTCTTTAGAGATGACAAATTCTCTCTCAGCCAAAACCCTTTAGCTTCACATCTTGGGCTTTGAACAAGATACAAACCACCTTCAGCTTCATGTCTTGGGCTTTGAACAAGACACCAAAACACCTATTTCCTCCCATAGAATAGGAGGAACTACGATCGCTCTGATTTCCCTGTCTCGGGAATACGTAGGCATAAGATTGCAAAAATCTTAGCGAGCATACTAATCAAAAATCCAAAATCCCGTACCTTCAGACATCAATCGAAAAGCATCAGACCTAACATCTTAAAACCTCACAGATAATCCTGACACTTGTATTCTTAAGAAAATAACCCTAAGAAGGACCCCCCTATTTTGATAGGATCTGTAAACCAACAGTTTTGACTGTTTAAACTCAGTATGCAAGCAGGGTTAATTGGAGACATCTATTTCCCTTCCTTAATCAACTCAACAGGATAAAAAATGTATCGAACTGTAGTACCAAAGCGATAGTGATTCGAAACCACAAAAATCGCTCTAGAGAAAAGTGGCGACCATAGTGGGAGGCATTCTTTCTTGCATTCCCAGGGGATGAAACCTTAAGTTCTCGAAGTATCACAGAAATGGCGACTCTGCTGGGGAGTCATTGTCTGTATAGGATCATAAGACTAGAGGTCTAGGATGATTAAGACAAATATATATATATATACCTCTTTTCCTAATTGATATCTGTGTTTATTTTTCTGCTAATGGGAATACGTGTGATGCAGCATGTGGAAAGATTGAGTATACACCTAAGATAGGGGATGGCATTATACGGGTAATCTTTCGGGGAGTGAATCCCAGCTAAGAGTCCCCGGTCGACCATCAGACTCAGTGGAGACTTCCTTTGCAGATACATTGCCTATACGACTTCGGTTGTTGAAAGTAGTGTGGTCGATTGGGTTATGTGAGAAGCTGAGGTTTTTAGTAGACTGAAACCATTTTGTAGTGCGGAAGCTATCGGGAATAGTTGTCACGCGATACTACCCTCATCTGAGATCACTCTAAGATACATCAGCTCGCTGGCGATCCGCTTGCTGTTGTTATCCCAAGAGGGGTCAATGATTTTGAGGACAGGTATAAAAAATCACCAATATAAACCTTTGAGGATGGGTAGAGCCTTGACTTCATGACACCGACCCTTTGACCCCATGTTTTTTCTATGTTTTTGTGTGATGCATTCATACATTCATCTAAAAAACGTTAAAAAACAAAGAAAAATCTTCTCTTCTAGTCTCCCTTTTTCAAATTAAACTAAGACAATGATTGCAAATGTCAGATAAAGAGATTGCGTTAATGGATTTCGGCAGAAGGAAAACTCACAAGTACACCTTCAAGGTTCCAAAACTAGAGGATTTAAGAGGTCTGGCGAGAATGTTCACCAACCTCGAGGCTTTCAGAGCCAAGTATGGAGGACTGCTATCTCTGTTAAGGGTTCATGTAATCGAAGGAATCCTGTCCACACTAATCCAGTTCTACGATCTGGTCTATCACTGTTTCACATTCCCAGATTATTAGCTAGCACCAACACTAGAGGAGTACTCTCACCTGACTGATTTGCATATTACTGACCAAGTTCCCTTTTCTGGACTGGAAGAAATTCTAAAGGATCAAACCATTGTGAGAGCAATCTATTTGGACGAGTCAGAAGTCAGGACTCACATGACCACTAAGGGGGGAATCCAGGGTTTGCCAGCCCAGTTCTTGATAAAGAAAGCCCTGTACTTTGCCAGCATAGGGAACGTGGCCGCTTTCGAAAGCATCTTTGTTTTGCTTACCTACGGGTTATTTTTGTTTCCCAACATCGAGGAAGGAGAAAATGACAGAGCACTAAAGACAGAAATAGTGCATGCTTGGAAACACGTTCACAGGAAAGGAAAAGAGTCTCTAGGAAAACCAGACTGTGTCTCAGTGGAACCTTATCTCCACTGGGTACAAACTAGAGCTCTCAAGCTAAGGATGCCTTATCCCCGTTAGGAAGTTCTTCCATTAAGGGACTCTGTCCTTTATTTCATGTCTGAGATAAAAAAACTTCATGTTACTCTCAACAAAATTCAGCAAGAGAAGAGGTCTTGGAGGAACAAGTACCGTATTCTCAATGTGGAGTGTAAGAAAATACAGCCACTGTTAAAAGAAAAAGACGCTCTGATTGAGATTTTAGAGCAACATGCTATAGAAAATTAGGATGACCAAAGGAATTTGCTCGCTCCTTTCACTTGGCAAAGGAATGACGACCCGACAACGGCCCAAGAGCCCCGGTCAAAGAAAAGGAAAGTACCAGAACCAGCACCTGAGCTCGCTTCAGAGAGGACACAGGACCCATAAGTTTAGATTTCCTTTTACAGCACTATGTAAATTACTGTATTTCCATTTCCACAATCTTTGAATTCAATAAAACGGGGTATCCCCACTGTTTGATATTTGCAATCCAATTGTCGAAGTTTACTTTGAATAAACAAAAAATAAATATACAATTAATATAATCATTGCATATCATTCGTAACACATTCTTCTTACCTACGAATCTCACGTGTGCATCTCGATTTTAGAGTCAAACTGTCTCATTCGTACAATACTCGGGCCAATCGTCAGAAAAAGATGGATGATCTCGAGGAAGAGAACAGAGAGTTGAGAGAAGAGATCGACACTCTGAAAGAGGACCTGTGAAATCTTCATAACTGTAACACCCCAAAATTTTCCCTCTTGTTATTACATAGCTTATGTTTCATTTCATTGCATTTACATCTCATCTCATCATATACATGTTGCAAGGGGCATGTGATTAGTGGATTTCAGAGCATTGACTATTCAAAGCAAGAGACTTAAAGCCTAAGGTCTTCAAGCAAGCCTCAAGGGTCTTTTCTGTCTCATATGATTTCAATTGATCCCACAAGTCATTGGAAGAAGAGAATTCACCAAGAAGTTGGACAATTTATCATCTCCTAACCAAAAACAGTCCAAATTAGGGTTTGTGATTCAAGCAGTCTCCTGATGAAATTTTGGTTCAAACATGATCTCAATGTTTTCTACATGATATCAAGTATCTAAGGATGGAAGATTGCCCATTGGTTCATTTCAGAAGAGGTTCAATTGGTCAGTTGCTTGAGAATCAAGAAATTGATGAAAAAAGTCAATTGTGCAGAAGGAAAAGTCAATTCCTGACCTTTTTGGGTCAAATTCATGAAATTCAAGTTACATATGTTCATTGGGCAAGATTTGTTCAAGAAATGATGGAGGAATCATCAAAAATCAAGAATTGTACAAAGTTGCCAAATTTAGAAACTTCGGGTTTCTAAAAATGGAAAGTTTTGGACCATTTTGCACTACACTTCAAGGCATTCTTTCTTCAAGATAAAAGCTTCAAACTTCAGACCTAAGTTGAGCCAATCAAAGATCACATCTTAAGCTTCAAATCTATACCAAGAACTCTTCCATTGGATCAAAATTGAGGGAGATATGATCAATCAAAGTTTAACAAAATCAAGGCAAATTTCCTATGCAATCAAGTCATGGGCGAGCCAGATGCCTTGCATTTTATCAAACAGTTGGTGTACCAAATGTCAAGCCATTTTTCCCCATCAAGAATTCTTCAACTGGAAAAATTTCCAACATCAAAGTTGTTCATTGTCATCTCCGCTTCAACTTTGATGTTGGACATTTTTTTATTTGATCAACAGGTGAAGAGTTTTGAGGGTTCAAATGTGAAGGTTCCACACTGAAAATTCCATAGGCACCAAGGCCTTGCCTGCAAGCCAAGACAAGCGCCTATGATGCAGTTTGATGTGCTGATGTTCTAAGTCATTTTACACTACCTTAGAGGCATTGTTTTACTTGGATTCAAACATCAACATTGTTCTTTAATGTCTCATCTCTTCATAGACACCAAGAACATCTATTTTCTTGCATCATGCTTAGAGAAATTCATCTGCAAACATCTATGGGCACATTGATGCATTGACTGGTTTTTTTGGAGGTTTCATGCATTGTTTTGGTTCAGGCTTACCACAAACACACTCTTGCATACATTCAAATTTGTTTACCTCTTTTGGACCAACATACATTACACATACATGCTCCATCCATAGAGCCATACACCAAAGAGGAAAATGGGAAACTTGTATTGCAAGGCAAGGCAGCAGCATCTATACATCATCACCATACTTCAGCATCCTCATCATACCATCTCATGAGCTCCTCCACACATGAACAAAAGCCCAACCCGTGCCAATAACAACCTAACTCAGTCAGTTAACTCACAACTCAGTTAACTGACTCATTCTAACTTGAGTTCTAACCATCAACTACACTGGTTAGAATTTAACCATGAGTATATAAGCTTTATCCCAACAGAATTTGGATTCACTTTTCTCATTCTTCACATTTCGCAAACCTGAGCTCTCCAAGTTCTCTCTGATTTCTCCCTCTCTACACACGAGGGCTCCATTGTTCATCAATATCTTCATCAATTCATCATCCTCAGGCTTCTTTGATCAACAATAAGGTTAAATCAGGATCAAGCGTAGCCTCTTCTCAAGTGTGGATTTCTCTTTTCTCTCCAAGATCTAAAGCATAATAGCATTTATTTTGCCATCTGAAAGCTCAGGATCAAGATCACACCTCTAGTTTTCTCAACAATCATCAAGAAGCTTCAATCTAGGTTTGAGCTTTTTCAACTTTTCTTGCACGATTTCATTGATTTTTAGCCTGTCGTTGTTGTTTATAGAGCTTAATAGAAGCTGTGGAAATTCTGGCTAGTTGATAGAGCTTGTTAGAAGCTTAGATGAATTTTTAGGGCAAACTTTCTCCCTTCGATTCTCTTGATGTGCGCGTGATTTGTGAATTCCATTACTAGATTCGTGTTGTGCTTGAGCTCAGCTTTCGTTTGATATACACTTTGTGCATTTTAGGAAACATGTGAGTGTTGCAGGTCGCCGGAGATGGCCGGAGAAGATGACCGGAGGTCCTTCTCCGGCCGGTGAGGGTTTGCTAGGGTTTTAGAACCAGAACATGTCACAGCCGTTAGATCTCTTAAATCCTAGGGCTAGAAACTTGCCAACACATTAATGATCCATTTGCCTATCACATGACTCTCTCTCTCTCTCTCTCTCTCTCTCTCAGATTTTTGACTCTGACTTAGTTGCATGTGTGTGCGTGCATGCGTATTGTTGTGTGTTTGCATCATGAAACGTTGGATATGATTACTTACTTAATTATCTTGCGCTGACTGGATCCTAAGGCTCAGATTGAGTCAAATTTTTGACTGAACTCCACCATAATTCCATACACGCACGCGCTGTAATTGGACTGGATCACTATTTCTTTTCACACCCCCTGGTTTAAGCCCAAATGCTTTCTGAATGTGGTTTTTACTTTGTTTGCACCTCCTCTCCTATTTTCTTTTTAATTTAAATTTCTTTTTACATAGTTTCCATTTTCTTTTATTAAAAATACCAGATGACCTCCAAAAATCCAAACAAATTCACTTATCATTATAAAACATTTAACTAATTTTATATGATTTTTAATTCTGATTTTAATTGATTTAGCTCGTATTTTCACAATTTTCTTTTAATTTCCTTTTAAAGGCTTATCATACATGAACCATGTTCATTTGCATTTTAATCAACATAGTTTGGTTCTGATTTTTGACTTGACATTTGGAATGTGTGTTCATGACATCTTAATGTGGTTAATCCATATTTTTGTCAAATTTTATAAGCATTCAATATTAGGTTATGACATGCACCTTTGTGCATCATTCCATTTTACCTAAAGTGACTTTGTGAACTTGTTTGAACTAGTTTCTTTGTGAATTTTTGCATGATCCTTTGCCACTTGATTTGTTTCTGACTTAATTGTTTTGTTCTTGATTTTCATAATTTTTACAAGTTCTTTGAAAATTGTTTGATGCTTGTTAGAATAGGTAACTTTTTGTGATCCTTTCTTAACTTCTAACTTTGTGTGATTAGGAGGCACTTGTGCCATCATATTAGAACTTATTTGTGCATCATTATAGGTCCTCATTAGAATATTATAGGTCCTTTTGCTTAGAATTATAGGTCATTTACATTGTGATTCCATTTGGGTTGTGTATGTGATCAAAATGCACCCTTACTTGAAATGTTTGACCTAAACTTGTTTTTACTCTCTTCAAATCATCAACATGACTTGTTTGTGAATCATCAATGCCTATTCATGCATCCTAATTTCATATCATCTTTTGTATGCTACTGACCCATAATCATCTCATGCATTCAAATGTCATTCATCTTGCATACTTGTTGATGTTTGATCTATTTCATCTTTCTTTCTTAATTAGTTTCAATGTGATTTGCTTATGCATATTGTATGATTAATTCTTACATTCTAATTGCATCTTAAATTTCATTTGGTACTGACCTATAATCCATGGTCATCTATCTTTGAGTTTCAACTTTGACTTGTGTTGCAAGTTATTCCTTTTCTTTAAGTGAAACTTGTTTCTTTTCTTCTTACTTCTTCTTCATCTAACTTCTTCTACTTGAATATTCTTTTTCATGACTTGAATGCTCATTCATAGGCATTATAGGACATCCAAATATGAGGTATGATTATGACTTGCATCCATTTGCATTTATTTTCATGTTCTTTTCAACTTTGACTTGTGTTACAAGTTTTTTCTTTTCTTACTTGAACTTGAACATTGTTTGCTTCTACTTGCTTCATCTTCTTAAATCATTTCACTCATGCTTTGTATGTTCATTCATTGACTTCCATATGCATTATAACATGTCATTCAATTCTGATCTTGAGGTTCACTCATGCCTTTATTCATTTTTGTATGTCATACACATTCATATTTCATCCATGCTCCATAACTTGAACTTGTATGAATCTTTGGCATCTTTCTTGACATAGTTTGACATTGTTAGGTACCTTAGCCTTAGTTGATTACCTTTAGATATAGCTACTGACTTTAAAAGTCCTTGAACACTTAGAGTCCTTTCCTTTTTGGTTTAGGCTTTGTTTGATTCATAAGTTCATTTCATAAGTTGTTTGATGCTTAATTGTCTTCCTTCTTTTACTTATGCTTTCATATTCAATTGTTTAGCTAACCTTTTCTTGTAGGGGCTAATGGTAAGATGAGTGTGTGGGTATGCTTCCACACATACTTTCGTCCCTCATCTTTTTAATGCTTTCTCTTTTGTGTTTGTGCAAAGCATTTCAATGCTTTCTTTGTTCAACTTCTTTCTTCTCCCTCTTGGTTCATAACTCATCTTCTATCTTAGAAGTGAGTTATGTTACCTCCTCTTTTTCTCTTTTATTTTAGGCTTAGGTTTCTAAACCACACTAAACCATTAGGAACATCCAATCATGATAACTCTTAGGATTATTAGTCTCCCTTTAGACTTTTACCTTTCTTAACCTTTGAGTCTCTCTTCTTCTCATCTCAAAACAAAAGAAAAAACACTTAATAAAGGCATAACATATATTGCATTTGATCCTTTCATGTGAGAATAAGATAGTGAGGGGTCTTCTCTCACTTTCTTAGAATGTTTAGCATAAGTCCCGTCTTGGGTCGATATGCGAGGCATTTGATCCTACGTGAAAGACTTAAATATAATATGCGTTGTAAACACAAAATAATCAAAACACTTCTTTTCAAAATACAAAAACAAACCAACAATTTTCTTCTCATCTCCTTCATTCAATTCTTAAGGACTCGTCATGTCCGTTCTACCGTAAATAGGTAACGCCTAAGCCTCCCTACAGCGAGCTGCAACACCTAACTGCTGGAATGCGCACTCTGGCGTTTCCATTAAAAAACACAAACAATGCAACCCTTGTTGAGCCGAACTACGTTTGCTCTGATTCATCTTTCTCGTCTAATTGAGGATATGTAGGCACGAGATGCGATATCTTGACGAGCAACCTTTCCCCGTAGTCCGTCGAACTACGTTGACTCTGACTTTCCCATTGCACTGAGGGAATACGTAGGCCTAGGACAACAATAATGTCCTATCGAGTCACTTATTTCTCCCCTCCCTTCTCCTTTCTATCTTTCATTTCCAGTTCTCCAGTTAGCAGTTGATTTCCAGTTCCTTACACCCTTTGATTGAGACAACAAGCGTGGATCCCATCGAGTACGATGGACGCGTGGGGGTGCTAATACCTTCCCCTCGCGTAACCGACTCCCTTACCCATTTCTCTTGGTCTCAAGACCATGCTCTTTCCTTTCCCTCAGGTTTACGCAGTGTTTCCTTTCCCTCTCTTGGGATAAATACACATTGTTGGCGACTCTGTTTCCGTGCCACTTTCGCGTTTGTACTTGGATGAAAATCCTGGGAGCGACAGCTGGCGACTCTGCTGGGGACAGGTTGACCTCTTGCTAGTCCATCCCCTTTTGCGAGTCAATCCTAGCGCTTGTTTGTTTTTCTTTCATTGGGTGTTTACTTTGATGCTATTTTTACTGTTTTACTGTTTTATGGATTTACTGTACATTACTGTATTTACCGCATTTACTGCATCATATTTCATTATTATACTGGACTGTGATGTGCTGGTTTTCTGTTTGGCGGGATGAGTATTCTGAGAGATAAGCCCATTACACAGGCTTGAGTACATACATAGGATTTGAGTGGAAAGTAGTGTGGCCTACGTAGCATCTTGTTATGTATGGTTTATACGAAATCCACAACCAGACGAGGTTTTCTTGGGAGATGTTTTGATTTGCGCGTCTTGTACATTTCGGGGTGTTAACCTAGGAAGTTGTCGACTCTGGTGACCGATCATTGAGGACCTTAGTGGAAACATCCCTCTTTAGCGGTGACAGTGGCAGACCACATTATGTGGCAAACCCATTCGCACCCGAGGGCCCACTTTAGAACTTGCATAGGATGGCGTTTATTTTGTGGTGAATCAGATGACGATATCTTTGTTTGGCGATAGCATTGTATCCTATGGGCTGAATGTGCTATTTCCTCTCATTCCGGGATCCGAATCTGAGGATCCTACCTTTTAGAACACACCTGTGAGATTGGGGGGGATGTTTACAGCTTTGTAAGTAACCTTGACCTCCTACATACCTTTTTGTGTGGTTCTCCTATGATCAGTGATAGTGGTATTTTCGTTCTGGTATTATTGATATGATTCTATGCCGACACTCGGTCTGGTATACATGATATGATTCTGTTCAGACACTTGGCTCATGGTTCTACACTGACAGGGCAGATTCATGTAAAGTATGACCATCAACCTACAGGGGTTCTTCTGGTTTTCTGGTTTTCTCATTGGACATTTGATCTTGCATGTTAGACTGGTTATTGTTCAGCCAGATCGGTTCAGCACAGTATTATTTAGGATATTTATGGAAACCCTGATCACATGTCTGTATATATGTAACATCATAGCATTTCAGCACACATGTTCTATTATTTCCAAGAATCTTATATCTGAATTTTGCTATTGAGCAGTTTCCCCCTTTCTTGTGGATTATTTCTATACAAAATTTGAATCAAAGCAGATAGATTCCTTGGAAATAACCAAACATGGCATTTGCATACATTCATGCACTCATGCATTCATAACAGGTACCCGAATCTGAGGGTGTGGATTATCATTCTGACTGGGTATTCTCTGCAAAACGACCAACATGACTTCTTCCAACTACTCGATTCACCACAATCAGGGTTAAAATATGGAACAACTCCGAGCAGAAGTGACTGATATGAAGGTCCAGCTGGGGCATTTTATGATGGACATTCAGGCGTTGTCCCGAGGGCAGGAACTGTTAAGAGAAGAAGTCAATTGGATGAAGACTCATATGGGCCGGGTTACAGAAATTCTGAATATAGTGTTAAAAAAGGAAAACAATCATGTGCTCGCTTCTACAGCAGATGTTCTCATTTCTCCTATCTCTTTGGGGTCTCCTCTAGACCATGGATTGCCTCGTGAATCTCCTTCGTGACCAAAATTTTCCTATAGGCAATCACTTCCTGTTCTCCAAGAAGATCCTAATCCAGAAAAGCTTGAAAAGAAGTTTGATCCGATTCCGATGCCATATGCTCAGTTACTTCAGCACTTGCTCAAGCATCAGCTAATTGAATTGATCGCTGCGGGACCTCCACACACCAAGTTTCATATGGGTTCCAATGTCCATGTTAGGTGTGAATTCCATTCAGGGGTACCTGGTCATAATGTTGAAAATTGTAAGATGCTTAAGTATATGGTCCAAGGGCTCATTAATTCAGGGGCAATCGAGTTTGCACCCATCAGCACTGTCAAGCGAAGAGATGTTCCTCCAACTGCTGCTAAAGAGGTGGATATTCTTTCCCCCTCTCAGGGACCTTCCTCAATCCAGAAGCCTTAGGTTCTGAAACTACCACATTAGCAAATCACAGCTGGGACCCTCTCGGTTGTATCCCTTCATCATCAACATAAGCAAGAAAGGGTTTTTGATCCTCTACCGATGTGTCATGCCAAATTACTTCAGCAACTGCTTCAGTTAAGATTGATTGAGCTCCGGAAGTTGACTCCTCCTCCTGCAAAGCTTCCAAAAGGATGGGATACTAATGCTCATTGTGATTTTCACTCAGGGGCACCAGGCCATGATATTGAGGGGTGTAGAGCATTCCAGCACCAAGTGCAAGACTTAATTGACTCTAAAGCAATCGAGTTTAGACCAGATGGCATGAAGGTATCAGGTGATCTTACGCCAGTAGCTGCAAAGGAAGTGAGTATTCCTTCCCCTTCTCTAGGGTCTACCTCAGGTCACGGGTGTATTCCTCAGCTTCAGGTTTTAAAGTCATCACGTCAGCAACCTTTGTTTGTTCCTCGGCCAAATGTGGAAAGAAAAGTACAGGGGTAGATTAGGCACCCTAATCAACATTGGCAACAAAACGGTCAGCAATAGAGGCAACGAGGACTTAGGAGGTCTGAGAGAGTGTCTACTCCAGTTCCTATTTCTCAAAGCTGGCTTCTTGCTCGCCTTCTCCAAGGCTCTTTGATTCAACTGGGCAAGGTAGCGCCAGTTCCGTTTCCCTTTCCTCTGGATTATGACATGAATGTCAGGTGCGAGTTTCACTCGGGAATGTTTGGACATACAATTGACAATTGCAGAGTGTTCAAACTTAAGGTGCAAGACTTGATTGACCCAAAGATTATCACACCAGACGGGTGGCCCATAAATTGAACTTTCTTCATCAGATTGAGCACCCAGTTTGCAAAGACATCTTCAGAATCAATAAGTCCAGACGGAGTCAAGCCTCCTCAACAAGGACAATCATTTAGCTTCTTTACTGCATTCTCATGTATAGCTTTTTATGTTTGCCAAAACATTTATATGCATGCATGAAAAGTGTTTTTCTTTTTAATGTTAATCCTAATAAAGCGCACATGTTTTTCCTGAAGTAATCCATTCGTATTCACTCATAAGTTTGTATATGTGCATTGCAATATCAACTGTCGTGCTTAAACGCTTGAGGGAGGATGATGGGTTGAAAACGCAAAAATCTCTAATTGTGTGCTCTTGGATAAAACCCTGTTAATGATGTATAAAGGCATTGTTTCAAATCCCAAACACTGAAGATATAAGGAGATAGACCCTCGTCCAAATAGGAGCCCTAAAGTAGGAGTTTCTTTTAGTAAAAAAAACCCTAACATTTAACCCCGGGGCCGGGCAGGCGTCAGTTAGTTTGACCAAGCGTTCAAATCTCAAAAGGAGTGTGCATCTGAGGATCCATTACTTTTCACTCTACCACATCAAGAGGTCCAAAGAGCGGAAACCATAATGGTTATCCCTCATCAACTGAGAAGTGAAACAGTCACGACCCTTCCAAAGAAATCAAGACAGTCGGTGTCACACGACGTGTTCAAGAAAAAAAAAGAATAAAAAAAAAGAAATGAAAAAGCCCGTTAAGTTGAAACTTGAAAACAAGCAGCTTAGGCAAAAGTTAAGGCATCCCGCTGGACTCCGAAATCAAATATTCAAAAGAATCTATCCAGGCAAAAGTTAGGGATAAGCAAAAGAATGTGAAAGCGAAATGTGAACAGGATTACCCAAGAAAGATCCTCAAGCGAAAGAACAAAGTCGTGTGACACAGACACAAAGACGAAAAGGGATGACTGTTACTCCAATAAACTGATTGGTGCTTAAACTGTTAAAAGTCAATGGCTCCTCAACCATCACAAAGGTTTCTTTTGAGAGGTGAACGCTAGTGCCGAACTAACTGAATGTAGGACTGGAGGACATCACGAAGAGTGGGTGGGCACTAATAAATTTTGAGCCTTATATCCCTTGTTTCAATAACCGTGAACCAGGCCCCGTTACAAAACCGAAAGTCCTCAATTGAAACAGGGTTATTTCAAAAGCATACTACCAAGAGATGGTGTTCCTGACTCCTATGAGTTGTGCTAAAAGATCTTTGTTGGTGTTGCATGTGCATTGCATTCTTTCATTCAAAAATTGATGTCGTATCCTAACCCGTGATCCTCTCACAAAGGGTTTGCGACATCTTTTCAGTAAAACTTCAAGATTAACATGTGTGTTGCATTAGAATTTTCATTCTCAGAATAAAACATTTTCTGCTTGCATACATTTGTTTGACATCAAAAGAAGTTTACATATGGAAATTCAGTCCAGAAGCTAAATCTTGCCGAGTTGAGAATCCAGAAACTCCCGAAGGATAGCCACATCCAGTGGTACTTCCTCAGGAAACTTTGTTGAGCAGGAGCTTTCCCAACAAGTTGTGTTAAGACGTTGCCGATCTAGGGCAATCACGTCGAATCATCTCTTTAAGGTGTAGCCAATCTGAGCCAATCACGTAGAGAAATCTCTTCAGAGTTCAATTAAACTGGGGCAATCACTTCGAGATTCAAATCTCTCCAAGGCAGGTATTCTGGGTCTTCCTTCGAAGATCAGTAGTCAGGGGCAAAACCACTTCAAGGTTCATACTGGGGGAGGCCATCCCAAGAGCACGAGAAGTTAGTCCATTCAGATGACTGATCAGCATATCCAGGGTTCAGAATACTGAGGCAGAATATCTCACGGTGATATGAGATTGTTCATGAATCTTCTCTAGGCGAATTCCTCTGTAGACCATACAGTCTGAGGCAGTTACTTCGAGATCCGACGAATCTCTCCAAGAGTTTGAAGACATTGAGGTGTTTTGGATGTCAAGTCTTCTGTAAAATCCTCTTGAGACGATTTCTTCTGGTGGTCCCCTGTTTTCAGCAGGCTTCATTAATCATGTTCCCAGCAAGAGATGCGTCCGAACCTTTCTCCCCAACAAGTGGTGGTTCAGAGTTGGATTTTCTCAGTTGTAAAAGTCATACCCAGCACGGGGCATATGTGCATATCCTTTTGCTTGCAGGTAACAACCTCGTACTAGGCTCAAAAGCAAGATTGAAGCCTTTTCAAGAGCATGGGCCATTTCTTCCAAACAAGTAATCACTCACCCCTAAGTCAGAATACCGGGCAATCATGTTCAGGAAAGGGTTCCCGTATCACCCCTTTGTCACAACTTTTACTGATTAAGTTCACCGGTTGATTAGCGGTCACTCGCAACGGCTTGATATTGACAGGCAACTCCGGCAATGTCGTTATATCTTATTAAGTCGATTCTCCCATTCAGTACTTCCAGCAGCTACAAGCTTTTCTGTGTCGATAATAGTGGCTGATTCCCCAGCTGAGTCAGAAGGCTGATTATCTCTAGCCAAGGATCTTGGGTTTGATAGATCCCCAAGCAGAGTTTTAATGACTCTTTTTCCTCAGCAGAACGTCATTTAGAAAGTTCTCATCCCCAGTGGAGTTCTATGAACTGAATAATCTCTCTCCAAGGCAGAGTCATTCAAGTAGATACGTCCTCAACAGGATCATCACACCTCAGTGCATCTGCAAGCCAATTTATTTTTGGCAATTTGTGGAAAGCGTTATCCCCGGCAGAAGGGTTAATCCCCACAGAGCAATTAAAGGATCGAACAATGATCTTTTCCCCACGGAGTTGGATCCCTCGTCTGGAGCCTCTTTTTCATTTGCATATAGTTCGCATAGCATTTTCTAAAGCGTAGCATTCCATTGATATGGAGCATTACGGCAAAACTCAAACATATGCATATGTAACATAAGCCAGGTTCAACCGTTTACCTGCAAGCCAGAGTAATTCACAGAAAAAACATTGTCATGCAACCCCTGCAAAGCTTACTACAACACTTAATTGTACAATGTTAATTCAATACCCGTCCATATTGACCTTGGACATCCGCCCGTGTCCTTTCAACGCTCGTCCGTGCTTGAAACCCTTATTCTCAATATTCGTCTGTATTGACCTCTTAGACACTCGTCCGTGTCCTTTTTAGCGTTTTAATCCCCAGTGAGATCACTTTACAAACTTTCAATACCCGTCTGTATTGACCTTTGAGATACTCGTCCGTATTTTATTAATCATCGTCCGATACTCGTTCGTATCGTCAACTTGGTCACTCGTCGTGTTCCTTTGATGATTGTCCGATGCTCGTTCGTATCGTTGACCCGAACACTTGTGTGTGTTCCCTTCTTAATCATCATCCGATACTCGTTCATATCGTCGACTTGGTCACTCGTCGTGTTCCTTTTATGATTGTCCGATGCTCGTTCGTATCGTTGATCCGAACACTTGTGCGTGTTCCCTTCTTAATCATCGTCTGATACTCGTTCGTATCGTCGACTTGGTCACTCGTCATGTTCCTTTGATGATTGTCCGATGCTCGTTCGTATCGTTGACCCGAACACTTGTGTGTGTTCCCTTCTTAATCATCGTCTGATACTCGTTCGTATCGTCGACCTGGTCACTCATCGTGTTCCTCTGATGATTGTCTGATGCTCGTTCGTATCGTTGACACAAACACTTTTTTATGGTCCTTTCTGAATCATCCTCCGATACTCGTTCATATCGTCGACCTGGTCACTCGTCGTGTTCCTTTGATAATAGTTCGTTACTCGTTCGCATCGTTGACCTAAACACCCGTCCGTGTTTTCTTTCCGTACTCGTCCGTATAATCATTGATAATCGTCCATATCCCTATTTCGATACATGTCGTATCAATCTATGCAGTTATTTGCTGATACTTCCAGAAGGGTTTATATCCCTTTTCTTCTTCATTCAGCGTGCAAATTTTCTGGTTGTTTTGATATTCAATCACAATTTACCTTGATCGTCTGAATAGCCATTGCCTTTATCCTTCTCAGGTTAACCGATGATTGAATAGGGGCAGCTGTAACACCCCAAAATTTGCCCTCTTGTTATTACATAGCTTATGTTTCATTTCATTGCATTTACATCTCATCTCATCATATACATGTTGCAAAGGGCATGTGATCAGTGGATTTCAGAGCATTGACTATTCAAAGCAAGAGAGTTAAATCCTAAGGTCTTCAAGCAAGCCTCAAGGGTATTTTCTGTCTCATATGATCTCAATTGATCCCACAAGTCATTGGAAGAAGAGAATTCACCAAGAAGTTGGACAATTTATCATCTCCTAACCAAAAACAGTCCAAATTAGGGTTTGTGATTCAAGCAGTCTCCTGATGAAATTTTTGTTCAAACTTGATCTCAATGTTTTCTACATGATATCAAGTATCTAAGGATGGAAGATTGCCCATTGGTTCATTTCAGAAGAGGTTCAATTGGTCAGTTGCTTGAGAATCAAGAAATTGATGAAAAAAGTCAATTGAGCAGAAGGAAAAGTCAACTCCTGACCTTTTTGGGTCAAATTCATGAAATTCAAGTTACATATGTTCATTGGGCAAGCTTTGATCAATAAATGATGGAGGAATCATCAAAAATCAAGAATTGTACAAAGTTGCCAAATTTAGAAACTTAGGGTTTCTAAAAATGGAAAGTTTTGGACCATTTTGCACTACACTTCAAGGCATTCTTTCTTCAAGATAAAAGCTTCAAACTTCAGGCCTAAGTTTATCCAATCAAAGATCACATCTTAAGCTTCAAATCCATACCAAGAACTCTTCCATTAGATCAAAATTGAGGGAGATATGATCAATCAAAGTTTGACAAAATCAAGGTAAATTTGCTAGGCAATCAAGTCATGGGCGAGCCAGATGCCTTGCATTTTATCAAACAGTTGGTGTGCCAAATGTCAAGCCATTTTTCTCCATCAAGAATTCTTCAACTAGAAAAATTTCCAACATCAAAGTTGTTCATTGTCATCTCCTCTTCAACTTTGATGTTGGACATTTTTTGATTTGATCAACAGGTGAAGAGTTACGAGGGTTCAAATGTGAAGGTTCCACACTGAAAATTCCATAGGCACCAAGACCTTGCCTGCAAGCCAAGACACGCGCCTATGATGCAGTTTGATGTACTGATGTTCTAAGTCATTTTCCACTACCTTAGAGGCATTATTTTACTTGGATTCAAACATCAACATTGTTCTTTAATGTCTCATCTCTTCATAGACACCAAGAACATCCATTTTTATGCATCATGCTTAGAGAAATTCATCTGTAAACATCTATGGTCACATTGATGCATTGACTGGTTTTGTTGGAGGTTTCATGCATTGTTTTGGTTCAGGCTTACCACAAACACACTCTTGCATACATTCAGATTTGTTTACCTCTTTTGGACCAACATACATTACACATACATGCTCCATACATAGAGCCATACACCAAAGAGGAAAATGGGAAACTTGTATTGCAAGGCAAGGCAGCAGTGTCTATACATCATCTCCATACTTCAGCATCTTCATCATACCATATCATGAGCTCCTCCACACATGAACAAAAGCCCAACCCGTGCCAATAACAACCTAACTCAGTCAGTTAACTCACAACTCAGTTAACTGACTCATTCTAACTTGAGTTCTAACCATCAACTACACTGGTTAGAATTTAACCATGAGTATATAAGCTTTATCCCAACAGAATTTGGATTCACTTTTCTCATTCTTCACATTTCACAAACCTGAGCTCTCCAAGTTCTCTCTGATTTCTCCCTCTTTACACACGAGTGCTCCATTGTTCATCAATTCATCATCCTCAAGCTTCTTTGATCAAGAACAAGGTTAAATCAGGATCAAGTGTAGCCTCTTCTCAAGTGTGGATTTCTTTTTTCTCTCCAAGATCTAAAGCATAATAGCATTTATTTTGCTATCTGAAAGCTCAGGATCAAGATCACACCTCTGGTTTTCTCAACAATCATCAAGAAGCTTCAATCCAGGTTTGAACTTTTTCAACTTTTCTTGCACGATTTCATTGACTTTTAGCCTGTCGTTGTTGTTTATAGAGCTTAATAGAAGTTGTGCAAATTTTGGCTAGTTGATAGAGCTTGTTAGAAGCTTAGATGAATTTTTAGGGCAAACTTTCTCCCTTCGATTCTCTTGATGTGCGCGTGATTTGTGAATTCCATTGCTAGATTCGTGTTATGCTTGAGCTCAGCTATCGTTTGATATACATTTTGTGCATTTCTGGAAACATGTGAGTGTTACAGGTCACCGGAGATGGCCGGAGAAGATGACCGGAGGTCCTTCTCCGGCCGGTGAGGGTTTGCTAGGGTTTTAGAACCAGAACATGTCACTGCCGTTAGATCTCTTCAATCCTAGGGCTAGAAACTTGCCAACACATTAATGATCCACTTGCCTATCACGTGACTCTCTCTTAGATTTTTGACTCTGACTTGGTTGCATGTGTGTGCGTGCATGCTTATTGTTGTGTGTTTGCATCATGAAACATTGGATATGATTACTTACCTTATTATCTTGTGCTGACTGGATCCTAAGGCTCAGATTGAGTCAATTTTTTTACTTTCCATACACGCACGCGCTGTAATTGGACTGGAACACTATTGCTTTTCACACCCCCTGGTTTAAGCCCAAATGCTTTCTGAACGTGGTTTTTACTTTGTTTGCACCTCCTCTCCTATTTTCTTTTAATTTTAAATTTCTTTTTACATAGTTTCCATTTTCTTTTATTAAAAATACCATATGACCTCCAAAAATTCCAAACAAATTAACTTAGCATTATAACACATTTAACTAATTTTCTATGGTTTTTAATTCTGATTTTAATTGATTTAACTCATATTTTGACAATTTTCTTTTAATTTCCTTTTAAAGGCTTATCATACATGAACCATGTTCATTTGCATTTTAATTGACATAGTTTGGTTCTGATTTTTGACTTGACATTTGGTATGTATGTTCATGACATCTTAATGTGCTTAATCCATATTTTTATCAAATTTTAGAAGCATTCCATATTAGGTTATGACATGCACCTTTGTGCATCATTCTATTTTACCTAAAGTGACTTTGTGAACTTGTTTGAACTAGTTTCTTTGTGAATTTTTACACGAGCCTTTTTCACTTGATTTGTTTGAGACTTAATTGTTTTGTGCTTGATTTTCATAATTTTTACAAGTTCTTTGATAATTGTTTGATGCTTGTTAGAATAGGTAACTTTTTGTGACCCTTTCTTAACTTCTAACTTTGTGTAATTAGGAGGCACTTGTGCCATCATATTAGAAATTGTTTGTGCATCATTATAGGTCCTCATTAGAATATTATAGGTCCTTTTGCTTAGAATTATAGGTCATTTACATTGTGATTCCATTTGGGTTGTGTATGTGATCAAAATGCACCCTTACTTGAAATGTTTGACCTAAACTTGTTTCTATTCTCTTCAAATCATCAACATGACTTGTTTGTGAATCATCAATGCCTATTCATGCATCCTAATTGCATCTCATATTTTGTATGCTACTGACCTATAATCATCTCATGCATTCAAATGTCATTCATCTTGCATACTTGTTGATGTTTGATCTATTTCATCTTTCTTTCTTAATTAGTTTCAATGTGATTTGCATATGCATATTGTATGATTAATTCTTACATTCTAATTGCATCTTAAATGTCATTTGGTACTGACCTATAATCCATGGTCATATATCTTTGAGTTTCAACTTTGACTTGTGTTGCAAGTTATTTCTTTTCTTTAAGTGAAACTTGTTTCTTTTCTTCTTACTTCTTCTTCATCTAACTTCTTCTACTTGAATATTCTTTTTCATGACTTGCATGCTCATTCATAGGCATTATAGGACATCCAAATATGAGGTATGATTATGACTTGCATCCATTTGCATTTATTTTCATGTTCTTTTCAACTTTGACTTGTGTTACAAGTTTTTTCTTTTCTTACTTGAACTTGAACATTGTTTGCTTCTACTTGCTTCATCTTCTTAAATCATTTCACTCATGCTTTGTATGTTCATTAATTGACTTCCATATGCATTATAACATGTCATTCAATTCTGATCTTGAGGTTAACTCATGCATTTATTCATGTTTGTATGTCATACACATTCATATTTCATCCATGCTCTATAACTTGAACTTGTATGAATCTTTGGCATCTTTCTTGACATAGTTTGACATTGTTAGGTACCTTAGCCTTAGTTGATTACCTTTAGACATAGCTACTAACTTTAGAAGTCCTTGAACACTTAGAGTCCTTTCCTTTTAGGTTTAGGCTTTGTTTGATTCATAAGTTTATTTCATAAGTTGTTTGATGCTTAATTGTCTTCCTTCTTTTACTTATGCTTTCATATTCAATTGTTTAGCTAACCTTTTCTTGTAGGGGCTAATGGTAAGATGAGTGTGTGGATATGCTTCCACACATACTTTCTTCCCTCATCTTTTTAATGCTTTCTCTTTTGTGTTTGTGTAAAGCATTTCAATGCTTTCTTTGTTCAACTTCTTTCTTCTCCCTCTTGGTTCATAACTTATCTTCTATCTTAGAAGTGAGTTATGTTACCTCCTCTTCTTCTCTTTTGTTTTAGACTTAGGTTTCTAAACAGGTTTCTAAACCACACTAAACCATTAGGAACATCCAAGCATGATAACTCTTAGGATTATTAGTCTCCCTTTAGACTTTTACCTTTCTTAACCTTTGAGTCTCTCTTCTTCTCATCTCAAAACAAAAGCAAAAACACTTAATAAAGGCATAACATATATTGCATTTGAGCCTTTAATGTGAGAATAAGATAGTGAGGGGTCTTCTCTCACTTTCTTAGAATGTTTAGCATACGTCCCGTCTTGGGTCGATATGCGAGGCATTCGATCCTACGTGAAAGACTTAAATACAATATGCGTTGTAAACACAAAATAATCAAAACTCTTCTTTTCAAAATACAAAAACAACCCAACAATTCTCTTCTCATCTCCTTCATTCCATTCTTAAGGACTCGTCATGTCCGTTCTACCACAAACAGGTAACGCCTAAGTCTCCCTACAGCGAGCTGCAACACCTAACTGCTGGAATGTGCACTCTGACGTTTCCATTAAAAAACACAAACAAAGCAACCCTTGTTGAGCCGAACTACATTTGCTCTGATTCTTCTTTCTCGTCCAATTGAGGATACGTAGGCACGAGATGCGATATCTCGACGAGCAACCTTTCCCCGTAGTCCGTCGAACTATGTTGACTCTGACTTTCCCATTGCACTGAGGGAATACGTAGGCCTAGGACAACGATAATGTCCTATCGAGTCACTTCTTTCTCCCCTCCCTTCTCCTTTCTATCTGTCATTTCCGGTTCTCCAGTTAGCAGTTGATTTCCAGTTCCTTACACCCTTTGATCGAGACAACAAGCGTGGATCCCATCGAGTACGATAGACGCGTGGGGGTGCTAATACCTTCCCCTCGTGTAACCGACTCCCTTACCCGTTTCTCTTGGTCGCGAGACCATGCTCTTTCCTTTCCCTCAGGTTTACGTAGTGTTTCCTTTCGCTCTCTTGGGATAAATACACATTGCTGGCGACTCTGTTTCCGTGCCACTTTCGCGTTTGTACTTGGGTGAAAATCCCGGGAGCGATAATAACTACATGCAAGCTCTAGCAGAAGCTCAAATGCAAAAACAAAGGATTGTGATCTCAGAGATCACATCAATGCCCATAGTGGAAAAGTATGATCCTAGGTACAAAATGCCGAAAGATCGTCCCTGGGGCATGCCTATCAACTATATCCCAGAGGGATATATTCCACCGATCACTGAAGATCTGGAAACTTCAGCAGGAGCCGCTGGGCCTGAAGGTTACAAACTTCGGGAAAGCGAAGATTCCAGGGGCATGACAGCAACTCCTGAAGGTTACAAACTTCGGGAGGCACCGAGAGTCTCGGCCATAATGACTATACCACCGCCCGTGGTACACACTGTCCCGGAAGGACAGATTCCACAGATACCTTCTGGTGGAAACAAAAGTATGTTTGACAGAATGAATGAGTTCCAGGAACAATTCCTGGAGATGCAAAAAGAACTGCAAGCCCTTCGTGGTCAGGATTTATTTGGAAAGGACGCCTCAGACCTTTGTTTGGTCCCCAGTGTGAAAGTTCCGCACAAGTTCCAGGTACCCGATTTTGAAAAGTACAAGGGTAACTCTTGCCCTCAAAGCCACTTGGTGATGTACGCTCGGCGAATGTCAGCTCAGACAAAGAACCAGGAGCTATTGATTCACTACTTTCAGGATAGTTTAACCGGTTCTGCACTCAAATGGTACATGGGTTTAAACCGCACTAAGATCAACACTTTCAGATATCTTGGAGCTGCTTTTGTTCAACAATATAAGTATAACCTGGACATGGCACCGGACAGAGATCAACTCAAATCGATGTCACAGAAGGACAAGGAAACCTTTAAGGAATATGCTCAGAGATGGCGTGAAATTGCCGCTCAGATTTGTCCACCTCTTGAGGAAAAAGAGATGACAAAGATCTTCTTGAAAACCTTGAGCTCATTTTACTACGACAGAATGGTTGCCAGTGCGCCCAGTGACTTCACCGAGATGGTGGGCATGGGAGTTCGTCTTGAGGAAGCAGTCCGAGAAGGACGGTTAGTTAAAGACGCTGGATCATCAAGTAATACAAAATGATACGGTAGTGCTCTCCCTTAGAAAAAAGAGCAAGATACTGGGAATATCTCTCTCGGAAAGGAAAGGCGACGATACCAACCAATAGCAACCGTAACTCCTGCTATCAACCCCGCGCCTGTTCCTACGTATCAACCTCATATTACTCAGAGCCAACCGAATCAACAACAATATCAGCAAAGGACACAACAGCCTCTTCAGCAGGCTCGCCCTCTGTACAACAATAATCGTACAACGCGACCACCAGGGTTCGACCCTATACTGGTGTTGTACGCAAAATTGTTTCCGTTATTACTGGTCAAGGGACACGTCCAAACCAGGTCTCCTCTTACAGTATCAAAAAATCTGCCTTTTTGGTTTAAGGCGAATCAGACTTGCCCTTACCATCAAGGAGGACAAGGCATAACATAGAAAACTATCTCAGTTTCAAATCCGATGTGCAAAAGCTTGTTAGGAGCGGGGTCTTATCTTTCAAAGATACGAATCCGAATGTTCTCACAAACCCGCTGCCTCAACACGAGAAAGCCGTAATAAATTTGATAGAAGGAGAGTCTAACAACAGCTATCAAATTCATGATGTACTCTTATTGAGGGCCAATTTGGTCAAGATGCATTGTAGACAGAGCGAGTATGGCCATGTGCCACCTCATAATTATCACCAGTGTGATATCTGCTCTAAAAACTATCAGGGATGTTCTGTGGTGCAATCAGCTCTACAGGAACAGTTGGATCTCAGATGGATCCAAGAGCATCGAGTTCGTGGAGTTAACATGACTTATACAAGTTCCAGCATCATTCAGAACCACGACATCCGTGCAATGAATGTCAACTTGGTGGCAATGCACTCAAGGCAAAGCCAGTATCATAATCTGCCACGACATGATTATAATTCCTATCTGACTTGCTCGGTAAACAAATAGGGATGCTTTTTCGTACAAGAGGCCCTCCAGCGTCAGATGGATCTTGGGTGGATCCAGGACTACCGTGATAGAAATCCCTATCAGATCAAAATGATTCAAATCTTCGATATTTGTTCGATGAATACCAGCTTGGTGGAGTTACACGCCAAGCAAGTCCATCTCGGTTTTCTCACTTCACATGATTATCTGAGCTGTAAAATATGTTGTGAGAGTAACCAAGGATGCGTTCTCGTTCAAAGAACTTTACAACACTTGTTAAACCACTGGTGGCTTTCGATCTATATGGATGAATACATGCAACAAATCAGTGTGACAAACGGGAACCCTACTAGGCATCAAAGTCAGGATGTCCAATCTATGGAAATAGAACTGGTGAGGTTACACTGCATTCATAGCGGACGTGGCCAGGTGCCACCACATAACTACGAGCGCTGTAGAGTCTGCTTGGAAAATAACCAAGGATGCTACCTCGTGCGAGCAGCTCTTCAGATTCAGTTGGATCGCAAAGAGATTCAACAATATTCAGTTTCGGGGTCTATCAACTAGACGCCAGACTATTTTGCCGACCAGATCAAAGATGTTGTTGTAATCTGAAATTCTGGTACATGTTCAGAATTCAGATGTTCTATAACATGCCATTCGACATCTGGTCTGACATGAACATAAATGGCAAGGTATATAACAATAATCACGGTACTGAAAAGATAAAAACATGACACACAGAATTGTTAACCCAGTTCTGTTTAACACACCTACTCTGGGGGCTACCAAGCCAGGGATGAAGTCCACTATCAGTAGTATCAATTCAAAGCTAAACTCTCCGTTTACAGCTTATCACTTAATCACTATCCAATGACCCTTCTACCTAGATCTTCTCTAGCTATGAGAAACTCTTCTCACTCCCAATCATCGCAATAATGTCTAGCAGTCAACAATCCGCCACTGCATCAACGGCTCTTTACCTATACAACAATT
This sequence comes from Lathyrus tuberosus, assembly GCA_022829125.1. Classification (NCBI taxonomy): domain Eukaryota; kingdom Viridiplantae; phylum Streptophyta; class Magnoliopsida; order Fabales; family Fabaceae; genus Lathyrus; species Lathyrus tuberosus. The sequence continues at coordinate 2,346,014 of JALAZF010000435.1, forward strand.
CAACAAGGAAGACACACTTCCAAGACATAACTTAGAGTTACTTAAAAGCTTCCTTCAAGAACAATACTCCTCTTACTTAACAGCTTCGAGGATCACACTGACAAACTGTCCAACTCACATGTCTAGTGGTACAGGAACCAACCCTAATACTAGAACTTTTACATCTTTGGTTTTTGGTTCCAATACTAGGTTACAAAGCATCTATATATATATATAACCTATTCACAACTGGATTTGGGCCTTCACAGACACAGCAAATACGCTGCTACAAATCAACAGAAGCTTCTGCTACATAATAGGACTTCAATCTTTAACTTCCTAAAATATCTCCATATTTAGAAAGTGTATATTTTCCAATATTCTTCTCAATTTCAGATTTGAATCTTCAGACCTTTAAATTCAGTGCCACAGAGAATTTGCATATTATTCCCTGAATCTTCTGCATCTATTAAGGCATACCAGAATCTTTAATCCACTTCAGTTCTGGCGCGATGTCGAATGGTCCTGCATGGGACATCTTGATACGACATGTTGTTCCAGATGTTGAAACCACTTCAACTCAACATGTTCCATTGCACTCTAAGACTTCTTGCTCAACCTGTTCTTCTTTAGCAAGATAAAATATCCTATCTAACATATTGCTGTTATTATTTGTTTTACAAAATTAATGCCAACCCTTAAAAATAAGGAACTAACATTCTCCCCCTTTGGCAAATTTTGGCTAAAACAAATATATAAACATTACAACTCAGATTACAGCAGCAATCACAACCCTACACTACTGTCAGTAGTCATCAACAACTACTGAACCTAACAGTAACCATCAGTAGCTACTGTGAACAGCAATCCTGGAGAATCATCTTCTTGGGAATACTTGAATGATGTTAGGACATCATGTTTGACAACTCTTTTCAGCATATTCTATGAGCTCCATAACATCACCTTCGAGCACCACAGCACAATAACTTCAGGCAGTACATTAGGACCTAAGAAGTAGAAAGTCCTGAAGTCATTTGGTGCACATGAGGAAGAAGATATCTGGTGTACATGAGGAAAAAGATATCTGACACTCCCCCTTAATACAACACATTTCTTTTTCCTTCCAGGACAGACCCAGATTCATTGTAGAAGACTCCTCCAGAAAAGAAACGTCTATCTTGACACAAAGGACCAATGGTGGCATAAGAGATTTCTGCACACCTTAATTGATCAGACGCCCCTAGTCGACCTGTGGCATAAGATGAAACTTAAGAAGTATCAAACCATCAACCCAGGTAACTCAGAACACAAGTCACAACTGTGTTCATAACTCAGGTCACAAGTCACAAAGACTCAACACCAACTCAAGGAAAGGACACCCTCTTCGACATCTCTGCACACATTTGGAACTGTACACTCCAGACATAGCATCTGCGTAAACCATTTTGTAAACCCTTTCTCCCCCTTTTTAGCCAAAAATTGGCAAAGAAAGCCCTCACAGAACCAGACCCAAGCAGTGCTCACCCAAACCCGAACAAACGCCATAAGACCTATGAAACAAGAACACTCACTGGCTGAAGGAGAAAAGAATAACCCCTATAAATAGCTGACCAGTTACTTTGGAATTAACAAGCTTTGAATATGTCCAGGTTCTTGGTCAAAGAAATGCTACTTTAGGTACCAAAAACTCCATTCAAATTCAATGTCTACCTTCCAAAACAGTCTTGACTACCTTTGTTGTTTCTCAATTGAATCTTACCATAAATTAAGCCAATAACGTTCCATGCATAGGCAGAGACACGTGTTTCACCTTATCCTTACACTACCGACCAGAATAATTCCTTGTTTGGCTTAAGAGAAACATATCCTGTACCATGTTCTGACATCTTACCAAATAATTGTCTGCTTGCTCACAAAATTATCAACCCAAAACTCCACAGAAAATTATACATTCCACAACACAAGCACATCTTCTTATCTGTTGGATTCTGAAATGACTTCTATCGATTAGCACAACTTACACTCCCTTCTAGATTCCTTCAGAGCAGCAGAGAAAAATAAATTCTCCCAGATACAACAATTCTGCTTTTCAGACTTCCCCTGCATAAGCACTAGCTTCACGCAGCTAGGGTATGTCCCATCATGTTGTTTGACATCACACTGCACAAACTTGAATAGCACACAAGCTACACAAAAGTCTGCATACTTGCAGTAAAAGACCACTGACAACAGCCTTAACTCCCCCTTACATTAACAACCAATGCTCCTTATGATACCACAACGATATTGCCACATTCTCAACATTAAGAACTGCCACTTCTTGTATTTATAGAGCAAGACCTCACCATGTTGATTTCAGATACATGGTCTGTCAATGTCCAATAAACAAAAGCCCACTTGATTTGAAATTTCTCACATATTCCATAACAAATGTCTTTAGATTACTTGCAACACAAGATAAGGACTGCCACCACCTTTTACTTGTATTAGAAGAAACCTCCTTATCTTTAGCCATTCTGATCAGATTGCACCACTGACAACGACCTTCTGTCCTTACATTCATAGCAACCTAATTAAGTTTCATCATGAAAGTAGTCATGTATTGCCAGAACTACTTACCATCAAGATTAGAATCTGCCCATTCTAATCCACATTATGTCAGAACTGCCACTTCAGACGATAATGTTGCTTCTTCCAACTCCACAAGCATGGTACACAACAAACAATATGTAGGACATCAGCAAAAGACAAAAGTACACACTTTCTGTATTTTATTTAGATAGTCACAACCACCTGATCACAACCAGCACCAGCAGCTATATCGAAAGCAAACTCAAAGGAATCACATCAGACAACTAGACAGGACCTAGGCTCACTCTCCATCCTTTTAGCCACAATTGGCCAGCCTCTTAACCTACCAAGGCATCAAACACGAAGTTCTGACATCCAAGAAACAGGTTCCCAATAAAACAAGTTCCCAAGCCAAAGACCACTTTGACTGGTCAGGCGATACAAACAAGGACTCTTTATGCAGTATAAAAAACCAATCCTCCTTGCTTCTAACATCGCATCACAGATAGAGCCATAAGTCAGTCTAACAAGGATGCAGAAAAGAGACACGTGCAGGAAGTCAAGAAACCAGATCCACAGAAGTTGAAGGGCAAAACACTGTCCACAGCTGGGGCAACTTCAGGAGTAACAAGAACAAGAAAGACATCAGAGACAAGGATGAAGGCTATCAAGAAAAACCAAGTACAACTTCAAGCTTCTAATGATGAATGGGATGAAGATTGGAAAACTTTTCTTGATTCGGGGGGTTGGGATAACCTTTAGACCCTTTGTTTGTTGCTTTTACTAATCTTGTATGCTTTCAATAGTGCAATAAAGTTCTGTTTTAATTCTGTTCCATTTACACTAAACAAATGCAATAAGGATCACAACTGCATAAACCACATCCCAGCACACTTAATGCAACTACCTAAATTGCTTCCGGTCAAAACACATCAAAAAAATGCAGCAGCAGAAAACAGAAGTCAGAACATCCCTTTAGACATATATTAACCACGATAAGTACCAATAACAAACTCCCATCATACGTCCAGCTACATAACATTTTGACACACTCCCCCTATCAAGAATAACATGTGCTTCTTCGTACCTTGAAGAAAGGAAAACATAAGACGCATCTTCATGTCTTCAAGAGCTCACTCTTTGTTCAACTCACAAGTTGAACACAATCATCCCTTATGCCAGAACTCACATGATCCCAATCTGATCAACTTTTCTCTATCTAAGACAACCAGTATTCCTTTGCACGAAGAATACCATGTCTTCAAGAGTGCACTCTCAGTTCAACACACCTGCTGAACACATTCACCTACAGCTTGGCCTTCACAATCGGTAGAGGCTTGTGATCTCAACAACAACAAAAAACCAAAACATTCTGAACAAAATGTTCTATCAATAGGTGTTTAAGACATCAGTCTTGACATCATGAACAGAGTCCGGCTGCACTATGAAAAACACCACATTCCAAAAACAGAATAACCCATCACATCACAAGAGCATGAGAGCAGTATTTTCTCATCCAACTCTCCAACGGTAATCAATCCCTATCATTCTCACCTTTAACAGCAGCACAGACTGTGATTGGATCACACACAGTCAATACTAGTCTAGCTTCACACGATCATTCAGATGATGCTTCCAGAGAAAAATCATGCCTCTTTGATCTTTGACCTTCATGTCCAAGAAGTATGCTAGCGATAATACTTCTTAAATCTCAGATTCTCCACTCCTGCAGCAAGGACCAGAAATAGACTGACCTCAGGAGTAAATAACATGTTGATCACACCTTGACCAACTCACACATCTAAGATAAGTTCCAGAGCCATAAACTTCTTAGACATACCAGCCAGATGACTCCTCTTCTAGATCAGGAGTAGGTTCTAAACTCATGTGATCAAACCACATTAGTTCAGCACCCAGAGCATCTGCTATGCCATTCCTTTAGACCACAGAATTCTTCATAATTCTGACGTGATGTTCTAACACAAGATAGGACATTATTCTAAGGAACTCATCAAGAGATTAAAGACTGGAGATTAGTCCTTTTAGAAGCAAAAGTAAATTACTTCTCTCTTACCTCGGATCTCTTCCTTACAACTTCACTTATTTATGCCTTTATGAGTGGACTTGAACAAAAGTCTTCAAGTATCATTGACACAGTAAGTTGAAGCAGTCTTGCACACATCCCATCACCATAGGATATACATTCAGAGAAGAACAACCTTCTCAGTTACAACGCAGCGGATCAACACACAAACTCCTCAACCCTTCAGGTGTCACATGTCAGCCCTAGCATCATAATCCAGGTGACACCCCAATACCACAGGTTTGAAAATAAATCAAACCACACTACCAAGCCTTCAGCACATGCCACTGCCTGTCACGAACAGTCCATCCTCCACTTCTAGGTACCATTCTCACACCTATATGAACTTCTCCAAGTTCAAAAAACTTTTCAGTAGAAAGCTTCTACCTTGACCATGAACCAGAAAGTATCTTCCCTTGGATCTCATCCAGATACAGAACAGAATGACCTGCTCTGATACCAATTGAAATTCTGGTACATGTTCTGAATTCAGATGTTCTATAACATGCCATTCGACATCTGGTCTGACATGAACATAAATGGCAAGGTATATAATAATAATCACGGTACTGAAAAGATAAAAACAAGACACACAAAATTGTTAACCCAGTTCGGTTTAACACACCTACTCTGGGGGCTACCAAGCCAGGGATGAAGTCCACTATCAGTAATATCAATTCAAAGCTAAACTCTCCATTTACAGCTTATCACTTAATCACTACCCAATGACCCTTCTACCTAGATCTTCTCTAGCTATGAGAAACTCTTCTCACTCCCAATCATCGCAATGATGTCTAGCAGTCAACAATCCACCACTGCATCAACGACTCTTTACCTATACAACAATTCAACAAGGAAGACACACTTCCAAGACACAACTTAGAGTTACTTAAAAGCTTCCTCCAAGAACAATACTTCTCTTACTTAACAGCTTCGAGGATCACACTGACAAACTGTCAAACTCACATGTCGAGTGGTACAAGAACCAACCCTAATACTAGAACTTTTACATCTTTGGTTTTTGGTTCCAATACTAGGTTACAAAGCATCTATATATATATATAACCTATTCCCAACTGGATTTGGGCCTTCACAGACACAGCAAATACGCTGCTACAAATCAGCAGAAGCTTCTGCTACATAATAGGACTTCAATCTTTAACTTCCTAAAATATCTCCATATTTAGAAAGTGTATATTTTCCAATATTCTTCTCAATTTCAGATTTGAATCTTCAGACCTTTAAATTCAGCGCCACAGAGAATTTGCATATTATTCCCTGAATCTTCTGCATCTGTTAAGGCATACCAGAATCTTTAATCCACTTCAGTTCTGGCGCGATGTCGAATGGTCCTGCATGGGACATCTTGATATGACATGTTGTTCCAGATGTTGAAACCACTTCAACTTAACATGTTCCATTGCACTCTAAGACTTCTTGCTCAACCTGTTCATCTTTAGCAAGATAAAATATCCTATCTAACATATTGCTGTTATTATTTGTTTTACAAAATTAATGCCAACCCTTAAAAATAAGGAACTAACATTCTCCCCCTTTGGCAAATTTTGGCTAAAACAAATATATAAACATTACAACTCAGATTACAGCAGCAATCACAACCCTACACTACTGTCAGTAGTCATCAGCAACTACTGAACCTAACAGTAACCATCAGTAGCTACTGTGAACAGCAATCCTGGAGAATCATCTTCTTGGGAATACTTGAATGATGTTAGGACATCATGTTTGACAACTCTTTTCAGCATATTCTATGAGCTCCATAACATCACCTTCGAGCACCACAGCACAATAACTTCAGGCAGCACATTAGGACCTAAGAAGTAGAAAGTCCTGAAGTCATTTGGTGCACATGAGGAAGAAGATATCTGGTGTACATGAGGAAGAAGATATCTGACACTCCCCCTTAATACAACACGTTTCTTTTTCCTTCCAGGATAGACCCAGATTCATTGTAGAAGACTCCTCCAGAAAAGAAACGTATGTCTTGACACAAAGGACCAATGGTGGCATAAGAGATTTCTACACACCTTAATTGATCAGACGCCCCTAGTCGACCTGTGGCATATGATGAAACTTAAGAAGTATCAAACCATCAACCCAGGTAACTCAGAACACAAGTCACAACTGTGTTCATAACTCATACCACAAGTCACAAAGACTCAACACCAACTCAAGGAAAGGACACCCTCTTCGACATCTCTGCACACATTTGGAACTGTAGACTCCAGATATAGCATCTGCGCAAACCATTTTGTAAACCCTTTCTCCCCTTTTTTAGCCAAAAATTGGCAAAGAAAGCCCTCACAGAACCAGACCCAAGCAGTGCTCACCCAAACCCGAACAAACGCCATAAGACCTATGAAACAAGAACACTCACTGGCCGAAGGAGAAAAGAACAACCCCTATAAATAACTGACCAGTTACTTTGGAATTAACGAGCTTTGAATATGTCCAGGTTCTTGGTCAAAGAAACGCTATTTTAGGTACCAAAAACTCCATTCAAATTCAATGTCTACCTTCCAAAATAGTCTTGACTACCTTTATTGTTTCTCAACCGAATCTTACCATAAATTAAGCCAATAACGTTCCATGCATAGGCAGAGACACGTGTTTCACCTTATCCTTACACTACCGACCAGAATAATTCCTTGTTTGGCTTAAGAGAAACATGTCATGTACCATGTTCTGACATCTTACCAAACAATTGTCTGCTTGCTCACAAAATTATCAACCCAAAACTCCACAAAAAATTATACATTCCACAACACAAGCACATCTTCTTATCTGTTGGATTCTGAAACGACTTCTATCGATTAGCACAACTTACACTCCCTTCTAGATTCCTTCAGAGCAGCACAGAAAAATAAATTCTCCCAGATACAATAATTCTGCTTTTCAGACTTCCCCTGCATAAGCACTAGCTTCACGCAGCTAGGGTATGTCACATCATGTTGTTTGACATCACATGCACAAACTTGAACAGCACACAAGCTACACAAAAGTCTGCATACTTGCAGTAAAAGACCACTGACAACAGCCTTAACTCCCCCTTACATTAACAACCAATGCTCCTTATGATAGCACAATGATATTGCCACATTCTCAACATTAAGAACTGCCACTTCTTGTATTTATAGAGCAAGACCTCACCATGTTGATTTCAGATACATGGTCTGCCAATGTCCAATAGACAAAAGCCCACTTGATTTGAAATTTCTCACATATTCCATAACAAATGTCTTTAGATTACTTGCAACACAAGATAAGGACTGCCACCACCTTTTACTTGTATTAGAAGAAACCTCCTTATCTTTAGCCATTCTGATCAGATTGCACCACTGACAACGACCTTCTGTCCTTACATTCATAGCAACCTAATTAAGTTTCATCATGAAAGTAGTCATGTATTGCCAGAACTACTTACCATCAAGATTAGAATCTGCCCATTCTAATCCACATTATGTCAGAACTGCCACTTCAGACGATAATGTTGCTTCTTCCAACTCCACAAGCATGGTACACAACAAACAATATGTAGGACATCAGCAAAAGACAAAAGTACACACTTTTTGTATTTTATTCAGATAGTCACAACCACCTGATCACAACCAGCACCAGAAGCTATATCGAAAGCAAACTCAAAGGAATCACATCAGACAACTAGACAGGACCTAGGCTCACTCTCCATCCTTTTAGCCACAATTGGCCAGCCTCTTAACCTACCAAGGCATCAAACACGAAGTTCTGACATCCAAGAAACAGGTTCCCAATAAAACAAGTTCCCAAGCCAAAGACCACTTTGACTGGTCAGGCGATACAAACAAGGACTCTTTATGCAGTATAAAAAACCAAGCCTCCTTGCTTCTAACATCGCATCACAGATGAGGAATTTCCAGAAGAAGGCAAAAGCCACAACATTGCGCTCAATATCACAGTCAATTGCCAGGACGATGCTTTAGCAAGCGTAATGGTAGACACCGGATCGGCTCTTAACGTCATGCTGAAGTCCACTCTAAAGCGAATATTATTCAAAGGATCTCCGATGAGAGGCAGTGAGGTCGCCGTCAAAGCATTTGACGGGTCTAGAAAAACAGTTATCGGTGAAGTCGACCTTCCCATAACTATCGGTCCTTACACTTTCCAGGTCACTTTCCCGGTCATGGACATCCGAGAAACATACAGTTGCTTATTAGGAAGACCTTGGATACACCGGGCTGGGGCAGTCACTTCGACGTTTCACCAGAAACTGAAGTTCGTCAAGAACGATCAACTCGTCACGGTCTGTGGAGAACAAGCCTTGATCGTGAGTAACCTATCAACGACCACTTGTGTAGAACCAGAGGAGGTCGTTGGAACTCAGCTCCAAGCACTTCCGGTGAGCAATGACAATCAGTCAAAGAAAGGAACATCGATTTCCTCATACAAAGATGCTCTCAAAGTAATCGAGTGTAACAATGCAAAAGGATTGGGACAACTTGTCATTCCTACTGATAATAAAATAAAGAAGGGTCTTGGTTTTTCTGCAACTTGTACCCAGACTTCCACTAACGGTGAAAGTCTTCATCCCATTCAGAACTTCTTCCATAGTGGAGGTTTCCTTCACCCAGTGTCTCAAGAAGTACATACCATCAACGAGGGAGATTCCTCCGACACAGATGAGGAATGGAAGTCCTATCTTAACGAGGACGGTTATATGTCTCAGGAAGAGGTGCCTACGCCATTTTGTTATCCCGCACAGAGTCTGAAATTTACACCGAGGTCAGACGTCGAAATGACATACAGAGATTGTGATCCTGAGGGATGTTGTGCTCCACCCAACTCATTAGAGGAGGACACTCCAATGAAATACAACTTTGACCACGACTATTATGGCCCAATGGATGGCCTGCCTATGTGGCAGCCATACCCAGGAGACTTGGGGCAAGAAAATTAGCCGAACAATGAAAATCACCTGAGCATCATTGAAACGAATACATGCGTCCCCACCATGTCATGGGATCAACACTCAGGGCATTCAGAAAATACCCAGCACGACGATGAATTCGCAAAGCTTACAAGACTAGAATTCATCAACTATGCTTTTCCCGAGGTCAACGTCATCGAGAAAGATGACTCCTCCAGTTCCAAAGAAGTGTGGGACACCTTAGGATAACCGAGTGGAAAATTCGACTTCATGGTCAAGTACACTGCACCTGAAAGCTCTCGTATCAGGCTCGAGGACATCCAGTCAACTGGATGGGGATATTTTCCTGAGAGCACAAATACTATACAAAATACAACAGAGGAATCCTCCTACGACAACTCTGTCTGGGAGACAGATTCCAATGATCCTGCTCCACTAGAAATCAGCGTAATTTCTGAAGACAAATCAAGGAAGGTACCAGACTTTGTGATTCACCGAGGAGTTCGCCGCCAATGGGTTACAGTCGATGCTCCGAAGATCGTTCATAAGTCTAAGTAATTTTCGTCTTTATCTTAACCTTTCACCCTGCCTAGGTGAAACAGATGTTTTGATAGGGCTCACTTTCTATAAATATACCTCTTCGTTTCGCCCAAAGCGACTGAGTTTTGTTTTATAGGACTGTAGTTTCAAGAATCGACAAAATCATAAATAAATAACGTCGTTCTGTAATTTCAGCATTAATTGTTGTTTTCTCTTTTTGCTTTTTCAGAAAATGGTAATCCTAAAAAACAACAAATAATAAAAACAAGCAGTAAAAAAAATACACTGCATACACTCTTGCATTTTCCCTATCTCTTCTAAACACAAATCATACTGTCATGCAGATTGCTTGTTTTAAACCCCGTTGAAACATACGATCCAATGCCTTCTCCCAACTTTGAATTCCCGGTATTCGGGGGTGAAGAAGAAGATGACGATGAAATTCCAGAAGAGATCTCCCGACTCCTCAGGCAAGAAGAAAGGTCCATTAAACCTCACAAAAGGCCGTTGGAAACGGTCAACTTGGGCTCAGAGGAAGAGAGAAAAGAGGTCAAGATTGGGGCCCTATTCAGTCCAGTTGTCAAAGAAAGTTTGATAAAGCTTCTCAAAAAGTCTCTCGATGTATTCGCTTGGTCCTACAAGGATATGCTAGGGTTAGATACCAGCATCGTGGAACATCATCTACCATTGAGATCATAATGTCCACCCGTAAAACAGAGGTTGAGATGAACTCATCCAGACATGGCCATCAAAATCAAAGAGGAGGTACAGAAACAGATTGACGCGGGTTTCCTCGCCACATCAGAATATCCTCAATGGTTAGCCAACATAGTACCAGTTCCGAAAAAGGACAGAAAAGTCAGAATGTGTGTAGACTATAGGGATTTGAACAAAGCAAGTCCAAAGGACGACTTTCCTTTACCACACATTGACATGCTGGTTGACAGTATAACAAAGTTCAAAGTCTTCTCCTTTATGGATGGATTCTCGGGCTATAACCAAATCAAAATGGCGCCGAAAGACATGGAGAAAACTTCGTTCATTACCCCATGGGGCACCTTTTGTTACAAGGTAATGCCGTTCGGTTTGAAGAATGTCGGGGCAACCTATCAAAGGGCAATTACTACTCTTTTTCATGACATGATACACAAAGAAATCGAGGTATATGTCGATGATATGATTGCAAAATCTAAAACAGAAGAGGAGCATGTGACCCACCTGTCAAAACTATTCGAGCGGTTGAGAAAGTACAGACTCCACTTGAATCCCAATAAGTGCACATTCGGTGCCCGTTTAGGGAAACTTCTAGGGTTCATCGTCAGCCAGAAAGGAATTGAGGTTGATCCTGACAAGGTCAAGGCCATTCAAGAAATTCCTTTTCCAAAGACTGAAAAACAAGTCAGGGGATTCCTGGGACGTTTGAACTATATTTCCAGATTTATATTCCTCATGACCGGGACATGCGCGCCGATTTTCAAATTACTCAAAAAGAATCAGGACTACGTTTGGACAGAAGATTTCCAAACTGCCTTCGACAGTATCAAGGAATACCTGTTGAACCCACCGATTCTATCACCTCCAGTGGAAGGAAGACCCCTGATCATCTACCTAATAGTCTTGGAAGACTCGATGGGTTGTGTACTTAGCTAACAAGATGAAACAAAAAGGAAAGAGTCTACCATTTACTATTTGAGCAAGAAGTTTACGGACTGTGAAACTCGGTATACTATACTCGAGAAAACTTGTTGTGCTCTGGCTTGGGCAGCCAAACGTCTTCGCCAGTATATGATTTGTCACACTACTTGGTTAATCTCAGAAATGGATCCGATCAAGTACGTCTTTGAAAAACCTTCTCTCACGGGAAGGATTGGCCGTTGGCAGATGTTGTTGTCAGAATACGACATCGAGTATCACACTCAGAAAGCCGTTAAGGGAAGTGTTTTAGCCGATCATTTGGCTCATCAACCGATTGACGATCAGGAATCAGTCGGATTTGACTTCCCAGACGAAGATGTCATGTATCTAAAAATGAAAGATTGCGATGAACTGTTACCCAGTGAAGGGCCAGAACCAGGTTCCCAATGGGGAATAATCTTTGACGGAGCTGTCAATCATTACGGAAACGGAATTGGGGCAATCATCATAACACCTCAGGGTACCCACATTCCTTTCACCGCTAGACTTACGTTCAAATGCACAAACAACAAGGTCAAATACGAAGCTTGTATCATGGGTCTCGAAGAAGCGATCGACTTAAGGATCAAGAGCTTGGATGTATATGGCGACTCAGCCCTGATTATCAATCAAATCAAAGGAGATTGGAACACATACCAATCAGGACTAATTCCTTACAAAGACTACGCAAGAAGGTTGTTACCTTTCTTCAACAGAATCGAGTTTCATCATATCCCTCGTGAAGAGAATCACATGGCTGATGCATTAGCCACCCTCTCTTCCATGATTAGTGTAGGTCAATGGAACGACTTGCCTAAGATTGACATAATGCGCCTTGAAAGGCCGACTTATATCTTCACGATTGAAGCAGTCATAGACGACAAACCTTGGTACCACGATATCAAATGCTTCCTTCAGAAACAAGAGTATCCCCCTAGGGCATCCTGAAAGGACAGAAAGACCCTCAGAAGGCTAGCAGGCAGCTTCTTCCTGAGCTGTGATACACTCTATAAGAGAAACTTTGACATGGTATTACTCCGATGCGTAGACAGACCAGAACTGATAAAAGAAATTCACGAAGGATCCTTTGGCACTCATGCCAACGGACACACAATGGCGAGAATAATTCTAAGAGCAGGGTACTACTGGTTGATCATGGAATCTGACTGCTACAAGTACACGAGGAAGTGTCTCAAGTGTCAGATATACTCAGACAAAATCCATGTACCGCCAACACAATTCAAAGTTCTTTCTTCCATATGGGGAATCGACATGATTGGCATGATCGAACCTCAGGCTTCAAATGGACATCGATTCATCCTGGTAGCCATTGATTACTTCACCAAGTGGGTCGAAGCAGCGTCATACACCAATGTAACCCGACAAGTGGTGGTCCGATTCGTCAAAAACAATATCATATGCCGTTATGGTGTTCTGAGCCAGATCATTACTGATAATGGATCCAACTTAAATAATAAGATGATGAAAGAGTTGTGTGCTGAGTTCAAGATCGAACACCATAACTCATCTCCCTACCGACCCAAGATGAACGGAGCGGTAGAAGCGGCTAACAAGAACATCAAGAAGATCGTTCCAAAGATGGTTGTAACCTATAAAGATTGGCACGAGATGCTACCCTTTGCTCTTCACGGTTATCGCACATTTGTCCGCACTTCAACAGGGGCAACCCTTTTCTCTCTAGTATATGGCATGGAGGCAGTGCTTCCCATAGAAGTAGAGATCCCATCAATCTGGGTATTGATGGAAGCTAAGCTAACAGAAGCTGTATGGTGTCAAAGTCGACACGATGGACTGAATTTGATTGAAGAAAAATGAATAACGGCACTATTCCATGGTCAGTTGTATCAGTAAAGGTGAAGAAGGCATTTGAAAAAAAGGTCCGACCTCGCGTCTTCAGGAAAGGAGACCCCGTGCTCAAAAAGATACAATCATTGCTCACTGATTCGCGGGGAAAATGGACTCCGAATTATGACGACCCTTATGTGCTCAAGAAAGCTTTCTCTGGCGGCGCCTTGAGACTCACAACCATGGATGGAGAAGAGTTTGTCTACTCCACGAATGTTGATGTAGTCAAGAAATACTTCGTCTAAATAAAAAAAAAACGTCTCGGTGGATTGAAAACCTGAAAGGACGGTCCAGGCAAAAATTAGATACATAATAAAAAATCATCCCGGTGGATTGGAAATCTCAAAGTACAATCCAGGAAAAAATTAGGGATTAATGGCAAGTAACTACGTCTGATCAGTTCAACTCCTCAGCAGTAATGCCATCCATCAGAAGAAAAACTCCAGTCAAGGTCATCTTCGACAGAAGCTCAGGATGTCCAGAATTCAAAGTTGGTAGAAGGATAGCAGTTGTCATGTTTCAATGTAGCCCTTATTCCCTTAAATTACCATTTTCTAAACTTTGTAAATACTCTATGGAATCACGCGTTTGGCTGATTTCCATCCTATCAATAAAATTTGAGCCCTAGTGCTTTTGTTTGCAATTCTTATTTGTTTTAGCTTTACAAAACGATGTTTTAACATGATTAACGATTCTTGAAATAAAACAAAAATGAATTTACTTGTCAAATTTTTCTGCTTTTAAAATAAAGATGGCAATTTCTTTTGACTGTTGAACATCGAAAGAACATTGATCATTTCTCCAGAAACAATTGAGCTTCAAAGTGCAAAATCAAAGTACTCCTTCTTAGCCAGTACACCTGAATGAAGGATCAACTGTGTCAGATACCAGGTTTCGTTTGACACCCTCGGCAGAGTTCTCATCTCCTAAGCCCGACCAACATAGCTCCCAACAGGGACTATCCCTCCTAAGCAAGGCATTGCTATTTTCTGAACCAGCGATACTTTTCATCTCCCGCTGTGTCCGAGTATCCAGTCGTGTTCATCCACTAGTCTGTATGTCGCGTCAGTTTTGTCAGCATACACATGCATACATCATGCATTATTAATTTACATTCATATTCATATTGCATCACTAGTGATAAATGTCTTTTCAACCGAGTTGTCAGTTCTTTCCTCGTCGGGAAAGGTGGTGTCTGACCAACCGCTCCTCCACTTTGCTGTTGAATTGAAGTGGGTCCCTTGACCACTTTGATAACTTGAACCTCTGAAAGGCCAGAGAACCTTTAGCCAACGTCACTCTTTGCCATTGAAGATGATGTATTCGCTTTCCCGGATTAAGGAAAATCCCTAGAGAAAGCCTCTTGATCAGAGATTCGGCAATACAATCGTTTTTCTCTGAAAAATCCACTGACGAAATGGTCATCAGCACCTCAAAATTGGATCACATCATATGGCATTTCACCGAGAAGGTCCCGAGAAAAGTATGATGTAACACCCCCAAGCGACAGCAGTCTCTCAAGAGACCTGCTTTCCCTAGTAGAGCCGACAAATGGCGTCTCCGACAGAGAAGTTTGTGTACCTCTACAACTCAGACGAATTGGTATCCCCAGCAAGTCTAACATCAAAAGTTTTTCTATCCAATGGCATCTCCCCAGGAAAATTCAGCGAGAAGTTTGAGGAAAACTGCTAGAAATAGCGTCCCTTGTCAAGAAAGTTTATTGACAAAAGAAACTGAGACCAGTTCCTTGGTAGGAAACCAGGATCGAGGGGAAGTTTATTTCAGCAACTAAGACCAGTTCCTTGGTAGGAAACCAGGATCGAGGGGAAATTCATTTCAGAAACTAAGACCAATTCCTTGGTAGGAAACCAGGATCGAGGGGAAGTTTATTTCAGCAATTGAGACCAGTTCCTTGGTAGGAAACCAGGATCGAGGGGAAGTTTATTTCAGCAACTGAGACCAGTTCCTTGGTAGGAAACCATGATCGAGAGGAAGTTTATTTCAGCAACTGAGACCAGTTCCTTGGTAGGAAACCAGGATCGAGGGGGAGTTTATTTCAGCAACTAAGACCAGTTCCTTGGTAGGAAACCAGGATCGAGGGGAAGTTCATTTTAGAAACTAAGACCAGTTCCTCGGTAGGAAACCAATATCGAGGGGAAGTTTACCTTTTCTAAACATCATTGCTTAGCAAAAGAAGAAGGAAGCGTGAACTACCATTCCTAACCACCATCAAAATTTCGGGTATTCCGATATTTACTCCTCTTGCACCCCGAATGCCCGAATACCTTCACCATTCACACCTTCGGGTCCAAGAAGATTAAATAGGGGCATCTGTCATACCCAAAATTTTGACCACTAAGATTCTCATCATTGTGTAAATCATTATCACAATATGGATGGACCATCATACCTCATTAGTCTCCCCAAAGATGGGTGAGCATCCACTACAATCAAACTTAGGGTTTCAAGCCCTCTCAGAGCTCTTAGACAAAGGATCAATCAAGGAATGACATGATCTTAAATTTGTCTAAACCTCTCAAATATCCACAATGGATCAAGAGGACTCCCACATCAAGGATCAAGCACAAAGTTGCAACATTCCAAGTGGATCAAGCCTCAAGATCGCCAAGTTCACCAAATTAGGGTTTTGGTCGACTGGGGCCTCCAGATGGAAATTTTCCTCTGGGCATGAGCCAATTCTTCAAAGCAAAACCTAATATGCTCCAAGGGACATCATGAACCCAATAATCAAGTCAATTTTGCCTCAGGGGATGCATTCATAAAAAATCAGGAATTAGGGTTTCTTGACCTAATTCACCCCTAAGTTGACTTTTGGGACAAAACATGAGCCAAGACCTCAAGAGAGGATTTGAGGGTCTCCAACACACTAAAATGATCCATTTGCAACAATGGATTGATCCAAGGAGCTTGATTCACAAGTTTCAAGCTCATCAGAACCACAGTTAGGGTTTCGCGAGAAAAGTCAACTATGCCTTTGACTTTTGACAAGGACATGCTCCCAAACCTTGGGACATGATTCAATACACCCTATAACACCTATGAAATCAATCCATCAAGTTTGATTTAGGTCAAGTACTTGATTTCATAGAGGATCACACAGTTTGGAATTCATCTGATAAAAAGTCAACTGTGCCCAAAAGTCAAAGTTTGACTTTTTGATTTTTTGATCAATTATGGTTCCCTAACCCTAAAATGATGTTAATGTGTGATTGGAATCATCATTCATCAATAAAAATCAAGAAAAGTGGGATAACTTGTAAAAGGGGTAACCATAAAAAACTTAGAAATTTTCTAAGTTATGGAACAAACTAGCTAGGGTACCAACTTCCAAGGATCATAACTTGAGATCCAAGCAACCATTTGGGATGATCCAAAGATGGATTTGTAGCTCTCATGGCATACTTTAAAAGTGTCAACTACACCTCATTCCAATTCATCATAGATTTTGAGTTATGGTTGAATCAAAATGGCTGAAAACATGAAATGCTACTTTTTCCAACACTTAGTGAAATTTTCACTAAGTCAGAATCTATCTTATTTTTTTTTCAAAAGTAGGGGGATTTTTCACTTGGATCCAAAAATTATCAAGACAAACTATGATCACACATGTGTTGTATCATATAAGAGCTTTCCAAAATGGCCAAGAACTCCATGAAACTCCACTTAAGCCATGAGATATGACAATGACAATGTGCCGTGCTGCAAACTGTCATGGCAAGGAAGATTTGTGCATTTTGCTCGATTTAAGCAAATTTTGCAAATGAAAAACAAGTTTATCCATCTGAACACCTCAGGGGGAGACCAAGGAGGGACAAACACTGATCCATCAGCCTCCCAAGTCCTTGGAACCAAAAGTAGCATGCCAAACCTAGAAATGCCTAAAAGAGGGACAAGACTCCAATTTTGGTTTGGAGCATTTAATGGATGCACCAAGGTGGCATGGACTGAGCCCTTTCCAACTGAATTCAGTCAAGACTTATCCAAGAACTAGGGAACCAGCAGCCTGTGCTCTAACCTCTAGTCAATGGCTAGAGGAGACTTGGATTCTTATTGATCAACATTTGTCAAACTTCTGCAGCAGTTGCCATTCACTATTGCTTGCAAAAAAAACTTGCTCTACTATAAATAGAGCTCATTTGTGTTCAGTTTGAGTACATTAAAGCCATCAAACAAATGCTTTCCTCAAAATCTCTTCCTTCACTCCAAAATTGCCTTCCAAAGCAAGTCACTATCGGGTTTTGAGTTTGAAAGCAATTCCAACCAAACCAATCACACACACCTCATAAACATCATATAGAAGTGATCCAAACACTTAAACAACATCTGGAACACTGATTTCTCAAAATCACTATCCAACTGCTCAAGCTTTTAGCAGACTTGTAGTTGGGGTACCATCTTCAGTTCCCGCTTATTTCAAACCACTCCAAGCATTCAGACACATCACTTGGCACCTAAGGAAGCTGTGCAAATCATTGGAACCAACTGGCAACACCTCTAACACAAAACACGATCACCAACTGTAAGAGGTAAGCCTGAGCTCTTCTAACTCTATGATCCATGCATTTTTTGCTGCACAATAATTTGGTCATATGTTCATAATCATGCATAAAGTGTTTACCCTCAATCAATTGCTTTGTTTACATCGTGTATGGAATTTCTGAGCCTTCATGCAAATTTTAGGGTTCTTGAGGTTTCTCTTTGATTTCTTATTCCTTGCTTAAAATAAATGAAATTAAAGACCATAGACATGATCGTGAGGTGAAAACGAGCAGATTGATATGTAGATTGCATGATATAATCAAGTATTCAGTGAGATTGGATAGAAAATGCAAATCTATAGAAACAGAGGGTGGCGCGTGTTCTTGGCATGTTCTTGGCGCCATTTTTTGAATATTTGAATATTTGAATTTTGTGATTTTATTTAATTGATTCAAAAATTAATTTCTCTCTAGTTTTTAATGATTTTGAGTTGATTCTTTTTTTAATAATTCACAAAAATGATAAAATATTTTATTTTACCAAAAAATCCTAAAAATATTAATTATTTCATATACTTGATATTTTTACAAAGAATTAATATTTTATTTATTTTTCAACATTTAAAACGTTTTTTCTCCCTTGATTTTCCAAACTTAATTGATTTCCAATCATTTTGTGGATAGAAACATGATTTTTGAAACATTGATCCAAGATCACAATTTGTTTTCACACATGTTTAACAATTTTGATCATTTTAATTGAATTTTTATTCAATTAAAATATATTTTGAAAACAAATTAGGGTTTTGATTAATTCAACCCTCATCAAACTTTTTCAAACTCTTTGGGCCTCTAATAGAGTGTAAGACCCAACCCTTTTTTTTTAAATCAAAATAATTTGGGCCTCATTGTATTGTATAAGTCCCGATACCGTTAAAATGTACGGCGCGATCGTCGCCTTTTCAAAATCATCTGGGCTTCTCCTTGAGTTATAAGACCCATCTTTATTCGTTTTTAAAACTCTTTGGGCCTCTAATAGAGTGTAAGACCCAACTCCTTTGTAAATACACCACCTTTTGGGCCTCAGCCATTGTATAAGTCCCACTGTATTTTCAAAAAACAACGGCGTGATTGTCGCCTTTTTAACAAAATCAACTGGGCCTCTCCTCGAGCTATAAGTCCCAATTCTTTTTCTTAAAACTCTTTGGGCCTCTAATAGAGTGTAATACCTAACCCCTTTTTGAAACCAAAATGATTTGGGCCTCAGATATTGTATAAGACCCACTGTGTTTTCAAAAACCTCGGCGCAATCGTCGTTGCCAAACAAATAACCCTGGGTCTCCCCTTGAGTTGTAAGCCCCATCTCTTGTACAAAAATAAATCATTGGGCCTCTAATAGAGTGTAAGACCCATTCCCTTGTACATAAAAACTTTTTGGGCCTCACGTATTGTATAAGTCCCTCTGTACAGTTTTTAAAACAACGGTGCGATCATCGTTAAAACTTGGGCCTCTCCTTGAGCTGTAAGCCCCAACAATCTCTTCAAAACACTTCCTCCTTTGATGTTGAATTCAAATATATGTTGTTATCAAAACTTTCTTTGTTGAACAACTAACCAAACAACATGGAAGCTCTACAACGGGTAAGTGTTTATCCGCTTTTATTTACCGCTTTCATATGTACATAACTGTATTGTGGGGCTGCTTCACTGTAAGTCTTCTTTCACATCCTTTTATATACTTGTCACATATCCACTGTGTAATACTAGTATAGTTATTTAGAGTTTTCCCTGGCAACTACGTCTAGAACTAGGAAAATCCATGTTGGTCACTCTTAAATACAAACAAAACTAGATCCCCCGTAGGATTCCAGATACAGTCTTCCCTCCTCTTGGGGTTAAACAATATGGAACAAAGAGAAAGGCAGTATTCTCGGTGAACCTTTTCTCAGACTGTCACCCTTAGAAATTGTCAAAGAAACTCTAACTCCCAAGAGATGATCTTTTCTCCATGAATGACATCTCTTGAGTTTCTTCCAAATCCTCGAACTTTCCTGGAATGATCTCTTCTCAGTGAATTGCATTTCATGAACTTCTCTTGGTTTGGGGACCCACAGGCTTCCTAAAAGCATCCCCGCCTCCTCTTGGGCGTTGTACAAGGACCCTTCGGCTTCTTAGAAGTTCTCATGCCTTCTCTTGGACTTAATACAAGGACCCTGACGACCTCTTAAAGGTATAAGATAGAACTTAATCATCCTTTGCTAGAGCAGTCTTTCCCGCGTCAAAACACCGACCATTGTAGGGTTAATACTCATCCCTTAATGCCCGCGCCTCCTCTTGGGCATTATACAAAAGATAAAAATCTAGCCTTGGACAGTCTAAACCTCTTGAGTCTCAAAGACATTCTCAAGTTCCTTTCAAACATACAAAAAAACACCGATCACTCTGGATCAATATCCAGCAGAAACCCTGGTCTCTCCCATGAGAGTTCCCCACACTTGGACCCGCTTCAGGATCTCCAGAATCCACAGCGGTAAGGCAGCCTCCTCTTGGGCTTTGTACAAATGATTCTCCCTAGCAGAGCTAACCTTTTCAGACTCTCTTGTTGAGTCAATCCCTTTTTTAGCCTCTGTCTTGGGCTTTGTATAAGACATATAAACCACTCTCTTGTTGAGTATAAAAGACTCTCTTGTTGAGTCAATCTCCTTTTAGCCTCAATCTTGGGCTTCGTACGAGATAGCAAAACACTCTCTTGTTGAGTATAAAAGACTCTCTTGTTGAGTCAACCCTTTTAGCCTTCGTCTTGGGCTTTGTACAAGACATATAAATCACTCTCTTGTTGAGTATAAAAGATTCTCTTGTTGAGTCAACCACTTTTAGCCTCCGTCTTGGGCTTTGTACAAGACATATAAAACACTCTCTTATTGAGTATGAAAGACTCTCTTGTTGAGTCAATCTCCTTTTAACCTCAATCTCGGGCTTCGTACGAGACAGCAAATCACTCTCTTGTTGAGTATAAAAGACTCTCTTATTGAGTCAAATAACCTTCAGACTCTCTTGTTGAGTCAATCACCTGTTCAAGACTCTCTTGTTGAGTCAACCCTTTTTAGCCTCCATCTTGGGCTTTATACAGGACAGATAAAAGTACTCTCTTGTTGAGTCAAACCCTTTCAACCTCCATCTTGGGCTTCATACAAGATATATTCTCCTTAACGGAGTCAAAATCCCTTTTAGCCTCAACCTTGGGCTTTGTATAAGACAGAAAGAACATTTTCCTCCAGAAAAGTCAAACTTCCCGCCTCCTCTTAGGCTTTGTATAAAGAAAACCCCGGTTGAGTCAGTCAACCTTTTAGCATCAAAGTTGTGCCTTGCTCACAGCATACAAACATCAACAACTCCTCTTTAGAGATGACAAATTCTCTCTCAGCCAAAACCCTTTAGCTTCACATCTTGGGCTTTGAACAAGATACAAACCACCTTCAGCTTCATGTCTTGGGCTTTGAACAAGACACCAAAACACCTCTTTCCTCCCATAGAATAGGAGGAACTACGATCGCTCTAATTTCCCTGTCTCGGGAATACGTAGGCATAAGATTGCAAAAATCTTAGTGAGCATACTAATCAAAAACCCAAAATCTCGTACCTTCAGACATCAATCGAAAAGCATCAGACCTAACATCTTAATACCTCACAGATAATCCAGACACTTGTATTCTTAAGAAAATAACCCTAAGAAGGACCCCCCTATTTTGATAGCATCTGTAAACCAACAGTTTTGACTGTTTAAACTCAGTATGCAAGCAGGGTTAATTGAAGACATCTATTTCCCTTCCTTAATCAGCTCAACAGGATAAAAAATGAATCGAACTGTAGTACCAAAGCGATAGTGATTCAAAACCACAAAAATCGCGCTACACAACCCAGAGACAACAACAAAGGACTGTGATCTCAGAGATCACATCTACGCTCGTAGTGGAGACATATGATCCTCAGTACAACATGCCTAAAGGTCGCCCCTGGGGCATGCCTATCAACTTTGTCCCTGAAGGATACATTCTGCCGGTCGCTGAAGACCCGGAAGCCATAGCAGGAACCACTCGGCCTGAAGGTTACAAACTTCGGGAAAGCGAAGACGCAAGAGTTATGACAGCAACTCCTGAAGGTTACAAACTTCGGGGCATGGAAGCACCAAGAGTCACCGCCGTAATGACTATACCATAACCCGTGGTACACACTGTCCCGGAAGGATAGATTCCACAATCAATTTATGGTGGAAACGAAGACATGTACGAAAGGATGAATGAGTTCCAGGAAAAAATTTTGGAGATGTAGAAGGAACTGCATGCCATTCGCGGTCAGGATTTATTCAGAAAGGACGCTGCAGACCTTTGTCTGGTCCCTAATGTAAAGATCCCACACAAATTCAAGGTGCCTAACTTTGAAAAATACAAGGGCTACTCTTGCCCTCAAAGTCATTTGGTGATGTATGCTCGAAAAATGTCTACTCAGACAGAAAATCAACAGCTACTGATCCATTACTTCCAAGACAGTTTAACCGGTGCCGCACTCAAATGGTACATGGGTTTAAACCGCACCAAGATCAATACTTTTAGAGATCTCGGCACTGCTTTCGTTCAGTAGTATAAATATAATCTGGACATGGCACCGGATAGGGGTTAGCTCAGAGCAATGTCGCTGAAGGACAAAGAAACTTTCAAGGAATAAGCTCAAAGACGGCGTGAAATTGCCGCCCAGATCTGTCCCCCTCTTGAGGGAAAAGAGATGACCAAGATCTTTTTGAAAACCTTGAGCTCATTCTATTACGACCGAATGGTCGCCAGTGCGCCCAGTGGCTTCACTGAAATGGTGAACATGGGAGTACGCCTTGAAGACCGAGAAGGATGATTGGTCAAAGATGTAGAGCCATCAAGCAGTACCAAAAGATACAGTAGTGCTTTCCCAAAGAAAAAAGAGCAAGATATTGGAAATATCTCTCTCAGAAAGTAAAGGCGAAGGTATCAACCAGTAGCGGCAATAACTCCTGCTATCAACCTTGCGCCATCTCCGACTTATCAACCTCAGGTTGCTCTGAGCCAACCAAGTCAACAACAATATCAGCAAAAGACGCAACAGCCTTTTCAGCAGGCTCGTCCACAGTACAAAAATAGTAATCGTACGACACGACCACCAGGGTTTGACCCTATACCGATGTTATACGCAGAACAATTTCCACTCTTACTGGCCAAAGGGAACGTCCAAACTAGGTCTCCTCTTGCAGTAACAGAAAATCAACCTTTTTGGTTCAAAGCGGATCAAACTTGCCCTTATCATTAAGGAGGACTGGGGCACAACATTGAGAACTATTTCAGTTTCAAGTCCGATGTGCAAAAGCTTGTTAGGAACAAGATCTTATCTTTCAAAGATACTAACCCGAATGTTTAGACGAACCCATTGCCTCAACATGAGAAGACTGCCGTAAATTTAATAGAGGAAGAATTTAGCTGTAGTTATCAAATTCACGATGTACTCCTATTAGAAACCAATCTGGTCAGGATGCATTGCAGACAGAGCGGGTACGGTCATGTACCGCCTCACAATTATCACCAGTGTGATATCTGCTCAAAGAATAATCAAGGGTGTTCCGTAGTGCAATAAGCTCTACAAGAACAAATGGATCTCGGATGGATCCAAGATCACTGAATCCGGGAAGTCAACATGGCCCATGCACATCCCAACATTGTTCAGTACCATGACGTCTGCATAATGAACGTCAACTTAGTGGCGATGCATTAAAGGCAAAGTCAATATCATAATCTGCCACAGCACGATTACAATACCTATCTGATTTGCTCAATAAGCAATCAGGGATGCTCTTTTGTACAAGAGGCCCTTCAACGTCAGATGGATCCAAGACTATCAGGAGAGAAATAACCATCAAGTCAATATGGTTCAGATCTTTGACATATGCTTGATGAATACCAGTCTGGTAGAACTACATGCTAAGCAAGTAAGGCTTGGCTTTCTGACTTCACATGATTATCAAGACTGTGAAGAGTGTCGTGAGAACGACCAAGGATGTGCACTTGTCCAAAGAACACTTCAACATTTGTTGGACCACTGGTGGCTTCCAATCTACTTGGATGAAGCTACACAGCAGATTAATACGACTGACGGGAATCCTGATAGGCATCAAAGTCAGGATGTCCGCTCGATAGAAACAGATCTAGTAAAGTTACACTGCATACAAAGCGGGTGTGGCCGGGTGCCACCACGTAAGTATGAGCACTATAGAGTTTGTTTAGAGAACAACCAAGGATGCTACTTCGTACGAGCGGCTCTTCAAAGTCAGTTGGACCAAAAAGAGATTCGACCATGTTCAAGTTCTGGTTCGATCAACGTGATACAAGACTATCTCCATGATCAAAGCAAAGACATTGTCATAATCTCCGATCATGGGAGGACCAAAGACGTATGTGCCATAATCCCTCTACTCCATAAATCAAGACTCCCTCTTGATAGTAGAAAGATTCTCAACCTCGAACCAATTGAGGCTGCCTACGATGGTCAGAAAAATCAAAAGGCTCCTGTGGATATCAATCTGCCATGACCAATACCGTACAAATTCGATAAGGCTATCCCTTACAAGTACGGTGCAACTACTATTGAAAATGGGAAGGAAACTCCAGTACCCTCCATCGTAAACATTGCAGACATCAGTCGAGTCACACAGAACAGTCGGATCTTCAATAGAGAAGTTGGAGAACCTGCTAAAGAAAAGGAACCTCAGACAAGGGTTCCAAATCAGCAAATCGGGCAATCCAGTAATCCCAAACTTACAAAGAACAACGATGAGATGCTGAAGCTCATCCAGAAAAGCGAGTACAACATTGTGGACCAACTGTTGCAAACTCCATCTAGAATCTCTGTATTATCTCTCCTACTTAGTTCTGAAGCTCACAGGGAAGCTCTGCAGAAAGTCTTAGCGCACGCTTTTGTGGAACAAGATGTAACAGTAGGACAGTTTGACAGCATTATTTCCAACATCACTTCAGGCAACAACTTAGGATTCAGTGATGAAGAGCTGCCAGAAGAAGGAAAAAATCATAATATAGCACTTAACATCACTGTCAACTACCAAGACGATGCTTTAGCTAGCGTACTGGTAGACACAGACTCATCTTTGAATGTTATGCCAAAATCAACTCTGATACGACTATCCTTTCAAGGAGCTCCGATGAGAAGCAGTGAGATCAACGTCAAAGCCTTTGACGGATCCAGAAAAACAGTTATCGGCGAAGTTGATCTTCCCATAACCATCGGTCCTCACACTTTCCAAGTCACTTTCCAGGTCATGGACATCCGGGCAGCATACAACTGTTTATTAGGAAGACCTTGGATACACGAAGCTGGGGCAGTCACTTCGACACTTCACCAGAAGCTGAAGTTCGTCAAGAATGACAAGTTAGTCACAGTATGCGGAGAGAAGGCCTTAATAGTGAGCAACTTATCATTATTCTCCTGTGTAGAACCCGAGGAAGTTGTTGGAACCCAGCTTCAAGCACTCTCGGTGAGCAATGAGAATCGACCGGAAAAAGGAATGTCAATTTCCTCATACAAGGACGCTCTCGAAGTGATCAAGAATAGCGACGTAAAGGGATGGGGACAGATTGTCATTCCTACTGATAACAAGACAAAGAAAGGTCTTGGTTTCTCTTCAACCTGTACCCAGACTGCCAAGAAGGATAAATGTTTTCATCCCATTTAGGACTTCTTCCACAGTGGAGGCTTTCTCCACCCAATGTCTCAAGAAGTACACACTATTAATGAGAGTGACTCCTCCGATATAGATGAGGAATGGAAATCTTACCTCAACAAGGACGGTTATATGTCTCAGGAAGAAACACATATGCCATTCTATTTTCCCAAACAGAGTCCGAGATATATACCAAGATCAGACATTACGATGATGTACGGAGATTGTGATTCTGAGGGATGTCGTGCTCCACCAAACTCATTAGAAGACGATTCGATGAAAGACAACTTCTACACGACTATTATGATCCCCTGGATGACTTGCCTATCTGGCAGCTGTACCCTGAAGACTTGGGGCAAAAAAGTCAGCCCAACGATGAGCAATATTGAAAAGAATACCTGCGTCCCCACCGAGTCATGGGATCATTACTCAGGACATTCCAAAGATATCCAGCACAACGATGAATCTGCAAAGATTGAAGGACAAGAGTTCATCAACTATGCTTTTCCTAAGGTCAACGTCATCGAGGAAGATGACTCCTCCAATCCCACAGAAGTATGGGACACCTTAGGACAGCCTAGTGGCAAGTACGACTTCTTGGTCAAGTACACAGCTCTTGAAAGCTCTTGCATCAGATACGAGGAAATCCAACCAACTCGATGGGGAGATCCCCTCGAGAGTGAGAACATTAAGAAAGACACAACAGAAGAGTTCGTTTATGACAACTCTGCCTGGGAGAAAGACTCCAATGATCCTGCTTCGCTAGAAATCAGTGTCATTTCTGAGGACAAACCAAGAAAGAAGTTACCAGACTTTGTGTTTCACCGAGGAGTTCGTCGCCAATGGGTTGTTGTCGATGTCCCGAAAGTCATCCATAAGTCTAAGTAATTGTCGTCTTTCTTTTAACCTTTCACCCTGCCCAGGTGAAACATATGTTTTTATAGGACTCACTTTTCTCTAAATGTCCTTCTTCGCTTCGACCAAAGCGACAGAGTTTTGTTTTATAGGGCTGTAGTTTCAAGAATTGACAAATCATAAATAATAACGTCGTTCTGTCATTCCCGCATTTATTGCTGTTTTCACTTTTCCTTTTTCAGAAAATGGTAATCCTAAAACAACCAAAAAGAAAAATAAAACAAGCATTTTTTGGAAAATACATTGCATACACGCTTGCATTCTCTCTATCTCTTCTAAAAAACAAATCATCACGTCATGCAGATTGCTTGTTTTAAACCCCGTTGAAACATACGATCCAATGCCTTCTCCCAACTTTGAATTCCCGGTATTTGAAGCTGAAGAAGAAGAGGACAAAGAAATTCTAGAAGAGATCTCCCAACTACTCAAATAAGAGGAAAGGTCTATTGAACCCCACAAAGAGCCGTTGGAAACGGTGAATTTGGGTTCAGAGGAAGAGCGGAAAGAAGTCAAGATTGGGGCACTGCTCAATCTAACTGTCAGAGAAGACTTGATAGAACTTCTCAAAGAGTTTCCAGATGTGTTTGCTTAGTCCTATCAGGACATGCCAGGGTTAGATACCAGCATCGTGGAGCATCATTTACCGTTAAAATTAGAATGTCCGCCAGTGAAACAAAGGCTGAGAAGAACTCATCCAGATATGGCTATCAAAATTAAGGAGGAAGTGTAGAAACATATTGATGCATGTTTCCTTGCCACCTCAGAATATCCTCAATGGCTAGCTAACATAGTGCCGGTTCTGAAAAAGGACAGAAAAGTCAGAATGTGTGTAGACTACAGGGATCTGAACAAAGCAAGTCCAAAGGATGACTTTCTCTTACCACACATAGACATGCTGGTAGACAGTACTACAAAGTTCAAAGTCTATGGGTAGATTCTCGGGCTATAATCAAATCAAAATGGCGCCGGAAGATATGGAGAAAACTTCATTCATCGTCAGCCAAAAAGGAATTGAGGTTGATTCTGAGAAGGTCAAGGCCATTCGAGAAATGCCTTCGCCAAAGACTGAAAAACAGGTCAGAGAATTTTTGGGACGTCTGAATTACATCTCAAGATTCATATCCCTTATGACCGTGACATGCGTGCCAATCTTCAAACTACTCATAAAGAATCAAAGCTGCGTATGGACAGAAGATTGTCAAAAAGCTTTCGACAGTATCAAAGAATATATGTTGAATCCACCAATCCTGTCACCCCTAGTGGAGGGAATACCACTGATCATCTACCTAACAGTCTTGGAAGACTCCATGGGTTGTGTACTTGGCCAACAAGACAAAACCAAAAGAAAAGAGTCTGCCATCTACTATTTAAGCAAGAAATTTATCGACTGTGAAACTCTGTACACTATGCTCGAGAAAACTTGTTGTGCTTTAACTTGGGCAGCCAAACGCCTTCGCCAGTACATGATTTGTCACACTACTTGGTTAATCTCCGAAATGGATCCAATCAAGTATGTCTTTGAAAAGCCTGCTCTCACGAGAAGGATCGCCAGTTGGCAGATGTTGTTATCGGAATATGACATTGAGTACCATGCTCAGAAAGCCGTCAAAGGGAGTATTTTAGTCGATCATGTACTATCGAGTACCATTATCAAAGGGAGTATTTTAGCCGATCGAGTACCATTATCAGTAGGATTTGACTTCCCAGACGAAGATGTCATGTACTTGAAAATGAAAGATTGCGATGAACCGCTACCCAGTGAAGGGCCAGAACCAGGTTCCTAATGGGGATTAATTTTTGACGGAGCTGTCAACAATTATGGAAACGGAATTGGGGCAATCATCGTAACACCTCAAGGTACCCATATTCCTTTCACCGCCCGACTGACTTTCAAATGTACAAACAATGAGGCCGAATACGAAGCTTGTATCATGGGTCTCGAAGAAGTAATTGACTTAAGGATAAAGAAATTGGATGTGTATAGAGACTCAACCCTGGTTATCAATCCGATCAAAGGAGAGTGGAACACATACCAATCAAGACTGATTCCATAAAAAGATTACGTGAGGAGGTTGTTACTCTTCTTCAACAGAATCGAGTTTCATCACATCCCTCGTGAAGAAAATCACATGGCTGATGCATTAGCCACACTCTCTTCCACGATTAGTGTAGGTCAATGGAACGACGTACCTAAGATTGACATAATGCGCCTAGAATGGCCCGCTTATATCTTCGCGATCGAAGCAATCATAGACGACAGACCTTGGTATCACGATATCAAATGCTTCATTCAAAAGTAAGAGAACCCACTTGGGGCATCAAGAAAAGACAGGAAGACTCTCAGAAGACTAGTAGGCAACTTCTTCCTGATTGGTGATACACTCTATAAGAGAAACCTCGACATGGTTTTGCTCCGATGCGTAGACAGACCAGAAGCAAACATGCTGAAGAAAGAAATTCATGAAGGATCCTTTGGCACTCATTCTAATGGACATACAATGGCAAGGAAAATCCTAAGAGCAGGATATTATTGGATGACAATGGAATCCGATTGCTACAAGTACATGAGGAGATGTCACAAATGTCAGATATACGCAGATAAGATCCATGTACCTCCAACGCATCTCAAAGTTATTTCTTCTCTGTGGCCTTTTTCTATATGGGGAATCGACATGATTGGCATGATTGAACCCAAAGCTTCAAACGGGCATCGGTTCATCCTGGTAGCCATTGACTACTTCACCAAGTAGGTCGAAGCAGCATCATACACCAATGTAACCCGACAAGTGGTAGTCTGATTTATCAAGAACAACCTCATCTGCCGTTATGGTGTTCCGAGCAAGATCATTACTGAAAATGGATCTAACTTGAACAACAAGATAATGAAAGAGTTGTGACCCGAGTTCAAGATCGAACACCATAACGCATCTCCCTACCGGCCTAAGATGAACGGATCGGTAGAAGCGGCTAACAAGAATATCAAGAAGATATTTCAAAAGATGGTTGTAACCTACAAAGACTGGCACACGATGCTACCCTTTGATCTTCACGGTTATCGTACATTTGTCCGCACTTCAACAGGGTTAACCCCTTTCTTTCTATTATATGGCATGGAGGCAGTGCTCCCCATAGAAGTAGAGATCCCATCAATCCAGGTATTGATGGAAGCCAAGCTAACAGAGGCTGAATGGTGTCAAAGTCGACACGATGAGCTGAATCTGATCAAAGAAAAGCGAATAACGGCTCTATGCCATGGTCAGTTGTATCAGCAAAGAATGAAGAAAGTGTTAGACAAAAAGGTCCGACCCCGTGTCTTCAGAAAAGGAGACCTCGTGCTCAAGAAGATACAATCATTCCTCATTGATTCCCAGGGAAAATGGACTCCGAATTATGATGGCCCATATGTGGTCAAGAAAGCCTTCTCAGGCGGCGCCTTAAGACTCGCAACCATGGATAGAGAAGAGTTTACCTACCCGACGAATGTTGACGTAGTCAAGAAATACTTCGCCTAAATAAAAAAAAACGTCTCGGTGGATTGAAAACCCAAAAGGGCGGTCCAGGAAAAAATTAAAGACATAATCAAAAATCATCCCGGTGGATTGGAAATCTCAAAAGACAATCCGGGTAAAAGTTAGGGATTCATGGCAAGTAACTACGTCCGACAAGGTTAAATCCCCAGCAGTAACACTATTTGTCGACAAACTTCCAATCAAGGTCACCTTCGACAGAAGCCCAAAATGACCAGAATTCAAAGTTGGTAGAAGGATAACGGTTGTTATGTTTCAATGTAGCCCCTTTTCCTGTAAATTACCATTTTCTAAACTTTGTAAAAACTCTATGGTATCACGCGCTTGCCTGATTTCCATCCTATCAATAAAATTTGAGCCTAATGCTTTTGTTTACAACTCTCATTTATTTTTACTTTATAGAATGACGTTTTAACATGATCAACGATTCTTGAAATAAAACAAAAATGAATTTACTTGTAAAACTTTTCTTCTGCTTTTAAAATAAAGATGGCATATCATGTTGACTGTGAACTTCAAAAAGAACATCGATAGCTTCTCCAGAGGCGATTGAACCTTAAAGTACAAAATCAAAGTACTCCTTCTAAACCAGTGCACTTGAGTGAAGGATCAACTGTTTCAGATGCCATGTTTCATTTAATATTCCCGGTAGGGTTCTTACCTCTTAAGACCGATTGAACAATTCTTCCTCCCCACAGGGACCGCCTCTCCTAAGCAAGGCAGGATTTCTATTTTGAACCAGTGATACTTTTCATCCCCCGCCCTGGCCAAGTATCCATTCGTGTTCATCTATTAGTCTGTATGTCGCGTCAGTTTTGTCAGCATAAACATACATACATCATGCATTATTGATTCATATTCATATTCATATTGCATTACTATCACTCTGGTCATATTCATCCCCAAGTGATAAAATTCCTCTTATCAATCGAGTTATCAGTTCTTTCCTCGTCAGGAAATGTTTTGTCTGAGCAATCTCTCCCCTAGTTTATTTCTGGATTGGAGAGGGTCCTCGACCACTTTGATAACTTGAACCTCTAGAAGGTAAGAAGACGTTCAACAGACACCTTTCGAACATCACTCTTCACCATTGAAGATGATATTTTTGTTTTCCCGGATTAAAGAAAATTCCCAGAGAAAGCCTCTCAACCAAAGACTCTCAGCAACACATTGGTTTTTCTCCCAAGAAAGTTAATGTTAATGAAGTCATCAGCACCTCCAAATTGGATCACATCATATGGCATTTCTCCGAGAAGATCTCAAAGAAAAGTATGATGTAATGTCCCCGAGCGAAAAATAGTCTCTCAAGAGACTCGTTTTCCCCAGTAGTGTCAGCAAATGGCGTCTCCAACAGAGAAGTTTGCACACCTCTACAGCTTAGACGAGTGGTTACCCCCAGCAAGCCTGACCTCAACTCTTTTCCATCAAATGGCGTCTCCCCAGTAGAAAACTCGGCGAGAAGTTTGATGAAAACTACTACACATAGCATCCCTTGTCAAGGAAGGAACTCGACAAGAAGAAACTGAGACCAGTTTCGTGGCTAAAGACCAAGGATCGAGGGGAAATTTATTTCTTCAAGAAACTTAGACCAGTTGCGTGGCTATAGACCAAGGATCGAGGGGAGGTTTATTACAAAAAAGAAACTAAGACCAGTTCCATGGCTAAAGACCAGGATCGAGGGGAAGTTTATTTCAGAAACTGAGACCAGTTCCGTAGCTGAAGACCAGGATCGAGGGGAAGTTTCACCCTTTTCTAAGTATACTTACTTAACAAAAAAAGATGGATAAGCAAACTGCCATTCATAACCACCGTCAAAATTTCGTGTATTCCGATAATTAATCCTCTTGCACCCTGAATGTCCGAATATCTTCGCCATTCACACCTTCGGGTCCAAGAAGATTAAATAGGGGCATCTTTCATACCCCAAATTTTGACCACCAAGATTTCCCATCATTGTGCAAACCATTGCCACAATATAGATGTACCTTCATACCTCACCAATCTCCTCAAAGATGGTTGAGCATTCACCACAATCAAGAATTAGGGTTTGGGCCCTCTCAAAGTACTTAGACAAAAGATCAATCAAGAAATGACATGATCTTTAACTTGTCTAACCTCTTAAACATCCACAAAGGATCAAGAGGACCCTCACATAAAAAATAAGCACACAGTTGTGGCATTCCAAGTGAAAGGAGCCTCGAAACACCTGATATCACCAAATTAGGGTTTTGGACGACTAGGACCTCCAGAGTGAGATTTTCACAAGGGAATGAGCCAAGACTTCAAAACATGACTCAATATACTCAAAGTAATCCTAGGAATCCATTTGCAAAGTTAAATTACCCTCAGAGGATGCATTCCTCAAAAGTCGGGATTTAGGGTTTTTACGCGCCGAACCGCTCCGGAGCCAAAAGTCAAAACATGACTTTTTTGGCAAAAATGATCATTATGACTCATATTTTCATAAAATATAACTTATAATGTCATTTGAACAAGAATTGATCAAGAAATCATGATAACTTGTAAAAGGGGTAACCTTGAAAAATTGAAAAAATTTCTAAGTTACTAAGTTTGGATGGTTTTGGTACCAACTTCCAAAGGCCATCACTTCTGATCTAGACAGCCATTTTAAATGATCCAAAGCCTGATTTGAAGGTCTTACTACATTCTACAAAAGCTTTAACTACATGAAACTCTGATTCTTCATGGATTTTTAGTTATGGATGGATCAAAATGGTGAAAAATCAAGAACATAACACTTAGTGCAAAACTGTCAAAGTGTCAGCTTTGGGCATCAAAGTTCATGAGGTTTTTTCAATTGGATTCAGATAGTTTCAAGACCAACTATGATCACACATGAATTGTACCATATGAGGGCTTTCTAAAAAGCAAAAGAGCTTTCCATAACTCCATTTGAGCAAGGAGATATGACCCCCTCAAAATCACCATTTCCAACTGTCTTGTACAAGACAGAATTTTGCATTTTTGCTCGATTTGGCAAAATCAGACAAGTACAAAACTTGTCATCCATTTGGACAGGGGATAACATCAAAGAGAAATGATCTGATCCATAAGCCTCTCAAGTCCAAGGATCTACATGTAGCCATAAATGCCCTAAAAGGGCTAAAAAGCTCAAAGACTCCAATTTTGTTTCAATGCATTCAATAGATTCACAAGGTGGCAAGCATCAAGACATTGCTAACTGAATTGAGTCAAGATTCAGCTCTGAACCAAAGGACTCATAGCCTGTGCCCTAACCTCAAGTCAATGGCTAGAGGAGACTTGAGATTCCTTTTTATCAACATTGGACAAGGGACTGTCCAAGCCTCCATTCAATATTGATGCCAAAACAAACTTGTTGCACTATAAATAGACATCAATTGTGATCAATTTGAGTACACCAAAGCACCCAAACTGATGCTTTACTCAAAATCTCTCTTTCACTCCAAAAATGCCTTCATTTGCAAGTCACTACCGAATTTTGCATTAGGAAGCCATTCCATCATAACCAATTGATCTAACACCTTCCATATATCATATATGAGCTGATCAAACACCTCTTACACCTCTGAAACATCAAGATCATCATCTTTATTTCTCACTTGGACCAGTTGCAGTCAGAGTTGAGCCAACCTATCCAGAGAGTTTCAAAATATCCTGAAGGTTGCAACACGATCCTTGAGACTCAAGGAAGCTAACCAGGCCATTGTTTCACTTCTGTAACACCTCTACCATTAAAATCGAATCCTTCTTGCAGAGGTAAGCCTTAAACTTTCCAACTCAATGAATCATGCATCATAAACATGTGTTCAAATTACCATTGTGTTTCTGAATGTTTGTAGATCATTTTCCCTCAATCAATTGTTGTTTATCTTATGTGTATGTGATTTCATTGAGTTCTTGCACATTTTAGGGTTCATCTAGTTATAGTGTAATATCTTTTGTTACACTTAGTTAAAATGAAATTGAATAAAGCCATTGTATTCTTTGTTTAAAAATGCACGATTTTCATCTTTATATCATGTGAAATGGTTGAGAAATGAGGGAGATAGAATGCTTCACGTAAGCTTGCCCAAGGAAGAAGATGGCCATGGCGCCATTATTCAGAAATCAAACTAGTTTTAGTATATATTATTTCCTTGCCACTATATATTTGAATTGGCATTGCGCCCAAGCGGTTGATCAGATGGTTTTGTGTGTGTAGCGAGCAAAGGGTCTGGGGTTCGAATCCCCATCGCCCCAGACCTTTTGGTTTTATTTTTTTTTAACCATTTCAAAAGGATTTTTCACATATTATCTACTCTATTCTCTATCACCAGCACACGCTGGCTCAGTTGGCAAGGGTGTGTTTTGTGAGTTAGAGGGCGAGAGATCGTGGGTTCAATCCCCACCCATGACCAAATTTTTTTATCACTTGTCTATTTTCATTTTCTTTTTCACATTATTTTCTTAAATGATTTGAAAAATTAATTTCTCTTTGAGTTTTTATGTTTTTGAATTAATTCTTTTTTTCAAAATTCATGAGAAATGTTAAAATATTTTATTCTACAAAAATTTCACAAAAAATATTATTTATTTTATATATTTAATATTTTCATAAGGAATTTATTTTTATTTGTTTTTAAACATTTGAAAATAATTTCTTTCTCTTGATTTTAAATTCAAATGAGTTTTAAATCATTCTAGGGGTAAAACATGATTTTTCAAACTTTGATCCTAGATCATAATTTGTTTTTCACATATGTTTGGCAATTTTGATCATTTTAATTGAATTTTTATTTAATTAAAATGCCTTTTTGAAAATCAAATTAAGGTTTTGATTATTTTCACCCTCACAAACATCTTTTTCAAACACTTTGGGCCTCTTGATAGAGTGTAAGTACCATCCCTTTGCAAATAAATCATTCTGGGCCTCAGTCATTGTATAAGTCCCAATGCGTTTTAAAAATCTCTGCGTGATCGCCGTTTTCAAAACAATTTTCACTTAGGCCTCCCCTTGAGTTGTAAGTCCTATTTTTCTTCTTTTTTCAAACACTTTTGGGCATATAATAGAGTGTATGACCCACCCCCCCCCCTTGTACATAAATAAATTTTGGGCCTCAGTCATTGTATAAGTCCCGGTACAATTTTCAGAACAACGGTGCGATCACTGTTATTTTTGGGCCTCTCCTTGAGTATAAGTCCCGATCTTCTCTTTTAAAACAACTTTCCCCTTTGATTTAGATTCAACTTCATAGTTGTTATCAAAACTTTCTATAATTTCTTGAACAACTAACCATACAGTTGTTACAATGGAAGCTTACTCACCTGTAAGTTTTAAAACAGCTTTCTTTTACATACTTGTATATATATATATATATATATATATATATATATATATATATATATATATATATATATATATATATATATATATATATATATATATATATATATATATATTTGTTTGTAATGCTGGAAGCTTGCTCACTTGTAAGTCCTCCTACCCTCTTTTACATACTTGTATATATTTCATATGTATATATATGCCTGTATATTATCTGCTTAGAGTTTTCCCCGACAATTAGGTCTAGGAATAGATCAAACCAGTTTGTCACTCTTTCAACACAGTCAAAACTAGTTCCCCATAGGAAATTCCAGATACAGTCTTGCCTCCTCTTGGGCTTATACAATATGGAACAGAGAAAGGCATTATTCTTGGTGAAACTTTTCTCAAGACTGTCACTACTATAAATTTGTCTAAGAAATTCATTTCCCCCAGAGAGGATTAATTCCTGGTGAAACCTCTCTTGAATTTCTTCAAACCCTAGAACTGTTCACTAAAGAAAGGATTATTCCCGGTGAAACCTTTCTTGAACTTTTCTTAGGTTTGGACCCACAGGCTTCCTAAAAGTATCCCCAGCCTCCTCTTGGGCTTTGTACAAGGACCCTCAGGCTTCTTAAAAGTTCTCATGCCTCCTCTTGGGCTTAGTACAAGGACCCAAAGACCTCTTACATGTATAGGACAGAACCTAGGCATCCTTTGTTAGAGCAGTCTTTCCAAAGAGTCAAAGCCTCAGATAATTTAGGGTTGATTCTCATCCCTTAAAAAACCAGCCTCCTCTTGGGCATCATACAAAGATAAACCTCTTCATACCAGTAGACTTGGACAGTCTCATCTCCTTTTAGATCTCAAAGAAACCCTCAAGTTTCCTAAAAGCACAGGGTAAACCCTGATCATCTCATCCATCACCAACAAAGTTAAAACCTCCACAGGTTTCAAAACTCAATCTCTAAAATCCTCACTTTAAATTTCCCCAACTAGGATCAAATCACTATCAATAAACCTTTATCAGAACCTCAAGGCATCTGATATTTCAACTCTTCTGTAATCCTCAGCAAGAGTTGATTCCTCAATATGGACCTGCCTTTGGACCTCAATAATCCTCAGCTAAAGCTAGCCTCCTCTTAGGCTTTATATAAGGAATTTCCCCAACCAGCCTCCTCTTAGGCTTTGTATAATGATCATCCCTTAGCACCCTTCAGCCTCAATCTTGGGCTTTGTACGAGACACCCACATAAAACACTCTCTTGTTGAGTCAGTATTATTCAGCCTCAATCTTGGGCTTTGTACAAGACACCTATAAATATTCTCTAGCTGAGTCAGTTAACCTCTTTAGCCTCAATCTTGGGCTTTGTACAAGACACAAATAAAATCTCCCCAGTGGAGTCAATTCCCTTTTAGCCTTAATCTTGGGCTTTGTACAAGACAGATAAAACCTCTCACCAGTAGAGTCTGTTTCCCATTTTAGCCTCAACCATGGGCTTTGTATAAAACACATACAAATATTCCTCAGTGGAGTCAAAAACCCCTTTTTAGCCTCAATCTTGGGCTTTGTACAAGACAGACAAAATATTTTCCCCGGAAAAGTCAACTTTCAGCCTCCTCTTAGGCTTTGTATAATGATTTCCCCAAAAGAGTCAGTCTCTTTTCAGCCTCAATCTTGGGCTTTGTACAAGATAGATATAAAATTCCCTAAATAGAGTCAACCTTTTAGCTTCAACCTTGGGCTTTGATCAAGGTACACAAAAAATCAAAATCCCCTCAGAGGAAATAAAAAACTCTATGTAGGAAGACATTTCTCTATACAATCACACATCAAAACAGACATTCAAAACAAACCTTAATCCCAGATAACTGCTAGGGATGGAAATAGGCCAGGCCGATAACAGGGCCCTACAAGCTAGCCTACACAGGCTCAGGCCAAGCCAAGTTTTTTTTTAAATAGAAAAGGCTTAGGATTTTTTATAAGCCTATTTAGTTAAAAAGGCTAGGCCTCAGGCCATTAAAAAGCCTTTTAAACCTAACAGGCCGACCTATTTAAATAAATAAAAATAAGTTTTTTATTATTATTATGTTATGTTTTGTACTTTGAGTTATAATACATAAATAAAAATTGGTTATCTTGAAGAACTTATGAAAATAAGATGAAAAAACCTTATGAACAATGTTATAAGTTGTTTTCATAAGTTATCTTAAACAAATAGTCTCACAAAGCTTATGCTAATAGGTAAGTTAAAATAAATCAATGCAAACAAACTTTTAGTCTCATTGGTTTTTTAGTTTGTTAGGCTATTGAAACAATATTTTAATTGCTTATTTACATATATCTAAAATAATAGGCTTTTATGTAGTCTAACAGGCTAACCAGGTCTTAGAAAAGGCCAGACTCAAGCCTAAAAATAAGCCTATGACAGGCTACAAGCTAGGCTTAGGCTTCAGTTTTTTTCGCAGGCCAGGCTTAGGCTTGGCAAAGTGTTGCGGTGAAAATCGGATAACAAATTATTAATTAATTTGCATCATTTTCTTTTACAACCGACTTTGATTTATCCAAAGGAAAGGTTCAAGATCGTTAGAAAAACCTAAAAGGGAAGATCTAAGGTTCGGGGTTGGTTACGTCTAGGGAAGGTATTAGCACCCTAAACGTCCGTAGGAGCCTCTTGTTAATGTTGTCTTATGTTTGCGAAAGGTTCTATGCTAAAGGTTAGTTAGCAGGGGAAGTGATAAATTCATTATGATGAATATCACTAAGAGTTGAGGAACTCTCTCCTAAAGCTAGTTGTAATTTCTATGGCTCTGATGAGGCCAAGAAACAAAGTTTCTTCCTAAGAGGTTACCTAGGTTAAGATGGGGGCTATGACTTTAAGAGTCAATGTGTTTAACCTTCCTTTGGAATAGGGGGAAAGACAATAGTTGTAAAGATTCTAAAAGATAACAAGATATAATGCAAAACGATAATACAATCATACATGAATTAAGATAATGATATGAGATAAAATAAAAATGTCAATGCAAAGTGAGAATTTAAACATGTTAGACAAAGATTAAATGTGAAATAAAATAGAAATAGTCTCGTCTTAATCATGATTTAATCGAGAAATCGATAATCGATGATTCTTGACCTTCATCGACTAAATAGGTGAATAAAATTTAAATAAAGAGAAAATGGTCTCATGTTGATCAAGGTTTTGTCAACTCAATGAAATCAACCAAACCATGAGGTTTATTATGTCATCGACCAAAATAAAGAAAGCGGAATCGAAATAAAAACGGTCTCGTCTAAATTAAGAATTAATCGAGAAATCGATAATCTTAATATTTGACTTTCATTGACCACCAAAAGCGAATAAACAGTAGCCTCACATTTATCAAGACTTTATTGATTCGAAATGATCAAAGTCAAGATTCGTGTAGTGTCATTGGCCTAAATAAAGATTATGAAACAAAACAAGGTTGATCTCGTTTAAATCAGGATTTAATCGACAAATCGATAATATTGGATTTTTAACTTTCATCGACCAAAATAGAATCGGGATAAAAGACAAGTCGGTCTCGTTTAAATCAAGATCTAATCGATAAATCGATAATCTTGGATTTTAACTTTCATCGACCAAAATAAAATAAAAACCAAATTAGTCTCGTTTAAATCAAGATCTAATCGATAATCTTAGATTTCTAACTTCATCGACCAAAATAAGATAAAAACCAAATTAGTCTCGTTTAAATCAAGATCTAATCGATAAATCGATAATCTTAGATTTCTAACTTCATTGACCAAAATAAGATATAAACCAAATTGGTCTCGTTTAAATCAAGATTTAATCGATAAATCGATAATCTTGGATTTTAACTTTCATCGACCAAAATAAAATAAAAACCAAATTGGTCTCGTTTAAATCAAGATTTAATCGATAAATCGATAATCTTAGATTTCTAACTTCATCGACCAAAATAAAACAAAAACCAAATTAGTCTCGTTTAAATCAAGATTTAATTGATAAATCGATAATCTTAGATTTCTAACTTCATCGACCAAAATAAGATAAAAACCAAATTAGTCTCGTTTAAATCAAGATTTAATCGATAAATCGACAATCTTAGATTTCTAACTTCATCGACCAAAATAAAATAAAAACCAAATTGGTCTCGTTTAAATCAAGATATAATCGATAAATCGATATTCTTAGATTTTTAACTTTCATCGACCAAAAAGATGAAAATAGAAAGTGGCCTCCTACAAATCTAGACTTTTAGTGATTTTGAAATAATCAACTAAGTCAAAATTTATGTGAAATCATTGGCCAAAATGGTTAAAATAAAATGAATTACTATAAATAAAATTAGAAAGAAAAGCATAGAAAAACTAGAGATCCAAAAAAAACTTGTAAAAAGGTTAATAAAATGAACATAACTTTCTTAAAAAAAAAGAAGGGGGTGCGCTGATTTAGAAGGGTGTGTATAAAAAAAGAATGGGATCACTTGGGCTGTGGACCCATCACCCACTCTCACGCCAAAGCGCGGTAGCACGCAAAATGAGCTGGGTGACAGCAGCTGAGGGAGGGGAATGGGGGAAACATGCAACTCTACCATGGAGTAAGGTGTGAAGCTTTAAGCATGAGTGATAACAATCGAGGACTAGCAAGAGAAATACCAAACACTCGGCAACAACTCATAAATAAAGGTCAAAAAGGTAATCAACAAGCATCAAGAATAAACCAAAATAAAATCGAGAGTAGCCGAGTTTAACCAAATTCTAATTAAATCAAAATCCAATTAAAAGTTTGTTAACTAATTAAACTAAACCTAATTG
Source organism: Lathyrus tuberosus (assembly GCA_022829125.1). NCBI lineage: Eukaryota > Viridiplantae > Streptophyta > Magnoliopsida > Fabales > Fabaceae > Lathyrus > Lathyrus tuberosus. The sequence continues at coordinate 2,386,472 of JALAZF010000435.1, forward strand.
AAACTAATTAACAACATTAAAATCTTATTAGAATCTAATTAAAACTAATTTACTAAATAAACTAGACTTAATTACAAACTAATTAAAATAAAACCTAGTTAAATCTAAACTTATTAATTAAAACCAAATCTATTTAATTAAAATAAAATGTAGCAAAAACTAAACTTATTAGCTAATACCTAAACTAAAAAACTAAATTAACCTAATTCTAATGAAAATGCAGAAGAAGAACTAATGGGCCAGGAATGAAACAGGCCACGGGCTTATCAAGTGGGTCGGGTGACCCGGTTCGGCCATGTTCAAAAGGAAAAAAAGTTAGAAAACTCTACTGGCCTTATTTCACTCACGCACGACCAAGTGAAGAAGTGGAAAACTGAAGATCAAAAGCATGATTCAGCAGAAATTAGAGGTGAGCGCCTCAACATACGATCAAGAAAAAAAACCAGAATACCAATAATACGTAAACGAAAACGTACTCTTTAAAACGCTCCAAAGTTCGAAGCGTTTCACAAACTCTCGATCACGGCAGCTCCTCTTCCTTCCTCTTTTGTGGCGACGAATGGTTGGGAAGTGGCGATGGTGTTCCTCAATCCTTCTCCTTCGCGTCTCTGCTCGCGGTAACTTTCTTCGTTCTCGATCAACTTATTCGCACGGTTCCGGTTAGTATCAATTCTTCGTCAGTTTAGTTTCTGTTTCACCCAAAATTTCTCTTCTTCTCAATCTCTGATTCGGTTGGTGTTCGATTGGGTATGTTTTGGGAAATTTGAAGGAGGATGAAGGTGGTTGAAGGAAGCCAGTTTGAAGGTATGGGTTTGTGTGGTTTTGAGTGTCAAGTGGTGTTGCTGGATTGTGAGTTGATGGGAATGGAATAGGTTTTATTTTTGGTTTTGAGGAATGAGGATTGGGGTCAGGTTCAGATGAAAAACTGGAGATTAAAGAAGAAGAAGGTTGGTTCGCTAATGGTTGAAGAATGAAGATAGAAGGGTTGAATTCAAGGTATCATGCAGCGTTGGGTAATGAGCTGGTTGTAATTATTTGTAACTTACTAGGTCTTGCTTTAATCTCATTACTTATGCGTACAAATCAAGAACAGAGTCATCCGTGTTGTTCACGAAATCAGACGTGGGGGCTCGGCGGCGACAATTTACAGGTACTCGCTTTGTCTCCTTTCCTTTTGCTTCTCTTTTTCCTTTTTCTTCTTCTTGCTTTCTCTTCTCTTTTCTGAGTTATCTTGGGTTTGATTTGTTTGAACTGGTCTCTACTGAGAACACTCCTCCTCCCCTTTCTGTTCTCGTTTTCTCTTCTTATATGATTTTCTTCTTTTTCCATTTTGAAAATTATGACCGTTGATGCACTGTTGCTTTCACCGCAGATTTGCAGGTTATCGTTGTAGCAGCAGAAGCCTGTGGTGTGTTGGTTTGCAAAGTGGGACAGGCTTGGAATTTGGCTGCTGTTAATATTTTTGCCATGGACTTGTATTTTGAATGGGCCCTTAATAGTAACTTACCAAACTAAATTAAAATTGAAGTTACAAAAAAAACTGTAATGAAAGTTAAGTTAAAAAAAGAAAATAGAATTAAACTAAGTTAATCAAAATTAAACTAGTTAAAATTGAAACTAAAAATTAAATTCAGAATTACAATTAATAAGCTAAGCTAATTAGTAATAAAATTGGACTCAAAATAAATTAAATGAAAATTAATCTAATTTAGTCAAAACTAAAATAAAGGCTAAATAAAAATTGAAAATTAAATTGACAAATACACTAAAAATTTACACATAACTTAAATTAAATTTGGACTAAGGCAAAATAAATTATATTTAAAAGAAGTTAAATGAAAATGAACTAAAACAAATTGTTCAAAAACTTAAAGTAAATAAATAAAATGACATGGAATGATATGCAAGAGATCAAAGAATCTGAGGGTAAAATTTGGGGTACAACACAAAGCCTAGCTCGGCCCAGCCTATTTCCACCCCTAGCTATAAGTGGCACACTTGTTGATTCACAAATCCAAGCTGTAGTCCATCTCTTATCCTGGTAAATCCCCTCTTTCATCTAACAGCTGTAAGTGGCAAGCCTCTGGATTATTTACATCCAAGCCAATGTCCCTCTCTTAGCATGAAAGATTCCTAAGGAAAAATTGCATTGCTCTACACTGAGTTAAAGTTTTCTCCTTCAGGACAAATCCCTCATAAAGGAAATTATGGCATTGCTGGATTCACATATCCCAGTTAAAGTAATTCTCCTTTATAATCAGTTACCCAACAACTGTGATAAACAAATGAGATATCTCCCTTAGAGATGACAAATTCTCTCTCAGTCAAACCTTTTAGCTTCAATCTTGGGCTTTGAATAAGACACAAATAACCCTTTAGCTTCAATCTTGGGCTTTGAACAAGACACAAATAACCGTTTAGCTTCAATCTTGGGCTTTGAACAAGACACCAAACATCTTTTTCCTCCCATAGAAATAAGAGGAACTATGATTACTCTGATTTCCCTGTTTTCTTTAACGGGAATACGTAGGCATAAGATTGCGAAATCTTAGTGAGCACACTAATAAAAAACCTTAGGTCCAGTACCTTACCAAAAACATCGGAAAAACCTGACATCAACAAAAATACTCTCTCTCAAACACTCCCAAAGGAGAAACTTTCCCAACCCATGACAGATAAACACCAGTAAATAGAAAACAGTAGAAATTTCTAACGATCTATGGATAACCATATACATGATGGGTAATTGACAACTCCCCATTGTATAACCTGACCCCGGACCCCCCAATCTCTTAAGCATTTGTTAAAGAAAACATTTGCGTGCAAGGTTAGTTTTAGATAGCTTCCCTTTCCTTTCCAGCTTCATAGAATAAATAAGAAAAAAAAAAGCACCCAATCCCTACCATTGCGGTGAGGAAAAACCAATGGCGATGAGGTGGTCGCGTCACCGACAAAAATTGCACGCTACACCAGGGCCAACATTGAGAGAAAAACAGTTATTTTCTTTTCCTATTTAAGGCAGTGTCTATTTCCATTTTAGGGGACGCAATTTTGTAACATTGAAAAGGGATACACTCTAAGTACCAAGCGTCAAGAGAAAAGAGTTTCTTCCTACAAGATGTATGATAGCGTCCATGTTTCTTTTAAAAGCAATTTACATGATCAAAGTTTAAGTTATCTTGCTATTTACTTATTTGTTTTTCCTTTTGTTCTATTCATCAATTCACACACCTTTATGTTTAAGTTGTTTCCAATTTCCTCCAAATCAAAAGCCATCCTATCAACCAGACTTACACTTCGACCATTTGTTCTAGGATTTTGTGGCCGATCCCGCAAGTAAACCTGCGATAGGAGGCCAGCAGTTGTTCGCGCGAAAATCGCGTGTGAACTGTTACGCCCAAATGATATTATGCCATTTTGGACACATACCGAATCATAAAAAATGATCAAATGGGAAAAATCTCATTTTCTCACATATTTTTAGAAATGATCAATTCTAACAATACCAATTTCACATATCTATTCCTATATGCATACAATCACAAGGAAAACCATATAATTTCTCATAAAGGTTTGATCAAACCTTATAGGATCAAACACACAAACTTGTATATTGATTCGATACATGAAAGATCACATATCACATAAAAAAATAGTTGATGAGAGGACAAGAGAGAAGGTGCGAGAAAGACACAAGAAAGGGGGGGTTTGAATTATGTATTTACTCTTGTAACAACTTTTCGCTTCCCATCGTTAAAGCACTTAGGATAACATCAGAGTTCGTTGAGAGACTCTAACTAGCGAAGTTACATTCAGACTTGTTATGCATGAAGCATAAGAACCAACAAGAGTCTGAACATAAACTACATTTCTCAGAACTTGCAGTGCAGAAGCTTATCAGAGTTAAGCTGCAAGGTTCTGACTTGCTTATGTAAGGTTCTGATACTCAATATAGACAGATAAACAAAGACATTAAGCATAAGAGTAAAGAACACACGATATATCCTGGTTCACCACAAAGGCTAATCCAGTCCACCCTCCTCAGGTGATTTCGCCATGAACACAAGATCTTAATCCACTATAATCAATCTCGATTACAGATGCACGGCCAACAGCCGGTGACTAACCACTTGCACAGCCGCACTGTGACTAACATGCAATGAACCATTCAGGGATTCAACTTAATTAATATAACTAACATTGACCTGCAGGTTCCAATCTTGCAAGATCTACTGCTAGGCTTTCACAGCTAGACGTTCAGGGATTCATCGCAATGAATATAATGCTACTGACCCTATTTTAGGCTTTTCCCACAATGACATCTCGCCATTGTCTTCTCGAGTCTCCGGTCACACTGACCACTCAAGGAATCCTAATTCACCAAGAATTAGTTTTACAGGAGATTACAAAGATGCTTCTTAACAAGCAGATTACTCCTAAGTTTAAGTACAAAGAACACATAAGTGTTCAAGCAAGATGAGAGCAACAGCTCCTTGCTATCCAAAGAAATTACAAAGATGTATAATGATTTGACAGTTGTTGACATCTTGTAGATCTTCTTCTTCGTCTTCTTGGGTGAGCAAGCTTTGAACAACAACTCCTTGCTTCAGATCGTCAATGTAGCGCTGACGAGAAGGTGGTTAATGACTTGACTGATTTACAATGTTGTCTTCTTCATCAACAGCTTCTGTACCAATTCATTATTATTGTGTTGAATGATGATCTTTGAGCTTCAACAACAGTGGCCATGTGTAAATGGTGATAGCTTTTGATATTTAAGTGTTATAACGAGAACTCATCGTTGTTGCTATCTTCACACAGTGACTTTGATCAATTCTTCATTCATGGACTGAATCGATACCTTCAGAAGCGAATACTCTTTCCTTTTTATAGCCCAGTAGAAATATAGCCGTTGAAATACTGTTGGCTATTAGAAAAGAGATGTTGTGTAATAATTAGCTGTACTGACACATCTCCTTCTTGTTGTGGGAGAAGTGACGGGATATATCTTCTTGAGCACTGTGTACAGTTGTTCACAACGGTAACATTTGACTTCCAAACTTCAGAGGCTTCTGATGGTAAATTGATGAAGCATGAGTAGAGCCTTCTTAACAGGATATCTGATACGTCAAGTCATCATTCATTTGAAGAAGTCCATTAGGAATCAGTCTTCAGAACTTCAGCACTTGTCTTTAAGAACATTATCCTTTACTTCTTCAAGTCTTCCGAAACATCAGAACTTGTCCATTAGGAATCTGTCTTCAGAGTCTTCAGCGCTTGACCTTTGGAACCGTAAACTTCAGAACACATAAGTCTTCAGAGTCTTTATGGACTTGGTTTTCAGAGCCTTCCGCCTTCAGAACTTCAAGTCATGAGGGTCTTCAGCACTTCGGTTCTCTTCTTTAGAAGCTTTGCAATCTTCAGAATCTCGACCACTTTCAGAGAGCATCCACAAGAGCATTGGAACAGAAATATCAACATCCTTGGACCTGACTGATCACGATCAGATATAGAAGCATTTTTACTTCTTACGACTTGTATCACACATAGTAACTTCGCATATTATCAATTACGCACATCTGGCTGGTGCTTGTTGGATCTGATATCTTCTATGATTATGATCTGCACATAACACATGTTAGAACATAAAATTGTTCTTTCACAAATACGTATTGTTATCATCAAAACATAGATTGACTTGTAGAGACAACTCTTGCTCTCACAATCTCCCCCTTTTTGATGATGACAAAACCAAGTATTTTGATTGAACATTTTATACAAGGTAATCACCAAACAAACATATTCAGAGTCTGGAACAACAGCTCCCCCTGAATGTGTTAACCTCAAAGTTTTATCTGTGATCATCTAGAATCTTATATGATCCAAAGATATACAGAATGACAACTTGAGTTGCCAGAACTAAGAATAGAAAAGAACTACTTCTCTATCTTGTCTTTAAGGAGACAAAAGTCTTCAGCATCTGGACTAGTTCATCAGAACTTCCATCTTCAGATCTTCAGAACTCAGTTCCTTTGTAGTCGTATCAGAGCATGTAATCTTCAGAGACTTCTGAAGCATTTCTACTTTTCAGCAGATTCATTTAAGCACAAACAAATCAGTTCTTATCTGATAACATAGCCTAGCTATTCATCAGAGACAGACACTGTCTTTTAAGAAACCCCCCCTGAGTTTCAGACTTTGTGAAGATTTTAGATTTTGCAATTGAATCTTCTGGGTACTCTCCCCCTAATTTCCATAAGTCAGATATTGGGATCTTCAGAATCGTAGTTCAGGAATATGAGTTTTTAATCATCAATATGGAACATGACTTTTTCAGAGTTTGAATTTTGAACACAGATCTTCATCTCAAAACCTTGTTTCTGTCACAATTCAGTGGTTCATCAAAGCTTGATTTTTGATCAGATACCAATTGAAGGTTAATTTTTGTGATTAATCAATGCTTGATTCTGAATCTGGTACACATGTTTTAATCTTAGTCTGATACTGAGTTATACCAGAGTATGTTGAGTCTGATACCAAGTGAGGGAATTCTTTTCATACCACTTGAAGAGTATTTCCGTAGTGTGCTGAGATTGATACTAATGAAGGTATACAAAAAATTTTACAGCTTAGCTCTGATTAATATTACTGCAGACTGAGTCTGATACTAATCTTTGTGTATACTGAGTCTGATTACCATTTGTTGATTTAGTCTGATACCAAATCATTTTCTTCTTAATTGGTTCTTAGTAGACATCAGAACTACTTCTTCTTGGATCTTCAATCCGGATCTTCAGACAGTTCTTGACTTCTGATTTGCACAATTCTTCTGAATAAGCATCTTGAGATGTATACTTTGTCTTGACTGCTTTCAGAGTTTTCTTTTTCTGATTCTTGCATTCTGAACCTTATATTCTTAGACAGCTTACAGCTTCTGAACCAAGTGAGACAGAGATCAAGATAAACTTTGACTTTCAGACAGTTCTCAACTTCTGAATAATACTGGGTATATCTGTTTCTGAACACATGTTTATGAAGTGTACAACTTCTATCATATGACCAACAGTTTATAAAAACTTCTAACAGAGTTCTTCTTTCTTAACCTATTCTTAGAATGCCTAGTGAACTTGTTTAGAGTTCCTCGGTTAAACATCAAACAACAAACATTAGTAGTAACGCATTTTATATGATTGATTACTTGTTTGAGTTACATTCTTTTCCCCCTTTAAGATTTCTTTCTTTTCAATCAAAATTATATTATATTTCTCCCCCTTTTTGACATCATCAAAAAGTTTAGAGCGTCTTAGCATTTAAGCATATGTAGATCAATATGATAGTGAACATAAATAGACTCAAGGGATGTTATCATTAAAGCATTAAAGAAACAGTTCTAGTGATCAACATCTTCAGAGATTAGTCATAGCATTTTCAATGGTGGATGATTAGATGGAAGCATCAATACTGAACCACAAAATAGTTTTAAAGTTCAAAGCATAGGTTGGGCTTAATCTTAAGGAGTTCAAGCTAATCAAAACACAGACCTAATGGGGATAGGTTCCTAAGGGTTAGACTAATAGGAGCCTAATGATGAGGAAGTTGATAGTAAGCTTTCAGAATCATCAATTCTTGAGGCATGCAGTTTTTCTTCTGCTTGAGTAATTGCCAGCCTCTTGCTCTTCACAATTTCCTATGAGATCCATTCATGGAACTCAGTCCAGATATTTCTTATTTCTAAGGGATCTATGCTTGAACTGTAAACATCTACTAAGCTTTGGATTTTGTTGATGGCATTATCCTTGAAGGATGTTACTGCCCTATTGTCAATCTTGTATCATTTTTCATTGTAATAACAAGCAAGCATTTTAATCATTTTAAGTAGTGTGAACATTTTGGATATGATTAAGGTTTTCATGTAGTTCTTAGAGTAGAATCTTATGGTAAAGGATTTTTGTATTTTTAAGACCCCGAAAAGATATTTCAGTTAATAATCTTAACAAAAATACATAGAGCAAGAAATAGCCTAGTAGGGCAGAAAACTTATAACCTAATTCTATTTCTTCTTAGGAACTTCCAGATAGATTTGTAAGATCTATGGGTGAACACTCAGTGGTTGCTCCTAAGTGGTTTAGCCTGGTAATCACATCTTGAATTTCTAGAACTCGAGATATGACTCTTCCATACGGGATGCAAAGAGAGGGCTTGTCTCTAGACAAAAGAATTTGTTCTTTCAGGTGATTGAACATAGTTAGTGGCAGGTTTATTTTCCTTCTGTAGATCAGAAGGAAGATGAATAGTCTATCTGAATGGGTTAGCACTTGTTCTCCTACTTCTCTAGGTCGAAGGTTTTTTCCATTATTCTGTGCCAGACTTTAGCTGAGGGTTTGAGTGTGGAGACACAATTGGAGGCACCATTTCCATTGTGAATTTGGTAGATGAGATCATTGAAGATGTTTCTTTCCTTGTAATCTTCAAGGGTGTCACCGCTTTCATTACACTTGATTGCTTGAGCAATGATGGATGGATTAATCAACACATGGATTCCGGAGATGGTTGATTGAATGATGTGTTGGTTATGCATATTTGAAAACACATCGGCATTTGCCCAGAACTCTTTAACACAATCTGTGTAAATGATACCTGGTAGCATGTCAAGGTAACCTTCCCAATTCTGACATTGTAATTCAGAAGATGTTCTAATAAAGTCGAGTTCTTTGAGAGAACTGCGGTGTATCGAGAATTCATTCAGGACTTTTGATTCTGAGTATTTACCCTTAGCAGCCAAAATTTGTGAGTCAGACATTTTTTGAGATGGTACAGAGAATAGAGAGAGAGAGAGAGAGAGAGAGAGAGAGAGAGAGAGAGAGAGAGAGAGAGAGAGAGAGAGAGAGAGAGAGAGAGAGAGAGAACAACAACTGATATCGGCTTGAGATATGGCTAAGAGAATGAGCATGATGCCTTAAATAGGCAGAACATAGTGAAGCTAATGAATGCTTATGACTTCAAACGATAGGTTTTCATTTCCAAGGTTTTAGATAGTTTATAGGTACTAAGTCTAACATTCTTTTAATCTTTGAAAGGCCAAGCGATCACGCATGAGATTTAATTAATTTTTAGGCAGGAGTTAAGTATGTACAATAAATATGGTTGGGTTTTGTTTGACGCGATTGAAAATATTGACTCATAGTGAAACAGAAGAGACGCAATCTCAAAAGAGAACTTCATACTAATGAGAGCAAGGCCAAGGATATTACCAAGAGGATTTTTACTATTCCGAATTCTCTAAAGGTAATCTTATCCAGTTAGTTTATGACCATGCTTAGTTAGATATTATTGCCTAGGTGATGAGCTATTTTGGTCAGGGTAACACGTTTCCCTATTTTATAGCTGAACAGATACCTCTCAATATGCACATAAGAAGGATATTTGGATGGCTGAGATTTTCCTTCGTAGAGATTTGGGCAGATTAAAGATCAAAACTAGTGTCGTTCAGTTTAATTGAACATCATGGTTTCTTAGACTAACTAGGCCGGGTAGAGGGACTCTGGGAGAGAGAGCGAGAGAGAGTTAGGTCTAGAACAGGAGTACTAGTTGTAGTGTACTTATGGGTTATAGGATGTGGTCAAGCAGAGTGAATGACATAATGAGAAGAATCTTACATATGTGACTGTTTTACTTTAACTATTTAAAAAAATATGCAGACACATACGGAAAAGGACAAAAGATTTTCTAAATATATTTCTAATCACTTCTCACGAAACTTAACATAGCATAAAAAAAAACTTGATAAAGTGTTTCCGGTTGTTATCATGAAATTAAATAAGTCAAGAATGAAAGAAGGATGGTACCTGAGATCTTTACAGATTAATGTATTCCATTCTAAGCTTTTAACCATTGTCTTTCTGATTCTGCTTACTTCTGAGTGAACTGCTATGGGTTCTCGGATTCTTCAAGATTCTCTTGCATTCTGATTCCTGAAGAGCGTGATCATTTTCTGAGCTCTGATTCTAGGTAGAGAGCTGGAATCATTTTATGCAAAAATCCTTTCCTTTTCCCTGTTCAAACATACTCATCAGATTCCTTAAGGATACAGAGATTATTTCAGACTATCTAAGTGTTTTTTCACTCTGACTCTGATCTTCCTTTCTTGGAAAATATGTCGACTTTATTGCCTACTGCAATTGAGTGCATTCCAATTTTGAGCCACCTGATCATCGTCTTTCATCTTCAACTTCCTTTAGAGAGAGCTACCGGATATTGCTGAATTATGTAAAACTTTAAGTTTGAACAATGTAGACATCTCCTACATTCTGATCATAAGAATCATATTTCAGATGATCCATTCTTTTCTTGTTCAGAGCTGTTCATCTGACTTCTGAGAACAATCAATCAGAGACTTTAAATCTGTGTAGTCAGAACTACAAGCTTTCATCAAGCTCTCTAGAAGATCATCAATATATAATCATCGACCCTTTAAGATTATGTGCTTCTAGAATTGATTTCCACAACATCTTTTGACATTGTTTCTTCAAACTGATGCAGATCAAATTCAGGGCTGACTATCATCCGACATGTGTACAACATGAGACATAGTTTGCATGATACACATTTGTCTCACAATTTTGATTCTAACTTGTTTGAGGTTGGTCCAGCATATCTACTTCTGAAGAGAATGTTAACCTAATTTCTTCATTCTGAACGACATCAGCCACTTAGATCCTTTTGACTTCAAGTAGAAGATTCTGAGAAACTTATCAGATAGAATCTGATCAATAACATTTGATTCAACTGAGATAGAATCTCAAGTTTAATCAGAACTTAATCATCTAAGTTTATTCATCCAAGACTTAGAATTCATTCTCAATTAAATTTTTGATGAATTATTGAATTTCTTCTTCCTGAATGTTCATTCAGTTTTCTGTATGACTCACCAAGAAAACAATATTCAGTTCTTCATGAATCTTTTAACCTTTAGATCATTCATGATTCAGATGTTGAATCATTCCTAAGAGTTTAAATTCTTCAGATTTTCTGACTTCAACAGACTTCACTCTGAAGTTCAAAATCATAGAACAACAATCTTTCTTCTTTACATGAAGAAGTTCTGAATGAGCTTTAAACAAGAAAGTCAAGGGTGGACCTAATCCGTTTCTTGAAAACATCTCAAAAACTCATTAAGAATTAATCTTCAGTAAACAAGACTTCTTGTTTTCTGATGATTCAACTTTGAGCAAATACGTGGTTCACCCACACGTATCTTCCAAGATAAACATTCAACAGATACTACTTCTTATCTGATGAATCTATCTTATCAGCTGATTCTTCAATCTTCATTAAAACTTTAGTGAAGAAGATTTAGTTGTTTGACAACTGCGAAACTTCCAGAATTAGTGATTTGCTCAAGTACTCAGATTGATTACAATTTTGTACACAGTCATCTTCTGAACTGTTACAAAAATTGTAAGTGGATTTCAATCTCACCCAGAGTATTTCTACGCACAGCATCTGGATCTTTTTCTGACACTGTTAAGTGTTTGATATCCATCAATAACAGAACTGGAGCTCTGATACCAATTAAAGGTGCGAGAAAGACACAAGAAAGGGGGGTTTGAATTGTGTATTTACTCTTTTAACAACTTTTCGCTTCTTGTCGTTAAAGCACTTAGGATAACATCAGAGTTCATTGAGAGACTCTGACTAGCGAAGTTACATTCAGACTTGCTATGCGTGAAGCATAAGAACCAACAAGAGTCTGAACATAAACTACATTTCTCAGAACTTGCAGTGCGGAAGCTTATCAGAGTTAAGCTGCAAGGTTCTGACTTGCTTATGTAAGGTTCTGATACTCAATATAGAAATATAAACAAAGACATTAAGCATAAGAGTAAAGAACACACGATATATCCTGGTTCACCACAAAGGCTAATCCAGTCCACCCTCCTCAGGTGATTTCACCTTGAACACAAGGTCTTAATCCACTATAATTAATCTCGATTACAGATGCACGGGCAACAGCCGGTGACTAACCACTTGCACAACCGCATTGTCAATAACATGCAATGAACCGTTCAGGGATTCAACTTAATGAATATAATGAACATTGACCTGCATGTTCTAATCTCGCAAGATCTACTGCTAGGATTTCACAGCTAGATGTTCAGGGATTCGTCGCAATGAATATAACGCTACTGACCCTATTTTAGGCTTTTCCCACAATGACATCTCGCCATTGTCTTCTCGAGTCTCCGGTCACACTGACCAATCAAGGAATCCTAATTCACAAAGAATTAGTTTTACAGGAGATTACAAAGATGCTTCTTAACAAGCAGATTACTCCTAAGTTTAAGTACAAAGAACACATAAGTGTTTAAGCAAGATGTGAGCAACAACTCCTTGCTATCCTAAGAAACTACAAAGATGTATAATGATTTGACAGTTGTTGACATCTTGTAGATCTTCTTCTTCTTCGTCTTCTTGGGTGAGCAAGCTTTGAGCAACAACTCCTTGCTTCAGATCTTCAATGTAGCGCTGACGAGAAGGTGGTTGATGACTTGAGTGATTTGTAATGTTGTCTTCTTCATCAACAGCTTATGTACCAATTCATTGTTGTTGTGTTGAATGATGATCTTTGAGCTTCAACAACAATGACCATGTGTAAATGGTGATAGATTTTGATATTTAAGTGTTACAACGAGAACTCATCTTTGTTGCTATCTTCACACAGTGACTTTGATCAACTCTCCATTCATATACTGAATCGATACCTTCAGAAGCGAATACTCTTTCCTTTTTATAGCCCAGTAGAAATATGGCTGTTAAAATACTGTTGGCTGTTAAAAAAGAGACGTTGTGTAATAATTAGCTGTACTGACACATCTCCTTTTTGCTGTGGGAGAAGTGACGGGATATATCTTCTTGAGCACTGTGTACAGTTGTTCACAACGGTAACATTTGACTTCCAAACTTCAGAGGCTTCTGATGGTAAATTGATGAAGCATGAGTAGAGCCTTCTTAACAGGATATCTGATACGTCAAGTCTTCAATCATTTGAAGAAGTCCATTAGGAATCAGTCTTCAGAACTTCAGCACTTGTCTTTAAGAACATTATCCTTTACTTTTTCAAGTCTTCCGAAACTTCAGAACTTGTCTATTAGGAATCCGTCTTCAGAGTCTTCAGTACTTAACCTTTGGAACCGTAAACTTCAGAACACATAAGTCTTCAGAGTCTTTCTGTACTTGGTCTTCAGAGCATTCCGCCTTCAGAACTTCAAGTCATGAGAGTCTTCAGCACTTCAGTTCTCTTCTTTAGAAGCCTCACAATCTTCAGAATCTCGACCACTTTCAGAGAGCATCCATAAGAGCATTGCAACAGCAATATCACCATCCTTGGATCTGACTGATCACGATCAGATACAGAAGCGTTCTTGCTTCTTGCGACTTGTGTCACATATAGTAACTTCGTATATTATCAATTACGCACATCTGGCTGGTGCTTGTTGGATCTGATATCTTCTATGATTATGATATGCACACAACACACGTTAGAACATAAAATAGTTCTTTCACAAGTACGTATTGTTATCATCAAAACATAGATTGACTTGTAGAGACAACTCTTGCTCTCACAAAGGGTACCCTCATCATCCTGCTGACTAAACCCACCCTACAGTAAATAATCTCCCCTTACCTGATAATTGTAGCTTTCACAAATCTTGAAAAGTTCTGCGTTCCTCCCTCACTCTCCAAAATTGCTTCCTAGAGTTGCTTCCAAATTCGATCGTATTTTCTCTCCTAGTGCTAATGCTAACGTTGAAATTATATTCCTAATAATTGTTAATGGTTATTTATTTAAAATAATAAAAATTCCACTGTTGTGTTCCCTAATGGTAACAACATTTAAACTTTCGAACTTTTCACTACCTACTTAAATGTTCTCCCATAACAGTGTAAATATTATTTTAATCCCAATTAAATAATTATTTCAAATTAATACAATTAAATATTTATTTCTATCACACTTAAATAAATCTTTAATATAATAACTTTTTAATTCCAAATTAACGTAAAAATACTCCATTACTATCCCATTTATTATCTCATTTTAACGTTAAAATTTTTAACGATAAAACATAATATTATTACAATAAATCCCAATATTAATTACCCCAATAAATAATAATTTATTTAATACTTAAATATTTCAAATACTTTATTTAAATAAACATTATTATTAAATAAATATTTAACTAAAATAATTGTAATTTAAATAAAATAATAAATATAACATTATTTTCTCAAGAATATAATATTTTTACCGTACTACTTAATTTCTAAATAATTATTCCAATTAATTAAATATACCTATTAAATAAATATTTAATACAAAATTATAATATTATAAATTATTTCTAATAATTATAATTACTCCAATTGTTACTAAATAATTTACAATAATCTAATTACTTATAATATTTTAAATAGTTTTCAAAAATAACTATATTTGTACCAAATAACTAGGACACCCTTATTTTTATTAGTTAATTCTTTCAATTAACTAAATATTTGATTATAATAATAATTATGAATTATTTCTAGAAATTCTAATTATTCTAATGTCTACTAAAAATCAAATTACCTAATGATTATTAATAATCTAAATTTTATTTTCTCCGCTCTCAACCTCAATATTTTCCGTAATTATTAAATTAGTAAAATACCTTAAATCCCCCAAAACACCAAAATAACTCAAATACTCCAGAATAATTTAAATACACCAAATATCAAACATATCAACACTTCAATAATTAAATAAAAATTATTTATCTAAATTTGGGGCGTTACAAGGGGACTTCAATGCAGTCTCTAGAGAGGAAGAGATGAAAGGTTCTTCAGTTGAAGGTCATAGAGGAGAAATGTCAGAGTTCTGTAACTTTATCCACGCCATGGAGTGTGTAGATGTTCTGTGCATTAGAAGGGTTTTTACGTGGTTTAACAGTAATGGTTCTTCTATGAGTAGGCTATACTGTTTTCTTTTAACTGATAGTTTGGTGGAAGATTAGAAGATAGTTGGCCAGGTTATCGGTAAGATGGATATTTTGTACCATTGTCCCATTTGGCTGAAATCTAATTGTGTCGATTGGGGTCCGAAACCCTTTAAATTTAACAACAGTTGGCTTAGTCATCCTTCGTTCAAGGAGTTTCTTTCTAACGAGTGGAATTCTTATGTTGTTCATGGTAGAGGTGACTTTGTCCTAAACGAGAAACTCTGTCTTTTGAAGGTAGCCCTTCGGAAGTGGAACGCTGAAATGTTTGGGTGGATCGTCTTTAAGGTTGAGGAAGATGTAGACGAACTAAGTGTTATTGAAAGGTTAATCAGTTTTGACGATTTTCTCAGGTTACAGAGATGGTTAAGGATAGGGCGAGGATTTCAAGTGATATGTGGAATCATCTAAACTTGAAGGAAAGCCTTCTCAGGCAGATGTCTAGATTGTTGGGGCTTAAAGAAGGGGATAGAAACTCTGGCTATTTTCATAGATCCTTGCAACATAGGTATAGAAGAAATGGAATATCTTTTGTCAATACTGAGGAGGGTAAAAAAGAGGAAGTATTTGAGATAAAAAGCGAAGTCCGTAAACACTTTATGGAACATTTCAAAGAGTCTAAATTTCAGAGGTCAACTTTTGAAGGAGTGGAGTTGCCCCTTCTATCTTCTCAGGATAGTGAGTTTCTGGACCAGCCCGTATCAGAGGATGAAATCAAAGGTGCCGTTTGGGGTTGTAATAGAAGTAAAAGTCCTGGACCTGATGGGTTCAGCTTCAGCTTCTTCCAGGAGTGTTGGGAAACGGTTAAGGTCGATGTGATAAAGTTCGTTATGGATTTCTTCGAAAGGCCTAAACTGACTAAGGTTGCTACGACTTCATTTCTTACTTTGGTACTAAAGAATTTAAATCCTCAATACCTATCGAATTCTAGGCCTCTATGCTTGGTGAGTTTTTTTCAGAAAATTTTGTCTAAAATCTTGGCTGCTAGGTTGAGGAAGGTGATAAGCTCTTTGATTTCAGTCGAACAATCAGCGTTTCTATCTGGAAGAAGTATTGGTGACGGAGTTCTTACGGTAAATGAAATCTTGGATTATTCTAAAAGAAAGAAGAAGGAATGTATGATTTTTAAAATTGATTTCGAGAGAGCTTACGATTGTGTAAGCTGGGATTATCTGAGAAAACTCTTATCTAGAATGAACTTTGGTGCGAAGTGGAATAGTTGGTTGGAGGCCCTTGTCTTTAAAGGATTGGCTTCGGTTCTAGTGAACGATAGTAATACTTTAGACTTTCTTCTTAGTAAAGGGTTGCATCAAGGAGACCCTTTATCTCCTTATCTGTTCTTGCTTGTTATGGAAGGCTTAACGCGGATTTGAAGAAAGTGGTAGAAACGGGAGCATACAAAGGTTTTAAGCTGAACGAACAACTTAGTTATAGTATAGTCCAAATTGCTGATGATACGATGTTGATTGGGGATTGTTCTTGGGACAACTTGTGGTGCATTAAATCCATTCTCAGAGGGTTCAAATTGGTTTCGGCTTTAAAGGTTAACCTAATTAAAAGCTGTTTGAGTGGTGTTAACTTACCTCAAGGTTATGTTGAAGCTGCTGCACAATTCTTGCTTTGTAAAGTCGGAGTCCTTCCTTTTTCTTTCCTTGGCGTTGTTGTGGGGGGTAGTCCAAGGATGAAAAAATATTGATCTCATGTAATTAAAATTTTGAAGAGTCGCTTATCGGTTTGGAAAGGGAGAAATTTGTCAGTGGGTAGAAGAGTTGTTCTGATAAATTCAGTTTGAATGCTCTGCCGGTCTACTCTCTATCCTTTTATAAGGCTCCCTCTAGCATTTTGAAAGAAATTGTGTCCTTGCAAAGTAATTATTTGTGGGATGGATTGGAAAATAGGAATCAGATTCATTGGGTTAGTTGGAACAAGGTGTGCCAGCCTAAGGATAAGGGAGGTTTAGGGATTATTGATATTGTTCTGTTCAATAAAGCCTTGTTGATGAAATGGAAGTGGTGATTGATTACGGAGAAGGAAGTGCTTTGGAAAGGTATCATCGATCAGAGATACTCGTCTTCTAGCTTAGGATTGGAAGTTAACAGCAATCAAGGTATCAGTGGGAGAAAGGGTAGTTTGGTCTGGTGGAGAGATTTATCTTCAATCAGTTTTAATAAGTCGTTAGGTGCAGATTTTTGTGTGGAAAATATCTCATGCGTTGTTGGTAATGGTACTGATACATCGTTTTGGTGTAATAGATGGTTATCTGGCATTTCTTTGAAGGATTCTTATCCTATCCTGTTTGCTTTTTCTTCCCGTCCCAATCTGAGTGTGGGTGAAGGTTTGGCGGCAGTTAAAGCGGGGATGTCGTGCCCTGGTTTGTCTCCCTTCTTTGAGGAATCTCCACTCCATGGGTTGGTTCTGGACTTTTTGCTTCAGGTGGTGGAGGCTTCTCCTCTCCTTAAGGTAGATGATTCTTTCGAGTGGAATGGTGCCGCGTCTGGCCTCTTTACTGTTTCTAGCTGTTACAACTTATTGCAGGATTATATGGCTGGAGGTAATGTAGACTTTGTTTTGACTCTGAATGTTATTTGGAAGATGAAAATACCTTCAAAAATTCAAGTGTTTCTGTGGAGATTGTTGTTAAATCTAGTTGCGACTAGGGATCAACTTAGGCGTCGTGGTGTGCTTACGGATCATAACTCTTTTTGCAGCAGGTGTGGGGAGAACTCGCATCACTTGTTTTTTAGATGCATTTCTCTGCAGAAGTGTGGATTAAAGTTGGAGTTTGGTCGGGTTTCTTGTTCCCGCGTGGTGATAGTAGCGATGAAGCTTTTGCTAATGCTGTTAGTTTTTACAAGAGTTTAGTGGGTGGATCGTTAGTGTGGAGTTGTGGGCTGTTACTGTTTGGATGATTTGGAAAACTCATAACGATGTTATTTTTCGCGACTCTGGTTTTTCTGCAGATAAAGTAGTGTCATCTATCAAGAGTCTCTATGGGATATGGATAACTTCTAGTTATAGCTCTTGTTAGTTCTGCAGTTTGGTAGTGTTTTTCTGTTGTTCAGTTTCGTTTTTCGTTGTATTGTTTCTGTCGTGTAAGGGTTGAGTACCCCTTGTACTCTCTTCTTTTAATCCATTATCTTTTTAAAAAAAAAAAATACTTCATGAAAAATTCTCATAATTCCTTTCTCTTTTTTTTTTCCATTCTATTTTATGTTCTTCTTCTAGCATCTTCAATTAAAGGTTCATCAAATGAGAGTCATCAATCAAGAATTATTCTGAGTTAATTGATCCAACCAAATGTGTTGAGAAACAAGTGTGAGTTGTGTTGAGAAACAAATGTGAGTTCTAAGTCCCACATTGCTTAGAAAAGTGGAGGTTAAACACTTTATAAGTGAGAGAACCCATACACCTATCACCTTAAGGTTTTGGGTGAATATGTGGTGTCTCTCTCACTTGTTTGGGTGAGTCTTTGACCTTTAGGTGAATGTTTGACCCAATGTGAATGCTTCTCCCTCATGATGACCCATTAGTGGTATCAGAGCCCGGTTCGAGTAAGGGGTCAGCTCCTTGTGTCGAAAGTCTTCCTGACTTGGTGGTCAGACGGCGTGTTTCGTTGAAGTGCCCATGACAAGATAAGGGTGTCTCTCAACGGCGGTACACGCATGTGGATGAAAGAGCTTCCGCTTGACTCACACTTGAGGGGGAGATTATTGAGAAACAAGTGTGAGTTGTGTTGAGAAACAAGTGTGAGTTCTAAGTCTCACATTGCTTAGAAAAATGGAGATTAAGCAATTTATAAGTGAGAGAACTCATACACCTATCACCTTAAGATTTTGGGTGAATATGTGGTGTCTCTCTCACTTGTTTGAGTGAGTCTTTGACCTTTAGGTGAGTGTTTGACCCAATGTGAATACTTCCTTCTCATGATGACCCATCAAAATGTATATCGACATTATATTTGGTTTCAAGAAATTAAAAAAAAAAGTTCATCCTCACGTGACATTATTAAAATATAATATTCAAATCCTATAATTCAAAGAGTAATGTTCAAAGCTCAATTGCTACTATAGAGTTAAAAATCACTAAAAACATTATTCTTAATTTACTTGAATGTTTTACAATTTATATAGAATGTGGCTAAAAATGGCTGATTAAAAATCATGAAGAAATTAACATGTCTTGGAAAAAATCTCTAATTGTGTAAGCTCCAATGGTGTGAGAATTTTCAGTATGATTCCACATTCTAGCTGCCAATTGTTTGTAAGCACTTTCTGTAAGATGGTAAGAATCCCAAAATAAATTTTCATTTGGTTGCTCACATAACTCAAAGTGTTTCTCCCCTCTTTTTCCACCACAAGTGTATTCTCCTCTAAATTGTCCACTTCCACAACATGCTGATTTTCCTTCCTTCAAACCTACATCAAATTAATAACCATAATTTTTCTGACATTGATTTGCAAATTCACATTTAAGATGTAGGAGCACTAAGTTGAAGATGAGTCTAGTTCAATGTTGCTCAAACAAAAGTAATATCGAAATGAATAATATTATTTCATATTTTGCCACGTAGAAAAATTTAGGTTTAATAAATGTTTTAATCCCTTAATTTAAATTAATGTTCTGTTCTAATCATTAAACTAAAAAAAAACATTATAAGTTAATTCCTTAACTTTACTTCTGTTATTTTATTTGGTCTCTTCCGTCAATTTTTAGCTAAAAGAAACTTAAAGTTCTTGTGGTGTGGTGTAACAGCAAGATCATTGATACAAATCTGAGTCAACATATATAATTAAAAATTGATGCATTGTTTACATTGCAGGGGTTCTTCGAAAACAAAACCTCCGCAATTTAAACAGTATATCAATTTTTAACTATATATGCTGACTAAGAATAATATCAACGACCTTGCTGTCACTCTATGTTACAATAACTTAACGTTTTTTTTTTGTCAGAAATTGACTAAAAAGATTCAATTGTATAACAAAAATGAAGTTAAGAAACTAACTTGTAATGCTTTAGCTAAAAAATTAAAACAGAACATTAAATTAAACTAAGACACTTTGTTGACTAATTATGCCAAAAATTAAAAATAGGAGGGAGGGTGTACCATATTTTAAGGGATGATAGATCATTTGAGTAACATCAGAGTTAAAGTCATAGAGAGAAAATTTGAATCCCTTTAATTGTTTCTCTAATTTCAAGAGAACCACATAGAGAGCTTGATTATGTATACTTGCAAGTGATGAAAGTTCTTCTAAGCATCTACCTTTCTCTTGTGATTGAATTATTCTAGTTCCTGGAAGACAACCTAATGGTGGCAAGTTCAAGATTGCAAATTTTCTAGCCCCTCTTTTATATATATCCTAAAAATTAAAACCATATTATAAATCAAAATCACGCATGTAACTTGACAAAAATCATAAGAATATTCAAATTGTATAAGAATATACTATACCTTGATAGTGGAAGTGAAGTTACCTACTACCATGCCAACATATTCTGAATGAGAATAATACTTTAGAACATTTGAATTTGTCAAGAATGGGCTGAGATAGTCATTAGATCCAATGCTAAACATGTAGACACTGTTTGATAACAATGTTTTGGAATTAGAATGACCTAACTTGTGCCTCAACCAAGTTGTTACTTTCTTGAAGTTTCTTGCTTGTGTTTTCAAAGGTATTACCTAAAAATTTGACATGCATATATTCATTTAAATAAATAAAAAAATACATAATTGATGGGAATTAAAATGTAATCTAATAATTCAATTTTGTTTATTGGTTATGAGTATCAGATGAATTGATATAATAAATTACTCTCAATTTGTTTCATTATAAAGATAATTTTTTTATAATATTTTTATATCTAAAGTTATTTGTTGTTTTAAATTACTAATGCAATCATTATTAAATTTTCTACAATTATATATTTATTTATTGTATTTAACTAACCAAATTACACCACTATGTATAGTAAACATGCCTTTGAATATGAATTTTGTGCATTTATATTATATGATTCAAATGAGACTTATGAGGCGATTCAAATCATGTTATTCAAAATTATATTTTTAATTTTAAATATTAGTAGATTCGAAACACCCCAATTTTTTTAAACACCGGTTAAATTGGAATTTTCATGATAAGTATGTGAAAACACTTTAGAGAGAGGTTTCAATTTTGAAGTCTTTTTTTAGGTTAAGGAGCATATCACATTGTAAACACATTGGGTGATTTGAAATCATTATTAACATGATTCAACCTTATTTATTGAACTCTATAGTGAAAAATCATCAAGGATTGAGAGAAAAGAGAGAGAAATTAGAAGTTGTTCATCATCTTGAACAATTGATATTAATTTTTTTGTAAACTTTTTTTATTTTTTGAACTAGACAAATACTTTATCTTACAAATGTAAAATATCTTTTAGGGACGAACTACATCAATAAATAACAATATTACTCATGGATTCTCTTTATTTTTATCTTTGGTTTGATTGTTTAGAATTTCCGTTGCACTTGGATTGGTGGCTACCTAGTTGTAACCAGGGTGGATTCAAACTCCTCCCCGTTTCTTTCGTAATGAATTTCTTTCACGTCAAAAAAAAAAAAAGAATTTCCGTTGCACATAGGTTCAAAAATCGTTCATGATTTAGTCTTTATCTTATAGATTATTTAATTTGGTTGCCATAATTGTTTTTTCATTTTTCTTGTTGAATCTTTGATTAGAAGAAAATACTTAACTCTTGAAAAATTATATTTTCTGCCATTTCTGTTGGTGTAATCGATTATTTATTTATGGTAATCGGTTACATGGTGGATTTTTAGTGGTAGTGACGCTCTCAACTGGATGTAACCGGTTATCGAGATTATGGTAACCGGTTACGACAATAGGATTTTCAATTTTCAATTTTCAGCTTATTTTTAAGTTATTTTGTTTTTTCTATTATTTTGGATATGTTGTATAAAAGACCTTTAATGCTCCCAATTATTGCTAATGTCAATTTTAATTCTCACCATCTCTCTCTCTCTCTCTCTCTCTCTCTCTCACTCACACACACACACACACACACACATTCTCTCCCTCTCTCTCTCTCTTTCTCTCTCTCTCTCTTATTTTTCTCTTTCAATCCTTAACTTCATCTTCTCCAAATTACCCTAATTCTCCATTAATTCACCTTAATTGATTTTGTGTGTTCTAACATTTGGCATCAATAGCACTGGTTCTGATCCAATTCTGCTGCAATAATGAGTACCATTTCCAACGATAGAATTTCTACCAACCTTCCGATTCTTAATTCGAAGAATTATGATAAGTGGTCCAAACAAATGAAAGTGTTATTTGGGTATCAAGAAGTTCTTGAAGTGATCAACAATGGTGTCACACCACTTAGGGAAGAAGCTAAAGAGGCACAAAAGGCTACATTCAAGGAAGAGAAGAAGAAAGATTACAAGACACTCTTCTTGATTCATTCTTGTGTTGACAATGACAACTTCGAAAAGGTTGGAGATTGCGAGTCGACAAAGCATATGATGAATGACAAAACATAATGCATATGACAGTGATGAATGGTACTTGAATTCCGGTTGTTTAACGCATATGACATGTAGAAAGAATTAGTTTGTGCAAATCAATCAAGCCGCGAAAAGTATAGTAAAATTCGCGGATGATACCACTCTTGCGGTCGAAGGTGTCGATGATGTTTTGATAAAAAAGAAGAATGATGGATATTCTATGATCAAGGATGTCTTGTATATACTGGGAATTAAATGTAATCTCTTGAGTATTGGCCAATTGCTTGAGAGGGGTTACAAAATTCGCTTGGAAGACAAGATTTTGCGCGTTGTGGATGCTAAGGAGTGTTGATCCTTAAGGCTCATATGGTTGTCAATACGACTTTCAAAGTGGATTTGAAAATGATGGAACATAGGTGTTTAGCTACAACGACAAGTAGATAAGAGTGGTAGTGGCACTACCGTCTTGGGCATCTCAATTTTCGTGATCTCAAAGCGTTGCAACAAAACGATATGGTTACTGGGATGCCATACATCAATATTCCAACTGAGTTGTGTGAAGAATGTGTGAAGGGAAAGCAACATAAGGGAAGTTTTAACAAGGATGCGGGTCATAAGACCAATACTCACTTCGAGGTGGTGTATTATGATGTTTGCGGGTCGATGCAAGTTAACACATTGGGTGGCAATAAGTATTTTGTCACTTTTATCGACGATTTTAGTAGAAAATTATGGACTTATCTTATCAAGAGGAAGGAGGAGGTGTTTGATGTGTTCAAGAAGTGTTGTTATTGTGTGTCGTAAGAATAAAATTCAGAGATATAAATCGTAACGAAAAATATCACAATGAAGATTTTGACAAAGTTAAAAATATTTTTCATGAACAAGTCATTAACAATAAATATATTCATTTTTAACAAGGATTCAAAATTTATTTTGAAACAATTTACAATGTTAATCAAAATTATTTTTTATTTACAAAACATTAAACTGAAACTAGACAATTAGGATACAACTTTATTCTTATTGAATTTGTTTCCTATATCTTTTAAGTATTTTAAGGATCCAATTTTTTATAGAAAGAAATTTGCAATTACTTTGAAGGAGATCCAATCGTTTGTTAGAACCAAGAAGCTAACTAGACTCAAGACTTAAAGGTTGAGGATAGTGGAAAAGGTTTTAGTGTCTTAAGGAGAAGAACTGAGAGTAAATGAATTGACAAAGGAAAAATCCTGTTAAAAATCCAAATCAAATGCAACCGAAAGATTAGTACGTTTAAGAAGAATAATCCTAAGAAATGAGGCAAGGATAATTTTTTTATGAGATAGTTTCATAGAAGGATTTTTATGAGAACTCGGGGGGCGCTAGTGGTAACAAGTTTGAAACGAAAAAGGAGTAGGCCACACACTCTAAATGTTTTTATCACCTATATTTAAGGAAAGGATAAATTTTAGACTTTCGAGTTTAAATAAGATGGAGTTGTTCGAACTTTGGAAAAAAAACAAAGCAACTCAAGGTTGAGCGGGCAAAATGAGCTATTCGATCTTAAATGGATTGGTTTTGGTGGATTCGGATATTTTTAGAGTTGGACAAAAAATATTTATTTTTAATATTGACTCAAAAAGTACTATCTAAGTCCGGCTTTAGATAGGCTTTAGACTACCCAGTCTTAAACGAGTTTTTTTTATAAATAAAAAATAAAAATAGATAATATTTATTATAAATAAAATAAAAAATTATATTATTTTAAACCTAATACATTTTTAAGTACTATATTATTTTTTATAAAAACTAATGTGTATTTAAATACAATACTTATCTAAATTGTATAAAATAATACTCGAATATTTAACAAAAGAGAAACTAATAGAATACGAGAAAATAGTGTTGATTATATTAATGTATAATATTTAAAAGAGAAAAATTTAATACAATAGAGATAAAATTTAGTGCGGTGAGAAAAATCAATGTGTTATTTTGAAATAAACCAATATAAATATTAATATAATTTTTTAAAATTTATAGCGATATGGGCATAATGAACTATCCACGACTCATATGGATTATCCCTAATGAATAGCGGACTTTTTAGGGCCGGACTAAAAAAATCTTAAAAATATGAACTCTAATTTTAAAACGAAAATCCTATGATTTTTCGGGTCTGACATACTAACTTATATAATAACTTATATAATAGCTTCAACTCTATGTTTGACATCCATAAATTCGTTTTACAAGATGTAAGGTATGTTTAAGATAAATTTATTGACAATAAACATGTTTTAGGTATTAGGCTTTTGTACTATAATTGAGCATGACATGGTAAAATTTTTGGATGGTGCATTGATAATAGCTAAATATACCAAAATGTGTGGTCAGTACATATTAACTAGTTCAACTACTATTTCTCATGTATATTTGGCCATTCAAAATTCGAATGGCATAACCAAACTATTGCATTAAGAATGAGGATTATTATAATACTAGAAAACTGATTATAATTAATGCAAACCAAACCGTGTATGAAAGTGTCAAAGCATTAATCATAACGTGAAAGAAAAACACATACCGACCCTTGAAAAGTCTCTACAAGTGCACCTGCTCCACCAGATGCAAAGTTCACTCCATTGTAGTATTGATTAAAGCCAGGTTGTAGAAACGGTGGAACCACTGGAATATTTGCGTATTCAGCTACAAAACAAACAATATGACAAAATACATGACCAGAGAATCTTGTTTCAAGGCTCAATAATTCAAAATATTAACCTTGAAAATCTTACCAATAAAATCTGATATCAAACGGCCATCAGAGAATCTCCCCGTTGGGAACTTGAAGTAGGTTTCTCCATAAGGCAAGAAATTTGCTTGGTCATAGGTTGTTGTGTTTATGTAGTTGTTATTGCCAGCATCTAAGTATGAATCACCAAAAATGAACAAGGGTATGAACTTTTTGCTTCTATAAACTCTTTTGGTTCCAAGGGATTGAGTTTGAGATACAAGAGACATAATAATAAGGAGAACATGGAAGAACTTCTTCATCTTCATAGAACTATGTTTGAATCTCAAATAGGTCATAGTTGACACATATATAGAACAATAACATATTGGTCAACACGGTTTGATTGGTTGAAATGTTACTTCATATAATATATTGTAATCAACATGTGTAATACAAGTTAAAATTGATTACATATATGGTTAGAAGAAATATCTTATGAAATCCATTATCTGATATTTTTTGTCCATTAGAATGAAAAATGACATAATGGGTGAATTTGGCCGACAAAATTGCACATGTCTCTAACCATCCATTCGTCAAAATGGCCTCTCATTTCTCTTTTGAACTAAACTGACCCGTAAAACATTATTTTGGTTTTTAAAGCATATCAAGGTTTGATTTTGATTTTGGTGATCTTATTTTTGGAAATATATTCAAATTTTCATTTGGTATATAATTTTTTTGATTTTTTTATTCGTTTAAAAAATTGTACTTGAAGTTTTTTGTTCTTAATTAAAAAAAAAGGTATAAGACATTTAAAGAGTTTTTATTTTTTTGAAAAATAAGACAATTAAAAAAATTGAATTTAGTCTTCATACACAAAAAGAGACACATGCATAGGTTTGAATGTGATTGATGAATCTTTCTCAAGGGTATTGGTATTCAAAAATTCTTTTTGAGATTGCATTTGGAGTTGGTACAACTGTTATCTTTTAATGAACTAATAAAGTATAGGGTGTTTGGTGATTATCTTGTGTCTTGGTTGATATAGACAAGTTTGAAAAATTATTCGAGGACATTCATATATGAAAGGTGCGCAAAAAAGATAATGGAAAAAATGTTTAACATGAAGATAAAAGCAAGAAGCTTAAGCCATAGAAGGTCGCTCAACAATCTCATGTTTGGTATAAGCTCCCAATAAAACATTAAGAGGATTTCAATATTGCATGCTCAATTTCCCGTACTATCTCAGACTCGAAACTAGGGTTGGACAAACGGTCGGATTCGGACCCAAATACTTCACCCAACCCAAACCGCGGGTGCAGAATACTGACCCAGTTTCGACCATTAATTTTTTCGGTTTTCCCGGTTTACGGGCCTGCGGGTTTGACGGATTTCAGTTCGGATTTGGAGGGTTAATAACTAGTGGTTCATATTAGATTTTTCAAAAAATTTTAAGAACATTCTCATCTCAATTTTTTAAATAAAATGAATATTATACCATTATTTCTTTATTATATTTAAATAAAGCAAGTGCTGTAAATTAATTTCATTTATATATTTCTAACAATGAATGAATAAAGAAAATAGAAAAATTAAAAAATGATTCATAATACATAATATCCCATTACAAATAAACATTCTTAGAGTTAAGAGATACAACTTAAAACAGTAAGATGCGTGTTTCTTCTTTGAGAGTCTTTCAAACTTCTATCTTCCCAACCAACAACAACACAAAGAATCAACATTTAAAAATTATAAATTAAAAAAAAACCTTGAGCTAAATCTGCAAAATCTATATAATATAAATCTTTGCATCGTTACTTTCATTCTTCTTCTTCTTTATTCATGTGTCCATATATAGTAGGTGAGAAGGATCTATACACTAATAAACATGATGATGAATCTACTTTGTGTGATATTGAAAGAATATGGTTTGAATGAAAAAAAAAATATTGAAAGAAAAAACAAAGAAGACATTAATATCATTAGAGAAAAAAATGAGAGTTGTAGAACAAGAAAATCAAATCTAATTTCTGCGGCTAGGGTTTGGTGAGACACAACATTGTAACATTGTATATATAGTAGAATGAATAATCTTTTGGGTTTATTTTTAGTTTTCCAGGGTATATAAATTAGGCCCAATATGATACTAGCCACTAGCCACTAACGTGAAATGAGATATTGATATCCCAGTTACGGTCGGTTTTGGTTTACAATGGATTTAAAAAAACCAACCGAACCGAACCATCGAAATCCGTGATAAACCATAAAAATAAACCGATGGACCCGTCAACCCGATTAAAACCGTCCGTTTACATCTTGGGCCTTGCGGATTGGACGGTTTGGGTTGGATCCAGAAAATTTGTCCAGCCCTACTCGATACAACCCTTCCTAATTAATAGAAAAGTTTCCTTCAGTAGCATTTCTCTCTCTTCCATCGGCCTTGATCATCGGGTTGGAATCTTCTTGATTTGACTTATCTGTTGTAATAGGAAGTAATGACTTGTTTGACAATGGTGTCTCTGAGAACTATTATAAAATTTTCTTTAGTGATCGAATAAGAGATCAGATTTTTTTCTTGTAACATGTCCAACTTTTTTCTAATTGATTGTGAGTTGCCATTCTCTTAAAAGGAATGTGTTGTTCTCTAATTGAGTTTCCCTACTTTGACCTTGATAACGTCCTCAGTGTCATATATGAGCCTAAAAGGTGTTTCCCCAACTTTCAAATAAGGCATAGTTCAATATGTCCAGAGAACATGTTAGAGCTCTTCGACCTAGTTTCCTTTGCAGCCTGGAGTTTTTTCTCCAGCCCTCTATAAACATACTTTGTTGGTGTCTTACACATGTCCAATGATCTAGAGGTATTCTACTAACATGAAATGATGTTTTACCTTGAGATCCCTAAAGAGTTTATTCAAATTCTTGTCTCTGAATTGGGTCTCGTTGTTGATAATCACTGATTAGGGAATATTGTATCTTGCAAGCATGATTTTATTAAATAATTTATGCGTGTTGGCCGATGTGATCTCTGGTAGGGCTTTGCTTCAATCCATTTGGTAAACTAATCTACTGCTACAATTAGAAACTTCGGTTTCCCAAGAGTAAAAGGGAAAGGTCTAAAAAAGTCTATGCCTCATTGGGAGAATGACCATGGTAATGTCAACGTGTTGATCTCAGGCGGGGGATTGATGTAGATGGCCTCATATTTCTAATACTACTTCCACTACTTGACGTAAATTTCGATGTTCTAAACCATTAAAGGCTAGTCGTATCTTGATATCAAAATCTTTTTGGCGAGGGGTCTTCTTTCTAGATGTTGTCCAAATATTCCTTCACGGACTTCGATTATAACATATATGGCTTCCTCTTTTTCCATACATTTTTTACAAATGGGTCGACACGCCTATTTTGTATAGAGTTTCTCCTCTGATTAAATATGAACATGCTATTAATTATACGAGTCTATGCTCAGTATGATCGGTTGAAAAATGTTGGGAATTAAAATCAGAATTAGAAAACATTTTTAGAAAAGTTCTAGATTTATGTAGCGGAAAATAAATTGCAGAAGATAAAATGCAGAAATGTAAAGAGTTAAGGGAAGAGAGGAACACCAAGAATTATACAAGTTGAGTCAAAAATGACTTAGTCATATCCCCAAGAATTGATCTTGAGAGTATCCAATAAACTTAAGAGCTTTTAGTAGGTTGAATTCTTGAACCCCCTTTTACAAGGAAAAATGAAGTTTGTGGCTAACTTCCAACTAAACAGTAAACACGGAGAGAAGCGGTGAGTCTTCATTCCAAACTTCGGATCAAAGTGGTGAGTCTCCTTTCCAAGATAATCTTGGAGCGGATAGTCTTTAAGCTTCAAACAAACAGTATGAGCTTTTAACACCAGGATGAGCTCTCGAACCTAAACTTTGGTTTTACACTGGGCAAACCAATAACCTGCGAGATTTTACCACCAGGATAATCTCGACCAGAAACAAGATTTTAACACCAGGATAAACTTTAAACTAAACTTGGTTTTATATTGGGCTAACCAAGAATCTATGAGATTTTACCACAGGTTGATCTCGAACCTAAACAAGAGACTTGATCACACAAATCTAAAACCCTAGCTTTTTACGGGTTTAGCTTGTAACCTAAACAAACATTCCCTAAATGGATAATATGTTCAACCAAGGTATAAACAAAACTTCCATGGTGAACTTACAAAACTATTGTTCTGGACTGGGCCAACGCCTGCCCATTAGTCGGATAGACCCAACCCAATGATCTGAGGTGGCCCAACAAGGCCCGCACTTACCCAGTGTCGAGCACGTCCAGACCTCCACCTCGTCGAGCACGTGTTAGACAGGCACTGTCAAGCAGAGGCTCCGAGTCGTGGGGAGCACGTCTCTCCTCGACCTCCACATGTCCCTCCCCGTGAGGACACGTCATCTTGTAACCTCTCAACTCCGAAAGGATCGTCTGCCCACCTTCCGAAGATCTCGGGACCGTTACCCCAGGGCGAAGACCACGTGCTGGTCTTTCTTACGCCACGTAAGCCCTGGCAGTCACCTGTATTGGGCCTTGCAATCCAGCCCAGTGCAAGTGACCGTTGGCAGCCTATAAATACCCTCTCACTTGAGAGGGTCAGGTTACGCAATATTCTCTAACTCACCCTTTGCTTTTATGTACTTGCTTACTCCCTTTTCCTGACTTTGGCATCGGAGTACCTTGCAGGTACACTCTCCCCCCCCCAGCGTTTCACCATCGCCAGAGTTGCTGATCTCACGACGTTGCTGGCCACTGGATTCTTTCTGAACAGGTAAGATCAATTACCCTTCCAAAATTATAGTTTCCTCACTCGCAAAAGGCCTTTCTCGAAAACAACCACGACTAACTTTTAGTGAGAGAAATTAAACAAAATATTTTTTAGAGAGAGTGAGAAGTGAGAAATGAAACCACGTTTCTAAATGTCAAAGAGAGTGGAAATGGATCTTTATTTTTAGGCTAGAGGATGGCACAAAAAAGGAATAGTTTTCAAGGTTTTTTATCACTTGCCAATCAATTGGCATCATGTCCCAATCGATTGGTAGGCTTTTATTAATTAAGTGGTTGGTTCAAAAAGGAAAGGAAATATATTTAGTTGTTACTAGTAATTAAAGCATTGTCCTAATCAATTAAGGAGCATTTTTGAACTTCTCCAATCGATTGCCAAAAGGTGTCAATCGATTGGCAAGAGCAAAAACTTGCCCATATCTTTTCTAACAGTTCCTACCTTGTCTGACACGACTTTAAGGTATTTTTGAAAATGTTTTCTTGAGAAAAATAAGTTTGAAAACAATTTTGTGTGTGTGTGTGTGTGTGTGTGTGATTTATCGATGCACTTTTAAGAGAATGACCTTACTTTACAATATAGTCACTCAGACTCATCAAGGTATGGCTTTCTTATACCTCAAGTCTTGTCAGATGATTCATCTTTATAGAAAATTGCTTGAGTTTAGTTTGATATGAGGATTGAGTTATATTCCATTTGGTTTCCATCATCAGATAGTCAAGTTCATCAAACCCAAATATTTGGATTTACATCTTTAACCTCTTAACTGCTTTATACTTAACTTTAGTTATCCTCATTAAAGACTAGTTATCATCAATAGACATTAATTGTCATCATCAAAAGTTGTTGTCCTTATTAAAGGCATGTCACCTTGAAGTAACCCTCAAAATAAGGTTTCACATCCTCCCTCTTTTTTATGATGACAGCGCATCTCTCAGGGAGGTGGTGAAAGAAACAAATAAAGTATTTGGAGTAATCAAACTTCCCCTCAATTAAGTAGAAAGTATACTCTACTCTCCCTGAAAGTGTAATTCTCCCTCTTTGTCGAAATTAAAAATACTGGTAAAGATGCAATGCGATAAATTGAAATATACAAACATAGGCAATTAAACATTTAGGAAAGGAAAACACTGTCTTATTCATTAATTGAAATTACTCAAAATTAAAAGTACAAAAAGGGAAATTGTGGAATTAAAAGCTGCAAAAAGCAGGAAATAAGATAAACTTAAATGTATCACCTTAAACCCCAGACTTTAATTTTAATGAAAAAAATCATGCATAAGATGTTACTTCATAAAAACTCTCATACATAAACTTGCAACTAAATAATTCACAACGGAAGATAAACAAAAAAATATATCATAAGTCTGAATAAAACATCTCTGAGAACTTCATGAAAGAGAGTTACAACTCAATACATGAAAATACAGGCTCCCAAATCCCTGATGTTACAGACTATAGCATTTATTCGACTAAATGAAGAAAAAATAGTAAATGCTAAGAGGGTGTCACAACTATCTCACGATCATCACAATATATCACTCATGTTGATTACCTGTATAACATTGCACAAAGACAATCCAACAAAATAAAGAAGGGGTGAGAGTACACTTACAAGTAATAACAATGAAATTAGCAACATGATGATAAACGAATATAACAATAATAGTAGTACACAAACAGATACGCAAATACAAACACAAATATCATTCTCATCATATGCAATGCTATTATGCACCAACTCCATCGCCTATATGCATGTGAAACCAAGTTTTTGTGGATATCAGAGGTATGTCACTGATTTCTTCCACGGTCTTCGGTCCCTCGCCTGAACCGACGATCCCCACTAAATAGATCTGAAAACCGCCTCTGGTCTATCAACTAGACCAACGATCCCATCAAATAGATCTGAGGCCACCAAATAGACCGAAGTCCCACCTAATATATATAGTCAAAAAAAAAAAAATATATATATATATATATATATATATATATATGCTAATAGTCAAAAAAATATAGTTTACCTAAATACGTATAAATCACTCATAGTTATTTAAACAATTATTCACCCAAAATAGGTTCTGAGTATGAACCATATATCACCAATAAAGGACTCCAAAAAGAATCGTCATTTCAATAATATTTCAATTTTATTACTCCCAAAGTTATCCATTTTTCTCTTTCTATCATATTTTTCAAACGAAAACTATATTAACATTTAAATATTTTAATTTATTCAAAAATAAATTTAATTTGGATAAAAAGGTTGAAATCATTCCTAATATTACACGAAAACCAAAGAAAAGGCTTCGGAACACGAAAAATGCCAAAAACGAACGAAAACGCCCGAAATTTCCCAGAATCGTCGAACCGCCGTATGAATCGCCATCCACCGCCGTCGAGTCGTCGTCGCTGCCCGATTTTTCTGTTTTTCGACTTTTCTCAATGTTTACGATTTCTGACTTTCCAACTTTTCTCGATTTTTCCGATTTCCATTTTTCTGACTTTTCCCGATTTTTATACTTTTTCCGATTTTCTAATTTTCCAATTTTCGACTTTTTCCTGTCATACCCCAAAATTTGTCCTACCTTTTCCATTTTCATCTAGCGTATGGCTCATTTCATCTGCATATTAATGTAACTTAATCATCCATCATAATACAATAATTTACAGTAGCATTTTACAGATAACATCATTGGATTCAAGGGTTTCTTGTTACAAGACATTAAGGTATGATTTGCAAGCTTATGGTCATGATGTTTCATCTTAACATTGTGGATTTAGGGCACAATAAAGTGGTGATTGATTTTGGTTCTTGAGTTAAGTTCTCATGGGACCCCTAATCCTTGGTCTTGAATCTCTGATCATTATAGTCACATCTTTGCATTGAGATTTGGGGAGTGATTGCATGGTTATGATTCTAGTTAGTCATTGACGGTTGACCCTTTTGGTGACCATTTCCATTTTCACCATGGATTGTTGTTTGATTTATGGCATGACATTCATTTAAGTGGTATGAGGAAATCAAGATTCAAAGGAACCCGAGATTCAAGGTCATATTCAAAGTGTAAGATTTAATTCAAGATTCAAATCATGAAGAGAAGTTACTCGACATACAAGACATTTCATTTAAAGCCATTTTTCATTATTAAAACATCCATTACAAGAGAGCCAAATTACAAATTCTACACAATTTTACTCATTTTGACCAAGAGTTGAATTTGGTCAATTGTTGACTTTTTGGTCAACAATTGACCAAAGTTAAACTAACCACTCTAGCCCCTATATCTACTTTGGTAGTCCTTTCCATCTTTGTGTCTTCAAAGAACCCCAGGCCTGTCCAACTCTGACCATTGCTAACCTTAATCACTCCCAAAGGTCATGCCTAAACCTTGTCCCATATTAAGCCAAATATCCATTAGCCCTGCAGCAATATGAAGAATTAGCATCAGGATCTTTGCAAGAGTTCAACCATACAAACATGTTACATTTACACATATAGAAACCAATGTCCATGAATAATTAAATACACAAACACCTACACACACACATGACAATGCATCCAAAATAGCACATTAAACCAACCTAATTCAACTTCAAAGCATGGCATAAATTTTCACAACACAACAAATATTAATAGCCCTGCACTTAACAAATGGACCACTACTAAAAAAACATAAACCACTCTAACCTAACTCTAACAAGACCAACTCATTCAAATTCAAACACTAACAATTCAATAAATAACACTGACTTTCAATCTGACAGTTTGACATTCCAAATCAATTCATTGTAGCACCATTCCAAACCAAAACACTTCTAATTAAACTAAGGCATGAGCAAATAGTGACATTCATATGTCAAGCAAAATATTCTAACATAACAATAGAATTGCTGAATGTCATGGTTTAAAAGCCAACTCAGTTTTCCTAAACTTCAAGACTAAGTTCCCTCCATCAATAGCTAGCATTGTCACAATTTGACTTCCCATATAAATTGTAACAGTTCCAAAAGGACTACCTTCCGTTTAACTAATTGTCATCGAAATGGTTTAGCCTACTAACACAATCTACTAACTATTTTTAAAGTCACTAACTTCAAGCATATATAGCAATTAGCATTTTCGCCAAAATCAAAACAATTCAAATTACATGTTGACATTAATTCAAAACAATTCCATTAATTCACTGAATTCCAACCTCTAATTCTAACATTTTTCAAACCGTTCATAGGAGAATTCTACCTAGAAATTTCACTAACCCTTCCCTTAATCATGCCAACTAATCTTATCTATTGTTAGAACAAGATTTGTTTATGGCATATATCCTTTAGGTTTTGATGATAACAAAGTATTGAAAGAATAATGGTGTTATCTAATGTGTCTTCTAAGTATGTAGTTTCCAAAGCTTAAAGATAATCTACTCAAAATATGTTAAGAGAACGCATTTGAGAGAAGATGAGTTATTGGCTTCTGATGGTTTAGAACTGAAGGACGTTCTTAAGTGAAGTATAATGATATATGATTGCGTAGACTATGAAGTTGAATGTATCAGCATCAGAAGAGCAATATGTTATCTATACACTTATTGAATGTATCGGCTTCTGGTGATCATTCAGAACCATAGACAAAGCTAAGTGATTTGTATTGCATAAAGTAAGCTACAATGTCAAATCAGTTTATCAACTAAAGTAAGTGTTAACATGGCTCAAGGAGAGTTAACATGCTTTACGGATATCCACTCTCAGCGAATCTATAGTACAGCTCACAAGGAAGACGCTATGGTTAAACAAGTTACACAATGGATAAAGATCTTTTTGTGTATCTATCTTCAACGTATCTTAGTACTATGGAGCAACAAAGACACTTGTATAAGTTATCTCTTCAAACGGATATTCTTTTGTATCTGCTATTTAAGTAGTGAAGATTCAATCTGGATCGACAACAAGGAATAAAGAAAGAGGGCTAATAAGAAAAGAAAGTTTTGGTCTGAAGGTCTAAACAGGATAGTCTCGGTCTGAAGGTCTAAGTAGGAAAGTCTTGGATTCGTGGAATCTGAGCAGGAAAGTCTTGTACTCGAGGGTATGAGTAGGAAGTCTTGAATATGTGGGATTTAAGCAGGAAGGTCTTGAATTCGTGGAATCTGAGCAGGAAAGTCTTGTACACGAGGGTATGAGCAGGAAGTCTTAGATTCGTGGAATCTAAGCAGGAAAGTCTTAGCATGAGAGTCTGAGCAGGAAGCCTTGAATCCATGGGATTTAAGCAGAAAATTCTTAGGGTGTGAGTCTGAGCAGGAAGTCTTGATCAGGTGCTGGTTTAGCAGACAAGTCTTAGGCTGTAGGTCTGAGCAAAGAAAAGTCATATGCTCGAGGGCATAAGCAATTTTAATAATGGTTTGATTATAGTGAATAATCTTTTGTGCTATAAGGGGACTGGACTACTCTCAGTTTAGGAGGAACTAGGATAAGTCTTTGTGTGTTCATTTGTCATTTACTTGTTTCTGATTACTATTCCACTGCATACATATTATCAGAATCTGAACATATCATTTAGAATCTGAACTCTGTTCAAAAGTAATGCAAATTAAAGAACACAATTCAACCCTCCTTCTTGTGTATTTTGCTCACCTTCAATTAGTATCAGAGCATGGTCTGTGCATAACACTTAGCAGTGGTGCAGATAATGATCCAAAGAGAAAAATATGTATGTTGATGATTTTTCAAGAAGGAACCAAGTACCATGTGAAGAAAAAAGTTATTGCTCTACTAATCCTCCCATCTTCAGTGGTGACTTCGCTGAATTTGAATGATGGAAAAGCAAAGCTTACTCATATGTCATTGGGCTTGATAAAGAGTTTTGATGAAGAACTATGGGATATCCTTGAAGAAGGTATCGCTATAAAAGTTGATGGTGTTAGGATGATCAAAGATAGAAAATCTCTCACACCAACTCAGAAGAAGCTTTACAGAAATCATCTTTGAGTTAGAAGCATTCTGGTAGATGTTCTACCTCCTTCTGAGTATATCAAAATCATTAATATGTCTACTGCTAAGACTATATTTGAATCCTTGCGTTCTAAATATGAAGGGAATCAACAAGTTCTTAACAAGTTACACTTTATCTAATTTTTCCAAGAAAATTCTGAGAAGTCTGCCTGTTAGATTCAGACCAAAAGTCACAACTGTTCAAGAAGGCAAAAATTTGAATATTATGAGTCTTGAAAGTTTGATTGGCAATCTTCAAAGAAATGAAATGGAATTACATGAAGATAAGCTGTCAAAGAAATCAACTTTCCTCAAGCCTGTTAAAAAATATTTCTATGGAGTGTCTAATGATGAGGAAATGGCCTTCCTTATCAAAAGATTCTTTCAGCTGGCTAAAATGAATGAGAAATATGTTGATGGAAATAGTAACTTCAGAAGCTTCAGAAATAATCACATTTCAATCGATTAACACAATCTTCAGAGCAGGGAGAAAAGCTACCAGACAAAAAAAATGTCAAAGAGCTTCAAAGCATATCTTGATGAAGCTGACAAAGTTGAGGATTCAAAAAGAGTTGAAAAGAGTGATTTGGCACCGCTAGCCATTACATCTTCTGAAGAAGCATCTGAATTCTGGAATAAATCAAATGTTGAAGAGAAATAGGTAACTTCTAAATCTATCTTGCTTCAATATTTTTTTATGAGCTCATGATCTCTTAAGCTGTTTTAATAAACAAGCTGGAATCATGAAGCTAGAGATTGATCATCTAAAAGAAGATCTAAAAATCTCTCAAGAGAAAACCAAGTCTCTTGAAATTTTTGTTTTGATAATAAGGAGTCTGTTTCTCAAGATCAAATCTTAAGTGACTCCATGGCTCCTAAAGAATTTGAAGGCTATCATAGAATTTGTGTTAAAGAACAATTCCTTGAGAAACCTTTCAATTCTTTTTATTCTGGCAATACTCAAACAATGCTGAAAACTTATTTTATGCTAACCTCTGATATAAAACACCATATGAATCTATGCTAGTCAAAGATTTCAAAATCAAGGATTATAAAGTCAAATGATTTGATAATAGATGAATTCAAGATAATGAAGTCAAAGACTCTGCTAAGAACAAGTTTTGTTAGAGCCAAAACTCATCCTAGATTTAAATTCTAGAATGAATCAAGGAATTACTACCAAACTAAGGCATGAAGGAAAAGAAAGCCTGTTAGAACTAACAGTTTAGTATCCACCGAGATATGGGTACCAAAATCAAAAATTGTATTTGCTGCAGATATCACAAAAGAAAGAAGCAAGGCATCTTCCCTGATGGAAGAAAAGCCTACATACCAAACTCAAAAGCTGAAAGATGAAAAAAATGTGGAGTTTGGAGAAGAAATTTGAATCACTGGTTTAAGTACCATTGACTCAAGATCCACTTAAGTAAGAATTCAGATTCCATGGTCAAATATGAATACTCGCCCGAAGCTTGACCAAGAAAAACAAAAAAAAAAGTATGTTCAGTTCTTTACTTTGCAAACTCCTTGGCTCAATGAACTATTTAAGTATGAATGAATACAAAGTCTTTGTTAGATCTCTAGAGAAGTTCTCTTTGCTGATAACAAAAGAATCTTCAAAAATATTTAAAAAGACACCATGTTGTACTTGACTATACTGAATAAGTCATTGACTAGAAAATGATCGTGCTTATGGAAACAATATTCTCACCTTTTGTGATAATATTACTACTAGTTAGTAGTCAGAAAAACCAATTCAAAATTCATGAATCAAGCATATATATCTGAAAAACTAAAGTTTAGTTTCAAAGAGAAAATGCTTTACTCTGAATGGAATATCAAATATTGATGACTAAAATAAGATGTCTCACTCTAAGTCTAATCCTACTAGACTCTAATGATAGATAGCTTCTGAAAAATTATCAGTCTCTGAGATTCAAAAAAGGGATCTTTGCTTCTGATAAGCAGTTCGAGTAAAAATTCTATTAAATCCTTATCTTACTTAAATTCCATAAAGTTGAGAATCATCTAGTGTGTTCAAGAAATTTGCTGGGTAATAACTCTTGGGTAATGATGTTTTCTTTTTATTACATATATGATATTTATCCCTTGTATTTGTGTAACATCATTTCTTGTCACATTTTCTGTCTTTCTGACAAGATTCTTATTCTTCTGTGTCTAGAATCTTATTCAGTTATTTCTTTATATTGTTTTCATTTGTGTTGATCAAACCAAACCTGAAATGAATTATCTAGTCAATTCTTCACTAAATCAACTAGTTGTCATCAATGAAAAGTTTGTGAATTTTGAAGAGTTGTTTAAGCTAGGTTTAAACTTCTGGAATACTGCTTCTGATTGTGGATTTTGAAGAGTTGTTTAAGCTAGGTTTTAACTTCTGGAAGACTATTACTGAACAAGGTTGGAATGGATACTTTGAAATGCTCCATGGTTTTACTTATCCAAATATTGTCAAAGAATTTTGGGTTAATGCATCCATTGTTGAGCTAAATCCTGAGTATGCTACCCTTTCCAGGGTTTCTGGTGTTTCTATATGAAAGCTCTAATGGTTTGACTAAATTTTGGAAAAACATAATGTTGGAAGAGGTGTTCCAACATGAAGATTTATGCCCCAGACCAGAGATGTCGAATGAAATGTCACAGCATGAAGTTTCGACATCATGTCTGACAATAGGTTTTGTTTTATGTTCCAAGATTCAAGGCGCAATTGGCAGTGGATCAAGGAAAGAAGATTGAAAGCCCAAGGAAACAGAAGGCTATAAAAAGAAGACCAAGACCTAGGCAGACAGAGAGAGAACGACATAGACTTAGGAATCCTATTTTGTAAAATAGGGTTTAGGTTTTGAGAGTCGTAGGTTTCTCTTGTAAGTCTCCCTCTGTATCGATTTGATACATTGTGGTAGACATAGGTAATTGTACAGATTCAAAAACCTGGAGGTAATGAATCATGTATTGTTCTTGGATGAAGCTTTTAAGCAAATCCAAGTTAACTTATTAGTCAAGGATGCTTAACTAAAATTTGTATTGAAAGGGGTGTCTTTCAATAGGATGATGCAGTTATGGTGTAGTAACTGTTAGATAATCACAGGTTGTGATTTAGGGAGTGAGATGGGTTTCTCTTATCTAGGATGGAGTTCTTAGATAAAGTTTTCATTGGGTAGTGATAGGTAAACGTGGGTGTTTACTATAAACCCGAGGTTGTTTACATAAAATTATATTACTGATAGTGGATTCTTCTTCCTGGATTGGTATCCCCCAGATGTATGTGATTTGCACCGAGCTGGGTTATCATATTTTGGGTTGTTTATCATTATGCAATTTACAGTTCAGTTTTGATTAACATGTTGGAACAGATGTCGAAACATCTGTGTTTCTGCAGTTATTGATATTCTGGATATCAGTCTGCTATTATGTTTCTTGTTTAATAATTATGCAGAACAATGTTTTGACATGTGTTAGGACATCTGATGTCTGATATGCCAGAATTTCAATTGGTATCAGAGCAGGCATCCTGTCTTTTTCTGGATGAGATCTTTGGGAGATACTTTCTGGCGTTTTAAATAAGGAGGAGTTTTGGAGATCAGATCATTCACTCAGACATACTCAGGGGTATTAATGGATGGGATGGATGTTCTGGATCAAAGGTAACAACTTAGTGGTTGTTCATGTTTCTGAGGAGGTTCTACAACAACTGCAGGAGAAGTGGCTAGTTCTCTTGTTGGGGTGCTTTGTAAGATGTTCTGACATCTTATTAGGGCATGTTGAATTTGTTCCTTGGTGGTTCCACTGCATATGTTTTGATGGAAGAGCTCTGGAATTTATGGGATTCTGGAGTTGTTACTGAAGACAGATGGTGGAAGATCTCAATCGTCGGCCTCTATAATTGAAGATATATGCATCTTTTTATTCCAAAGTCGGGAACGATGGAATGGAGAGAGTTATTGGTAGCCGTTTGTTATGGTGACTTGGTACTTGGAAGCTTAGTTCCATTGTGCATCTTGAAGTCAGTTGAAGAGAAGGGGAGTTGAGATTAAGTTTATCAAGTTCTTGCTCTAGGAATTTGATAAATTATTGATCGGCTAAGTTGTCAAAGATACTTAAGAATTCTCTCAAGTTCACTCATAAAGGCATCTCAGTCGTGCATCTGGAGTCTTCTAGTTATTCTTCTAACTAAAGGGTGTTTCTGTGAAACATAAACTTGAAGAAAGTGGAGATAATTTATTTTCACCGTCCAAAAGCGCAAGGAAGGGTTCATCTTTCTTAATCCTAAGGATGAATCCAATCTGAATATAGATTTCAGAACTGTTCAGGTAAATAGGGTTCGTTCAGAGAGAATCTTAGTTACTTGAGTCAAGGTGGCAGCCTTGGTATCTCAACACTTTGTTTGTCAAAGAAGATACTTGCAAAGAATGAATACTTGATAAGTGTTCATGGAGGGATCTATTGGAGTATGACTTCAACAGTGACACAGGGTTATTGAACAAGGATTTAAGATCAATTGGTATTTATGATACTCACAAGTATTTAATTGATTATCCTTGTATGTGAAGTTCAAGATTTCTGATGTTCAACACGATGTTGAAACATTTCTTCATCTGGGTTTGTGCAGAATCATGGGAGGGGTACTGCATATGCTTTTGGATCTATTTCTCTTGGGTGTTGACCTAAGAATCTGCTTCAGTTTGGTGTGGCAGAAGCATCTGATCTCTGGAGAGTTTCCTGGCAAGAAACTGGTCTAGACAATGGTGATGTGGAAGATGAAGATGAAGACATCATAATCTTGATGAATAGTTCTTGGATCAGTTTATTTCTGATCTAGGAGGATAGGAGCATGTGATCTTGCTCATCTTGGAGGTCAAGGATAAGTGGCAGTTATCTCTGACTTTCTGCAGATTTCTCTACTTAAGGAAAGTGGCATTCCTCTAGTATAGTTGTATAGTTGTGGTGTAGTCTA
Source organism: Lathyrus tuberosus (assembly GCA_022829125.1). Taxonomy (NCBI): domain Eukaryota; kingdom Viridiplantae; phylum Streptophyta; class Magnoliopsida; order Fabales; family Fabaceae; genus Lathyrus; species Lathyrus tuberosus. The sequence continues at coordinate 2,427,528 of JALAZF010000435.1, forward strand.
TGGCTACTTCTTTTTTGAAGAATCAGACTTGGCACGTTTGAGTTCTTTGGAGTTGTGAAGCAGATATTCATCAAGGTATGATCTTGAATTGAATACCTGTGATATGATCAAGCAGGATGAAGAGTGTCTACTCAAACTTGGTTGTTGAATTAAGTCTATGAGAACATGGAACTCTTGTTCTGTTATAGGGAGGAGGTTCTTCTAAGTGGCAGAAGGAAGGGCTGAATTCCTCAGTTGGATGTCTGATCAGATGTCATGACATCAAGCAGAAACTTCAGGGTTTTAGTTGATGTTGTAGCAGATCATCGTAAGATAAGTTGATCCTCTCATAAATAAATGGAATTAATGTTTCAAAAAGGTCTATCTCATGCAGTTTGCGGGAGCTGTGGAAGGGGAAGATGTTACATGTCTAAGGCTTGGTGTATCCAAGATGGCTTGCTATGGAGTAAGAAGATCATGTAACTTGAAGATTAGGTTTCATTGGTGGATCAGAAGATTGTCTGAAACTCTGAATAAAAGTTAAGATGAACCAAACAGTGGCATTTGGTTAATCTTTATTATGCATTCAAGCATGGTGCTTGGAACAAATTACTCTTGGGCAGAAGGGTAATTGGTTGAAGACTTAAGGAGGTTCTGGTTCAGTTCTATCTTGGAGCTTGTGGTAGAAGTTCTAAGTTAATTATGGAAGATCGCCTTCTAAGTTAATTATGGAACATCTTCTGGGTTGGTTATCCTTGGAGTAGGATTCTAAGTTCTGAATGTGGAACTTGACACTCACATCTTGTCTAAGAGGTATTTATCTTGTCATACAGGAGAATGATGGGTAAAGGACTGTCTTGGAAGTCTGATGTGAATGTGGTATCAGACTGGAGTGGATCATGGATTGATTTCATGAAGGTCTAGATTATGATGTTATCAGAATATGGAAGTTGATATCCACCAGTTGAATCAGAAGTATTATATCTCATCATATGGAAGAATGATAGATTGAAGACTGTCTTGGATCGTGGGGTGTTTATCTAGAAGACTGACTCTTGCTGAAGTCAGAATACTTGTGGAGAAGTGGTTTTTTCTGCTACAAGGCATGCTAGAGAGGAGTGGATCAGTTTGGTGCTTATAGAGCAAATAAGATGAGGATTTCTGGAGCATGTGTTTGATGTCCTTCAAGTGTGAAGAACATCTGGGCGAGCTAGCAAACTAAGGGGATCTGTATGTCTCTTTGAGGAATGTGAAGCATTCCAGATTCAATTGGGTTGTATCTCAAGGAACAAGGAGATCTATACATGAGAATTCAGGAGGAATTCGTGTGGTGTATGAATGGTTTATGAACGAGAAGGGTCAATGGTGTTTTGGTCTCAATCCAAGAGTTTGTTGGTTGTGGTACAAGGATGTGTTCCTGGTACTCTCACTATATGATCATGAAGTTGTCATGGGATATCATGTGGTGATTTTGGGTGTTTCTTGCTGAAGAAGCATCTGTTAAGAAAGATAGGGGAGAATTTTTGTCTGTTAAATGTACTAGTGTGGTACATGGATTGCTTGGGGTTCAAGCATTAGGTGAACGCGTTCAGCAGGTGTGTTGAACAGAGGGTGCACTCTTGAAGACATGAAGATGCGTCTTATGTTTTCCATTCATTCAGGGTGTTCTTCGTGCAAAGGAGCACTGGTTATCTACAACAGGGGGAGTTAGACTTATGTTATGGATATATTGCTGCAGTAGTGCAGATTGTTTATCAAGATTGTTTGTGGTTTCAAGCAGTTTGTGATAGATTGCCTCAGGTGAGGTTGATATGTCAGACGAGATGTCGTGACATTGCTCTACTGGTTAAGTTCTAGGTGAACTTATCAGGTTGTTCCGATTCTGTCATTGGGTGTCAATAGATTGAATCAAAAGTGGTATAAGTATCTTGGGAATCTCTGTTGCGGTCTGAAAGAAATTAGTTTTCTCTGCTGATGGGAAGATCAATGGAAGAATTATGTAGTAATCAAGTCTGCTAATTCTGGATTAAGAAATTGATTTAGAATAAAGAGAAGAAAGGTGTAAGTGTAGGGACCATAAATCTGACAAAGTCAGGTTAGGAATCAGGACACTACTCAGAAGCGATTTCAAGGACAAGTTAGAAAAAGTGGAATCTTTCGAAACTAACTTGACCAGCAGTTATTGCACTCATTGACTAGTCTTTTGTTTCTTTCAAATGGATTGGCTCTACCTATGTAGCTTCTTCAATATTTAAGGAGGATCGTGCTAAAACACCTTTCTTGTTAAGTTGAGAGCAAATGGGTTTTTTTCGTGTTTGGGTAAGCACAATCTGGGTATGGGTCTGCATGGGCCATTTTTGCCAACTTTTGGCTAAAAGGGGGGAGAATGGCTTTTTGCTTACTGCTGAGTGGTGTATGTGCATATGTGCTACTGATCTGAAAGAATATCTCAATATCTCAAACGAAGTTCTAACGTTCTAGGTAGTTCTAACATCTTGGGAATTATGTTTTGTGATTAGAGTTAGGAAGCAAGTATGTATTTGGTGTCACAAGGGAATGAAGAGGTTATCTTCTCCCTCCTTCCACTGCATGAACCATCAAGATGAAGAATGTTTTAGCCAAAATTTGTCAAAAGGGGGAGATTGAAAGCTCCAATGGTTTCACTAAATTTTGGAAAAACATAATTTTGGAAGAGGTGTTACAACATGAAGATTTATACCCCAGACCAGAGTTGTCGAATGAAATGTCACAGCATGAAGATTCGACATCATGACTGACAATAGCTTTTGTTTTCTGTTCCAAGATTCAAGGCGCAATTGGCAGTGGATCAAGGAAAGAAGATTGAAAGCCCAAGACCTAGGCAGACAGAGAGAGAACAACATAGACTTTGGAATCCTATTTTGTAAAGTAGGGTTTAGGTTTTGAGAATCGTAGGTTTCTCTTGTAAGTCTCCCTCTGTATCGATATGATACATTGTGGTAGACATAGGTACTTGTACAAATTCAGAAACCCGTAGGTAATGAATTATGTATTGTTCTTGGATGAAGCTTTTAAGCAAATCCAAGTTAACTTGTTAGTCAAGGATGCTTGACTGAACTTTGTATTGAATTAGGTGTCTTTCAATAAGATGATGCAGTTATGGTGTAGTAATTGTTAGATAATCACAGGTTGCAATTTAGGGAGTGAGATGGGTTTCTCTTATCTAGGAGGGAGTTCTTAGATAAAGTTTTCATTGGGTAGTGATAGGTAAACGTGGGTGTTTACTGTAAACCTGAGATTGTTTACATAAAACTATATTACTGATAGTGGATTCCTCTTCCTGGATTGGTATCCCCCAGATGTAGGTGATTTGCACCGAACTGGGTTATCATATTCTGTGTTGTTTATCATTCTGCAATTTACAATTCAGTTTTGATTAACATGTTGGAACAATTGTCGAAACATCTGTGTTTCCGCACTTACTAATATTTTGGATATCAGCCTGCTATTCTGTTTCTTGTTTAATAATTATGTAGAACAATGTCTTGACATGTGTTAGGACATTTGATGTCTGCTATGCCAGAATTTCACTATAACAGTAACCTTTAAGCTGGTTACTAATGTAATCTGTTAGACGATGGCTAGGATCTAGAAGGGGGGGTTGAATAGATCCTTCGAGTTTTACACGCAAATGGATTTCCAAAAATTTGGTTTTAAAAGTTTGACGGAAGCGGCCACTGAATTACGTCTACAACGAACCTCTACTAGAGGGATTGGATATGCACGACAATAATTGGAATGAATTATGGATGATAAAAATTCAGATTGATTAACACAGTTTAAACGCAATCAAAAATGTTTTATTTGCTTGATAGTTAATCCAACCCAATGAGGTAAATCAGCAAACAATTAATTGCGAATATGTTCGATTTTGCATTGAAACAAAATTATCGAACACTTGGTGTGCGTTAACACACTAAGTGCAGATTTCAAAGTAATGTGATGTTGAGCTGCTCCTAAATACAATTTAAGGGATTGTATCAAATTTACAAAACAATTTAACAGCTCAATATAACACTAGCTCAGAAATTTCGATTAATTTAAACTTCGCAAATTCAAATGATATCAAACGTAAAGAATTAAGGGAGAGAGAGAGAGAGAGAGAACAAACACGATTTGATTAGGCAGTTCCCCAATCGTCCTCGCTTTGGGTACCTCTGCCCCCAATTCCACAATTGGAATTGAGATATATATATATATATATATGTTGCTTTTTGCAAATTGTTTGTACAACAGAAGAACTATGAACATCCAAACTCTCAAACGTCTTTGATTGTTGATGCAGAGTATTCTCTCCCCTTGATTCAAGACGAATCAAGTGCCTTGAATTCAGTTGAACAAGTCACCGTCCCACGCTACTAGACTGCAAGAAACCCCCGTTCTTCAGTCACCTTCACTCGGCCGACTTCAATTCTCCGCAATTCGATCCCCAAACCTTTATTCTACGATCCTCCGACTGTAGCAACTAAACCGAAAGAATACTCTGTTCTTCGATTACCTTCGCACGGCTGAATCCCTGTAGAATGAAACGGTTTATGCCAAAAACCCCCCAAAATCTCCTTTGATTCTTGGAGGATAAAACCTAAGGTTTTATTCAAGAAACACCTACCAATTCTCAACCCATAAATGAAGATCACAACACTTCCTAATTCTAAACTTTATCGCTTCAAAACAATGGACAACATAAGCAAAAATGATTATGTGTAATTGTTGGTTGACTCAAGGATGAAGATGAAGATGAAGAGAAATATTGGTATAAATTTTCACGTTTCTTGTTTTTTGGATAGGAGAGAGACCCAACTATTTATAATGAATAGCACAAATGACCAGCAAAAAGAAATAACAGAAATAACAGACAAAATTAAATGCAGAAAAAATTGGTTCAGGCAGCGTGAGTCGACCGCCCCACACGTAAGGGTCGGCGTGAGCTATCCTGTATGGTATTTACGCAAGTTTTGACACCATGCGTCGACCCATCAGGACCTTGCGTCGACGCAAGCCTGCAGATTTTGCAGAAATTTAAGTTTCCAGAATCATGCGTCGACTCATGACTCCCAGAGGGTCAGCGTGCGCTTTCCCGGACGTTTAAAAAAACTTGCTCAAACTAGCATGCGTCGACGCATGCTTACTTTGGGTCGACTCATGACCTGCATATTTTCAAAAATCCATTTTTCTACACATTGTAGCTGACCACGACTAAGACAAATATACCAAACATCAATATTATGATCATGCATATGTAATTTTAGGTAAGACCTCTTCCTATATGTTTGGACGCATGAAAAACGATGGTTAGATGCAATTTGCCCGACAATGAAGTGATACCGCTCAAATTACAATCTAATGACACTCTTATTGGTTAACATCATTAAAACCAAAATAGATGAGAGACCTTAGCCCTCACATACTCCCCCTTTTTTATGATGGCAACCCTGTATGTCTTTCTCTTGATTAGTAATTTGAGAACGAAAAAACTCCCCCTGTCTTTAACACTTTAACGTCTGCTGCTTTAATATTTTTCTGCTGCTAGTATCCTTCTCCCCCTTTGACAACATCAAAAAGAGTAAAAGAAGGTGGTCAAAGAGATATCCTTATAACAAGTAATGGTTAATTCACCAATTTGCAAAAAAGCTACACTAACAAGCATCCACATATGATACAGTTAATGCAATACTATAACAGAATAGATACGGATAGTAAGAAACAAACACAATTCATTCCATAGTTTAAGACATAAAGTCAAGGATAACCAGAAATATAGTTCAAACTAAAAACAAACCAAAATAACATGCAGTCTAAAGAACAACACATACAATCAAAAACACAAACAATACAATGCACTAATAATGATGAAGCTAATTCATATGGCCTTCTCCCCCTAAATGGGTGACCTCTTCCTCGGTAATAATGGTCTGGTGGTGGCAAGTCCTCTATGGAACGATTCAATTCGATGACCGTGCTGTTGAGAATGTTGAGGCTGTTAGATAGATTTTGAGTTTGAATAGCCATATCATTTTCCAAATGTGTGAATTTGGTCATGGAGGCATCAGTAAATCGAGTGAAATCCTGTGTATGAGCAGCAAACCAATTTGACAGTGTAGTAAGCCTCTCCTGCTGAGCAGTGTACCTCTCATTTTTGTAATTCCCAGAATTCTTCTTGTTCGAGGTTCATCTGGTACAACATGGCCAGGATTTCTTCAGAGGCCTGGAAATCTTGCTCTTGCTGTGGTTGCGGAGTCGGAGGTATAGAATATTCAGGCTGTTGCCAGTCATATTCGTCACTTTGCTGCCAACCATAGTTTGAAGGGACATAAGCATCCCCAAGAACAGTCCAACTGTTGTTCTTCCATTGACCCCAACCTTGATCATCAGAATTCTCCTCTGGTTGAGAATTGCCCATCCATGCTTCATTCTCTTCATCCACCATATTCACATCAGGATTACCCATCCATGCCGCATTATCTTGATTGGCATTCACATGGCCTTCAGCAATGTCTTGGTTGTCAGGTTAATTAGGAAAATGTGAGTTTATCTAAATTTGTAGATGTACTCATTTTCAACCGGATCACAAGTATAACCCATCATGGTGAGAGTCTTTTGTTGAAATCGATGCTCGGATGAAACATTGACATAGCGCATGTTCGGAACAGAGATCTCAGACTTATCCAAGATGTTCTGAATACATGATGCATATCCCAAAGTCGTACCTTTTGTGGAGTCGCGAAGAGCAAACATACGGTATGTGAAGTAATATGGCCAGTTAATCTTAATCTTATTCTTCAGAATGTAGATAAGATGAACGTCAGCTTTGTCCACTCTAGAGAATCCACCTTTCTTGGGTCACAAAATATGTGCGACAATCCACTGCAGAATGCGCTCAGTAAACTTTAGATGACCTGTTGTAACATTCTTCGGAAATAACTCGCTTGCTACAACATCATCTGAGTATGGTTCACGCAACATAGAATTCAAGGCAGTTTTAAACTCAAAGTTTTGAACAAAGTTGGTGTCAGTCACTTGAGGAAGATTTTCATTAGTTTCCAAATTGAACAAACTAGTCCACATAGCATTGTTCATAGAATGAGACTCATTATTCATAGAGTACGTAAAATTCGTACCTTCAAATTTTCCTTCAATCTCGCAATAGAACAAACGCACTAGATCACAGTTGAACTTATCACCACATTCAAGAAATTCACCAAAATTCTGGGCATTTATAATGTCAATTACCTCCTCGGTGAGACGATAGTCGGGAGCCATCACGGGGTAGTATGCGTGTTGTCGAATAACAGCACGGTTGCAGAAATCATCATTGAAAGACTTAGGCAGAGCATTGGAGAGTAGAGACATAGTAGTTACCGGAGTTGAAGAGGTTCCGGCTCTTGAAATTAAAGCTCTTGTAGACCGTTTGCCAGTGACACGTTGAGAAGCCATTGTTGAAGATATGAGAAAGATGGTGAATAGTGTACGGTGAACAGTGCGTAAATGATGAACAATCGCTGGAGTACTTACTTCCAAAAACCTTGTGAAACCCTCTTCTTATAAACCTTGTGACTCAACCTTTGTGGGTTTTGAGTTTTATGAGTTTTGATGGGTTTTGATGAAGGTTTAATGGAGTTGAATGAGAAGTTGGAAGAGAAGAAGTGGAGAAGACCGATAAGAATCAGATTTTATGTCATGAAATGATGAAATGTAATGAGCATGGAAAGTATGTAGTGTAGTTTAGAAACACTAGGTCGGTGCACGCGTTCCCAAAAAAAATCAGAATTTGTTAGGTATGCGTCAACGCAAGATGGCGCGTTTTTGAAAAAAAATTTAAAAAATTGAGATGCGCCGACCGCAGGTTGGCGCACGCTGACCCGGTTGTTTTCATTCAAACACATTCAATCCATGAGTCGACCCATGGCACTCTTAGGTCGACTCATCCAAGAGAAACATGGAAAAAAATTTAAATTTTTGCAAACAAATGTTCCAAAATAAGGCAAATAACCATGCAAACACATAGATCTAACATCCAAATGAATAATATATACTAAAATATGTAATAAACATCAATTGTAAAGCACTCAACATGGTACATATACTTAAACAGAATCTATAAAGCGGAACGATATTACCTTGACCATGAACGATGATGAGAGCCCTCACATATTGCTCAATAACTCTTGGCATAGTTAGTCAAAACCATAAACAAGCATATATAGATGTGAAGAGCTACTATCTTAAAGAATTATCAAACACGATCTGAAATATCGAGAACGCCTAGTTCCCTACGGATGTGAAAGAAAGGCTCAGTAGCTAGTGGTTTTGTAAAAATGTCAGCAAGTTGATTCTTAGTATCAACATGCTCAAAGACCACATCACCTTTCTCTACATGATCCCTAAGGAAATGATGACGTATTTCGATATGTTTGGTGCGTGAATGTAGCACGGGGTTCTTAGTTAGGTTTATTGCACTAGTGTTATCACACAAAATGGGAATACGTTCAAGTTTTAAATTGAAATCAAGAAATTGTGCTAAAGCCATAAGACTTGAGCATAACAACTGCTTGCGGCAACGTATTCCGCCTCAGCTGTTGACAAGGCAACGAAAACCTGTTTCTTGCTATGCCAACTCACCAAGGAATTTGCGAGAAAGTGACACGGGCCACTAGTACTTTTCCTATCCAACTTGCACCAGGCAAAGTCGGAGTCGGAATAACCAACTAAGGAACAAAACTACCTTTGGAATACCACAGCCCATACTTTGGAGTACCGGAAAGGTATCGAAGTATGTGCTTAACTGCTTTTAGGTGGGATTCCTTGGGACGTGCCTGATACCTCGCACACATGCATACACTAAACATAATATCGGGACGTGATGCGGTAAGATAAAGAAGAGATCCAATCATACCTAGATACTTCTTTACCTCTACATCTTTACCATGTTCATCACGATCAAGATTCGCACTTGTAGGCATAGGAGTATCTATTTCCTTGCAGTTTAGCATGTCGAAACGTTTGAGAAGCTCAAAAAAATATTTAGTTTGACTCACAAATGTGCCCTCTTCGAGTTGTTTGATTTGCAATCCGAGGAAATAGTTGAGCTCCCCCATCATGCTCATTTCAAACTCCCCCTGCATCAAACTAGAAAACTCCTTGACCAAGGTCATGTTAGTAGACCCAAAAATAATATCGTCAACATAAATTTGTACTAAGATTAAGTGTTTTCCTTGACGTTTAATAAAGAGGGTTGTGTCAACCTTCCCTCTTGAATACCCTTGATCAAGTAAAAATTTACTTAGACATTCATACCAAGCCCTAGGGGCTTGTTTAAGTCTGTATAAAGCACGTTTAAGTTTGTAGACATGATCAGGATATTCAAGGGATTCAAAACCCGGAGGTTGGGCAACATAAACCTCTTCATTTATGTATCCATTAAGGAAAGCACTTTTAACATCCATTTGGAATAATTTGAAGTTCTTAGTGCAAGCATAAGCAAGTAAAAGGCGTATAGCCTCGAGTCGGGCAACCGGGGCATAAGTTTCCTCATAGTCGATTCCTTCCTCTTGGTTATAGCCTTGCGCTACAAGCCGCGCTTTGTTACGTGTTATAACTCCGTTTTCATCAAGTTTATTTCTAAATACCCATCGGGTGCCGATTACTCGATGATCTCGCGGAGGGGGGACAAGGTCCCAAACCTCATTTCTCCTGAATTGATTTAGTTCATCTTGCATTGATAAGAATCAATGCTCATCGAGTAATGCCTCCTTTGCGTTTTTTAGGTTCAACTTGTGACACAAAAGCGGAGTAATAACAAAAGTTACTAAGTTTAGAGCGAGTGGTTACTCCCTTAGTGATGTCACCGATGATGTTGTCGATTGGATGGTCTTTGGAAAACTTCTATGCTGAAGGAAGGTCATCTTCATTTGTTGGATGATCCTCCTCACTCTTCATTGGTTGGTGATCCTTTTCCTCCTCAATACGCACTGCTTCAGGCTGATCAGTTCCCTTATCAGTGTCCTTGAGTATGTCTTCAGAAGATGCACCTGCACCATGAAAAGAACTACCTTCTCCGACATTTCTCGGATAAGACTCATCAAAAGTAACGTGTACCGACTCTTCAACAATTCATAACTTTTTATTATATATCCTATAAACTTTACTTGACTGAGAGTATCCAAGAAAAATACCCTCGTTGGCCTTGGTATCAAACTTACCAAGTGTCTCTTTTCCATTGTTCAACACAAAACACTTGCAGCCAAAGACATGAAGGTGAGAGATATTTGGCTTACGCCCTTTTAAAAGCTCATACGGTGTCTTGTTTAGAATAGGACGGATGAGCACCCTATTCAAAACGTAAGAAGCCGTACCTATGGCGTCGGCCCAAAAGTATTTTGGAAGTCCACTCTCATTGATCATAGTCCTTCCTAATTCTTCCAAAATTCTATTTTTACGTTCCACAACCCCGTTTTGTTGAGGGGTAAGTGGTGCGGAAAAATTATGATCAATTCCATGGGATTCACAAAATGCTTCAAATAAATGGTTTTCAAACTCACCCTCATGATCACTTCTAATTGACACAATGTTCGAGTTTAACTTGTTTTGAGATAACTTAGCAAATCTCTCAAAGGCCGAAAAGATATCACTCTTATTTGCCAAAAAAATGGTCCAGCAAAACCTAGAAAAATCATCGACTATTACAAAATCATAATAGTTACCACCTAGGCTTTTAACCCTAGATGGTCCAAAGAGGTCCATATGGAGGAGCTCAAGGGGTCTCATAGTTGAAACAATATTTTTAGATTTGAATGAGATCCTTGTTTGCTTCCCCATTTGGAAAGCGTCACAAAGGTGATCCTTTGTGAATTTGATTTTGGGCAAACCGATGACTAGGTCTTTAGAGACTATTTTGTTAAGCAAATCAAAATTGATATGAGCCAACCGTCTATGCCACAACCATGAATCTTCATTCATAGTTACTAGACACTTGTCTCCATTCAATGATACCTTATTTAAGTCTAGCATATAGACATTGTTCACCCTCAAGCCCTTAAACACATTCTTTTTGTCACTATCTTCAACTATGCAACAATATTTTGAAAACGATACTTTATAATTCTTGTCACATAGTTGGCTAATGCTTAAAAGGTTGTGTCTAAGACCTTCCACAAGAAGCACATCAGAGATAGTAGTAGATGAGGGGTTACCTACACTACCTTTGCCGAAAATATGTCCTTTATTGTTATCTCCGTAGGTGACAAACCCTTTTTTCTTCGCCACAAAGTCGATGAAAAGAGATATGTCTCCTGTCATATGTCTTGAGCAGCCACTATCCAGAACCTATCTTCTTTCGGTGGTCTCAAGACTTTGTACCTACAAAAACAATCAAGGGAGAGTAGGTACCCAATTCTCATTGGGTCCTTTACGGTAAGTGAAACCAAGATCGCACTTGGGCAACCATTGATAAATGCCTTTTGGAACAAGAAATCTTCTAAAACAACATTTAGTAATAGTATGACCAGGCTTGCAACAATATAGACAATCACGGTTCATTTGGAATTTACCTTTGCTATCTCTATCTCAAATCACATACGTATACCTTTGATACAAATTATTCATGCTTTCTCGATAATGTGATCGATCAATAGCAAACGTAACTTTAGGCATAAGAGCCTTGTCTAATTTGGCCTTAAGGGTTCTCACCTCTTTTTGCCAAATATGACAGGTATCACAGCCCCCAAACTTGAACCATGGAGACTTATTCTCATCAATCTTAGCTTTTGATGCATCCACCATGGAGTTTTTAAGATCTTTCAATTCCTTTTCGAAATCGAAAACCTTTTTCTCCAAGTATTTAATAATCTTTTTGTTCGAGGCTAAGCGTTGAAAAGCTTCCTTAGCCTCATGGAGCAACAAATCAAAAGCCTTTTGTAATTCTAAATGAGACATAGTATTAGAATGATCATATTTAGAGTGTTTTACCTCTTTCTTCTTGTTGTGACGTGCCATAAGACATAGATTAACGGATTCACTTTCATCACTTGAGTTGTCCTCTTTTTCCGACTCGTTATCGCTTTCCCAAGCGATGTATGCTCGTCTAGATTTGTTTGATTTTTTATGTTGACGGCTCTTATCCTTATCTTTCTTAAGTGATGGACAATCCGGCTTGTAGTGCCCAGATTTTCCACAGTTGTAACACGTCCCTTTAACCTTTCCATTCTTATTTCCTTCATTTCTAGATTGCCTCTTAAATTTGACTAGATTTTTATCCGAGTGTTGAATCTCATTCTTCCGAACATACCTATTGTATCTCTTCACAAAGAGACTCATGTCATCATCGGAGTCATCATCTTCGTCATTGTTGGTTTCATCATCACTTTTCTCTTTTGATGTGGACTTTAAACAAGAAGCCTTAAGAGCAATCGACTTCTTTTCCGTATCTTTTGTTTTCTCCTTCTTTATACTCTTTTCATGTTTATCAAGGCTAATGAGCACTTGCTCATGCTCATCGAGTTTTCCAAATAGTGTGGTGAGGTCTAGAGTAGCTAGATTATTGGCCTCCTTGATCGCGGTGACCTTCGGCTGCCATTCCATGTTAAGACACCTCAAAATCTTATTAGTAGCAACCTCATTTGGAATTGGTTTACCAAGTACATGCAATTTGTTGATAATGTGAGTAAATTGTTTTTGCATATCCGCAATGGTTTCCCCATGCTTCATGTAAAAAAGATCGAACTCTTGCGTTAGTGTGTTAATACGAGCCATTTTAACATCATTAGTGCCTTCGTGGGCTATTTGTAAGGCATCCCACATGGATTTGGCCGTTTCACAATGAGAGACACGATAATATTCGTCAACTCCCAAAGAGGAGATCAAAATATTTCGAGCCTTCTAATCATAGTTGTACTTTTTCTCGTCCTCCTCATTCCATTGGTCTTTGGGTTTCGGAACGACAATGCCTTCGGCATTAGTCATTGTAATTTCCATGGGACCGTTTAAAATAACATTCCAAACCTTCCGATCTATGGAATTTATATGGACGCGCATACAATCCTTCCAGTAGCTGTAATTTTCGCCTGTAAAAACTTGAGCTCTATTATAAGCCCCTTTAGGTTCGTTCGCCATGATCCAAGAAGTTTTACCGAAGCACCAGATAAATCAGATCTCGTGATACCACTTGTTAGATGATGGCTAGGATCTAGAAGAGGGTTGAATAGATCCTTCGAGTTTTACACGCAAATGGCTTTCCAAAAATTTGGTTTTAAAAGTTTGACGGAAGCGGCCACTGAATTACGTCTACAACGAACCTCTACTAGAGGGATCGGATATGCACGACAATAATTGGAATGAATTATGGATAAGAAAAATTCAGATTGATTAACACAGTTTAAACGCAATCAACAATGTTTTATTTGCTTGATAGTTAATCCAACCCAACGAGGTAAATCGACAAACAATTAATTGCGAATACGTTCGATTTTGCGTTGAAACAAAATTACCGAACACTTGGTGTGCGTTAACACACTAAGTGCAGATTTCAAAGTAATGTGATGTTGAGCTGCTCCTAAATACAATCCAATGGATTGTATCAAATTTACAAAACAATTTAACAGCTTAATATAACACTAGCTCAGAAATTTTGATCAATTTAAACTTCGCAAATTCGAATGATATCAAATGTAAAGATTTAAGGGAGAGAGAGAACAAACACGATTTGATTGGGCAGTTCCCCAATCGTCCTCGCTTTGGGTACTTCTTCCCCCAATTCCACAATTGGAATTGAGATATATATATATATATATATATATATATATATATATATATATATATATATATATATATATATATATATATATATATATATATATATATATGTTGTTTTTTGCAAATTGTTTGTACAAGAGAAGAACTATGAACATCCAAACTCTCAAACGTCTTTGATTGTTAATGCAGAGTCTTCTCTCCCCTTGATTCAAGACGAATCAAGTGCCTCGAATTCGGTTGAACAAGTCACCGTCCCACGCTACTAGACTGCAAGAAACCACCGTTCTTCAGTCACCTTCACTCAGCCGACTTCAATTCTCCGCAATTCGATCCCCAAACCTTTATTCTACGATCCTCCGACTGTAGCTACTAAACCGAAAGAATACTCTGTTCTTCGGTTACATTCGCACGGCTGAATCCCTGTAGAATGAAACGGTTTGTGCCAAAAACCCCCAAAATCTCCTTTGATTCTTGGAGGATAAAACCTGGTTTTATTCAAGAAACACCTACCAATTATCAACCCAGAAATAAAGATCACAACGTCTTCCTAATTCTGAACGTTATCACTTCAAAACAATGGACAAAATGATTATGTGTAATTGTTGGTTGACTCAAGGATGAAGATGAAGATGAAGAGAAATATTGGTATAAATTTTCACGTTTCTTGTTTTTTTGATAGGAGAGAGACCTAACTATTTATAATGAATAGCATAAATGACCAACAAAAAGAAATAACAGAAATAACAGACAAAATTAAATGCAGAAAAAATTAGTTCAGGCAGCGTGAGTCGACCGCTCCACACGTAGGGGTCGGCGTGAGCTCTCCCGTAGGGGTATCTACGCAAGTTTTGACACCATGCGTCGACCCATCAGGACCTTGCGTCGACGCAAGCCTGCAGATTTTGCAGAAATTTAAGTTTCCAGAATCATGTGTCGACTCATGACTCCCAGAGGGTCAGCGTGCGCTTTCCCGAACGTTTCAAAAAACTTGCTCAAACTAGCATGCGTCGACGCATGCTTACTTTGGGTCGACTCATGACCTGCATATTTTTAAAAATCCATTTTTCTACACATTGTAGCTGACCACGATTAAGACAAACATACCAAACATTAATATTATGATCATGCATATGTAATTTTAGGTAAGACCTCTTCCTATATGTTTGGACGCATGAAAAACGATGGTTAGATGCAATTTTCCCGACAATGAAGTGATACCACTCAAATTACAATCTAATGACACTCTTATTGGTTGACATCATTAAAACCAAAATAGATGAGAGATCTTAGCCCTCACATAATCAACTCTGGGAAGATCGGAGAAGTCCCAGGTACTCTTGTTTGGGAATACTATCTTCTTACTTGGCGTATATTTGTAGATCCATCAAACCTTTCTCAGGTCTCAAATCTTCGTCCTGATGCAATTGTTTAGAACTAGATTCTGAAGTCAAATTTGCCACCTAAGGACAAGTATCTAGACCTTGTAGATTCTATTGAAAAAGATTTTCTACTTCTTCTCAATTCAGACATACAGATTGATCTACCTCAAATTATGCTTGACCATCTGAAAAGGAATCTTTCATGCTTTCACAAAGGAAAAACATTATTCATTCCTTATGGTCGAGTTCTTTCTGAACTATTAATCCAACAAGGAATTGTCATAACATTAGAGGACAATTTTTCTAAAATCTGGAGAGATAAGTTTGAAGCTATCTATGAGAGGTTCTAATGTTGGTTATCTGCAATATATGCCTTGTAAATGTTATCATCTTGTATTAAGCAATCTTTTGTTTTAATGTTCTTGTGTTGTTTTAACTGCTATATGTGCATATCTTGTGTTGTTCAGAGAATCGTAAAATTAGGATTAAACACTATAAACAAACAACATTCTCATTAAAAGATTGGTAGTTGTTACATCTCTGTCAAGAACTTTCTAAACATTTGGATATGTTCTAAGGTAATCCCTATGATCATCTGACATCTCTAGATTGTTCAACTAGTCCTCTCAATATTCCTTTGCAAACTCAATAATCTCCTTCTTCTGGATATGTCTATGTTTTAACATAGAATTTCCTTTCCTTCTACGTGTCTCAACAAAGGTTGTTGTTGTTGTGTGTGCCTCTAAAGAACTCTGCTTGTTTGAAGACTCTTTAATTGCTACACTCTTCTCGTTTGCTTGAGTTGCTGCTCTTAGCAATGCTTCCTTTCTAAAATCTCTCTTTGGAACCCAGAATTGTTTTTGCTTATACATTTTTGAGTTCTAAATATTATGTGATTTGGATAGACAGTATGCTAGTCATTTTATAGTGTTTATTCATCCGGTACCTTGAGTTTTTATTGTCTTTGATTTGATTAGTCAAATCAATTTTTTAACGCTTCACTCTTGAGAAGTGATGTCTAGTATCTAGCCCTAATAAAGATTCTCTTAAACAACTATGAATGTCATTTAACAGCTACTTGCTTTCCTTTTAATAATAATCTATTTTACCTTTTACTTCATTTATGCAAATGTCAAAAAATAAAAAATAAAAAGAGGGGGGGGGGGGGGGGAAGTAAAAGAATGTATTGCAAAAATAATAATAGTAAAAAACAACTTTCATTAATCAAAGAAGGATTTAAAAAAGGATTTAGATATTAAGATTACATTAATCTAATTCTTCTAAAGCCTTAAGGCCCATGTAGTTTTTCCAAGTGTAGTCTGGTTCATCTTCATCTTCAGAATCTGAAATTACAATCTGAAACACCCTTCTATCTCTAGTTCTTTTCGACTTCTTCATTGACACCTTCTTAGGTTTCAATGCAGTTGTTGAAGAACTTGCATCATAAGCTACAGAACCATCTGGAGTATGTGGACTTGGCGTCTTCAGACTTGTGATTTCCTCTGAAATCTCTGTTATTGTAGAGATGTTGGTACTTTCAGTTGTGTATTCCATAGTGTTCGAAAAAGATGTTGATGAAAAAGACTTAGGATTGGGTTGCTTTTATAGTGGAGTTTGGGCAGACCAAACAGCTGGATTAAATCCTCTTCTTGATCTTTGGAAGTGCTACGACCAATAACTATTAAGAATGCATCGTACACGCATTTAATGCTCTCTATTACCTGAATCGTTTCTCTTCTTTGGGAACTGCTCAAGTAATGATGATATGTTTTTCATTTATGAAATATTTCGTTTTGTTTTCTTCTTTCTATTTTAAAATGTTATTTTGATCTTTTTGATGTGACAAAATAGGGAGAAAGATATAGAAGTATTTAAAGAGAATCTGAACCCTTTAGATTTTAAATGTTGTTTATTTTAAAATTCTATTATTACAGTTATTTGTTCTAACCACTCATTCTAACGTTTTCCAAATAGTTCATAAGAGAATTCTAACTAGAAGTTTCATTAACCCTTCCCTTAATCATGCCAACTAATCATATCTATTGTTAGAACACGATTTGTTCATAACATATATCCTTTAGGTTTTGATGATAACAAAGCATTCAAAGAACAATGGTGTTATCTAATGTGTGTTCTAAGTATGCAGGTTCAAAAGCTTAAAGATAATCTACTCAGAATTTGTTAAGAGAACACATTTGAGAGAAGTTGAGTTCTTGGCTTCTAATGGTTCAGAACTGAAGGACGTTCTTAAGTGAAGTTTGATGATATAGGATTGCATAGAATCTGAAGCTGAATGTATCAACATCAAAAGAGCAATATGTTATCTCTACACTTATTGAATGTATTGGCTTCTAGTGATCATTCAGAACCATAGACAAAGCTAAGTGATATGTATTGCATAAAGCAAGCTACAATGTCAAATCAGTTTGTCAGCTAGAGTTTGTCTTCACATGGCTCAAGCAGAGTTGACATGCTTTATAGATATCGACTCTCAGCGGATCTATACTAAAACTCACGAGGAAGACGCTACGGTTAAACAAGTTACACAATGGATAAAGATCTTTTTGTGTATCTATCTTCAACATCTCTTAGTACTATGGAGTAATAAAGACACTTGTACAAGTTATCTCTTCCAACAAATATTCTTTTGTATCTGCTATTTTAGTAGCTGAAGATTCAATTTGGATCAACAACGAGGAATAAAGAAAGAGGGCCAAGAAGAAAAGAAGACTCTCACACTTCTATCAACATGGAAGAATTACAAGATCAACAATAGCATCGAGTATGCAAAGTTTCTATTATCTGTTGTAAATTGTACAAAGCATCAAGATTTCTTAACAATGAATATCTTAGAAATATTAAATGCTATGATCTTTGTTATAGTTATTGCCCTGTACCTCTGATTGTATATCAAGTACATCTTGTTGTCTATTATGCTAAATTGGTTGGTTGATAGTTTAGAAAGAAAGTATCTTGCTATGTGCTTGAGCATCAAAGTCTCTTGTTGTGAGCTTGAGCAAAGCAATTATCTTTCTATGTGCTTGAGCATTGAAGCCTTGATCAAATTGTTGATTAAGTATGCAAATAGAAGAACACAATTCAATCCTTTTTTCTTGTGTATTTTTCTCACCTTCATCTATAACTATGTTAATTTAACTAACTAATAGTTAGTTGAACCAACATTTATAAACTAATTGTTACAGCTTCACGCATGCTAATATTCTTCTAAATTAATTTTTTCAAGCATTGCAACCAAACCAACTTCAATGCTAACAGGTCCATAACAGTTGACTGTAACAATGCAAAATCCATCTATCCTCCACTAATTGATTGCACTATAACAGAACCTAACTTTTCTTCTCATTGAAACTCATTCCAAATAACAGTAACCAACTGTAACAATTCATAGCATTAACTATAACAGAATTTAACCTCCTAACAACTAACTTCATTGACACTTTTTCTAACACTTCAAACACCAACAGCCACGAGTTTCCATGCTTTCACTAACTGTTCTAACTTTTTGATCCAAACTCATCACTAACATCACCATTCCATAATTTAACTAACTTCCATCCTAATAACTAACTACACTAACTGAACTCAACTCTTAACTCTAACTAATTCAAACTTAACTAACTAACAATTACAAACAGAACCTAACTCTGCTAACAGGTTCTAACTAACTTTTCTCTTCATTCCACTTAGAACTAACTCTGTCGTAACTTTGTTAACATAATTTCCCAAATCCTGCCCGAGTTTGTTAGGATTCAACTGCTATAAATCCTCATCCATAGCTCATTCGTGAAGGAATAATTCATTTCATAAAAACTCAGTGAAAATCATTCTCTCTGAATTCTCCCACTCTCCTTCACCCTCTTACACAACAACAACATAGAGTAACAATCAGTCGACCTACAGGCTAAGAGTTTGAAGACGAAGAAGAAAGAAGAAGCTTGCGTAAGAAAAGGAGTTGCAATTTCATGCTTATCTGGATCTCTGGTAGTTCTTGTTTCACCATTTTCATCTTCTTTTTTCAACATCACTAAAGTCGCCTCCGAGGTTGGTGTTGCATCTAATTTTGTTCTCTTCTTGATTAATTTCAGCTGCAGAGATGTAGCTTCCTCCCTAAGGAGCCAAACCCCTAAGGTTTGGTCTCAATCTACCTCACCTTCACCGTTTAATTTTGGTTTTTCATTTTTGGGGTTCATGAAGCTTTCTGTTCGATTCAGAATAACAGTGAGGAATTAAGGAAAATTAGTTTAAGGATGAGAGAGAGGAATTAAGGACGAGCTGAATGATGTAGTTTGAGATCAATTAGACCTTTGTCGCCGCCAGAGGCGATTTCCGGAGTGGCGAGGTTCTTGTCTCAGGCGAGGTTTGCGTGAACAAGGATTATATACATGAATTGAATGATAATGTGAAATGAGCTTTCTGATCCTTTATCCCTTTTCCCAAATCCCATTTTATCGCACAAATTATTAATATACTTTATCAATCAACAAACAGTAACCAAATGGGACTTATCACATTTGATTACAGATTGTAATAAAGATATATACCAAAAACAGACAAAATCATACATGTGTAACATATTTTGCACCAAATTCATGTCCACAATCCTTGTTAACATATATAATACTTACAAAATATTACCACACGATTGTTGACCAAATGGGTTAGGCAAACCCCATTTGGCCAAAATACATATACAAAAACATAGCATATGGGATCGATCAATGAAAAAATTAGGGTTAACATACCAAAAACCCTTGGCGTTGATGAGAGGGTAAGGAAACCCTCATCATCCTGTTGCCTAAAAATTCATCTTATTCCCTTACCATAATTGAAGCTTTCACGGAAAAAAACTTAAGTTTCCTCCGTCTCTCTTCTCAAAGCTCTCCTCTTCGTCTCTCAGATGCACAACTTCTAAAAAAATTGGGATTTCTGTGGTGACCTAGCTCCTATGAAGCATTGGCACTCCATTTTAGATAAAGTACCGATACCGGGTACTTATCGGGTACTGGTACGCGTACGGTATTCGTATGATACGTACCGACACCGTACCTATTTTTTATTTATTGTTTTTTAAGTTGGTACGCTAACGGGTACATATTGGGTACATATTAGGTACGCGAACTCAATTTTTTTCTTCTAATGGTATAGTTTTATACTTTTTTAATGGCTTTTTTAAGTGCTGATGTAGAGTTTGACCAATGTAATTCGTTGCAAGATCGGTGGATCTTGAAACCAAATGAATGGTTGATAACTTATGGATCTTCAATCGCTAAACCTCAATCCATTGCATTGAAACTCCTCGCACAAGCAAGTTCTTCATCTTCTGTTGAGAAAAATCGGAGTACATATGAATTTATACTCGCGTACCCGTACCGTGGTTTTTTTAAAAATGACGTATTCCGTACCAGTACCCGTATCGAGTACTGGGTATGTACGCGTACCTTTGCAACGCAACCTAGCTCTCACCCTCATTTTAATATTTATAGTCCTAATTAATCTCATTTGAATATTTCACCCCTACTTACTCTCACACCCTCTATTGTTAACGTTAACATTTCTAACGTTAACATGTGTTTCCCTTTTAGTATTGACAAAAATAATCTCAACTAAATAATTATTTCAAATTAAATAAAATATTAAATAAAACGTTGTCGTAAATGTTATTTCTAAATAATTATTTCAAAAAATTCCAATTAAATAAATGTTTCTATTAAATAAATATTTAAGTAAAACATTATAATTAATTCGTAAAACTTTAATTATTTTTATTATTATTAAATAGCTTAAATTAACAAATTATCACCAATAATTCTAATAATTATAATTTTTAAATCTCACGCTCTCAACTAACCTATTTCAGTAATTATTAAATTACCAAAAAATCTTTATAACACTCAAATCACCAAAATATTATTATTAATCAAAATAAATCATACCACGCGCAAAAATCAAATATTCTAATATTTAGTTAAAATATTAAAATAAATTAGAGATGTTACATTAAACACATAGGTGGAACTATTCTATATCAAGATCATCATAGAAGAATATATTTTTAGGTAGATTGCTAGCTTTTTAAGAAGTCAACTTGTCATTAATTACATTTATATTCCCGGTTATGACTTTGACTAGATCATCAGTTGTGGGTAGCTGAGGAGCTTTAGGAATGGAGTAGTTGAAGTCACCTAACTCTATGGGTGCTTCTTGATTGTTTGTTTTGTTTTCTTCTCATTTGAGGGATGTTTTTCAGTTATTTTTTCATTTATCATCTCAAATTTCATTGAGGGTATGACTGATTTACCTATTTTAGTCGTTTTTTCCTTCATCTCTTCATCTCCGTAGTTGTATCGGGTATCTTCCTGAATTTTCGTGACTATGTTTCCATATGGCAGTGATGCTCTTTCTCTCTTGTTTTCCATCATGTATTCGATTACTTTTTTTTGCCCAGTTCACCTTGATTATGTTTTCTAATAGCCATATTGTTTCTACATCAACTTGGGTTATATGGTTGAAGTTGCTATTTCTTGAAAAAATATGTGATTGATCACATGGTATTATTGTTAATTTAATTGATATTAAAAATAATAGAAAATAAAGAGATATTTTAGAGTTGAGAGAAAAATAGATGTAAATTAGAAATAATAGAGTTTACTTCAAAATTATTTAGAAATTTATTATTAAATTAAATAATAAGATATATTAGAAAATTAAAGATTTTGTGATTTGGGAAGAGAAATAGAAATATTTTATAAAATGGTGTATTAAGGAGATTTTTCAAGAGTTGAAATTTGATTTTATTAATAAAATAAAATAATTCAATTAGGTTAATATAAATAGATAAGTAAGTTGGAAGTTTAGGCAAAACGTAAAAATTAGGGAAAGAGCAAGCGGCAGAAAAACCTAAGGTGAGCGATCGTTTGGAAAGAAGCAGGAAAAAAATCACAAAGCTAAAAGCCTCATCGACCGGTAATTTCAATGTAAGGGAGGAAACTCTTTGCATATGGGTGTTTAAACAGATGGATAATGAAGGATTCTTACCGTTCGGTCTTATCATGTTTAATGTAATATGTAATTGATGTTTTGTTCATAACCAAAAGAAGTTAGGACAAAACCTCTTCTAGATGATTGATTGATAATGTTTACTCTCGAATTAAACTTACCCTTAAAACATTTTTTTTTTCAGTCATTAATATCTTAAATTACTATGTGGTTACCTTTTAGTTTGAATTATGTATTTTCTATTTTCAAATCAAACTTTCTATTATATATATATATATATATATATATATATATATATATATATATATATATGACCATTACATTTGATTCCATTAAAAGACTGTGATTTGAAGTAAGTAAAAAAAAAACTTACTCATAGAGTAAGTTAATCCCTACTCATATAAGTTGATTTTGATTTTAGTGATCTTATTTTTGAGAAATAAATTCAAATTTTCATTTGGTACATAATCTTTCATATTTTTTTTTGTTATTTCGAATTTAAAAAATTGTACTTGAAGTTTTTTTATCTTAGAGTTATATATATATATAAAAAATACATTTAAAGAGTTTTTAATTTTTGAAAATAAGACAATTAAAGAGGTAATATATACTTTGGTATCATGTATTATTTGTTGGAATTTCGTTCCGTTATTTTGATTGTGCAAATGGTTTCAGGACTTTAATCCTCTTGCACCGACAAATATATAGGTTTGGATATGATTGATGGATCTTCCTCAAAAGTATTAACGTTCAAAAATTCAATTTTTATAAGTAAGAATGAGTACAAGAGGTACTTAACCTATTTCAAGAGAAATATAAATCCTTAAAAATACAAGACAAAGAATTTAGAGTCCAATAATATAGATTACAATTTTTAAAACCTTTGAATTTGACGACCAACAATTCTAAAGATAACAATTTAACATTTGCTAACATTTTCTTTACATCTTTAAAGGTGCCCATAAACACAATAGTATTTCTACTTGTCAATGTAGACCAACAAATAACAAACCCAAATAAAACGACTAATTTTGAGATTTTTACCATTCATCCCACACTTAAACCTACATTCCCTAATTTGAAGTTGGTTTTAGTGGAAATGTTTATTAACCCTCTCCCTGTTCTAGACCATTCTACATCCATATTCTACCCATCAGTCAAAATACATGAAGTCACGTGAACTTCACTCATCGATAGTAATAATTGGTACTTCACGATTTTTTCCTTGGACACTATCACCAACGGAAGCACTTTGTTAGGGACACCGTCAAATTTTTCTTTATCTTGGAACCCTTGAATGGGTCTTTCATCTTTAAATTCTTCTTTTCCATCATTTTTCTTTGACCATGAGGAACTTCCATTTCCATATCTCTTGAGCAACAATTTTACACAAGATAATCTTCCAATAATCAAGGAAATGAGGAAGTGGCAATGTGACAGAAGTCTAAATTGGCACAATTATTTCGGTTGCATGATTAGCATTGATAGGAGTGGCTAATCAATAGGATTTAGAGGCTAGCCTTTTCGAGTAAGAAAATGATTAGTGAGCTAATCAGTTGAATAATGATTGTGATGGTGCACCAGAAAGGATATCATGAATTCAGCACATTTTTTTGTGAGAATCAAGAAGCCGTTCCCACCTACATCACCAAAATTTTGGTATGGAACAAAATATTGGTGGTTTTTTGATAGAAATTTACAAAATATTTCTAGTACAACAAAATGAATTTACGATACAATGTATTATGTGTGTACCTGTACGTTTATCCCTTAAATGCCAAAGTGATAACTCACAATGTGTGAGGTATTCTAGCCCTTAATACTTGATTTTATTTTGTTATTAAGTATGTTAGGTCAATTAAAGTTTATTTTGTTGTTTTAAGTAATTTTGTGAATAGCACAATAGGTGCTCTCTTTTATGAGTTTTTATGTGTTTGTTACATGTGTAAGAACACTTTCTGATAAGTCATGGCATGAGAAAACTGGAGTATCACTTTAACCTCAAGTTCCAGCTAAGTGTCGATTGCAAATAATGTTACAATGAGTGAATTTTCATGGTATTAGGGCACACGTGGCAACAATCAGATAATTATAGTGCAAATGAGCTGGAAACCAGAATGTATAATATCAAGCACTACAATAAAAAGTCTGCAAAAGTTCTACTTTAAATAATGGTCTATGTTGTGTATGGCTGCACAGCAGGCCTGCCACACGACGTGTTGTCCCCTGTAGATTAAAAATTGTACTACTTCGATTTGATTCAAATGTAGAAAAAAGGAATATGTTGTGATTAATGTGCCAAAATCAATGAATATCCACAAGGCTCATTATCTAATGACAAGACAAAACCCTAAAAATTAGAGGGTATAAAAGGAGCCTCTTGGACGAAAGAGAGATGGTTCATAAGTTGGAAACTTAAGAAATACACCAATTAATTATCTTGTTGATAAAGAAAAAAAATACTTAACCTAGTGAAGGGTTCCTTCCTTCCATCCCCCATTGAAGAAGTTTTAAGCATCCTGGCGTGACATAAATCTTCTCATGTTGATTTAAAGATTACAAGGAGTAGAGTGACATACTTAGGTTTACATTTTCTTTTCATTTATGTTTAGAAATGTTGAATGTAAGAACTCGTGTTTTTGTATTTCTTTTGTTCATTATGAGTTAAAACTTTTTATGTTGAGCAATGTTATACATCTATTTCTTTGGTTGATCAACGTAGAGTACGGGTGGTCATTGTATTGGATTTGACGACTTAAGATGGAAATGTGGCTTGGCTCTATAGCGTGTTCTTCTTAAGACATTCCATATATTTATTATCTTTGAACGAGGGTGTGATGGATTGAGCTTCTGATATTAGGTTAGTCTTATTATGTTGTTTGGTCGGCCTGAAAGAAATACCTTCTTCTAATGATTACTATTGAATACAATGAATGCTTATAAGGTGTTCTTCTTTTGAAAAATTAAAAATTAAAATAAAAACTATTTTTCTCTATGAATGGCCCTTTAGCCCCTAGGTCTAATGTCTATGGTGGGTTTTTTTCTTCAAAACTTTTAGAATATCGAGGGATTATATGTGTTTAAATCACTTCCTCAATTCTTCAAGATTGGTTGATTTTTTTCTTCTTGAACTCCAATATTGGTGTTCTTATTTTGAAACTTATTAGTATGAACAAAAATTGAAAACTTTCGAACAATTGTACTTGCTAATTTCCAATTTAAATTAGTTTCTAAAGTCTTTGTTGATAAATTGGTAATCAATGTTTCTAGAGTAATTTCACAGGGCCAAAGAAGATCCATCAAGGGTACTAATCTGTTATATAAAAAGAAATTTTTGGTGGAAACATGACTTTGAAAGTTGATATAATAAAGCGTTTGATACTTTAGATTTAAAATTATGGATCAAAGTTTTTTCGATAGTTACAATCCCATTTTCTACAACTGAATTGAAGTTATCATTCACTTAGTTTTGCTTTTTTTTTATTGGTTTATAATAAGGATGTGAGAGTTTTCAACTGCGTGAAGGGGATTTAGGCAAGTTAATTCATTGTCTCCTCTCCTCTTTAACTTTGCATTGCCAAGTAGGTTCATAGTATGAGTCGTAGTAATCTTGTGAACAACTTAACTTGTATGACTAATTTTACCTCATTCTTAGTTAACATCAACCATTAACTTTTTTATCATTGATTAAAATTATCTATTTTTGACAACTTAATAATATCTATTTTATTATCTTAAATGAATTTCTCACATTAGAGTAATTGTTTGACTCCAATTATGAGTCAAATGAAAAAAATTACCTCATAACCCTACACATGTACCTTCACCTTTACATAATTAAAAAATCACTTTTAACTTTGTTTTCTATTTTAATTCATACTCATTCATTTTTCAACTTCCTTTCAACTTATTTATATCCAACATAAATTTACCCCTACACAAGTTTTTTTATATATAAAAGTTTTTGTAAGAACAAAAGGTTTTCCAAAAATTTCAAAAGAAGTTTTTTCAGTGTGTTATATGTTATCAAAAAAAATTCATATTAAATTTTACAAAATTCTTAATAGAAGACTTAATTTCAAGTTTTCCAGTATCTATATTTTAAAAAGATAATATGTATATTTTTCAGTATGTATTTTCTGCCCATGGTTCAGAAATTTTTGGGGATCACGCACCAGCGAATTTCTAGAAATAATCAATGTCTATAAGAATCAATATATGTTAGAAATAATCAATGTCAGCAATTTAAATTAACGTAAGAAAATATAGTAACAATGTGACTAATGTTACCTTTCTGTCCAGATATGTTTGGTAGTATGGTCTGGGTATAGAGGAAGTAGGGACATATCAGATGGATCCCCTCCGAAAGCCTTTGGCTCGACATCAGCAACATCACCCTCCGGAGGTGGCGCTGGTGCATCCTGATCAGCAGGTGGGACCATATCAACAGGAGGTGGCACTGAATCGATAAGAGGTGGCACATGTGCATCCCATCGCCTGCGAGAGGATGGAGGAAATGACGCATCAGCTGGTTCATCCCGTGGTCTGCGGGAAGAAGATGGAGAAGGTGGAGTGGGGCTGAGATGTAGATGGAGTGGGCTAAGATGTAGTCGGAGTGGTCTGAGTTGAAGGCTAAACTACAGGAGTGGACTGAGCCTCAGGAGTATACTGTACACCAGCAATCGACGCCTCTCCCTGACCAGAGGTACTTGCTGCATCTGGACCCGGTTGACTCCGCTCTTGTCTAACGAATGTGTGCTGGGAAACCTGTCCATGTCTTAATCGGCCTGTTCTGTCAGCCATTATGCCTACAAGGTCAAATTAGTCGTGGAATCAGCACAATAAGAAAATTATAAAACAAAAAGAAAAAAAAAACAAACTGAGATGATTCTTGAGATACATTTACAAAAACATTTCGCAGATGTATCTCCGGAATCACCAGAGTGCATGAAACATTGAATTTTTTCGAAGATGTATCTCCAAAATTTTCTACAACTCCGAAATCGCAACAATGGCGTCCTCTGCCCCTCAGAATAAGAAATTTGAAGCCCTGATCGTCCATTTCAGCCAACAAAAAATACATACACTAACTCTAAACTATGTTTCAGCTGATATCTAAACATTTCTACACCTAACAATGCATTCTAACTCGTTTACAGGAATACTCGAATATTTATCGAAAACTCGAAAAACTTACCTAGATTAAATGATTCAGAAGATGTTGAATGATGCACTGGATGATGTTAGAGCAAGAATTGTCTCTACAAGTTGTTTCTATGTTTTGATGATAACAATGAGTATTTGTGAAAGAACTATTTTATGTTCTAACGTGTGTTGTGTGCAGATCATAATCATAGAAGATATCAGATCCAACAAACACCAGCAAAATATGCATAAATGATCATAAGCGAGTTACTATGTGTAACACAAGTCGCAAGAAGCAAGTATACTTCTGTATCTGATCATAATCAGATAGATCCGAGGATGTCGTTATTGCTGTTGCAATGCTCTTGTGGATGCTACTCTGAAAGTGGTTATGATTCTGAAGATAGCGAAGCTTCTGAAGAGATAGTGTTATGGAGAACCGAAGTGCCGAAGACTCTCATGACTTGAAGTTCTGAAGGCTGAAGGCTCTGAAGACCAAGTGTAGAAAGATTCTGAAGACTGAAGAGTTTTGAAGATTATGGTTCTAAAGGTCAAGTGCTGAAGACTCTGAAGACAGATTCCTAATGGACAAGTTCTGAAGATTCTGAAGACTTGAAGCAGTGAAGATAACGGGTTTCAAGACAAGTGCTGAAGTTCTGAAGACAGATTCCTAATGGACAAGCTCTGAAGACGGAAGACTTGAAAGATCTGAAGACCCGGTTATAAAGTCTCTACTCATGCTTCAATTAATTACCATCAGAAGCCTCGAAAGATTTGAAGACAAATGTTACCGTTAGCAATGATTGTACATCTTTCTAAAAGACCAATCCCATCACTTCTATAGTAAAAAGAAGATATAGCAGTACAACCTTAATCATTGCATAACGTTTCTTTTCAAACAGCCAACAGCTCTCCAACGGCTATATTTTACTTGGCTATTTAAAGGAAAGGAGTATGCGCTTCTGAAGGTGTCGATGTGATGATAATCGCAACGATCAGTTATCATTGTTACACTAAACATTCAAAGCTATCACCATTAACACACGACCATTGTTGTTGAAGCTCAAAGATCATCATTTAACACAACAACAATTAATTGGTACAGAAGCTGTTGATGAAGAAGACAACATTGCAAATCAGTCAAGTCATCAACCACCTTCTCGTCTGAGCTACATTGAAGATCTGAAGCAAGGAGTTGTTGCTCAAAGCTTGCTCATCAAAGAAGATGATGAAGAAGAAGACCTACAAGATGTCATCAACTGTCAAATCATTATACATCTTTGTACAATAAAAAAGAAAGCAAGGAGTTGTTGCTCATATCTTGCTTGAACATGGGTGTGTTCTTATGTACTTAAACTTAGGCGTTATCTGCTTGTTAAGAAGCATCATTGTAATCTCCTGTTTAACTAATTCTATGTGAATTAGGATTCCTCAAGTGGTCAGTGTGACCGGAGACTTGAGAAGAAAATGGCTTGGTACTATTGTGGAAAATCCTGGAAGAATGGTCAGTAAACGTTATATTCATTAAGTCGAATCCCTAAACGTTTAGCTGTGAAATCGTGATAGTAGATGTTATGGACTGGGCTAGCGCCTGCCCTACTGTCAGGAAGGCCGAAGCCCAATGACCAGCGAAGGCCCAACGAGGCCCAAAGTCGCCTCCGTGTCGGGCACGTACCAATCTCGTTGGACGTTGGACACGCGGGGTAAAGACTGTCGAACAGAGGCATATAGCCCGTGGACGCACCTTTCCTCGACACCCACGTGCTCCTCCCCGTGAGGACACGTTCTCTTGTAACTTCCTACTCCCGAAGGAATCGGTCTGCCCTACTTCCGGAGATTTAGGGACCGTTACACCAGGGCGAAGACCACGTGCTGGTCTTCACTACGCCACGTAAGCCCTGGCAGTTACTTGGATTGGGCCTTGTAATCCAGCCCAGTGCAAGTAACTGTTGGCCCCGCGCTGGGGGCTCTCTATAAATACCCTCTCACTTGAGAGGGTCTGGTTACTTCACATTCTAAACTCACACCTATCTTTCTGTACTTGCTTTACCTGACCTTACCTGACTTGAGCGTCGGAGTACCTTGCAGGTACACCCCCCCCCCCCCCGCCGTATCATCATCACTGGAGCTGAAATCCATACGACGTTGCTGGCCATTACCTAACTGTCTGATCCAGGTACGATCAGTGGCGACGTCTGTGGGAAACACTGCTTCCCCGTTTTTCCTTCAACGATAAACCAAAGCAATTCCTCCGTTCATCACCAGCATGGCCAACAACCCGTCTGCGAACAAAGCTTTGGACACCGTCCTCGCGCAACTCGAGAACAAAAACCACCGTGAGGACAATACTGCCCTCAACGTCAAAGAAGGCAACGTAAGAGACGGGCAGACCGCCTCCCCAGACTCCAAAGGCACGGCTTACGACGCCGCCCAGCAGGATGACCAGCAAGCCGCCTTTCAGCCAGTTGCTCCTCCACCTAATGCAGATTCGAGCACCGTGGCCCTATTCGCCTTGGTCAACCAGACCAACCCGCTGATCATGCACCAGAATCTTAGAATTGAAGCACTCGAGCGAGGGCGAACACGGCGATCTTCCCCGCGAAGACATCTTCATCCACCTTCGCGTCGCTGTTCTCCTTCCCCGCGAAGGACTCCTTCGGAAGAATCTAGGACCCCCTCGCCAGTGCGCGAGGGCCGCCGGCCACGCCTCGAGCGTACCCAGCCAGAAACCTCCCAGAAGCGCCATCGTTCCCCGCCTTGGAAGGAACCCAGGCACTCCTCGACTACCAAGAGGAGCAAGACCGCCGAGGAACCGTTCTAGGAACTCCCCTCCACGACAAGGACCTGTGCGACACCATCGATCCCCATCCAGGTCCCCAGTCGGAAGCGACGACGACGACCAGGGGACCCCCTTGTCATGGGAGATCATGGACTCCCCAATCCCTGCGGGCATGGAGAAACCCCCGCCACTGGGGACCTACGACGGCCTGGCCGACCCCGACGATCACGTCGAAAGTTTTGAAGCCATGCTCAACTTTCGAAACGTCAGGGGAGCCATTAAGTGCAGACTTTTCCCCACCACCTTGCGGAAGGGCGCCATGACCTGGTACAAGAGTCTAGCACCCGGGTCGATCACGTCCTGGAAGCAACTAAGAGAACGCTCTACCAAACACTTCACGGTATCTCGCCGACACCCAAAGACAGAGGCCACACTAGAGAGCATCTTCCAGGGGAAGAACGAATCTATCAGGAACTACATTGAGAGGTTCACGAGGGAGGCTGTCGAGGTCCAAACGACCGATGACATGAAGAAGTTTTTAATCATCTGGGGACTACGTATCGGATCCGAATTTGCCAAGTCTGTGGGCCTCCGCAGACCTCGCCGTTTGGAGGACCTCCTCCAACGAGCTCAGTCATACATCGAGTTCGAGGAGTCGGAGGCAGCACAGATCGCCCTCGACTCGAGGCGGAAGGAAGGCCCCCGTGGCCGCAGAGAAGAAGACTCTCCTCCCCGACGCGGAGGAGAAAGAAAGAAGGAAAGACACCCCCCGGGACTCTCGCGAACCAAGAGGGCCTGCGGGCAGGTTCATAGAATACACGCCGCTCAACACTCCCCGCGCGCGAATTTTCTCCGAGTGTGCCAACTCGGAATTTCAGAAAGCGGGTGTCCGTTTTCCCAAGCCGACATCCCCTAAACCAAACACGGACAAGTCCAAGTACTGCAGGTTCCACCGGAGTCATGGACATGTCACAGAGGATTGCATCCATCTCAAGGATGCAATTGAAATCCTAATCAAGGAATGGCATCTAAAGAAGTATGCCCAGAAGAATGACGCCCCTCGTCCCAGTGCCCGGGAAGCTCAAAGTGTCGAGGAGACGACACCTCCTCCCGACGAGAGTCGGCTGCAGGTCGCCCTCAGCGTCACTCGACCCGAGGACTTCTTTGTCCCAGAAGGCATCGAAGGCCAAGAAGCAGTTCGCAGCATGTGGGCAAACTTCCCCCACGAAGACCCTGTCGCTGCCCGCAACATGTGGGAAGGTTTCCCCAAGACAATGGTCATATCCGGAGGTGGTTACGAGAAGGTGTCCGTCGGGTCGATCAAGCGGAAATTTGACAAACTGGAGTCCGCAACATCGGCGAAGACCACCACCCTCGAGAAGGTGCAAGGGAAATCAAACCCTATCACCTTCTACCTTGAAGAGCTCCCAGGCGGAGCGCCCAACGCCACTATCCCCCTCTTGGTCAGGGCACAGATGGAGAATTTGACGTTCGTAGGATCCTTGTCGACCAGGGAAGTTTGGTCGACATCATGTACGCTCACCTGTTCAGGACTCTCCAGCTCGACGAGAGACATCTGACCCCGTACGTCGGTTCAGATCTGTAGGGGTTCAACGGTACCACCACCAGACCATGGGGCTACGTTGAACTGATGGTCACATTCGGGGCCGAAGACACTGCCCGTCAAGTGAAGACCCGCTACCTGGTGGTCGAATGTCCATCCCTCTACAACTGCATCCTCAGGAGGACCACCCTAGCCGAACTTACAGCAGTGCCATCGGTGGTCCACCTCAAGATGAAGTACTACACAGCCAGGGGACGGGTAGTTACGATGCACGGGGACATAGACGCGGCCAGGAGATGCTTCGATGCTGTAATCAAAGGCATGAGTTCCATCGGCACCAAGCCCAAGACCAGAGCAAAGTCATCTCTGGACATCGTACAGAGACCTCTCCCCGCGTCAACGAGGTCGACCTCGACAGTAGGTTCCTGGGCGAGCACGAAGAGGACGGACCAGCGAACCTCGACCTCCAGGCAGAAAATAACGGGCAACCTCTCCACCCAACGCGCCCCATCCCAAATGGAGACTTCGAGCTCATAGCCCTTGGGGACGATCCAGACCGTAACGTGAAGATTGGCACCTGGATCCCCGACCTGGCGAAGAAGCAGCTGAAGGCATGTCTCCGGGAGAACGTTGATCTGTTCGCGTGGAGCGCCTCCGAGATGCCTGGCCTTGACCCCGAGGTGGCCTGTCATCAGCTCGCAGTAGTTCCGGCCGCTATGGCCATAGTTCAACGTAGGCATAGGCAGTCTCCCAAAACAGCGGAGGCTGCTGAAAAAGCTGTAAAAGACCTCCTAGAGGCGAATTTTATTTCGGAGGCCAGGTACACGACCTGGCTGTCCAATGTTGTACTTGTCAAAAAGAATAATGGAAAATGGAGGATGTGTGTTAACTATACTGATCTTAACCGGGCATGCCCGAAAGACTGTTATCCTTTGCCTAACATCGACCAGCTGGTCGACAATTCTGCAGGTTACAAACTATTATCCTTCATGGACGCATACTCGGGGTACAACCAAATCCCCATGGATAAGGTCGACAAACAGCACACGGCCTTCATGACCGAGTCGGGAAATTACTACTACAACGTAATGCCCTTTGGCCTGAAGAACGCCGGCGCGACCTACCAACGGATGATGAATAAAGTTTTCCGGGGAGAGATCAGCGACATGCTCGAGGTCTATATGGATGACATGATCGTCAAATCTGCAGAAGAAGTCGACCACACCGCGCACCTCAGGAAAGTGTTCGACACAGCGAGGAGATGCCACATGAGGTTCAATCCCGACAAATGCACCTTCGGCGTTCGGGCAGGTAAGTTCCTCAGCTTCTACCTCACAGAGCAAGGAATCGAGGCCAACCCCGACAAGTGTAGGGCTTTCTCCGAGATTCCAACTCCGAACTCGAAGAAGTCAATACAATCACTGAACGGGATGCTGACCGCCCTATCCCGTTTTGTCGCCATATCCGCGCAATACGCAGTCCCATTTTTCGAGCTTCTTCGACAAAAAGCCACGTTTGAATGGAGCGAGGAATGCGAGCAAGCTTTACTCCATCTCAAACGAGTCTTGTCACAACCCCCGGTCCTCTCACGGCCAGAGAACGGGGAGACACTCTTCTTGTATCTCGCCATCACGAGCGAAGCGGTCAGCGCCGTCCTCATACGGGAAACCCCCGACGGGCAAAAACCGATTTTCTTCACGAGCAAAGCCCTCCAAGGTCCCGAGCTCAGGTATCAGTAGATCGAGAAATTCGCCCTGGCCCTCGTCACCGCGGCCAGGAGGCTGCGCCATTACTTCCTAGCCCACACTGTTGTCGTAAGGACCGAACAGCCTATAAGACAGCTCCTTGGACGACCAGGCATGGCGGGAAGGATGCTCAGGTGGTCGCTCGAACTCGCCGAGTTCGACATCCAATACGAAGGAAGGAAAGCCCTGAAGGCCTAGGTATTGGCCGAATTTGTGGCGGAGATGACGGTCCCGGAGCCTTCGACCAACGGATCCCAAAAGTGGACGATCTATATCGACAGAGCATCCAGCACGAAAGGGAGCGGGGCGGCCATTATCCTCGAAAACGAGAAAGGCATCCTGATCGAGGTCTCCCTCGAACTTCCTTCCCGACGTCAAACAATCAGGCAGAGTACGAGGCTTTCCTCGCCGGGCTTCGGTTGGCCGAGGACCTCGGTGCCAAGGAGGTCAAAATCTTCACTGATTCCCAGCTCATAGCCTCTCAAGTCCGAGGAGAGTATCAGGCCAAGAACGACTACCTCATCGAATACCTGACCTTGGTAAAAGAAAAGATGAAGAATTTCGCGGAAGTGACCCAAATCCCTCGTGAGCACAATACCCGAGCAGATGTCTTGTCCAAATTGGCGAGCACAAAGAAGAAAGGTGGAAACAAATCCGTGATACAAGAAGTGATTTCCCGCCAGAGCATCGCCAAACCCGTTCCGGCGGCAGACGTGAACGCCATTGGGGACAGAAATTGCTAGATAACCCCGGTATACGAGTACCTCACGACTGAAAAACTGCCCGAAGACCCCTAGGAAGCGGGAATGATCAAGCGGCGGGCATGCTCGTACACTATAGTCGAGGATAAGCTATACCGACGAGGGTTTTCTATCCCCCTCCTCAGGTGCGTCGAGGAGACCAAGGTCCCCGGTATACTCCAAGAAATCCACGAGGGAATCAATGCACAGCACCTCGGCGGGCGATCTTTAGCCCGAAAGGCGCTTCGGGCAGGGTATTACTAGCCCACCATGCAACAAGACGCCAAAGAGCACGTCAGGAAGTGCGACAGGTGCCAGCGGCACGGGGACATGCACCTCGCCCCCCCTAACGAGCTCAAGACATTGTCATCCCCGTGGCCGTTTGCGTGGTGGGGAATGGATATCCTCGGGCCCTTCGTCGTGGGGTCATACCGAAACAAATACCTCATCGTCGGCGTAGATTATTTCACGAAGTGGATCGAGGCGGAAGCCCTGGCCAAAATCACGGCCTTCAACATACTCCGCTTCTACAAAAGGAACATCCTCACCCGGTTCGGCGTGCCCCAAGCGATCGTCACCGACAATGGGACACAGTTCACCGACAAGAACTTCCAAGACTTCGTCACCAAGTTGGGCACGAAGCAGCACTTCACGTCGGTCGAGCATCCCCAGACGAACGGGTAGGCCGAGGAAGCGAACAGAGTGATCCTCCAAGGATTGAAACGTTGATTAGGCGACGCTAAACAACGGTGGATCGAGGAGCTGCACAGCGTCCTCTGGGCCTACCGAACAATCCTGCATTCCATGACCGGGGAGACCCCTTTTCGTCTGACCTACGGAACAGAAGCGGTGATCCCCGTGGAGATCAGGGAACCCTCGAAGAGGACGGAAGCCCCCCTCAACGAGGATGCAAACAGTGAGGCCCTAAGGGAAGAGCTCGTCTTCGTCGAGGAAACAAGGACGGGCGCATCCCTCCGGGAAGCCTCACTTAAACAGAAAAAAAAAACTTTAAGTTATAACGACAAAGTGATCAAATGTGATTTTCAGGTAGGCACCCTCTTCCTACGAAGGAACCAGAAAGATTCGCGAGAAGGTAAACTCGCCGCGAACTGGGAGGGCCCGTACCGCGTCCGCGCGAAAACGGGGACATGAGCCTACTTCCTCGAAAATCTGCACGGGGAAGAACTTGCTCGACCATGGAACGCTGAGAAGCTCAAACAGTACTACAGTTAAGCACTGCCCGCGCAATACTAGCCTCGCGGTTATGGGGACGCACAAGGGTACAAGCGCGACACCCCTATACAAAACACGATGATCAAATGTTGCGTCGTGTGTGCGCGAGGACTTTTGATCCGACGAGGACACCTCGATCGACCTCCGTCGTCGTTGTACCAATTAGGCAGAACACCCAGCTTGCAATGGGAAGTTCACGCCACGTAGCTAAGACCTCGACCGAGTTCTTAGCCTCGTTGAAGGTCGGCATACACCTCCGACCACTCGGCCAGCTCTCCACGCAGTCGAGGATTATCGAAGTCGAGCAAAGTCCCAAAATCTCTATTACTTAGACAAAAATAAATAAATTATAGCAAATACAATAACATCACACACAAGCAAAAACATACAAACATCACACACACAGATAAACAAAAATGCATTAGGCGGGCAGAAGCCCATTGTACAGGTATTACAAACAAGTATCAAAAGGCCCATGGCACGCAGGTCGGGCATAGGCATCAAAAAATAAAATGGCTCGCAGGCCAAACAAAACGAGAAAGGGAAAACCTAGTCGGCGACGGTCCCCTCTGGATGCTCGTGTTCGGTTGCCCCTCCGCCGACCTCCTCCTCTTGCATCGGCTGCACGATCTGACCGTCGACCACGTCGTAGTCGGGGTCAGCCCCTTCAGTAATGAGGTCGGGGTTAAGAACCCGAAGCTGCTCCATGGCATTCT
Organism: Lathyrus tuberosus; assembly: GCA_022829125.1. Taxonomy (NCBI): domain Eukaryota; kingdom Viridiplantae; phylum Streptophyta; class Magnoliopsida; order Fabales; family Fabaceae; genus Lathyrus; species Lathyrus tuberosus. Next base: position 2,463,610 of record JALAZF010000435.1, read on the forward strand.
TGAAACCTATGTCAGCCGCCATGAGGTTATCCTGCTCGGTTTCCCTGAGTTTCGCTATCAGCCCTGCCCGCAAAGTCAACAACTTGTCCTCCTCAGTTTCCTCCTCAGCAAGGCGAACATCGTCCTCCAACCCGGCAATCCTCTCCAAGAAACCCTCCCTCTCCTCGTCAGCTTTCTTCAACCTCTCTTCCAGCTGCCTCTGAAGTTCGGCCTGTGCCCTGTTCTGCTCTTTACACTCGTTCAACTCCTTACTCGCTTTCCCCATCTCAGCAGCAATGGACTTGAATTTCTCCTGTAGCTTGGTTAGTTCAGCTGCTGGACAAGTTTTGTCATTCAAGACCAAAGTCGTCGAATAGGCTCGCATCACCGCAGACAAGTCCTCGAGCAGAGCCTTCCTCCTCGAAGCCTGAGAAGCACCCAGGACGGCTTGGACCTCGGCAGCTGCGATGCCCGTAGAGTTGACATCCGAGAAGAAATAGGGCCTCGAATGACAAGGGGGGAGTACGAATTTCTCGGAGGGAGGACTGCCGGCCACCACCGTCAAGTCAACTTCGACCTGCCCGTATATGCGTTGTCGCTTCGGGGACCCTTGGCTGCGAGGAGACTGACTCCCTTGAGGAGAGCTGGAGGAGTCCACTGGTATGAAGTAGAGGCGAGAGGCTGTGAACGGAGTTGTTCAACCCGACCCTTCTTCGCATTTCGGGAGGCCTTAAGTTTCTTGATACGCTCCTCAGCACCCGACATCTTGCCTGTAAAGAAAATAAATGCGTCAGTAAATCGGAAACCAGGACGCGAAGAAAAAGCAAATCGAAGAGGATTCCACCACCTAACAGCTCGAGGGCATCCTCGTCGAAAAACGTCTCGAGGAGGGCCCTCGTATTGATTAACCGGCGTCTCGTTAAGATCTGCCCGTCATCACCCCGGACAAACTCTCCATCCAGCGTCACGAGCTTGGCTTTGCTGAACCCGACGACAAAGGGGACTATTTTCTCGTGCGCCAGACGGTCCCCCTCCGAAAGTCGGCTAGGGCTGACAATGTAGTTGTCCGTCCCCTTTTTGAAATGTTCTTCCGTCCAGAACAAGGGGAATCTCGGTTCGAGGGCCTCCTCCTGCTGCCCGTTCACTTCGCGAGAAACCCGACGATACACCAAATTCACGGCCTCAAGCGTGACCGGCCTCATGATGTAATACCGATATTTAAAGTCCCGAACAGAGTCCAGGTAGGTGTGGAAGAGGCTGCTCACTTGTTTAAAAGACACCCAGCCGTGTCTGCCGTCGAAGGCCTGTCGTTGGAGGTGGAAGATAGGAAAGAAAAGAGGCACGGTTGCCCCGATCTGGAGATATTTACAAACGAGCTCGAAGGCTCGGATAAAAGCAAGGGAGTTAGGATGGAGCTGCGAGGGCGCCAGACGCAGCCAAACGAACACCGCTTGTTGGAAATCCGTAAAGGGTAAACGCCACCCCGCCCGGTCGAACATGAATTCATAAAGGGAAAACCTCATCCCTCGATATGTCGAACAGATGCGATGGTGCGCCAGAGGCCGGAACACCTTCCACGTCTTCGGGGAGCCCACCAGCCGGTGCTCGACTGTACAAAAGATATCATCTTTGTCCCCGTCGACGAACTGGGAGATCATGTTTAGCGGCTCGTCGCTAACCCACTCCACGAGGGGACGCTTCTCGGTACTGGTGATCGGCGCCATCGGAGAGCCGAGCTGATCGTCGACGTCTAACGCTCCCACGGCCACACACACGGACAAAGCTTCCATGTACTTGAAAAGCAGAAAGAAACGGTGAATTCAATGATCCATATCAAATTCACCCCTCCACCGCTGTTCAAGTGAAAGGGCGAAGAAGGAGCGTCGGGATCCCGAGACTGTCGTACTCGCCCACGTCCTCGTGACAACCGACGAACGTCCCCGTGACCATCCTCAGGTCACCGGTATGCCACTTTGGGAGGGATCCCTCCCACAGAGGAGATACTGGCGAGGACCCCGAGGGTTTCATCTCGTGTCCTCGGGACGTTCTTCTTGTCCCCGGGACATTCATCCCTTCTCCCTGCGAGTTTCAACAAAAAAACTAAGAAACTCCACCGTCTTCACCGGAGATTTCGTGATTTCCATGAGAACTTCATCAGTTCACCATAAAACCACCATATAAATGCAAACAAAAGGAGAAAAAAAGAGAAACTTACTTGAAATACACTTTTGGTAGGGTTCCGGCGCGGCAGACGGTGGCGGCAAATGGTGGCAAAATAGAGAAGGAAGAAAGAGAGAGTCTGAGCAAAGAGGGAGCGAAAGTGCAAATAAAACGGGATGACCCCTATTTATAAGAGCCTCCCGAGACTCGAGGATTTCCTAGGCGATCGATTACGCTCCCCTAGCGTAGCCATCCTAGGCAATGATGAGGTGTGACACGTGGCACACGCTTCCCCACACACGTTGTTGCATTCTCCAACACGCGTCCTTCCATTCGCCTCGCTTCAGACTTCTCGTATTTCTTCCTGGTTGACCAACCGCTCCTTGTTTAGAATCCCTTCCCTGGCGGGATACGTCCTCGACATAGTACTGGCCCTTAAGTCATTGCTCTGACACCTCAGAGCAACGACTTGGGGGGCTCTTGTTCTGGACTGGGCCAACGCCTGCCTTACTGTCGGACAGGCTGAAGCCCAATGACCAGCGAAGGCCCAACGAGGCCCAAAGTCGCCTCCGTGTCGGGCACTTACCAATCCCCTTGGACGTCGGACACGCGGGGTAAAGACTGTCGAACAGAGGCATATAGCCCGTGGACACACCTCTCCTCGACACCCACGTGCTCCTCCCCGCGAGGACACGTTCTCTTGTAACTTCCCACTCCCGAAGGAATCGGTCTACCCTACTTCCAGAGATTTAGGGACCGTTACACCAGGACGAAGACCACGTGCTGGTCTTCACTACGCCACGTAAGCCCTGGCAGTTACTTGGATTGGGCCTTGCAATCCAGCCTAGTGCAAGTAACTGTTGGCCCCGTGCTGGGGGCTCTCTATAAATACCCTCTCACTTGAGAGGGTCAGGTTACTTCACATTCTAAACTCACACCTGTCTTTCTATACTTGCTTTACCTGACCTTACATGACTTGAGCGTCGGAGTACCTTGCAGGTACACCCCCCTGTCGTATCATCATCACCGGAGCTAAAATCCATACGACGTTGCTGGCCACTGTCTAACTGTCTGATCCAGGTACGATCAGTAGATCTTGCGAGATTGGAACCTATTAGGTCAATGTTCGTTAAATTCATTAAGTTGAATCCCTGAACGGTTCATTGTGGGTTAGTCACAGCTGCGGTTCTGCATGATGTTAGTCACCGGCTGCTGCCCGTGCATCTGTAATCAGATTGGATTATAGTGGATTAAGACCTTGTGTTCAAGGCAAAATCACCTTGGAAGGGTGGACTGGATTAGCTTGAGAATGGCTCAAGTGAACCAGGATATATCGTGTGTTCTTTACTCTTGTTTATGCTTGTTTTATTATTTACGATTCTGTATCAATTATCAAAACCTTGCATAGCAAGTCAGAACCTTGCAATCTAACTCTAATAAGCTTCCGCATTGCAAGTTCGATTTAAGCATCGCTAATTCAGATTCTCCCTGTTGCGTACGCTTCATGCATAACACAATCTAAATGACGCTTTGAATATCAGAGTCTCTCAAAGCAACTCTAATATTCTCTTAAGCACGATAACGATAAGAGGCGAAAATTAGATTAAGAGTCAAAACATAATTCAAACCCCCCATTTCTTGTGTCTTTCTCACACCTTCAATTGGTATCAGAGCTCCGGTTCTATTATTGATGGATATCAAACACTTAACAGTGTCAGAAAAAGATCCAGATATGGTGTGTAGAAATTCTCTGGGTGAGATTTCAATCCACTTACCATTTCTGTAACAGTTCAGAAGATGACTGTGTACAAAATTGTAATCAATTGGATTACTTGAGCAAGTCACTGATTCTGGAAGTTTTACAGTTGTCAACAACTGAATCTTCCTCACTAAAGCTTTAAAGAAGATTAAAGAATCAGCTGATAAGATAGATTCATTAGAGAAGTAGTAATATCTGTTGAATGTTTATCTTAGAAGATACGTGTGGATAAACAACGCATTTGCTCAAAATTGAATCATCAGAAAACAAGAAATCTTGTTTGCTGAAGATCATTTCTTTGTGAGTTTTTGAGATGTTTTCAAGAAACGGATTAGGTCCACCCTTGACTTTCTCATTTAGAGCTCATCAAGAATTTCTTCATGTAAGGAAGAAAAGATTGTTGTTCTATGATTCAGAACTTCAGCATTAAGTCTGCAGAAGAAACCTTGCAAATAACGGAAAAATTTCCAAAAAAAGGAAATCTAGAGATTCATCAGGAATCTGATTAAGAACAATGTCTGAGTCTTGATTGAAACAACATAAACAATAAAGGTCTGTTAACTTGAGAATCCATCTCAGTTGAATCAATCGTTATTGGTCAGAATGCTTTCTGTTATTTCTCTCTCTCAAAAAGCCATGTTGCATAAACTCTGGAATCAGAAAATGCTTGACTAGATGAAGAAACAGAAGTCATCTACTCGATTCCAAAAAGGATCTAAATCACTGATGTTGTTCAGAATGAAGAAATCAGCTGACATTCTTTTCAAAAGCAGATATGCTGTAAATCCTTTGATAAGACTAAGTCTAAACGAGTTAGAGCAGCATTGCAAAAACAAGTTTGTCATGCAAACTATGTCCTGTGATGCACACATGTTTGATGATACTTGGTTCTGAACAGGCTTCACGCTTGTTCAAAGAAATAAAGTCAGAAGATGTTTTGAGATATTAGCTAATTCTCTATAGTACATAAATTTTCAGAAGTTTATGTTTAAGCTAAAGAATTAGTGACCTTCTGATGATCAGTATCTCCACACGCTGAGGATTACCTTCAGAAATCAGATGATACTCCTGATCAATAGAACGTAGTGGTCATCTGAAGAGAAAATTGATTCTAGTCTCAGACTAGTGATCCGAGTCAGAGGACATCGATATTCTTTCAACGTCAGATCGCTCTGAAGGAAGCAGAGACGAAAAGATGATGATCAGATGCTCAGAGTCAAAATGGAAAGTACTCACATGAAGTATTGTGGTAAAAATTTCATACTTTCCAAGGTATGACTCTTCTTATCAATAATTGATTAAGTGTTACTGCAAATTCAAACTGAAAATTTGACTGGTAAGTAAAAACATGAATGATATTCTCTCTTTCCAAGAAAAATCTTTTGATCAAATCTCTAGACAATATGTTCACTCATTATAACATCTGTCATAATTACATATCTTGAGTAATCATGATATATCCCTAAGAACATAAGTCCTATTAAAAACATACTAAAGATTTTCCGTCTGACATAAGTAACTTCATTCTTATGACAGTTTTTGCCGTGACAACACTTCCAATATCTTATCCATAATCTGAATAATATCTCTCCATTTACAAAGACTATTCACGTCATTAAATCAAAGCTCCAGTCAAGTGATATGTACTTGATCTACGTCATCCCTAGGCTAGGTACAACTCATCTTACCCAGTTATATGTATATAAATCACTTCTCCTTCTCAAACGATTTCATACTCAAGTCCTTCTATCATAAAACCTTAAGTGTCAAAAATTCGGTTGTTCATCTACCATCATGCCTCCACTAACCTTTCTTGGGAACCAGGACCTTCTTGAAATCATTCCTGAAAAACAATTTGTAATCAATGTTCCTCCTCTTTCGAGTAACATTGCTAGCAGTCTAGCTGATGTGTTTTATACTCAACGATGGACTAGATACTCCACTATGTTAGAAAAGCCCATTTACGTAAATCTAGTGAAAGACTTTTGGAAGCATGCTTTCCTTGATCATGAAACTAGACATATCACCTCCTTTGTTCTTGAAATCCCCATCACTATCACTCCTTTCTCAGTCACTCTAGCAACTGGATGTGAAAATGTGGGAATCTCTGTTGACTATGACTTAAATAAGTTCTTTGTTGCTAAAAGATTTACTTTTCTTCATAACCTTTCATTCAGATATGAACCTTACAATCCTGAAAATCTACTACCCATTCCCAAAGCATGATACAAACTCGTTTTGTCAAATTTCCTTCCCAGAGGAGAATACCATGACATACTAAGATTTCATGACCATCAATTCATTCATTTTCTAATGAATGATACTTAGATAAACCTACCACACACAATCTTCAATTGTCTCTGGAAATCCATCTTTGAGTCAAGAAATAGCACAAAGTCTTACATCCCTTATGGAAGATTTTTGTCTGAGATTTTCTTCAGAGAAGGAATTGTGGATATGATCAAAGACAAAATTGCAGAAAATGGTCCTGAAAGCCTTCCAGAAAACTGCTTGTTGAAGACTAAATGTGGAATCTTTAGTAATTAGAAATACTAGACTTATCTATGTTTAAATTGTGCCTGCTATGTGCATGTTATGTGATAGTTTAAATCGTTTCTGGTCTAAATTGTTATATTCGTGTCAGTCTGTCCTTAAATAATCTAAGTCTGAAAAATTGATAAAATCGTGTCTGTAAACAGGCTTAACTAATGAAGTATCTTCCTCTTCTATCAGATGGTTCATAATCTTAATAACACGTTTTTCTCACGCTCATCACTACTCAAAATTGAAATTAAACAAATCAAAATCTGACATGCATTAAAAGAAAATAGATTTTATTTAAATCTCATATACTCATATCTTTTGAAAGACATATGAAAGACTTTGAGTGGCTCAAGAAACCGCCATCATTAAAATACATCAGCCATATTTGCCACTCACAGAAGAGTAGTTATTACCCATAACCGATTAATATTTCTCCATTAAATTAGGTAACTGCTCCGTTTTCCTTTCCCATACATCTACACCCATTAGTATACCCTAGGCAATCATGACTTACCTAGGAAATAGTAAACACAAATCTTTGGTACCGATTCACTCTTCACTCTCACTCACTTATAAATAGTAGGAATTTTCCTTCACCTTATTCCATCCTCAAACCTAAATCATCATCCTCCTAAAACCCTTATTTGAACTTCAACAAAGTGTTGGCTATTCGAGGACTGGCCCAACCTTTTTAGGAAGAAAAGAAAATTTAGAAATTATTTCTGAGGAAAGACCTAACCTATCTCGTCTCAAAGATGATGGTTTTGAAATAATAAGGAGCATGCAAGCTCGGTCTTGGCATAGCTACTACTCTCTACTAAATGGTCCCATCTTTCCAGATCTTGTCAAGGAATTCTGGAAGTTTGAAAGGATCAGTAATGACAGGAATACTATCTGGTTTGAAGTCTATTTTCACCCCATCGCTATCTTTGTCTCCTCAATAGAGAAAATCACTAGATGTGTCTCCTTCGGAGTCACGATTGATGACTATCAATCTGATTTAAGCATGGTGGAGAGGTGCAAGATTCTATTTGAAGATTCAGTTCCTTATGAACCGAACAACCCTGAGAAGCTTCTTCCTTCTCCCAAAACCTGGTTCAAATTCTCCTTAACCAACCTTCATCCTCGTGCAACTGCTAGAGGCACTTTAATGCATGATGACAGAATCTTTATCTTCCTCCTAACGCATCATGTTACAATAGACCTTCCCAAAACCATTTTTAACCATTTGAGACACTCTATCAAAGTCTCAAGACATCAGATGCCTTCTTACATTCCTTATGGAAGGATACTATCTGAAATAATACTAAAAGAAAAGGCCTGGGAATTGATAAGCAGGCTTGGACCGGGACCTTCACCGGCCGAAACAAGATGTGAAAGAGTGGACGATGTTGAAGATTTTGATGATTAAGTTTTTAAACCTTGATGTCTTTCCAGTCGGTGTCATGTTTAGATAAAATTATCATTTTGTGTTGTTTTGTGTTGATGGTTTTATCTCATTCTCTGTATGGTTCCAAAATTAATCAATCAATGAAAATGCTTAAGTTTGATTTCTGAAGATGTTACCATCACCAAAATTATTCATTACTACATTTATGCTCAAACACTCTAAACTTTTTGATGATGTCAAAAAGGGGGAGAGAAATAGAAATGTGATTTTTATTTATACTCAAACAAGTAAATCAATGATATAAAATGCATTTACCACTAATGTTTGAGTTTTATGTTTAACCAAGGAACTCTGAACAAGTTCACTAGGCACTCTTAGAACAGGTTAAACTTAAAGTTCTTATGAAATGTTTATTCATATTATTGAAGTTGTACATTTCGTGAACATGTGTTCAGAATCAGATTTACCCAGTACTGTTCAGAAGTTGAGAACTTTCTGAAAGTCAAAGTTATCGTGATTCTTGTTTCACTTTGTTCAGAAGCTGTAAGCTGTATATGAATATGATATTCAGAACATAAGAATCAGAAGAAGAAATCTTCCTGAAAGTAGTCCAGACAAAGTCTACAATCCAAGATGCTTTTCAGAAGAACTGTGCAAATCAGAAGTCGAAGACTGTCTAAAAATCTGGATAGAAGATCCAAAAAAGAAGAAGTTCGGATTTTCACTAAGAATCCAATTGAGAAGAAAATAATTTGGTATCAGGATAAATCTACACTTGGTAATCAGACTAAGTATATAAAGATTGGTATCAGACTCAGTCTGTAGAGATATCAATCAGAGCTAAGCTGTGAAATGTTTTCAAATACCTTCATTGGTATTAATTTCAGCATACTAAGAGAATTCCCTTCAGTTGGTATTAAACTTAACCTACTTTGATCAAGCTTTGATGAATCTATGAGTTGTGACAGTAACAAGGTTCTGAGATGAAGGCATGTGTTCAAAGTCAAACTCTGAAAAGTCATGATCTTATTGGTGATTTAAAATTAATATATCTGAATTATGATTCTGAAGATCCCAATATCTGACTTATGGAAACTAGGGGAGACTACCCAGAAGATTCAAATGTTAAAATCTATAATCTTCATCAAGTCTGAAACTCAGGGGGAGTTTCTTAAAGACAGTGTTTATCTCTGATAAATAGCAAGGCTATGTTATTAGAAAAGAACTGTTCTTTCTCTGTGCTAAAATGATTCTGCTGAAAAGTAGAAAATGCTTCAGACGTCTCTGAAAATTATGAGCTCTGATACGACATACAAAGGAACTAAGTTCTAAAGATCTGAAGACGGAAGTTTTGATGAACTAGTCCAGATGCTGAAGATTTTTTAAAAGACGAGATAGAGAAGTATTCCTTTTCTATTCTTTGTTTGGGCAACTCAAAACGTTATTTTGTGAGTCTTTGGATCATATGAGATTCTAGATGATCACAGATAAAATTTTAGGGATAACACATTCAGGGGGAGCTGTTGTTCCGGACTCTGAATATGTTTAGTTTGGTGATTACCTTGTATAAAATGTTCAATCAAAATACATAGTTTTGTCATCATCAAAAAGGGGGAGATTGTTAGAGCAAGAATTGTCTCTATGTTTTGATGATAACAATGAGTATTTGTGAAAGAACTATTTTATGTTCTAACGTGTGTTGTGTGCAGATCATAATCATAGAAGATATTAGATCCAACAAACACCAGCAAGATGTGCATAAATGATCATAAGCAAGTTACTATGTGTAACACAAGTCGCAAGAAGCAAGTATGCTTCTGTATCTGATCATAATCAGATAGATCCGAGGATACCGACATTGCTGTTGCAATGCTCTTAAGGATGCTACTCTGAAAGTGGTTATGATTCTGAAGATAGCGAAGCTTCTGAAGAGATAGTGTTATGGAGAACCGAAGTGCTGAAGACTTCATGACTTGAAGTTCTGAAGGCTGAAGGCTCTGAAGACCAAGTGTAGAAAGATTCTGAAGACTGGAGAGTTCTGAATATTATGGTTCTAAAGGTCAAGTGCTGAAGACTCAGAAGACAGATTCCTAATGGACAAGTTCTGAAGATTCTGAAGACTTGAAGCAGTGAAGATAACGGGTTTCAAGACAAGTGCTGAAGTTCTGAAGACAGATTCCTAATGGACAAGCTCTGAAGACGGAAGACTTGAAAGATCTGAAGACCCAGTTGTAAAGTCTATACTCATGCTTCAATTAATTACCATCAGAAGCCTCTGAAGATTTGAAGACAAATGTTACCGTTAGCAATGACTGTACACCATTCTAAAAGACCAATCCCATCACTTCTACAGTAAAAAGAAGATATGGCAGTACAACCTTAATAATTGCATAACGTCTCTTTTCAAACAGCCAACAACTCTCCAACGACTATATTTTACTTGGCTATTTAAAGGAAAGGAGTATGCGCTTCTGAAGGTGTCGATGTAATGATAGTCGCAACGATCAGTTATCGTTGTTACACTAAACATTCAAAGCTACCACCATTAACACACGACCATTGTTGTTGAAGCTCAAAGATCATCATTCAACACAACAACAATCAATTGGTACAGAAGCTGTTGATGAAGAAAACAACATTGCAAATCAGTCAAGTCATCAACCACCTTCTCGTCTGAGCTACATTGAAGATCTAAAGCAAGGAGTTGTTGCTCAAAGCTTGCTCATCAAAGAAGGTGAAGAAGAAGAAGACCTACAAGATGTCATCAACTGTCAAATCATTATCCATATTTGTAGAATAAAAGGAAAGCAAGGAGTTGTTGCTCATATCCTGCTTGAACACGGGTGTGTTCTTATGTACTTAAACTTAGAAGTTATCTACTTGTTAAGAAGCATCATTGTAATCTCTTGTTTAACTAATTCTATGTGAATTAGGATTCCTCAAATGGTCAGTGTGACCGGAGACTTGAGAAGACAATGGCTTGGTGCTATTGTGGAAAATCCTGGAAGAATGGTCAGTAAATGTTATATTCGTTAAGTCGAATCCCTGAACGTTTAGCTGTGAAATCCTGATAGTAGATCTTGCGAGATTTGAACCTATTAGGTCAATGTTCGTTATATTCATTAAGTTGAATCCCTGAACAGTTCATTGTGGGTTAGTTACAGCTGCGGTTGTGCAGGATGTTAGTCACCGGCTGTTGCCCGTGCATCTGTAATCAGATTGGATTATAGTGGATTAAAACCTTGTGTTCAAGGCAAAATCACCTTGGAAGGGTGGACTGAATTAGCTTGAGAATTGCTCAAGTGAACCAGGATATATCGTGTGTTCTTTACTCTTGTTTATGCTTGTTTTATTGTTTACATTTCTGTATCAATTATCAGAACCTTGCATAGCAAGTCAGAACCTTGCAATCTAACTCTGATAAGCTTCTGCATTGCAAGTTCGATTTAAGCGTCGCTAATTCAGATTCTCCCTGTTGCATACGCTTCATGCATAGCACAATCTGAATGACACTTTGAATATCAGAGTCTCTCAAAGCAACTCTAATATTCTCTTAAGCACGATAACGATAAGAGGCGAAAATTAGATTAAGAGTCAAAACACAATTCAAATCCCCCCTTTCTTATGTCTTTCTCACACCTTCAGATGATGCTTGATGATTACTTGAGCCTCGGACGGAAGAAATCAAATTGGTGAAGTTTGAGTAATTTGGAAATGAGAGAGATGAATAGGTTTGTGAATGGAAATGAAAAAGTGTGGGAGAAGAAGAGTCTGGCGCGATAATATGCTCCAAATTGTTTCAGAGATATATCTCTGAAATATTTCAACTTTCAATTGAGCTTTGGTGCGTCCGGAGATATGTCTCCAGAATATCTTAACATTTAGTTAAATCATGGTGCGTCCGGAGATATATCTTCGAAATCAAGGGGCATATATGAAAAGTCACATGGTGTGTAAGAAGTCCATAGGGTTCCTTAAGAAACTCATAACCCTGAATAAGAGTGAATTAACAATCTGAATGGGCTGAAGCCCAATTCACCTTAACCCTAATTATTTTTATATTGTTAAATAATAACATTTAAAAAAAGAATATAAATGTAGCATAGGAGAGAGGGGACGATGTCCCAATTCAGATTTTTTGTAGAGTATTTTTATCTTTTTTTTAATTAAAAACGAACTAATGCAAAATGGAGATGTGGTATGTTGTTAGTGAAATAAAAAATAATAATAACAAAAGCAATAAAAATCAAGAAAGGAAAAGAGAAATAAAAATCACTGAGAAAAGAGAGAAATCTGATTTTCTTCTCTTCCCAAATTCTCTCGCACTCGATACTTCCCTCATTCTCCCTCAAACTTCTTCCATGGTTAAAACAGAACAACTCTTCCTCTCTCAAATTAAATCAACCAACAAACAAAAAAATCATAAAATATCTCAAATTTACAAATGGCAAAAGAAAAGAATCACCTCTTGCGTGATTCAGGCGATGCGATGGTGGTGGCTGGCATCAGATCAATTTCTTTTCTTTTTCTTTGATTTGTGTTTCTTGTGTTATTTTTTATTATTGTCAATTTGTGAATTTTGGTTTATGGTGGTATTATGGTTGATGATGGTTGAGTTCAAAATTGAATAGTTTGATCAAGATGGAGGTAATGAGGATTATGGTATATTAGTGGAGGGTAATGTATGAAAAAATCACATATGGGAGTGAGGGATCTGGGAGAGTGGCTTTTCTTGTGGAAGGTTATTTTTTCTTTTGGACACATATGTATACTAATTTTCAGGTTAACTTAAAAAGAAAACTAGTCACAGTGACAAATCGTGATCAATTAAAAACAAGTATGACAAATTACGACTAACTAGAAACAAGTATGGCATATTGCGATCCATTGAACAAGCATGACACATTACGACCAATTAGAAAACAAGTATGACAAATTGCGACCAATTAGAAAACAAGTATGACAAATTGCGACCAATTAGAAACACAGATGATACATCGAAAAGATTATGTACATTCTTATTTTTTATATTCTGTCATTTTTTGATTATGTTGTGATTAAAAATAAAAGAAAAAAATAATAATTAAAAAATACCTACTTAAACTATACGAAGATAATATTAAAATAGTTCAAAAATTCAACATTTGACTTTTTGTTGACTTTTTTGACCTTTTAATAAAAGCATGAATAAATAATAATAATAATACCTTTTTTTATATATTTTTTATTTCGAATTGGGCCTAAAAATGAAAAAAAATGCAAATTCTTTTCGTACACCCAAAAAAATAAACTAGTAAAATATTGACAAAATTTAAGGTACGACACTTTCGGATTAGCCCCATTTTAATTGGAAAAAACAAACAGGGGGTAATTTGGAAATGCATCTATGTATAAATCCTTATTATGAAAAAAATAGAGTGTATTCGAAAATGCATATCTGGAATATCCTGTGCAATATGATTAGGTTTCTAAGGTTCACATTAATCTAAATTTTGTATAAATATGGATCTCTTATCTCATTTTTTTAACAAAATCACATTACATCAGAATGAACATACATTGACATGTCGCATTTGTCTACTTCAACAAAGCGAATGCCTCACTTGAATTTAGGGTCACAGAGTACACACATCTTGTAGATCTGAAATCCATACTGAAGAATCTCCTACACTACTCAAATAATCGAAGAGTTTTGAAAATCAAGTACTGTTCATCCTTGATTTACAGCGAAGGGAAGATTCAGTTCACCATGTTTGAGCTGAGGATAGATGAATATATAAGGGTTATGTCAAGTACATTTCACCCTTACGAAAGAGGTCGATTGAAGTGGATGCAACGATTACAATATCGGTTAAAGGTTTTTTAATGATGTTGCAATGACCTGATGAAATGTAATATTAAATTTATGTTAACGATTATATATATATATATATATATATATATATATATATATATATACACATGAGAACGTATCATATGAGAATGTCATTTTTATGTGAGAACATGAGAATGAACCTGAACCATTAGATTTTAAAATTAATTGTGGAGATTATGTGTCAGTTTTTTTCTCTCTCCTCCATCATTTATTTTAATAATGGAGAAGAGAGAAAAACAAAAGCCACACGTAATCTCCACCATTTATTTTAAAATCTAATGATTCAGATTCATTCTCATGTTCTTAAATAAAAATAACATTCTTATAGGATATGAACTCATATATATATATATATATATATATATATATATATATATATCTGTGTGTGTGTGTGTGTGTGTGTGTGTGTGTGTAATATTACGCATTTTAATGTTAATTTATGTTTTTTTTTAATTCTACATTTATTTTGCTATTGGTTTGTGGTTTAAGCTAACAAAGTCAATTACGAATATGTATCTTTATAAAACTCAATTAATTTATAATTTAAAAAAACGTTATTTTAAAAATGTAACTTCAGATTTACCCTATTTGGCAGTACTCTATTTTATTTTGCATTGGATGGTTATACAATCTCTATTTTTGCTTGTAACAATCTAATTTTTCCATTGGAATGAGAATGATCACCATAAATGTTACTACATTTCTTTAAACTAGTAAAAGACCCGTGCGAACGCACGTGTCCATTAATTTTAATAAGTATATTATTTATTTAGATATACTTATAAATATAATTGATAAATTTAATCATATAATGCACAATAATTATATGAATTTAATAGTATATTAAAACAATTATAAATAATTGACTATTGCATCTTCTTAAATCTTTTATAATCACAAACAAAATAATAATTACTATTTGAGAAAATACAACTAATATAAAATTTATATAAATACACATGTAAATTTGAAATTAGTTAATTAATTGCAAAATGACCGATAATCAAATAAACTCAATTATATTAAATATCAATTAAAAATAAGAAATAGTGAGATTAAAAATAGAAAAAGAAAAATATTTGTCATTTGACGTAAAATAAATAATAATTATATAAATTTAAATAAAATTAAATGTTGATTAACTCTTAGTGATAGTGACCCGTGACATGTAGCATTTTAATAAACTTTTAACAATATGATAACTAATTTAACTACATAGAATTAACTTATACTTTAACACAAATTTAAAATATTTTTAGAAGAGATACAAAATTAAAAATAATAATAACATAAACTATTATTCTATTAACTACATTCTATTTTACTCATTAACTACATACTAATTTCTAGATATACAAAGTGATATTACATTTTTTTCACAGCTGTAGTTAATAACATATTTCTTAATGGGCAGGAGGAGTTCTGTAATATGCTGGCATACTTGCTAGAAAAAATATTTGTCTTACTCCTTCTGCCTTAATAATTGGAAATATTATACCTGATGCACCCTGAAATATTAATATGCTTGGCATATTAATCAGTTTTCACTTACCATTTAAGCTTTTAGTTGACCTCCATAACTTTGCAGCATGAAGCCTCACCAAAACATGGGTAGAGAATAGATTGGAGTTTTCTATTATCGCATAGGGAGCCACATAGACTTGCAAGGCTAGAGAGAACCACTATGACTTACCAAGTGGGAAATTCTGGACTTGCATCCATGCCATATAGAGATTCTAGACTTGCTATTTCGTTGTCAATGTCAATATACAGATTCTGGAAGTAAATATACAGGGATTTGGTAAAATTTACATGAAAGTAAACATATACCAAAAACTTACTTGATAAACAATTCCATTTTCACTATGACGTAAGCTTATGTTGTGATCACGTCTTGAGTAGCAGGCAGCTTGTCCTTGAGCCTCCTCCTGAGATATAGGAGTGGTCTTTCCAATAATAACATCCTCACCAGACACCCTTGTGCCCTGTTTCATAGTAATAAATTGCTACATTTAGTATATAATTTCACTATCAGGCATGTTATTTAGGATGCTGCCAAAACTTATGCTTACAGGTGGAGCAAGACCATCATCATCCAACTTTTCATAAGAACCATGCCTCATACCCAACAAAATAAAACTTGGTTATAACTTACCAAATAGCAAATTAACTTATATAATGAGCTTAAAAACTGTGGCTACTTATACCATGCCTTATACCATGCATCATAAGGACAGAAAAGAAAGGCTCCATTGATTTGACAGTATGAGTAAAATAAACAACAACCTTTCCAAGGCTCATATTAGTGAAAAGGTTCCCTAATGTATGTACCAAAGCCAATGGAAATATTTCTAAAACCTGCAAAAAAGAACAGAGCCATAAATAAATTTAACGATAATACAAAATAGAAACAGAACAAATATAGAACAGTAACATAACAACATATGTATGAGAATAAATAATAGTACCTGTGAAGAAGTGAGTTTTGGTCTTTTATAAAGATTAAGACCCCACATGAATGCTACAAGGAGTGTTCCAATAGCAAATTGAAAAGCAGTGATAGTTACGGGTAAATGGTAAAATAGTTTCATAGTAATAAATTGCTACATTTAGTATATAGTTTCACTATCAGGCATGTTATTTAGGATGCTGCCAAAACTTATGCTTACAGGTGGAGCAAGACCATCATCATCCAACTTTTCATAAGAACCATGCCTCATACCCTGCAAAACAAAACTTGGTTATAACATACCAAATAGCAAATTAACTTATATAAAGAGCTTAAAAACTGTGGCTACTTATACCATGCCTTATACCATGCCTCATAAGGACAGAAAAGAAAGGCTCCATTGATTTGACTAAAAGAAACAGCAACCTTTCCAAGGCTCATATTAGTGAAAAGGTTCCCTAATGTATGTACCAAAGCCAATGGAAATATTGCTAAATCCTGCAAAAAAGAACAGAGCCATAAATAAATTTAACAATAATACAAAACAGAAACAGAACAAATATAGAACAGTAACATAACAACATATGTATGAGAATAAATAATAATACTTGTGAAGAAGTGAGTTTTGGTCTTTTATAAAGATTAAGACCCCACATGAATGCTACAAGGAGTGTTCCAATAGCAAATTAAAAAGCAGTGATAGTTACGGGTAAATGGTAAAATACAGCTTTGGTCATCAAGTCTGTGGTATTCGAACAGATCTCACCCTTACTTTCACGAATCTCAGTCCATCAGCATTTGTTGTCAATAAAACATACAAAATAGGAAATACATAAATCCAGCAGCAAAAGTAATGCCAGGAATTCAATATTTTTGTATATTAATATGTTCTTCATTTCAGATGTAGTCTTTTTCTTTTCATAAAATAACTCTTATTTAGTAACTAAAAGTCTTCCCTTTCGTTACGGTCTTATAATATAGGCTCAATCTCAATTTGTAACACATGAAAGTAAATATATACCAAAAACTTACTTGATCGACAATTCCATTTTCACTATGACGTAAGCTTATGCTGTGATCACGTCTTAAGTAGCGAGCAGCTTGTCCTTGAGCCTCCTCCTGAGATATAGGAGCGGCCTTTCCAATAATAACATCCTCACCAGACACCCTTGTGCCCTGTTTCATAGTAATAAATTGCTACATATCTTCTGCATTGCCATGATTAGCAGTGACAACATATATTCCACCCACTTGCTCGATTGCGTCAAGAATCAACTGCAATTACATGATGGCATCAAGAAATTTCAAATTTTCATAAATGTTCCAGCTAATTTCAAAAATTAAAGTTCAGTTCATACCTTCACAGCTTTGTCGGCTGCCTTACAAGCCACAATCGTTGCTTCGATGTCTCCTGTATGTCCAACCATGTCACTGTTTGGTAGGTTGACACGAATCTGCACAACAGAAAAAAAAATATAAAAACTAAAACTTTATCATTAGACAATGAATCTTAAAGTCGCCTGATTATCCATTTAATTACCTGATAAAATTTCCCGCTAAGAATCGCTTCCCTTGCCTTCTCAGCAATCTCCACGGCCTTCATTATTGGCTTCTCATTGAATGTAATCCCAGAGTCACTTAGAATCTCAACATATTCCTCCAATTTCTCATCAAAATACCCAGATCGGTTTCCGTTCCAGAGCGCCTAAGGTAATGCAGAGCGCCTAAGAGGTTTCTCAACATATTGGCTTCTCATTCTTTATCAAATATTTTAGATAATGCAGAGCGCCTAAGGTAAAAACTATTGTCAAGGTGGTAGTTTCATAAAGGACATGATGACTTTTGGTTGCATCGTTACAAAAATTCACCATCAAGAATACAAGAAAGAATCACACATTTTCAATAAAAATGTGTGGAACATTTAGTATACAATACCTCGCTCCAAAAGTTACACTTGAGCCATCCAAAACATCGCGACCATCTGTAAGAATATGCAGACGGACTCTCTTAAGACCTCGCTCGCTAGCTTCTTTAAGCAACAACTGTACAAAAATAGTTACTTAGAATTTAGAAGGCATAAAATTTTGCAAACGTGAAGACACAAAAGTTTGAACACATTAAATCACCTGCACTTGATCAAGCCTGGAGTGAACTCCCCCATCACTCAGTACCACATATGCTTTGCTTTTTCAATATCAAATTTTCTTGCTTTCAAAAATATTTATCAACAACAAAATCCAGTAAACACAAATCCAGTGCAAAGATTCTTTGATAGTAACTTGAGATGAGTGAATATTTCATTGTTCACAGTAACCATAAACTCTTTGCTAGAAACCGAAACCAGGACCCACAAGTAGATCTCGATCTTCTTCTTTGTTTGAAATCAGACGAGAGAGACGAAAGTATTTTTAGGTCTGAAACGTGAGACGAACGAATAGATCTCCATCTTCTTCTTGGTTTGAAACTCAGACCACAACCCACGCCCAAATCTCCATCTTCTGCAGTTGTAGTTGAAATCGAAACCATGAACCATAAGCATAAGAAGAAATATTGAGAAGAAGAAGAGTGTAAAACAACAATGAAAATGATTTAAGTTGGATGCATAGAGGAAGGAAGAAGAAGAAAAATGGAGAAAATGGAGAAAGAGATAGGGAGAGGGGACGAGAAAGAGAGAGAATTCTGAGACGAGAAAGAGAGAGAATTCTGAGAGAAAGAGGGAAGAAGAGGGTACGCGAAAGAGAGAGAAGGTGAGAGGGAAATGGTAAGAATTTTTCAAAAAACTTCTGCCACTTGGCAATTTGAGGTCTTTTGATTGGGTAATGAATTATGAGTTAGTCAATTACATAAATGGGCTTTTAATGGTGTAATGATATAATAATGAAAAGGGTAATTAAGGGTGTTTAGTAGTAGTTTTCAATTATAGGTAGGTAGTTGATTGGGTAATGAATTATGAGTTAGTCAATTACATAAATGGGTTTTTAATGGTGTAATGATATAATAATGAAAAGGGTAATTAAGGGTGTTTAGTAGTAGTTTTCAATTATAGGTAGGTAGTTGATTGGGTAATGAATTATGAGTTAGTCAATTACATAAATGGGCTTTTAATGGTGTAATGATATAATAATGAAAAGGGTAATTAAGGGTGTTTAGTAGTAATTTTCAATTATAGGGAGGTAGTTGATATAACATATCTTTTTGTCATTCTTTTTGTTTGGTGATTTTCTCTTTTTGTCATTTTTTATTAACGTATCATATTATGTTATTAAAGTGTATCATAAATACTCTTAGGATATTAAATAATTCTCTTGCTAATATGATAAATTCGTAAAACAGTGTCAACTCTTAACAAACTTAACATTAATACTTTCTTTTTTTGTTTTTTACTTTTTTAATTTGATCAAGGAAGGAGGATATAGTAACACTTATGGTAGTGTAATAAAATTTTATGAATTGTATTTTTAAGGTACAAAATTTGAATCCTACTTAAGACAAGAACTCAACGCTAGATGAGAAGATCTAATAAGATTTTTATGAAAATATATTCCTGTTATTAAATTTGAATCTAATGGAAAAACTCAATAATATTTTCACGTTATTAAGTTTGAATCTAATGGAAAAATTCAATAATCTTTTCAAGTTATTAATTAGTTTGAATCTAATGGCACGGTTCAATAATCTTTTTCACGTTATTAAGTTTGAATCTAATAGAAAAACTTTTTCACGTTATTAAGTTTGAATCTATTAGAAAAACTCAATAATCTTTTCACGTTATTAAGTTTGAATCAAATGGAAAAACTCATAAGTGTAACTTTTATTTAAAATCTTAGAGACACGTGTATTTAATAAACTTAATATCTTCTATTACAAATGTAAGTATATTGAAGTCTCACACATTAACAATTTTTCTGTTTCATATTAAGTGTCTCTCTGTAATATTGCTTCTCTTAAATTATTTGTCTTTTTAAAATATTAATATAATAATTATTATTATCTTTTCACAATTTTAACTCAATTAACAAATTTATAAACTATAATTAATAAAAATATTTTAGGAAATGAAATTTGATTTATTATTGTAATTAACAAAACTAATCATCAGCTTTAAAATATGAAAAATTCAAAGGAATTACCTACTATGAGTAGCATGACAATATAACATGTGGTTACGGATATTCACCTAAACATGTCGCCGAATTTTATATGGAAAATATGTTTTGATTAGGTTTAAGGTTACATTGGAGTTTTTTCACAACTATAAAAGACGGGTTTAATCGGATAACTGAGCTACTATTATCCACCTAAATCGGTCTCTGAATCCACTTTTTCATATTGGTTTGTATTATATTATTTAGCTTTGATAAATTGAAATATTAATTGTATGATCAATATTTTGATATTTTAGTTTTTACTTATAATTTGAAATGTATGCTTGCAATTATTAATAATTGCTTTATTTTATTATTTATAATGTAGGGTTAAATAAGTTTTAAGTCCTTATAAAAATAGCGATTTTCAATTTTGGTTCCTCAAAAAATTTTCTTCAAAGAATGGTCCTTATAACATTTTTTAATTTTAACTTTTGGTCTCTCCTGCCAATTAGCGACGCTAAAACCGTCGTCATTTCCGCAGCTAAATAAAAAACCGTCGCTAAAACCGACACTAATTCTGTCTCTAAGTTGTAAAAACCGTCGCTAATTGGTAGGAGGGACCAAAAGTTAAAATTAAAAATTTTATGAGGACCATTCTTTGAAGAAAATTTTTGGAGGGAACAAAATTGAAAATCGCTATATTTATAGGGACTTAAAACTTATTTAACCCTATAATGTATATTGATGTCGGATGAAATTGTGAGTTTGATGAGAAATTCTAAATTAGAAAAAATGAATTATTTATATTAAAACAATTAGTTTCTTTGCAGGATAGGGACAGGTCGGAGATATTTAGGAGTGGAAAAACAGATTCTGTTAGTCGGCCATGTCAATATTTTTTTGCAGGGTGGGCCAAGGTTTTAGTCTCACACTCATTGTGTCTGACCCACCCTACTCTGTTTTTTTATTAGCTTTTACGGGCACTAGTTTTCACATAAAATTTTGTAATTTTTAGGCCTAAAAGGTTCAATGTCTACGGGCCCACCCCACCTCGCTCTGCCCTCACTTTTATGGGGCGAGACAACATTTTAGGTTCGCACCCTCAAATATGCATGTCTCATCCCGCCCAATTTTTTTTTTGCGGAATTTTGCGAGGCGGGTCTAAATAAGGCGAGCATGCCCATTTGTCACCCCTAGAGATACTCAAGCTTGTTTAAGAGTGATAGAATTAGAGTTTGGCGTAACTCATCCCTACTAAACCGATTTGTAAGGTGAGAGATGTTACTCTATATAAACCCTTTGTGGACTCTTTCTTTAATAAATGTGAGACTTGGATTTTTCTCAATACACCCTCTCACACTCATCATTATTGAGCTTCGTGTGTGGATATAAATGATGGGTGACCCGCATTATCGATATGTGAGACTTGGTTTTCCAATACACTCCCTTACGCCAAACACTATTGGGCTTGATGCACATATAAACGGTGGGTGGCCCGAACCGATAAGCTTTGATACCATGATGGAATTAGATTGACTTAAATCATCCCTACAAAATCGGCTTGTAAGGTGAGGGTGTCACTCTATATAAACCCTTTGTGTACTCTATCTTTAATCAAAGTGTGACTTGAATTTTTCCAAGACTTGAAACGTGAGAGGTGTCACTCTATATAAATTTTTTGTGGACTCTATCTTTAATTAATGTAAAATTTGAAATTTTTTTCCAATACATCTTCTCACAACCCAACACTATTAAACTTAGTGTGTGAATATAAATAGATGGCCCAAATTATCTATGTTGAACTTGATTTTTTCAATAAAGAGAATTTGTAGTTCAATATATATAGAACGAAAATTTATCAAAAAAATCGAATGCATTGATTTAAATAAGATTAAAATTGCCGCGGCTTCTTTTGTTGTCTAATTGTAAGACCAGGGAGTATATATTTGCATTGAACTATGGATTAATCTTTTGTGAAATCATACTAAATTTCACCAAAATAGTTAGAGTAGCCGTTTATTTTCCTAGCAACCAATTTTTCCACCAAATTATGTTTGCCTTTATCAAGAACAACAAAAAACGTTTGTGAAATCATTACTTTGCATGTTAATCTATTTCGAGATGTATTTCATTGTATAACTTTACAAACATCATTCGGCATACGTCAAAATAGGTGGTTATAAGAACATGCTTCTATCAATCAAAAAAGTTATAGGAACATGTCAACAAAACGAGGGTAAACTTTCTTAGGTCATCTGAGAAATATTTATATTGGATAAGAGTAACATATAAGTCAGAGACTTTACATATTTATTCAAACTTTTAAAGTATTAGATATATTAGCCATCTTATTTATAAAATGTTTAACCTTTACTTTTTTAAACTACGTGAAACTTTCAACTCACATTTGTACACAATAAATTTTATAAACTAAATTACAAATTATGAAAAATAAAACCACTACCAATAAGATATATAGGACAGTTGGATTAGAAATAAATACTGTTGAAGCTAGATTTAATTTTCTTTCTGTTAAATTTACTCTTTAGTCTTTAAAAATAGTGGAGTTATGCATACCAAATGCTGAAAAAACAACCATAAAGATGTCCAAATGTAGTAACAATAAACATAGCATTCTAAATCTTGAGCTAATGAAGCGTATTTAAATTGACTTATTTAAATGTGTTATCACTTGGGCAGGACAGATATGCTTAAAGCAGCTCAATAGGAACATGGGCTCGAACATGGGCTCAGAAGGAAGAAGATTCAATGGGATTCCTAATTCTATGAAGGTAAGATTAAGGCTAAGATCAATGTACACAAAGAATAAGTGTCCCAAAGAAGAAAACTTGATTTCGAAAATACGTGTGGTTTTATTTAAAGTTTTGTTTAGGAGTTTGGAAAGGTGGGATGAGGAAGATTTCTGAAAACGAATTTTTAAAAAAATATAGAAAAACATTTGATATTTCTTTTGAGAGAATGATTTTATATAGAATGATAAAAAAGTTTTTATCATTTAATTTTAGAATAGTATAACAGCATAAAATATATTTGAAAACTTTATGTTAATCCTCCAAAACTCTCAAAAGCCCTCCTTCAATAAAAAATTTGAATTCTTTAAATTAGGGAGAATTTTGTGTTATGAATAAAAAGAAATTCTCCCCACCTAAATTCCTCTATTAGTTTTTTACTAAAATTTTCTCTTTTTTCAAAATCTTCTCCTCTCTAAACTCCCAGACAAAATCTAAGAAAATACATAGTCAAAGTGAGTGGTTGAATACAACGGTTAGATTACATAGCTCAATAGAAATATGAGTTCATAATGAAGATTCAATTGGATCCTTAACTATTGAGTGATAAGATCAAGACCAAGAGATCAATGAACACAAAGAATAAATTCCCCAACAAAGAAAGCTGTAGGATTTCGAAAACATGTGTGGTTCTTCTACTCTAAAGAAACATCTAATCAAAGTTGGAAAGTCGTAGAATTTCAAAAACACGTGTGGTTCTTCTACTATAAAGAAATGTCTAATCAAAGTGAATAATTGAATAAGACTATTAGATTACATAACTCAATAGAAGCATGATAGAAGCATGAGCTAATAATGAAGAAGATTCAATCGGATCTTTAATTTTATAAATTGTAAGAACAACACCAAGATATTAATGAACAAAATATATAAGTATCCCAGAAAAGAAAGTTGTGGGATCTCCAAAACACACGTGATCCTACTTTAAAAATCACCTAATTAAAATGAGTGATTAAATAAAACCCAAAACACCTAATCAAAGTGAGTGATTAAATAAGACCGTTAAATTGCAAAGCTCTATAGGAGCATGAGCTTATAATGAAGAAAGTTCAATCAATTTGATCAAGACCAAGAGATCAATGAACACAATAAGTGCCCTAGAAAAGAATGTTGCGATTTTAAAAACACATGTGATTATACTATGAGTGAAAACACAATCAAAGTGAGTGATTGTAAGAATGGCTCTTAAATTGGAAGAGGTAATAGAGAAAGACAGTCCACACTTTCTTCAACCTAAAATAAGTACCCCAATGCACCAATTTATATCACAAACTAGAAGATATCATCAAGCCTGGACAAGCAAGTCTAGTACACCATCCACTTCATTCCAAAATAAGCATTTGTGACACTATTTAAAAGAGATTGAAAAAACATTTTTAAAATAAGTCTATAACATATTCATAAACTTTAGGTTCATCCTTATGATGAATGTTAAAATTATAAACACTTGATTAAGATTTTTACCCAACTAAGACTTGAATCTATGAAGAGAAAATGAAACATGCCATCATAATTCATTGAATGTTGGTGTCATAAAACGACTTAACACCAAATGTATAACTCCATTAAACTCATCTCTGAAATCATGATTTCTATATGGAACATATATTACATCAAAATCTCTGCATTCAAGCCAAGAATTCAAAAACTACTTTGCACATTATTTCAACCAAACCAGATATCAAAATCATTCACATGATATAAATTCATCCCACCAAACAAGGAGAAAATTGTCATAATGAAAAACAACCAAGTTTACAATTATAACATCCATAAACATAACATAACATAATCCTTATAAACATCAAACTGCAAAATCCTCAAAAGGTTCTTGACAAGACAAAAGGATACCTAATAAAAAAAACTATGAATAACTTATTCGCCACAAGAGAATAAAACTCCAAACTTGCTTAAGCTTGTTCATGTTCTTGATGCCCATCAACAATATAAATAACCCAACAATCCTGAAAACAATTCATAATGGTTAAAACCCGACAAAATTCAAGAAACCGAATGCAAAATGACCGACAGAATGTAAAATGAAAGTTACTGACTTGTAGCCTTATTTACATAATCAGCAAGGCGGAGCGGACGTTGTTCAGAAAACGCCGCCGGAGATGGCGGGCATGTCATCAAAGCTCCAAAGGCTCATTGTGTTTCCACCATCCTGAACTGAATCAGTACCGAGCAAAGTCGCCAAGGAAGCATCACTCCAGTTATCATCAAACGAGTTCTCAAAGAACTTCAGCTGGGACTCGATATCAGCGAGCTCCTCAGAGAGCGTCTTTGCAGATTCATCTTGCATAGGTAGCATCTCCTGAGCATTGTTGGACTGCAGATTGATCTGAGATTCGCCTTCCAGAGGTACAGGAGCAGGAGCGGAAAACACAGACGAAATCTCAGGGGTTTTCGGGGCTTGTTCGCCCCAACCTAGATCAGAATAATCAAACGAGTTGCTGGAATGCTCTGAGCTGAAGTAAGCATTAACATCAGCAGCTGCAAGCTGAAATCCATTTCCCGGGAACGCTCCCACGTTCGCAAACTGGTTGTTAACCATCGGCTTCTGTTCAACCTGATCCATAGGGGAAAAGTAGTTCTCCATATTCTCCCCAAAGTTGAACATCGCATTCCCATTCGGTTTGAACGAGTTCAGATTCTTGTTCACCAGCTGCATCTCAGCATTTGGCTTAACCCGTTTTGCGGAAGCATTTGGAGTCTCTTCAGGGAAATTCACCTTGGCTTTCGAGCCACGGATTCTCCTAGCTTCAGCATCATAAGCTCTTGCAGCTTCTTCAGCAGTGTTGAACGTTCCGAGCCAAACACGGACCCCTTTCCTCGGGTCACGAATCTCAGCTGCCCATTTCCCCCACGGACGTTGTCGGATACCCCTATACTGATTCTTCCTCTTCCTCTTCGAATCCTTTTCAGCTTGCTCATTCAACTTCGACACCACAGGTTTTGCAGCACCCGATCCTACAACCGAATTCGAAACTCAAATTAATTAATGAACCATCTAATGCATGCAACATTATTTACACATTGGATTAATAATCAAAACAGAAGCAAAATTCAATTTTACAGATACGAAATTAAAATCGATTATTATAATCTCCAAATTATCAACTATTCAGATCAATTAAACTAAGCCTAGTTCCATTAAACCAGATCTATTACTTAGGAAAGTATTGATCAAACATAATTTTCACCAAATCATGCAAATATTCAATTTCACCAATCAAAACAAAATTAACACCAAGAACCCTAAAAAAATTGAAGGTCCAACATTATTTATAACGATTTAACACTTAACAAGCAACTCTAATTAACAATTAACAAGCAACTTAAACCAACTCCAATTGGATCTATAAAATCATTAAAATAATAACAACCACACAAAATTGGATCTACAAAATCATTCCAATAGTTAAAAACCACTTTACTCTAATCAAAACCAATTACAAATCAAAAATAAAAAATTCCTCAAGAAATTGCCAAGATCTAAAAAACAATAGAATGAAATCATATAAATAAAATTAATAACCTGCAAAATTCTAAATTATACACAGATATTTCACAAATTAAAAAAAAAAAAGTTATTTGATATTTATTTAAAAAAATAATTAAAAAAAATAGCAAAACAAATAAGAAAACAAAATTTTTCCATCCATAAAAACCGAATAAAATGTGGGACAAGATAATAACAAATGCATGTGAAAATTAAAATAATTTAAATTATAGAAGAAAAAAACAAAAAAATAAAAAATAAAAAATCAGAAACAGTTACCACGAGAGAAGGTCCTTGAAGATTTGTTGTTGCCAGAAGCCAAAGAAAAACCTTTCACACCGAGCATCAATCCTTCACCTTCCTCTTCATCCTCGTCTTCATCAAAATCAGAATCATCCTTGAACTCTCTGAACCCAGCCTCGAAATCATCGTCAAGCAAAAACGGTTTCAAGAAACCGTTTTTCTTCAAATTCGGCCACAGGATATCAGCAGTAACACGACGGGAACCAACCACGGCCGCCGTAGCAGGGATGAAGTCGGAGATAATAGCACCACCGCACATCTTTTCTCTCTCTTTTCACTACTGGTCAGATCTTTGGGTTTTTCTTTAACAATGGAATCTCTTCTCTAGAGGATTGTTTGTTTGATGAATAGCTGTGATTTTTACAAAGTTTTTGTTTGAATGAATTTTTGGTGTGTTTGGTATGAGGTGAGGCTTATGTCTTATATATATGCATTATTTCTTTTACTTTTTTGTTACGAGGGTGGGTGAAAATTGTGATGATTTCATGTTTACGGTTTTGCCCTTGTGGTGAAATGTATTGATTTGGAAATAAAGTGTGTTAAAATGGTGTTTATGGTATTTTCACTTCCATAGTAAGCATGGCACACACGTGCCAAACTATTTATTGTTTAGTTGACTCTCTTTTTCTTTTGTTGAACATTCTAACATGTAGTACCAAGGAGAGTCTTGAATTAAGTATTCTAGAATTTTAATTCTAATTGATAAGATTAAGCAATGTTTTATCTAGAAATCTAAGTTGTTTTTGAATTTATATTCAAATTGCAGAATATTTTTTTTACAAAAATGTAAAATATTTGGTGTTGAATCAAAAAAAATTATAATTTTGAGTTTATTGGGAATGGAAAAGTTTGAAACTCCAGAATATAGAGAGTTTTATATTATATTTAGTGGATACAAGTCAAAAATCTCAATATTCAATTAGTAAAAAAATGGAATAGTAACCTATATATTATTTTGATGAATTAATTTATATAGTTTATAGTTTATAATTTTTGACTAATTATTTTTCTAATAAATTTACTCTTGTAATCTTTATTTGAAAAATTAAAAATTAATTATATTTTTTTATGTCATTTCATATTTTAATTAAAATATTAATTTTATCAAATACTACAAATTCGATCAACTAACTTATAAAAAAATTCAGATATTCTCAATTATTTTTTACTAAATAGATCTTATATGCGATGAGCTTTATATAAATTTTGTTAATTTGTCAATAATTATTTCTTTTGAAAACATTATTAAAGTTGGATTTACTTTTATTTTTTTCATTACTACTTTCGTTATGTTATGTTGAATTTGTTTTTAATGAAAAAAAAAAGGATTTGTTGAATGCTTTTTCTTTTATTTCATTAAAAAGTAAATGTTTGCTTTCATTAAAATTTATTAGATTTTTTTATAAAAAGTCAAATTTTTAATAATGTAAAAGATAAATTTCATAACAAGTGTTAGGATATTGGCTATATACATAAATAAATACATTTCTTATAGTCTAAGAATAAAAACATAAAACAATTTAAATATTTGAAAATACACAATTATAATTTAAAAATTCTTAAGCGTCTTCAATTTTTTTATATCTAATGATATAGTTTTACACTTAAATTTGTTTAAAGATGATAATTCAAGAATTTAATTATTTAAATTAATATCTTTTATATTAAAAATATTTATAATATATAATATTATCAACGCTAATCAAAATTCTTAAGTCCTTATCCGATCAGACCGGTCGAATTGGTTAGACCGTGAATCAGAAGGTACAGTGTGTCGAAAATGTCGAAGAAATGAATATGCAATTCTATCAATGAAAATCAGCGTGACCCGACCAATTCAATAGTCAAACTAGTGTATTAATTGGTTTGTGTGAACCGGTTTGTTACACTTTTTTCTCACTTTTTTTAAAGATTTTATAATTATAATTTTATGTTAATTAAAATTGTTATTTTTTATATTTATTGGATCAACAACTATACAATCTGATCAATAACCTATCGATGTGATTAATGACCCAGTGATTCAATACTTTGATTGGACGGATCACCTATCCTGGTTTTAAAACATTGGTTGTTGTCGTTTCGATTTAAAAATGAGTCTTTATATTCTTTAATCTAATTTGTATTAAATTGAAAATTGAGATATATACTTCAAAGTAAGAATTTTTTTTGGCAAAGTCAAAGTAAGAGAATTAAAGTTGAATAGTTTGGTCAGCATGAATGACCAATTTTTACATTATTAAAAAAAATTAAAGTTTAAATAGCTTTTTATTCTTATAATGTATCTTTTTTTTTCGGGATAAATTCCTTAAATGTTGAATTTTGTTTGGTTTTAATCTCTAAAGTTAAAATTCGCAGGTAAATCCACAGGTTTCATGCGGAATTTTCTTTAGATTTTTATACGGATTTTAACTTTAAGGACTAAAACCAAAAGGATTTTAACATTCAGGGATTTTTCCAAAAAAATAAAAGATACAGGGACGAAAATCAAAAGCACGCCAACATAAGGGGACCAAAAGACTACTTAAGTCAAAAATTAATTTAAAATGTTTTCTTCTTTTTTTATTAAACTTAGAGATGCCTTTTACTCTGAGGGGAGACACTTTTTTAAAGGACAAAATCGTAAGAATTATCATATTCAAAGTAGACAATATCTCGTCGTAGCTGCAGTGGCATAGAGTTGAAGTCTAATGAAACATTTTTAGCAATGAGTTGAGTTTCATAAAGATGATTACTTAAATTTTTTAATAATAATGGTATATTATCATATTTATTTAAAAATAATTTATTTTAATATATTTACACATCGGACAAGCTTTAAAAAAATTGTCGCATTCATACATTTACATATCAATAGTCATTAAACTAAAATCAAATTATTCAAATTTTAAGACAAATTTTGATATTTTAGAGCTTAAAATTTAACTATTCAATATTGATAAAAAAAATCTCAATTGTCTAAAATGCATGGTTGCGTCAAAATTTGTGATCATACCACATAGTCTATTGTTTTAATGGTCCCCTTTTCTATAACCATCTAAATTATTTTTTGAGTTAAATTTGCTTTTGAAATAAAATATAAATGTACTTAATGAGTGACAACCCCTAGTTTTATATGGGTGTCGGAGGGTTTTGAGGTTATTGTGGTGTTAGACCAAGTTTACGAATAGATGGTGAGAAGCTTTGTATATTGGTGTTTTATGAGTGAATTGAATCTTCTCCTCAACCTTATGGATTAGGTATTTATATGTGTTATAGGCAAAAATGGTTAGACCACCAAAAGTGCTAACTCTCCTTCTCTTTGGAGAAAGAGAGTTACGTTGTCTACACTGTGGAGTATGTTGAGATGAATATTTAGGGATTTGAGGGCTATACAGGTGTTGTATAGTGCCTCAAGATGAATGTCTTGCTTAACCCTCATGCGGGAGCCCCATTATATAGCCTTCTATTAATACAAGTCATTAAGAGAAGTCTTTTGGCCTTCTGGCGTTATGAGGCCATCATTGTCGTAACCTCCTACATGAATACATGCTTTGAAGCTCTTGGTAACGTCTGTATTAATGCGCCGCCGCCGTTACAAAATTTGGAGTGACATTTGACGAGCTTGTATCCGGTCATCGGTGTCGGGTTGGTGGGATGAGGTACCCGGCCTCGTGAGAACTCGGCATGGTGGGATTCGGGTTCCCTGATCTGCCCGGGCTGTGTGTGAGGCTTGTCTATCTCTCTTCATTGTATGATCTTTCCTGCTACTATAGTCTGGTCCGTGTTCACCCTTATCCGACTACTTAACTCGACATTAAATATATTTGGCATGTACATAAGCCCCCCGGGTACTATATCTGCTCATAGGGATATAGTACTCGGCAGTGACATAAGCCGGATATATTTGCTAGGTGTCGAGCTGTGGATCGACCTTTCTTCTTACATGTCAGAAATTTCTTGGGAAGTCGTGTCCTTTCAGTTTCCCCCATAATGATGACTAATAAAGGCTACTCTCTGGCTACTCTCGAGTCTTTTATCAAAATCCTTCTTTCTCTCTTCTCATTTCTGAATCGTCTTCCCTCTTTATCAACCAGAATACTTTCCAATATCCAAGGCTTCTTTACTCGCAGGTATCCTTCTATTACTTCTAATTTCAATTTTATTCTTCAATTTTGTTTCTATTCAATATGGTAGTCTTTAGTAAACGAGAAGGTGAGTGTAGTAGTAGCGAAGTTCGCATGAATACTATGGAGAGAAAGGAGTTGTGGGAATAATGCATGTGGGAAATAGAAAGTGCCTTAGGGTCAGGGGAGTATAGACGAGTCATTAACGAAATCTATGGTGATGTTCTTACTTCTGGGAATAATTTTGATTTTGGCTCATCTTCCTCAGGTTTTGTAGAGGTTTCAATGACGACTGATGCTCCTTTTGATCTAGAGGTCATGAATCATAAGACTAGTACTTTTGATGATGTAGAAATCGCGAAACTCCGGTCCCTGAGACAAATATCTTCAACTGGGTCCGAAGATGATGTTGTCTTGGAATCGTGTATTCCCGGAGAGTGCGTTTGTATGCTTCGTGCCAAAGGCGTTAAAGAAGACTTTTTCTATTTCTATGACGGGGTTCTAGAAGATTTCAATATACAAATACCCTTTTCTGACTTTGAAGCGGGCTTGCTGAAAACTGTGAATATAGCTTATTCTCAACTTCATCCCAACAGTTGGGGTTTCATAAAGTCTTTCGAACGGGTTTGTGAGGTTTTAGATATCACTCCTACAATTGGTCTATTTTTCTCTTTCTTTGAAGTGAAAGGCGTCGATAATTGTAGTTGGATACAAATCAGTGGGATTCCCGGACAGAGTTTCCTCCATACATATACCTCTAATTATAAAAATTATAAAAACCGTTTTCTAAGGGTAAAGAGCAGACCGAGATGTCCACAAGTGTTGTACTCTCTGGATAGCCAGCCTCGTTTCCCCTTTTATTGGGCCGAGAACCCATTGTCGATCATTGGTTTCAACTTTGAGAAACTGAGTAAACTGGAAACTCAATCTTTGATTGTTCTTGATTCCTTTCGTATGATGAAGGTTAAGGAGTTGTTACCTTTAAGTGACAAGCAACTACTCGCCTATCTGGGTAATTGCTTGCTTACTATATGTGCTTATGATTTATCATCCTTATTCTAACGTTTATTACTTTTTCTGCAAATACCATGACTAAATTGTCAGTAGCTGAACAGAAGAAATTAATGTTGGAGGCTCGTGCTGCTCGGAAAAGATCCGGAGAGGTTGTTTCCGCTAAGTCAGATATGGGCGGGTTGGAAATCCGACAACCAAAACGGACCCAAGGTACTAGTGCAAAGGCTACCCTAAGTAATAATGAACCTCAACCTTCTACTCCTCTGTCCCAGGAAGAAATTTTACAAGGTGCTCCCAAGAGGTTGATAACCCTCATGACTGATGAAGTATGTCGGGCTAACATGGAGATCAATTCCCTCATGCGAGTTCCTGAGTAAAGTGTTGCCTCCAGGGAGTTTAAGTTCTGGTCCAACAGCTTTGTCGGGCTTAGGTTCTTGTACGACCATCTTAACGCTACTGAGGATGTTAATAAAGTGAAGTCTATTGGCTTGCAGAAGATTACTCAAAATATTAGCTCCTACCTTATGCGGTGTGTCGTTCTTGCTAGGGGTCTGTTTGAATCTAGTGACGATTCTGAGGCGAAGAAGCTTAAGCTGAAAAAATAGGCTACCTGGTTGCAGGAAGCTTTCAAGGTTCAATCAGAAAAACTTTCTGGTTTAGAGAAAAGCTTGGCTGACGAGAAGAAGAGTAGAGAGACCCTTGAGTCTGAACACAAGTCGGCTTTGTCCAAGGCTGTTGAGGAGTTGAGGCAAGTCAAAGTTTCCTGTGTCGAGCTCACTGATTCTCTTAATAAGACTCAGATTGAAGTTCTCTCAGCTGGTGATGAGGCCTTTGACAGGGCAAAGGAGCAAGTTTTGTGCCTCCATCTTGGGCTAGATCTGTCTGAAGTTGACTATTTCAAGGTGGTGCAGGATGGTCGCCTTATAGATCTGGCCGAGCTTGAAAAAAATAATCCAGAGAAGACTTCTGCTCCTGATAATGGCGAGAATGAGACCTTTGATGATGTTGGCGCTAATGGTACCTCGGTTGCTGAATTATTTTTCAATCAGTCTTGTGTTAGTTAGTCATCCTTCTGGGTGCATTTTGATGAATTTTGGCAAGGGAGTGTGGTGTTGTCCCCCCTTATGCTTATGAACTTTTAGCCCTCAATCTTTGTATAATTTATTTTGGCACTTCTGAGGCTTTTGTTTGTGTCATTTCTGCTTATCATATTTATTTCTTTGCAAAATAATCCCATATATATATCCAGCCCCTCGGGCACTAAGTTAGAATAGCTTAAGGTGTCCGACTATAGATTGTCGGGAATTATTTTTGTTTTCGCCTTTGCTTGATTTATTAAGGGGTCTTTTAATTATCTTGTGTGTATATTCTTCATATTTTCGAGAGTTCTAGACTCATATAAGCACAGGCGCCAGTTATGGTATGTACCCAGGCGTCTTAACAAGATTTGCGTCTTTCTTGTTGGTAGTTTGCCCTTTATGATTCTTTACTTACAAGCTCCAAGTATCTTTCGACATGCTTTGAGCTTTAGATGTTTTATCATCTTTATATCAGATTGTCCGTCTTTTATGCACGGAGCTATCAAACGTATTTGTTCGACCTGTGTACGCGGAGCGTTTATGGGCGACCTATGTACGCGGAGCAAGTCGACACGTTTATAGGGTTTTAATCAACCCATTTATGGGCGACCTATATACGCGAAGCAAGTCGACACGTTTATAGGGTTTTAATCAACCCGTTTATGGGCGACCTATGTACGAGGAGCAAGTCGACACGTTTATAGGATTTTAATCAACCCGTTTATGGGTGACCTATGTACGCGGAGCAATTCGACACGTTTATAGGGTTTTAATCAACCCGTTTATAGGCGACCTATGTACGCGGAGCAAGTCGACACGTTTATAGGGTTTTAATCAGCCTGTTTATGGGAAACCTATGTACGCGAAGCAAGTCGACACGTTTATAGGGTTTTAATCAATCGTTTATGGGTAACCTATGTACGCGGAGCAAGTCGACGCGTTTATAGGGTTTTCTGAGTTGTAACTCACCATTTCCAGTCGATCACCTATAAGCAAGACATGATAATTTTTTAAGTCTAGCTGCCTCGTTAAAAACCCTTGCCCTTGCAAGGGAAAGAAGTGCAACTCGGATCTTTTATTCATTATTGGATTACATAAAATTTAGATGAAATACAGCCTAAGATTGGATACATTCCATGTCCTAGGTATTTCTATTCCTTCTAATGTTTCCAGTTTGTATGCTCCATTGTTTAGCTTTTGAATTACCCTGAACGGACCTTCCCAATTGGGGGCGAGCTTTCCCTTGCTTTTTGGGTTTGTGATTTTCTTTAAGACCAGGTCGCCTTCTTGGAACTCCCTCTGTCAGACTTTTAGGTTGTACCTTCTTGCCACCCTCTGTTTTGCAGCAGCTTCTTTGATCCGCGCTATCTCTCTGATTTCTTCTATCTGATCAGCCGAGATGTTTAAATTCTCCATGTTAGTGATTTCATCAAATCGCTCACGCCTCAAAGTCGGAGTGTTAATTTCTATCGGTATCATTGCATTAGCTCCATATACTATCCTGAAAGGTATTTCATTAATGGTAGAATGCGGTGTTGTGTGGTATGACCACAAGATCTCTGACAAATACTCGGCCCACATTCCTTTTGCTTCCTTCAGCTTCTTTTTTATTCTGTTTAGGATGACCTTGTTGGCGGCTTCTGCTTGTCCGTTGGCTTGTGGATGTTCTACTGATGTGAACTTGTTCTGTATTCCCTAATCCTTACAAAAATCTACAACCGAGGTGCTCGCGAACTGAGCTCCATTATCCAAGGCTATAACTCCTGGAAAACCAAATCGACATATGATGTTTCTCTAATAGAGCTTGCGAACCTTCTCGGCAGAGATCCGAGCAACAACCACGACTTCTACCCATTTTGTAAAATAATCGACTGCGGCAATTAAGAACTTGAGTTGTCCTGAAGAAATTGGAAATAGGCCTAGGATATCTGCTCCCCACCGGTAGAACGGCCATGGGGACGTTATTAGATGAAGCGAATCGGCTGGTAAGTGCTTGAGTGGAGTAAATACTTGGCATTTTTCACACTTACTAACGTATTCGATGCAATCTCGCATCATATGTGGCCAGTAGTACCCGGCTCTTAGAATTTTTCCTGATAGTGTTCTCCCACCGATGTGGCTACCACTGGCTCCTTCATGGGCCTCTTTAATTACCAGCTTTATCTCAGACTCTGAAACACATCTGAGCATAGGTGTCGACCTTCCCATCTTATTTAGCGTGTCCGAGATTATAATATACCAGGAAGTTATCCTTCTAATCTTCCGAGCTTCGTTGACGTCTTCGAGTAAAACTTCTTGTGTCAAGTAACTGGTGATGGGTCTCATCCACCCTTGGACATTCTCTATGGTTAATACTTCTTCTGATTGAATGTTGGGTGCTTCGAGAACTTGTTGAATCACGATCTTATTTATTCCTGAATTTTTTGAGCTGGCTAGCCGGGCTAAGAGGTCGGCCCGGGCATTATCTTCTCTTGGGATGTGGACGACTTCAAATTTTGAGAATGCTTTGGATATTCCTGAAGCTTTTTGAAGTTATTTTATCAAGATGGAATCCTTTGCCTGGTACTAGTTCTTCATTTGTCCGACCACTAGCTGGGAATCAGTTTTGGCCAACAAGTTTGTTACTCCGACCTCCTTTGCCAATTTCATTCCGGCAATCAAGGCTCCGTACTCCGTCGGGTTGTTACTAACCTAAAAATTGAAACATAAAGAGTATTCTAATGTTAGCTCTCCGGGTCCTTCCAAAATGACCCCGACTTCACTTCCCTTGAGACTTGAAGATCCATCTACATAAAGGACCCATTTGTTTGAGATTTCTTCTCCAACCGGTGCACTTAACTCAACTACAAAGTCGGCCAACGTCTATGACTTAATACTGGTCCTGGGTATAAAGTAGATGTCGTATTCGAAAAGCTCTATTGCCCACTTGACCATCCGTTCTGCCAAGTCAGGCTTTCTTAGTATCAATTTGATTGGGTAATTCGTCTTTATTGTGATAGGATGACCTTGAAAATAATGTCTTAGCTTTCGGGCTGTAATGACTACTGTCAGTGTTAAACATTCAATCTTTTGGTACCTTAGCTCTGCTCCTTTTAGGACTTTGCTGATAAAGTATACAGGTCGCTCTCCATATTCTCCATCTTGTACCAAAATCGAGCTCAGGGCTTTATCAGTGACCGACAAATATAGGACAAGAGGTGTATTTTCTTTGGGCCTTACTAGGATAGGAGTCGAGGATATGAAACACTTTACTTCTTGAAAAGCTTCTTTACATGCCTCTGTCCATTCAAACTCCTTAGATTTCCTTATGGCTGCAAAGAAATGAATTGACTTGTCCCATGTGCATGATAGAAATCGTGACAATGCTGCCAACCTCCTTGTCAGCTGTTGGACCTCCTTTTTGTGGTTGGACTTCTCATGTCTATTATCGTCTGGCATTTGTCAGAGTTTGCTTCTATTCCTTGGTTGGTGAGCATGAATCTAAGGAATTTCTTGGCATGTACTCCAAAGGTACATTTATCCGGGTTCAATCTCATGTTGTAGCTTCTAATGGACGCGAAGGTTTCAGTTAGATTCTTCACATGTGACCGATTTTGATTTATCTTGATCACCATGTCATCTTCATAGACCTCCAGATTCCTCCCTATCTGAGTAGCGAATACCTTATCCATTAACCTCTGGTAAGTAGCCCTAGCATCTTTGAGTCCAAAAGGCATGACCTCATAATAATAATTGCTCTGATGGGTCATGAAAGCAGTTTTTGGTGCGTCAATGGGATTCATGCGGATCTGGTTGTATCCGGAATATGCATCCATGAAACTAAGTAGACGAAAACCTGACGTAGCATCTATTAGTCGGTCAATATTTGGCAGTGGGTACGGATCTTTAGGACATGCTTTGTTGAGGTCCGTAAAGTCCACACACATTCGCCATTTTCCGAATTTCTTTTTTACCATCACTAATTTGGATAACCAAGTTGGATATTTGATCTCCTTGGTGAACTCGGCTTGTAACAACTTCTCAACTTCCTCCGCTATTGCCTTCCTCTTTTCATCGCCACCCTTTCTTTTCCTTTGAGAGACCGACTTGATGTCTGGGTCGATTTCCAAGTGATGACACATGAAATTGGGATCTATCACAGGCATGTCTGAGGGTTTCCATGTGAAAAGGTCCACGTTGTCTTTTAGTACTTGGACGATCTCTTTCTCTTCTTTCGGGGACAAGTTGACTCCAACGTGTGTAACATGGGATGGCAGATGCCCAATCTAAAGTTGCTTTGTTTATTTGTTGGGGACTATATTCTCTTCAACTGCATCATCACGTGGATCAATGTCGACCAGGTTGACTTTGAGGGAACTCTTGGGATCTGCTTCTCCTCTGGGCCCCTTTCTTTTCAACTTTAAGCTATCCTTGTAACATTTTCTGGCCAGCCCTTGGTCACCTTTGACAATTCCAACTCGGCCATCTCCAAGTTGGAATTTCATTGTCAGATATAGAGTTGATAGCGAAGCTTCCAGGGGATTGAATGATGGTCAGCCTATAATGATGTTATAGGGTGAAGCAGCATTGACTATTAAGTACCTTACTCGGACGGTCTTTGCATTTGCCATGTTACCAAAGGTAGTCGGTAGTGCTAGATGTCCAAGCACTTGAACCTGTTCTCCCAAGAATCCTACTAGACTACCTTTGAATGGTAGCAAATCGGTTGCATCAAGCCCTATTCCTCTGAATGTATCCCAATACAGTACGTCGGCTAAGCTTCCAGGGTCTATCAGTACCCTCTTCACGCTCCAATGTCTTATATATACTTTAATAACCATAAGATCATTCATGCGCCAAGACTCCTATGGCGTCTTGTTTTGAGAATGTTACAGCATCTAAGTTGCCCTCCGTTTTCTCTCGAGATTTCTGGTCAATATGCATAACTGCCCTATGTAAAACCTCAAATTTTGCCCTTTTGCTTTTAGTCCTAACTGGTTTATGCTTCCTTTCATTTGCATTATCATTCCTGCATTTGCATTGTCCTTTTGAGCATGGGATCGAGGTATTCTTTCAGCAGCTCACGGCGTCATCAGTTCCAGTATGATTTTTAATAGTGTTCAGAGCCAAGCAGATAGCTTTCCAAGTCTTTTTGAGCATTTATTTTGCTCATTAAGTGACTGGATGATCAGAAACTCTTGCAGTTAATTTTTGATCAATTATTCAGCACCAGACAGTTGTTATCAGCAGTTTAATCCGAGTGCGAAAAAAAACATTCCGCAGCATATTTCAAGTGTATTCCAGTGGTAATATCAGATGACAAGTTTCAGAGGTCTATCATGGTTCAGAACAAGTGGAACCGGACGAATATCCAAGTTTACCTCCTTTTGGCGCCAAAATTTTGAATTTTTGAATGGAGTAATCGATTACCCAAAGTGAGTAACTGATTACTCTGGGCGAAATTGCAAAAATATGGCATTTTTCAGCACTGCAGAATTTTTGAGTATTTGTGATCATGTGCTTAGCTTGTGCATGTGTGGGAAGGATCTAGAACTGATTTATTTTCATCATTTTCCATCCAAAAATTCAAATTCTTTCCACTTCAATTCCACATTTTCTTTCCTAATTCACATTTCATCCCAATTTCCACTCACTTAACCTAACTCTCAACCCAAACTTAACTCCTAACCTAGGGGTTATTTAAACCAATTCATTCCAAACCTCAAAGACCTAGATCATTTTCCACTCTCAATTTTCAGAATTCTCTCAATTCTCTCTCACTTTCTCACTCTCAATCTCCATTTTCAACCACACTCAAAGCTCCTTCATAGAGAATAACAAGTTCTTCATTGGAACTTGTTAATTCTTGAGCTAAAACCTTTCATCCTCACTACATTTCAGCTTTTCAATTTGGATTTTCGTTTGGATCTGGTGCTGAATTTTGAGAAGTGATTTTTGAAAGTTGCTTTTGGAGTTTTAGTTGCTTATTGCTTGGATCTTCAACGTTTGAGTGCAAGAAGCTTGTGGATCTTGGATTTCTCTACTTGAATTCATCCATTTCTGTTTACAACACTTACCAAAGCAAATCTCAGCTTTGTAGGTTGGTTAATTTCAGATCCATACTCATTATAGCTTAATTGCAACTTATACAATGTAGATCTATGAATTTTGATGTGTTTTGATTCATTTGGTTGATCTTGATTGTGGTTGTTGATGATTGTTGGATCTAATTGATGTTTGTTTGCTGTGATTGAACTTAATTTTCGTGCATGATTGTTTACATGATCATTTGGATGCTTGGATAAGTGATTTGCTGCTGAAAAGTGCTTTTCAAAGTTGAATTTATGCCTCTGTTTCAGTGGTAATCGATTACTCTAACAGGGTAATCGATTACTCTGCCTTATTTTCACGTTTTTAGCCAATTTTCAACTGAGTAATTGATTACTCTATGTGAGTAATCGATTGCCACTGAAGCAGATTGTGTTTTTCTTGCATTTTCTTGCTTGTTTGAGATCTCTTGCATGCCTAGACTTCATGGATTGATGTGTTGATGATTTGTGGATTATTCTTGAGCTGTTTTGCCTCACACCTTTGCATGAGCACAATTATTTGGCACGCGGTTTTTGGTTTTCATTGATGAATGTTCATGATTGTTTTGTTGATGTGATGAACAATTTGCACACACTCATTGAGCATGATAATTGTTGATTATTGCCGGTGTTACTGGATTTGTTGTGTTGTGCATGCTTGCTTGCTTTGTAATTTTATGAGATGCATACTTGGTTTGACGTGTTCATGTGCTTAATGTTGTGCATCATCTCATGATGTCCTTTCATGATGTTTACCTTGGTGTTTGGTATGATTTGTGATCATGTTTGATTGAAGAATATGTGATGCTTGATGCATATTTGCTATGCCATGTTTGAATTATCTTCTAATGTATCACATGCTGCCCTGTTTCTACGGTTGTCTTTGCGTATGTGTGCTGTTGTATGTGCTGCTGGCTAACATTTTAAACCCTTTCTTGTGCTAAATTATGTGCTGTGGAAAGCTGTCTTGTTTGTGTGCTGCTTTTTACCGCTGTTTTGGTGCAGGGGCGTTGTGGTAGCTGCTGTTTTTATTTATTCGCTTCTTTTCCTCCTTCGTCTCCTTCACTCTTTCTCTTCCCTTGAATCTCAAGACTTGTTTAAGTCTTGGATTCACTCCCTTAGAGCTACGTAGTCCAACTTAATTTTCGATTAAGCTTGGAGTAGGATTAGCATTATGTTTCCCTTTGCATGCTAACTTAGGTAGAAGTTCCCCTTTCAACCTCAACTATAGGGCCACCTTTGCATGATAACATTAGAAACATTTAGTTTCCCCTTAGTGTTTCCTTTTGAGTCTTCTCTTCTCATCTCATAACACTTCTAAAACACTTAATAAATATAACGAATATTGCGCTCGAGCCTTAAGTATAGGAAATGAAGAACGAGGGGTATCCCCTCCTTTTCTAGAGTGTTTAGCATACGTCCCATTTGGGGGCGACCATGCGATTCACTCGTTCCCGCATGGTAGACTTTGGTGCAATATAAGTTACGAACTAACTTCAAACCATTTCTGTCTTAAAAAATACAAAAACAAACTCAAATCTTTTTCATCCTTCGGGATCGTTAATCTCAAATCATTTTCAAAAAAGGGCACGTTACTTCCGTCTTGTCGCAAACAGGCATCGACCCTAACTGTCGGACGCGAATCTAACGTCGCTCATAAAAAACACTAACCGACCTCGTTAGGTCGAACTATGATTGCTCTGACTTCCTCTCTCTAGTCCGATTGAGGATACGTAGGCACAAGACGGCGATGTCTTGGCGAGCAACCTCCCCCCTTAGTTCGTGTCCGAACTACATTGACTCTGACTTTCCCATTGCATGAGGGAATACGTAGGCATAGGACGAGCGATGTCCTATCGAGTCACTTTTTTTTCTTTTCTTCTTCGCTTCTTCGTTCCTTTTCGTTCCCGTTTCTTCTCCTTTCCAGTAGCAGTGGAGCTCCAGATGACGACACCCTTTGATCGAGACAACAAGCGTGGATCCCGTCGAGTACGATGGACATGTGGGGTGCTAACACCTTCCCTTCGCGTAACCGACTCCCTTACCCGTTTCTCTTGGTCGTGAGACCATGCTCTTTTCCTTCCCTCAGGTTTACGTAGTGTTTCCTTTCCCTCTCTTGGGATAAATACACATTGCTGGCGACTCTGTTTTCCGCGCCACTTTCGCGTTTGTACCAAGGATGCAAATCCTCGGGAGCGACAGCTGGCGACTCTGCTGGGGACAGATAGACCTCTGGCTGGTCCATCCCCTTTTGCGAGTCAATCCTAGCGCTTGTTTGTTTTATTTCATTGGCTGTTTATCTGTTGTGCTTTATTTTGTTGTATATTACTGTTTTACTGTGTTTACTGTATTTATAGCATTGCATTTCATTATCGTTGTACTGTTCTGCTGCTGGATTTTCTGCTTGTAGGGTGGGTTGGATTCATGAGAGAAAAGCCCAATACCCAGGCTTGAGCATGCACCTATGAAAAGCCCAATACATCCAGACGAGGTTTTCTTGGTAATATTCTATCCTGCGCATTTAGGGCAGACGATGGAATATAACCTGGAAAACTGTCGACTCTGGCGACCGTCTCCCGAGGACTCAGCAACGCCTCTTCTCCCGGCATGTGATAATGGCAGTCCAGAAATGGCAAACCCATTACACTTGTCGATCCGAGGACCCAATGCTGGGAACTTACTATAGGATGACCTTATTTTTGGGGGAATCAGTGGACGACCTCTTTGTTTGGCGATAGTATTGTACCCCGAGGGATGAATGTACTATTGCTTCTCAAATCGAGAATCCGAGACTGAGGATCCCATTTTCTAGAACCCACATGTGAGAGGGGATGGGTGTTTGCGGGTTTGCAGGTAACCGAAGCCTTCAACCTACCCGGTTTTCTGGATTTCTCATGAGTGTACTGTTATCATCCTGATATTCTGGCAGTTTGAATGGGCCGTTATTCTGGATTTCTGGGTTTATGATATTTGGGGTCTTATTCAGTCAACAGAACAACAGCAGTTTTGAGCATCATGGAAGCCTTGATCCCATGTCTGTTGCATCTGCATCATCATTTTTGCATACATGTTCTTGTATTTCCAAAGGATATTAGCTTTGAGACTCGCTGTTGAGCATTTCCGTCTATTTCTTGTGGTTCTTTTGTCAAAAACTTGAATCAAAGCAGAATTATTCCTTGGAAATATTCGAGCATGGCATTTGCATTCGCATACGCATACGCATAACAGGTGCTTAGGAGCAGATTTCTCATTCTGACTTGGTATTATCTTTAGAATTGACAGCTTGACTTGCCACCACTACTCAGCCTGTGATAATCAGAGGATAGCCATGGAACAACTTCGTGCAGAAGTGACTGAAATGAAGATCCAGATAAGGCAGTTTGGGGAAGATATGCAGGCCATGTCTCAAGGCCAGAAACTGCTAAGAGAGGAAGTCAACCAGATGAGGACTCAGATGGGCCTGGTCATGGAAATCTTGAATAAGGTGTTAAAGAAGGAAAACAATCATGTGCTCGCTTCCACAACAGAGGTCCTTACTCCTCCCATCTCTTTAGGGTTTGCTCTAGATCATAGATTGCCTCGTGAATCCCCTCCACGAATTGAAGTTTCAGAGCTTTCTCATCAGCAATCATTTCCTACTCCTCAAGAGGATCCTAAGTCAGAGGGGCCTAAGAGGAAGTTTGATCTCATTCCAATGCCGTATGCACAGTTGCTTTCTTATTTGTTCGAGCTCAAACTGGTTGAACGTGTTAGTTTGGGACCTCTTTCCACAAGGATTCCTCTGGGACCTAATGCTAATGCTAGATGTGAGTTCCACTCTGGGGCACCTGGTCACAATGTTGAGAATTGTACAAGCTTCAAGCATAAAGTCCAAGATCTCATTGATTCAGAGGCAATCAAGTTTACATCCGTTGGCACTGGTAAACAAGGTGATTTCACTCCCATCGTTGCAAAGGAATTGGGAACTCCGTCCTTTTCTGAAGGATCCACCTCATGTCATGGATCTCTTCCACAACCTCATGCTTCAGAAGTTGTGCATCAACAACCCTTGTTTGTGCCTCAGCTGAATGCAGAAAGGAAAGTACAGGGGCGGATCGGGCGTCCAAATCAGCAGCAGCAGCAGAACTATCAGCAACAGAGGCAACTCAGATCAAGAAGGCCTAAGAGGATATTTGATCCTATTCCTATTCCTTATAGTCAGTTGTTTGCTCGTTTGCTCAAAAGCTCTTTGATTCAGTTGAGGAATGCCATGCCAATGCCATACCCTATTCCTCCGGACTTTGACATGAACGCTAGCTGTGAGTTCCATTCAGGAACGTTTGGGCACACAATTGACGACTGTAATGCGTTCCAACACAAGGTGCAAGATTTGATTGACTCAAAGGTCATCACCCTAGATGGTACCCCCACAAGGTGAAGCTTCTTTATCAGAGTGAGCACTCGAGGCTGCAACGACATCATCAGAAGCAATAAGTCCAGACAGAGTCAAGTCTCCTCAACAATGGCAATCATCAGCTTCCTTTATCGCATTTTCATATGTAGCCTTCATTTATTTGTTTAAACATTGTCTGCATGTAAAAACTTATTTGTGTTTGAATGTTAATTTTAATGCAATGATGTGTTATTCCTGAAGTATCTTACTTTTTTGCACTCATGTCATGTTTATATGCACTGCAATACCAACTTTCTTGCCTTAAACTCTTGAGGGAGGATGACGAAGTAAAAACGCAAACTTCTGATGGTATGCTTTTGGATAAAACCCTGTTGACGATGTGTAAAGGCATTGTTTTAAATCCCAAACACTGAAGATATAAGGAGATAGACCCTCGTCCAAATAGGAGCCCTAAAGTAGGAGTTTCTTTTAGTAAAAAAAAACCTAACATTTAACCCCGGGGCAGGGTAGGCGTCAGTTACTTTGACCAAGCGTTCAAACCTCAAAAGGAGTGTGCATCTGAAGATCCATTACTTTTCACTCTACCGCATCGAGAGGTCCAAAGAGCGGAAACCACAATGGTTATCCCTCATCAACTGAGAAATGAAACAGTCACAACCCTTCCAAAGAAATCAAGACAGCCGGTGTCACACGACGTGTTAAAAAAAAAGAGAGAATAAAAAAAATGAAAAGCCCGCTAAGTTGAAACTTGAAAACAAGCAATTTAGGCAAAAGTTAGGGCATCCCGCTGGACTCCGAAATCAAAGATTCAAAAGAACTGTCCAGGCAAAAGTTAGGGATAAGCAAAAGGATGTGAAAGCGAAATGTGAACAGGATTACCCAAGAAAGATCCTCAAGCGAAAGAACAAAGTCGTGTGACACAGACACAAAGACGAAAAGGGATGACTGTTACTCCAATAAACTGATTGGTGCTTAAACTGTTAAAAGTCAATGGTTCCTCAACCATCACAAAGGTTTCTTTTGAGAGGCGAACGCTAATGCCGAACTAACTGAACGTAGGACTGGAGGACATCACGAAGAATGGGTGGGCACTAATAAATTTTGAGCCTTATATCCCTTATTTCAATAACCGCGAACCAGGCCCCGTTACAAAACCGAAAGTCCTCAATTGAAACAGGGATATTTCAAAAGCATACTACCAAGAGATAGTGTTCCTGACTCCTGTGAGTTGTGCTATAAGATTTTTGTTGGTATTGCAAGTGCGTATTGTTTTCCATTCAAAAATCAGTCGCATCCCAGCTAGTGATTCGTTCACAACGCTTGGCAACACATTTTCAATAAAACTTCAGGTTAACACGAGTGTTGCATTAGAATTGTCATTATCATAATAAACATTTTTTGCTTGCATGTGTTTGACATCAAAGAAGCTTACATGATGAACAT
Organism: Lathyrus tuberosus; assembly: GCA_022829125.1. Classification (NCBI taxonomy): domain Eukaryota; kingdom Viridiplantae; phylum Streptophyta; class Magnoliopsida; order Fabales; family Fabaceae; genus Lathyrus; species Lathyrus tuberosus. The sequence continues at coordinate 2,508,575 of JALAZF010000435.1, forward strand.
CAGTTGAGAAGCTCGATCACGCCAAGTTGAGATGGTGAAAACTCCGAAGGACAATCATGTTAAGGGGTGTGGCTAAGAGAATGTGCAGAACCTGGGGGTTCCCGATAAATGGTGATAAGAAACAGCCAAATTGGGGCAATTATGTCGAGATTCAACAAATCTCTCCACTAGCGCTTAATATGGGGTAATCAGGTCGATTTGACAAATCTCTGTAAGATCAGTCAGGGGCAAAGTTCCTTCAAGACTTGGGGTAGGCCACCTCTAAAGCATGGGAAGTTATCCACTCCTGGGAACGGTTGATCGAAAACACCTCTTCAAGGTTCAGAATACTGGGGCAGAGTATTTCAGGTCATTACGAATCCTCTCGAGGCAGTTTACTTCATGGATTATGAAGTCTGGGGTAGTTATATCGAGATGTGATACATCTCTAAGAGTTTGAAGACCCGGGGCATGTTGAACGCCCGGTCTTCTATAAAATCCTCTTGAGATGGTTTCTTCGATTAGACCTAGCGGTCTGGGGCAAGTGGAGAGTTCAAAGAGCTGCTTATGACCATAGAGACAGGTCAGGCTGGGTAACAGTTTTTCCCCATTAGCGTTACTCTCCCCAGCACTGAAAGTTCATCGTCCTCAGCAGAACTCATTCCCCCCAGCAAGCAGTTTAAAGTGGATTGCTCCGAGGTGGGTGTGGTTATATCTCCAGCAGGAGGTGTGTTGGATGTCTTTGAAAAGACTTTATTTTCCCCACAGAGCCTGGTAATCACTTTCCTCAGGAGGTCAGGAAGTGTAGTTTCGTCAGCAACGGCATGCTCTAATCCCTAGCAGGGTAGCATGGTTTCTCCCCAGTAGAGCTACTCTCCTCGACATTGAAAAGTTCATCCTCCTCAGCAAGTTGTTACTTTCCCCAACCAGAGTGTCAAGGGTTATCTTCCTTAGTAGAGTGCAGAGGATTATTCCCACAGCTAGAATTGTAGTTGTTTCATTACTCTTTCTGCAAGCAATCAGAAGTTGATGCTGACGCATCCCCAACAAGAGACTTATAGAATATATTCTTTGGACAAAGACGTTATTTTCCCCATAGGGTCTGAGCACTCAGCTAGTCAAGAAATGTTTTTCTCATCAGCAACGGTACGAGTTAATCCCCTCAGATGAGTAAGCTTGATGTTATCCTCTAGCAGGGTGGATGTCAGCATCTACCGTTCCTCAAGCAGGTTTGCTAGTCATGGTCGGTATTCCCCAACAGGGTAAAAAGTACTAATATTCCCCGGCAGGGTAAAATCAAGGGCATCTCCCAACAGCAGGTCGAGTTCGGTAATATACCCAAACAGGTTTGGAATTACTGACTTGTCTCCCCAAGCAAAGTTTGATGGTGATCTTCACAGTGGTTTGTTCAACAGCAGTTGAAAACCCCAGCAGGTCTTAAGTCCAATGGTTGTTGGCATTCTTTCAGATCCAGGTGGAAGTCATTGGTAATCCCCAGCGGAGAGAATTTCTCTTTGGATTCCATCTTCATTATTCATTTTATCCATCTCCAACAGAGTGGGTAGTCTCTCGGAGTTTTTCATCTCCAGCAGAGTTTGTGATCAGGATCTTCCTCAGCAGAGTGAAGTCTTTCTCAGCAGGGTCTTTTATTTCAGAGGACAATTTAGTTCGTCGTCCCCAGTGGAGTTGCCTTTGTCTTCAGCATTTATTTTGCTGGGACGCCTCTTTTGCATTGCATAAGCATTTTTGCATGGCATCCTCCCAAACGCGTAGCATTTCCATTTCGTATGGAGCATTACACCATAGAAAAATTCAAACATATGCATTCGAAGCATAAGCCAGGTTTGATATCCTTTACCAGATTCTTTCCCCAGGAGAAAGTAACAAAATTCAGGAGATGTTGTTTTACACTACACCGCAACCAATGGATTCGTCCTTCTTGTTGGTCCTTCCTATACTCCCCCGCAGAGTTGTCTGTTTAAATTTCTCTTTTCCCCGGCGGAGTCATCTTTGTAGAACTGTCGATTCTACATATTGTTGTTTGAAAGTCTACCTTCGGCTTAGTCTTTCTTTAAAAGTCCACCTTCGGCTTGGTCTTTCTCTTTTTTCGAGTTCGCCTTCGGCCGTCCCCGCACCCGCTGTTATCTTGTTCTCCCTAGTGAAAATCTACCTTCGGCTTAGTCTTTCTTTGAAAGTCCACCTTCGGCTTGGTCTTTCTCTTTTTCGAGTTCGCCTTCGGCCGTCCTCGCACCCGCTGTTATCTTGTTATCCCCAGTAGAGTTATCCTGTTTGGTATAGTCTTTCTTTGAAAGCCCACCTTCAGATTGGTCTTTCTTTTTCGAACCCACCTTTAGCATGGTCTCGTATCCTTTGTTTGAAAGCCCACATTCGGCTTGGTCTTTCTTTTTTGAGTCCACCTTCGTCATGGTCTCGTACTTTGTTTGAAAGCTCACCTTCGGCTTGGTCTTTCTTTTTCGAGCCCACCTTCGGCATGGTCTCGTATCCTTTGTTTGAAAGTCCACCTTCGGCTTGGTCTTTCTTTTTCGAGCCCACCTTCGGCTTGGTCTTTCTCTACCTTCGGCATGGTCTCATATCCTTTGTTTGAAAGTCTACCTTCGGCATAGTCTTTCTTTAAAAGCCCACCTTCGGCTTGGTCTTTCTCTACCTTCGGCATGGCATCGTATCCTTTGTTTAAAAGCCCACCTTTGGTTTGGTCTTTGTTTTTCGAGCCCACCTTCGGCATGGTCTCGTATCCCTTGTTTGAAAGTCTACCTTCGATATAGTCTTTCTTTGAGAGCCCACCTTCGGCTTGGTCTCATATTACCCTTTGTTTGAAAGCCCACCTCCGGCTTGGTCTTTCTTTTTCGAGCCCACCTTCGGCATGCCCTCGTATCCTTTGTTTGAAAGTCCACCTTCGGCTTGGTCTTTCTTTTTTGAGCCCACCTTCGACATGGTCTTGTATCCTTCGTTTAAGAGTCTACCTTCGGCTTAGTCTTTCTTTGAAAGCCCACCTTCGGCTTGGTCTTTCTTTTTTGAGTCCACCTTCGGCATGGTCTCGTACCTTGTTTGAGAGTCTACCTTCGGCTTAGTCTTTCTTTGAAAGTCCACCTTCGGATTGGTCTTTCTTTTTCGAGCCCACCTTCGGCATGGTCTCGTATCCTTTGTTTGAAAGTCTACCTTCGGCATAGTCTTTCTTTGAGAGCCCACCTTCGGCTTGGTCTCATATTACCCTTTGTTTGAAAGCCCACCTTCGGCATGGTCTCGTATCCTTTGTTTGAAAGTCTACCTTCGACATAGTCTTTCTTTGAGAGCCCACCTTCGGCTTGGTCTCATATTACCCTTTGTTTGAAAGCCCACCTTCGGCTTGGTCTTTCTTTTTCGAGCCCACCTTCGGCATGGTCTCGTATCCCTTGTTTGAGAATCTACCTTCGGCTTAGTCTTTCTTTGAAAGTCTACCTTCGGCATAGTCTTTCTTTAAGAGCCCACCTTCGGCTTGGTCTTTCTTTTTCGAGCCCACCTTCGGTATGGTCTCATACCTTTCCTTTGAAAGTCTACCTTCGGCATAGTCTTTCTTTATGAGCCCATCTTCGGCTTGGTCTTTCTTTTTCAAGCCCACCTTCGGGATGGTCTCGTACCTTTCGTTTGAGAGTCTACCCTCGGCTTAGTCTTTCTTTGAAAGCCCACCTTCGGCTTGGTCTTTCTTTTTTCGAGCCCACCTTCGGCATGGTCTCGTACCCTTTGTTTGAGAGTCTACCTTCGGCTTAGTCTTTCCTTGAAAGCCCACCTTCGGCTTGGTCTTTCTTTTTCGAGCCCACCTTCGGCATGGTCTCGTACCTTTTGTTTGAGAGTCTACCTTCGGCTTAGTCTTTCTTTGAAAGCCCACCTTCGGCTTGGTCTTTCTTTTTTGGGTCCACCTTCGGCATGGTATCGTATCCTTTGTTTGAAAGTCTACCTTCGGCATAGTCTTTCTTTGAAAGCCCACCTTCGGTTTTGTCTTTCATTTTCGAGCCCACTTTCAGCAGGGTCTCGTATCCTTTATATCTCCCCAGCGTGGTCCGCCCTTGGCCGATCTAGCTTTTCGAGTTCGCCTTCGACCGTTCTCTTTTATCCTTATATCACCAGTTTAGTCCGCCTTCGGCCGGTCTGCCTTTCCGAGTTCGCCTTCGGTCATTCTCGTATTCGTGTTATTTCATCCTCCCGCAGGGGGAAAATTTTCAGGTTATTTTGGTATTCAATATCCGTGTATCCCGATTGTCTGAAAGCCATTGCTTCCATACCCTCGGATCCAAGAAGTTTGAATAGGGGCAGCTGTAACACCTCAAAATTTGCCCTTTTGCTTTTAGTCCTAACTGGTTTATGCTTCCTTTCATTTGCATTATCATTCCTGCATTTACATTGTCCTTTTGAGCATGGGATCGAGGTATTCTTTCAGCAGCTCACGGCGTCATCAGTTCCAGTATGATTTTTAATAGTGTTCAGAGCCAAGCAGATAGCTTTCCTAGTCTTTTTGAGCATTTATTTTGCTCATTAAGTGACTGGATGACCAGAAACTCTGGCAGTCAATTTTTGATCAGTTATTCAGCACCAGACGATTGTTATTAGCAGTTTAATCCGAGTGCGAAAAAAAAACATTCCGCAACATATTTCAAGTGTATTGCAGTGGTAATATCAGATGGCAAGTTTCAGAGGTCTATCATGGTTCAGAACAAGTGGAACCGGACGAATATCCAAGTTTACCTCCTTTTGGCGCCAAAATTTTGAATTTTTGAATAGAGTAATCGATTACCCAAAGCGAGTAACCAATTACTCTGGGCGAAATTGCAAAAATATGGCATTTTTCAGCACTGCAGAATTTTTGAGCATTTGTGATCATGTGCTTGGCTTGTGCATGTGTGGGAAGGATCTAGAACTGATCTATTTTCATCATTTTCCATCCAAAAATTCAAATTCTTTCCACTCTAATTCCACATTTTCTTTCCTAATTCACATTTCATCCCAATTTCCACTCACTTAACCTCACTCCCAACCCAAACTTAACTCCTAACCTAGGGGTTATTTAAACCAATTCATTCCAAACCTCAAAGACCTAGATCATTTTCCACTCTCAATTTTCAGAATTCTCTCAATTCTCTCTCACTTTCTCACTCTCAATCTCCATTTTCAACCACACTCAAAGCTCCTTCATAGAGAATAATAAGTTCTTCATTGGAACTTGTTAATTCTTGAGCTAAAACCTTTCATCCTCACTACATTTCAGCTTTTCAATTTGGATTTTCGTTTGGATCTGGTGCTGAATTTTCAGAAGTGATTTTTGGAAGTTGCTTTTGGAGTTTTAGTTGCTTATTGCTTGGATCTTCAACTTTTGAGTGTAAGAAGCTTGTGGATCTTGGATGTCTCTACTTGAATTCATCCATTTCTGTTTACAACACCTACCAAAGCAAATCTCAGCTTTGTAGGTTGGTTAATTTCAGATCCATACTCATTTTAGCTTAATTGAAACTTATACAATGTAGATCCATGAATTTTGATGTGTTTTTATTCATTTGGTTGATCTTGATTGTGGTTGTTGATGATTGTTGGATCTAATTGATGTTTATTTACTGTGATTGAACTTAATTTCCGTGCATGATTGTTTACATGATCATTTGGATGCTTGGATAAGTGATTTGCTGCTGAAAAGTGCTTTTCAAAGTTGAATTTATGCCTCTGTTTCAGTGGTAATCGATTACTCTAACAGGTTAATCGATTACTCTGCCTTATTTTCACATTTTTAGCCAATTTTCAACTGAGTAATCGATTACCCTATGTGAGTAATCGATTACCACTGAAGCAGATTATGTTTTTCTTGCATTTTCTTACTTGTTTGAGATCTCTTGCATGCCTAGACTTCATGGATTGATGTGTTGATGATTTGTGGATTATTCTTGAGTTGTTTTGCCTCACACCTTTGCATGAGCACAATTATTCGGCGCGCGGTTTTTGGTTTTCATTGATTAATGTTCATGATTGTTTTGTTGATGTGATGAACACTTTGCACACACTCTTTGAGCATGATAATTGTTGATTATTGCCGGTGTTGCTGGATTTGTGTTGTTGTACATGCTTGCTTGCTTTGTAATTTTATGAGATGCATACTTGGTTTGACGTGTTCATGTGCTTAATGTTGTGCATCATCTCATGATGTCCTTTCATGATGTTTACCTTGGTGTTTGGTATGATTTGTGATCATGTTTGATTGAAGAATATGTGATGCTTGATGCATATTTGCTATGCCATGTTTGAATTGTCTTCTAATGTATCACATGCTGCCCTGTTTCTACGGCTGTCTATGCATATGTGTGCTGTTATATGTGCTGCTGGCTGACATTTTACACCCTTTCTTGTGCTGTGGAAAGCTGTCTTGTTTGTGTGCTGCTTTTTACCGCTGTTTTGGTGCAGGGGCGTTGTGGTAGCTGCTGTTTTTATTTATTCGCTTCTTTTCCTCCTTCGTCTCCTTCACTCTTTCTCTTCCCTTGAATCTCAAGACTTGTTTAAGTCTTGGATTCACTCCCTTAGAGCTACCTAGTCCAACTTAATTTTCGATTAAGCTTGGAGTAGGATTAGCACTAGGTTTCCCTTTGCATGCTAACTTAGGTAGAAGTTCCCCTTTCAACCTCAACTATAGGGCCACCTTTGCATGATAACATTAGGAACAATTAGTTTCCCCTTAGTGTTTCCTTTTGAGTCTTCTCTTCTCATCTCATAACACTTCTAAAACACTTAATAAATATAACGAATATTGCGCTCGAGCCTTAAGTGTAGGAAATGAAGAACGAGGGGGTATCCCCTCCTCTTCTAGAGTGTTTAGCATATGTCCCATTTGGGGGCGACCATGCGATTCACTCGTAACCGCATGGTAGACTTTGGTGCAATGTAAGTTATGAACTAACTTCAAACCATTTCTGTCTTAAAAAATAGAAAAACAAACTCAAATCTTTTTCATCCTTCGGGATCGTTAATCTCAAATCATTTTCAGAAAAGGACACGTTACTTCCGGCTCGTCGCAAACAGGCATCGACCCTAACTGCCAGACGTGAATCTAACGTCGCTCATAAAAAACACTAACCGACCTCGTTAGGTCGAACTACGACTGCTCTGACTTCCTCTCTCTAGTCTGATTGAGGATACGTAGGCACAAGACGATGATGTCTTGGCGAGCAACCTCCCCCCTTATTTCGTGTACGAACTACGTTGACTCTGACTTTCCCATTGCACGAGGGAATACGTAGGCATAGGACGAGCGATGTCCTATCGAGTCACTTCTTTTTCTTTTCTTCTTCGCTTCGTCGTTCCTTTCCGTTCCCGTTTCTTCTCCTTTCCAGTAGCAGTGGAGCTCCAGATGACGACACCCTTTGATCGAGACAACAAGCGTGGATCCCGTCGAGCACGATGGACGTGTGGGGCGCTAACACCTTCCCTTCGCGTAATCGACTCCCTTACCCGTTTCTCTTGGCCGTGAGACCATGCTCTTTTCCTTCCCTCAGGTTTACGCAGTGTTTACTTTCCCTCTCTTGGGATAAATACACATTGCTGGTGACTCTGTTTTCCGCGCCACTTTCGCGTTTATACCAAGGATGCAAATCCTCGGGAGCGACACCCTAGCATATCTCCTTCTAGCTAAACTTGTTTCTCCACCCCAGCAAACCCCCCAGAAATGGTGTATAGGGTGTGTCGGGATGTCTTTGTCTCGCGACCCTCTTCAGCATCTGAACTTTTCTTTCGGGATACTTTTTCTGGTCCCTGATGGTCTTGGCGAGTACCTCTTTTGTTATTTTATGGTCGGGAATCCTTCATGTACGCCAAGAGGTGACCCCTTTGGATTTGGGCTTCAATTTCCTTTTTCAGCTGTTGATAGTCTTCGGTGTGATGTCCGCGTATACGGTGGTAATTACACCAAGCCTCGGGTTGCCTTCCCATGATTGTGTTGGGTCTTTTGGTTCGTTGAGGCTTAGGCAACAGATTCATGTGTCCGACTTCTTTAAGGATGTCTCCCCTGCTTGTATTTAGCGGGGTGAGGTCTCTGTTTGGCTCGTACGGCTATCTGTATGGTTTGGGAGCGTGTGGCTCGCGCGCAGCTCCCCGAGGATGCTTCTTTCTCCTGTTTGACACCTCTTCTTTTCTCTTTGTTTTTTCATTGTCGTCCCGGGCTCTTTTCTCTTGGTTACTCTCTTCTCCTTTGATGTAACATTTGGCCCGGGTAGTGATCTCGTCCATGTTGATAGCCAGCTTCTAAGCCAATGACTCGTTGAATTTCCCGGCTCGCAATCCATGTTAAAAAGCCCCCACAAACAACTCCTGATTCGGATGAGATACTTCTAGGGTTTCCTCATTGAACCGAGCCAAGTATTCACGTAGTGGTTCTGCCTGCTTCTGTCGAACAATAAACAATGCAGTCGTGGATACCTTTCGGCGTTTGCTTGCCGAGAAGTGTTATACTAACTTCTTAGCTTATGATGGAGAGCCGAGGAAGGCTCATGTACCATCTTAGGGCTACATCCTTCAAGGTGTCGGCCATGAGTTTGCACTTCAGTGAGTCCGAAGGGGCAACTATGGCCATCTCATTATTAATGGCAGTGACATGCTCCTGAGGATCTGTCTTCCCATCATAAGAAGCTAATGATGGTGCTTTGAAGTTTTCGGGTACGTGATCGTCCGAGATCTCTTGAGAGAGAGGTTAAGGTTTAAGAACCTCCTCCTCACTATCAACGTCAGCTTGATTTTGCTGCTGCAGCTCTTGTATACTATCTTGCAGTGTTTCATTCTGTTGTCTCATGGTTTTCATCATGGCTAGTAGTTGAGCCATGTCTGGAGGATCTCTTTCAGAAGTCATGTCGTTAGTGAGTGGTGTGGCCTAGGAAAGTTTTACCTAGGCCCCACGGTGGGCGCCAAATGTTCTAGTAAAAAATGGTTAGACCACCAAAAGTGCTAACTCTCCTTCTCTTTGGACAAAGAGAGTTACGCTGTCTACACCACGGAGTATGTTGAGATGAATATTTGGGGATTTGAGGGCTATACAGGTGTTGTATACTGCCTCAAGATGAATATCTTGCTTAACCCTAATGCGGGAGCCCCATTATATAGCCTTCTATTAATACAAGACATTAAGAGAAGTCTTTTGGCCTTATGGCATTATGAGGTCATCATTGCCGTAACCTCCTCCATGAATACAGGCTTTGAAGCTCTTGGTAACGTCTCTATTAATGCGCCACCGCCGTTACAAAAGTTGGAGTGACATTTGACGAGCTTGTGTCCGGTCATCGGTGTCGGGTTGGTGAGATGAGGTACCCGGCTTCGCGAGAACTCGGCATGGTGAGAGTCGGGTTCCCTGATCGGCCCGGGTTGTGTGTGAGGCTTGTCTAGCTCTCTTCATTGTACGATCTTTCCTGCTACTATAGTCTGGTCCGTGTTCACCCTTATCCGACTACTCAACTCGGTATCAAATATATTTGGCATGTACAATATGAACCTATTGGGTTTGAATCTTAGGATTCAAGAATTGTTATCGTATCTTTCTCTCATGAAGTGGAGCCTTTTATTCCCCTATTATCCTAGAGAACATGAATTTCTTCTTTAATTGCCTCTCTCACACTATTACGGGTAAGGACACATCATTCCCCATATTTTCCTAACTGGGCGAGTGATGCAAACTATAGGTGCCCGCTTTGATACATGGGCACACATTATGATGGATGGGCGACTACGGGCCCTATTTTGGGAAATGGGCGCATATTGTACCATTTGCATGCCTTGGTGATTCTTGGGTTACCTTATATGGATTCTTTGCAAATATATTAATACAGAGTTCCTCAAACATGAGGTCTTATAAAGGACGAAGTGATTTAGCTCTCTTAGTACCTATACAAAATTATAAGTTGAGTCCCTCATCAAGACTTGAAGTTTTCTCTGCCTCCTAGTGTTGCGGTGAAAAATCGGAGACCAAAGCTATTGACTAGCTTGACTCGCAGAAATAAGATATCACCATTGAACTTTTATTTTCTTAGGGAAGAGAGAAAAGATCGAATAAACTCACAATAAACATGCAAGGCAAACTGATTAATCTGTTGACAGATTATAGAGCCACTCAGGATCTGGATGAAGCATATGGGAGTGTATTATCTGCATCTGTTATGGCTCACATGAAAGATAGACTAAAAAATGACATTATAACAATTGACAATCCTATCAGAATCAGAAGAGAAAAGAATAGGAAGTTTATGAATAACTTTCCAGCTATAACCAAGGAAGATTCTCCTGATGTCATCAGAATGCTTATTAAAGAAGCTAAAAAGGAGTGCAGAGTAACCATTACTTAGGAACATATTAATCAACTTCCTGAAATATCTCAGGATATGTATAACTAAAGAATAATGAGAAAAGGAATGGTAATTTTCTATGATAATGAAGAGGATGAAAAAGAAATGGAAGTACAAATTCTTGTAAGAAAGAAGCTAATGGGACATGCCTAGAAAGCAGTACAGCAGGAGGAAGAAAGATTTGTTCAGAGAACGGAAGAACATTTCAAAGCAAAAGAAAATCTGCAGCAAGAAGTTGATAAGCTCAGAGAAACCGCTAAAATCCCTTCCACCAAAATAAGAGGAAAAGGATCTGACAACAACTCAGATAAGGAAATTACTGCTTCCAAGAAAAGGAAATTGTCAAGCCTGAGTCAACTAGAAGAAAAGGAAAGGGAAGCAAAGAGGGCCCATGCCTTAGAACAGGCTAACAATCTCTTCACAGCTGTCATCAATTCCTATTCAGCATTTGTGACAGAAAATATGATTAAAAAGAATCTTATCAAGGAAGCCACTGAGTTTAAAGAATCACATAAGAAAGTTTTGAGAAAGCAACTTGGAAGTAGATTGGAATTTGTTGTTAACTCATCTGAAGTTATCCAGTTGACTCAAAAATTCTTTAATAGCTGCAAGAGGATGCCACCATTAAAGATAGGGCTGGAACATGCAAATATGTTTATTCTGAAACAGAAGTGTAGAGGAAACTACTGAAGAGAAAGAAGATTTCAAAATTCTTATGAATGGGAATCGAGACGATACTAGCAGTGATACAGAAGTGACAGATGAATTCGTCTCACTTGCTACTGGATCAGGTATTGAGGTTGAACTCCAAAATGATTCTAATCTTGAAACTTCACTGAGAAAGTCTCCTACACCTTCACCCCCTGAATCCAATCAAATCTCTACACTGTCTATTATCCCTCTAAACACTGACTTCTCCTTATTAAAAACTTCAACAACAACACTAAATCAAATCAATGAATCCCTTAATCAAACCATCCAAGAAATTGATGCTTACATTCAAACTGATCCCATTTCATGCGTTCCTAGTGAAACTGTAAGCGGTTTGGATGCTAAGTGTCATATCCCAAATTTTGACCACAAGATTTCCCATCATTGTGCAAATCATTACCACAATATGGATGTGCCATCATACCTCATCAATCTCTTCAAGGATTGTTGAGCATTCACTACAATCAAGAATTAGGGTTTCGAGCCTTCTCAGAACATTTAGACAAACGATCAATCAAGAAATGACATGATCTTCAACTTGTCTAACCTCTAAAACATCCATGAAGGATCAAGAGGTCTCTCATATCAAGAATCAAGCACAAGGTTGCAACATTCCAAGTGGATTAAGCTTTGAAACACCCAGTGTCACCAAATTAGGGTTTTGGTCGACTGAGACCTCCAGAGTGAAATTTTCATAGGGGAATGAGCCAAGGCTTCAAAATGTGACTCAATGTGCTTAAAATAACCCTAGAAGTCCATTTGCAAAGTTAACTTACCCTCAAAGAATGCATTCCTCAAAATTCGGGAATTAGGGTTTTTCCGCACCGAACCGCTCCGGAGCCAAATGTCAAAACATGAATTTTTAGGAAAAAATGATCCTTATGACTCATATTCTCATAAAATATGATTTATAATGTCATTTGAACAAAAATTGATTAAGAAATCATGATAACTTGTAAAAGGGGTAATCTTGAAAAATTGAAAATTTTTCTAAGTTACTAAATTTGGATGGTTTTGGTACCAACTTCCAAGGACCATAACTTTTGATCTAAGCAGCCATTTTGAGTGATCCAAAGCCTGATTTGTAGGTCTTCCTACATTCTACAAAAACTTCAACTACATAAAACTCTAATTCTTCATGGATTTTTTGTTGTGGATGGATCAAAGTGGTGAAAAATCTAAGATTTAACACTTAGTAAAAAACTGTTTAGGTTTTCAGCCTTGAACATCAATGTTCATGAGGATTTTTCAATTGGATTCAAATAGTTTCAAGATAAACTATGATCACACATGGATTATACCATATGAGGGCTTTCTAAAATGTACATGTGCCTTCCATAACTCAATTTAAGCAAGGAGATATGATCATCCGAAAATGACTCTTTCAAATTATCTTGTACAAGGCAGTTTTGTGCATTTTTGCTCGAGCTGGCCAAATTGTGCAAACTTAAGCCTTGTCACACTTCTGAAAACATATAAGAATCTCATCCAATCAAGTATCTCTGATCCACAAGCCTCACAAGTCCAAGAACAATCATTTAGGCATGCGGAAATTCAAGATTCTTATTCAAAATTTTCAAAGTTGTGAAGAAGCATTAAATGAATGCATCGAGGTGGCATGCATCAAGACAATGTTATCCAAGATGAGTCAAGCCTTATCTCTGAACCAAAGGACTCATAGCATGTGCCCTAACCTCAAGTCGATGGCTAGAGAAGACTTGAGATTCCATTTGATCACCATTGGCCAAGGGACTGTCTAAGCCTCCATTCACTATTGATGCCAAAACAAACTTATTGCGCTATAAATAGACATTAATTGTGATCAGTTTGAGTACACCAAAGCCTCAAAACACTGGCCTTACTCAAAATCTCTCTCTCACACCAGAAATACCTTCATTTGCAAGTCACTATCGAATTTTTCATTAGAGAGCAATTCCATTACAACCAATTATTCTAATACATCCCATACATCATATATGAGCTGCTCAAACACTTCTCACACTTCTAAAACATCAGGATCGCCATCTCCATTTCTCACTTGGTCCAACTGCATTCAGAATCAAGCCAGCTTATCCAAAGAGTTTCAAAACATTCTAAAGGTTGCAACACAATCCTTGAGGCTTAAGGAAGCTATCCAGATCATTGTTTCACTTCTGTAACACCTCTACAACAGAATTTGATTCCTTCTTGCAGAGGTAAGCCTTGAACTTTCAAACTCCATACTACATGCATCATAAATGTTGTTTCAAGTCACCAACCTGTTTCTGGATGTTCATAGACCATTAACCCTCAAACAATTGCTATTTATCTTATGTGTATAGGATTTCATACAGTTTTTGCATTTTTTAGGGTTCATCTGATCATCACGTAATAACTTCCCCTATACTTAAAATAAATGAAATTAAATGCCACCATCGTGTTCCTTGTTTAAAAACGAGTGATTTTCATCTTTACATCTTCCCATTTCATTACGTATTAAGTGAGATAGCATGGATTTTGCAAATCCGGCTAGAGGTTGAAGATGAAGTTCTTCACGCGAAAATTTGAATTTACCATGCATTTATCATATATTATGTGTTGGTTGTGTTTCAATATCACCAACACACGCTGGCTCAGTTGGCAAGAGCGTGTTTTGCTTGTGTGAGGGTGAGAGGTCGTGGGTTCAATCCCCACCCATGACAAATTTTTATCACTTGTCCAATTTCACTTCTTTTTTTTTCATATTATTTTCTTAAATGATTTCAAAAATTAATTTCTCTCTCATTTTTTATTGTTTTTTTTAAGTCACAAAAATGTTAAAGTATTTTATTCCAAAAAAAAAAATCAAAAAGATATTATTTATTTAATATATTTTGAATTTTTGAAAAGAATTCCTTTTTAATTGTTTTTAAACATTTTTAAATAAATTCTTTTTCTTGATTTGTCAAATTCAAATGATTTTCAAATCATTCTATGGATAAAACATGATTTTTTCAAACACTTATCCAATATCACAACTTATTTTTCACACATGTTTGATAATTTTGATCATTTTAAATGATTTTTATTCAAATAAAAATGTATTTTTCAATCAAATTAGGGTTTTGATTATTTTCACCCTCACAAACATTTTTCAAAACACTTTGGGCCTCTAATAGAGTGTAAGACCCAACCCCCTTTGTACATAAACTTTTTGGGCATCAGTCATTGTATAAGTCCCTACGCGATTTTCAAAACGACGGTATGATCATTGTCTTTCATCTGGGCCTCTCCTTGAGCTATAAGTCTCATCTCTTGTATAAAAATAAATTTTGGGCCTCTAATAGAGTGTAAGACCCATCCCTTGTCACACACAAACTTTTTTGGGTCTCAGTCTTTGTATAAGTCCCGATACGTTTAAAAAAATCTCGACACGATCGCCGTTTTTATACAATTTCCATCTGGGCCTCCCTTGTGTTGTAAGTCCCATTTTTCATCTTTTCAAATACTTTTGGGCCTCTTAGTAGAGTGTAAGTCCCATCCCTTTGTAAATAAAACAATTTGGGCCACAGTCATTGTATAAGTCCCTCTGTGATTTTCAAAACTACGACGTGATCGTCGTCTTTTCAGAAAAGTTCATCTGGGCCTCTCCTTGAGTATAAGCCCCAAACTTCCTTTTAAAACAACTTTCTGTTGGATTTTGATTTAAATTCAAAGTTATATCAAAACTTTCTTCAATTTCTTGAATAACTAACTATATAGCTGTAGTTTCTATGCTTGGGCCTGCTCAACTGTAAGTTTCATTATCCTTCTCAATATATGCTTGTTTATATATTTCATCTGTATATACTTGTATATATTTGCTTAGAGTTTTTCCCAACAGTTAGGTCTAGGTTTAGATCAAACTAGTGGTTACTCTTTTAGCACAGTAAAAAACTAGTTCCCCATAAGAAATTCTAGATACAGTCTTGCCTCCTCTTGGGCTTATACAATATGGAACAGAGAAAGGCATTATTCCCGGTGAAACTTTTCTCAAGACTGTCACAACTTAGAAATATTTGTATAAGAAATTCATTTCCCCTAGAGAGGATTAATTCCCGGTGAAACCTCTCTTGAATTTCTTCAAACCCTAGAACTGTTCACTAAAGAAAGGATTATTCCCAGTGAAACCTTTCTTGAACTTTTCTTGTGTTTGGACCCACAGGCTTCCTAAAAGCATTCCTAGCCTCCTCTTGGGCTTTGTACAAGGACCCTCGGGCTTCTTAGAAGTTCTCAGCCTCCTCTTGGGCTTAGTACAAGGACCCGAAGACCTCATACAGGTATAGGACAGAACCTAGTCATCTTTTGCTAGTTCAATCCTCTAGAGAGTCAGAATTTCAAAACATCAGACCATTTTAGGGTTGATTTTCATCCATTAAAATATCAGCCTCCTCTTGGGCATCATACAAAGATTATCCTCTAACTAAGAGTTAACCTCTTCATACCAGTAGACTTGGAAAGTCTCATCTCCTCTTGGATCTCAAAGGAACCCTCAAATTTCCTAAAGGAAAAGGAGAAACCCTGATCACTTCACCCATCTCCTGCAGAGTTAAAACCTCCATAGGTTTTCAAACTTAATCTTTGAACTCTCATTCTAAATTTCCCAGCTAGGGTCAAATTACCACCAATAAACTCTTAGAAAAATCAGAACCTCAAGGCATCTGATATTTCAACTTTTTTTCACTCCTCAGTAAGAGTTGATTCCCCAACTTGGACCTATCTCTGGATCTCAACAATCCTCAGCAGAAGTTATCCTCCTCTTAGGCTTCATATAAGAACTCCCCAACCAGCCTCCTCTTAGGCTTTGTATAATGATTTTCCCTCAGCAGCTTTTAGCCTTAATCTTGGGCTTTGTACAAGACAGATAAAATATTTTCCAGCTAAGTTAATAACTTTTAGCCTCAATCTCGAGCTTTGTACAAGACAGATAAAAACCTCTCCCCAGTGGAGTCAATTCTCTTAGCCTCAATTTTGGGCTTTGTACAAGACAAACAAAACTTTCCCCGAAAAAGTCAATTCTTTTCAGCCTCAATCTTGGGCTTTGTACAAGACAGAAATAAAACTCTCTAAACAAATTCAACCTTTTAGCTTCAACCTTGGGCTTTGATCAAGGCACAAAAAAAACAACATCCCCTTAAAAGAAATCAAGATTTCTCTGTAGGAAGACATTTCTTTGTACATCACACGTCAAAATAGACAATCAAACAAACCCTAATTCCAGATATTTGCTGTAAGTGGCACACTTGTTGATTCAAAAATCCAAGGTGTAGTCCCTCTTTTATCCTGGTAAACTTCATCATTTATCTAATTGTTGTAAGTGGCAAGCCTTTGGATTATTTACATCCAAGCCAATGTCCCTCTCTTAGCATGGAAGACTCCTAAGGAAAAATGGCATTGCTCTACATTGAGTTAAAGTTTCTTCCTTCAGGACATCACCCTTATAAAGGAAATTATGGTATTACTGGATTCTCATATCCCAGTTAAAGTAATTTTCCTTTGTAACCAATTACGCCACATCTGTGATGAATAGGTGAGATATCTCTCTTTAGAGATGACAAATTATCTCTCTCAGTCAAACCTTTAGCTACAATCTTGGGCTTTAAATAAGACATAAATACTCAGTTAGCTTCAATCTTGGGCTTTAAACAAGACACCTAATATCTTTTTCCTCCCATAGAATAGGAGGAACTACGATTACTCTGATTTCCCTATTACCTTTACGGAAATACGTAGGCATAAGATTGCGAAATCTTAGCGAGCACACAAATAAAAAACAAAGGTCCAGTACCTTACCAAAAACACCGAAAACCCCGAAAACAACAAAAATACTCTCTCAACACTCCCAAAGGAGAAACTTTCCCAACCTATAACAGATAAACACCAATAAGTAGATAATAGAGAAACATGCCAAAGAATCTATGGATAACCATATATACGCTGGGTAATTAACAACTTCCCTTTGTATAACCTGACCCGGACCCCCAATCTCTTGCCATTTGTTAAAGAAAACATTTGCGTGCAAGGTTAGTTTTAGATATCGTCCCTTTCCTTTCCAACTTCATAGGATAAATAAGAAATCAGAAAGTAGCATCCAATTCCAACCATTGCGGTAAGGTGGTCGCGTCACCGACAAAAATCGTACGCTACAGAAAAATGGCGACTCTGCTGGGGAGTCTTTAGGATTAGAGTTCCTAAGAGGTCTAGGTTGTTTGGCATTTTCTATACTATATATATATATATATATATATATATCATTTACTATTATTACTACTTGATACCCATGTTTAATTTTCTGTCAACTGGGAATGCGATTGATACGCATGTGGAAAGTTTGAGAGAACATTAAGATAAGTGGTGGCATATCCAAGAAACGCTTATAGGGAGTGAATCCCGACCAAGCTAACTTGGCAGTCCACCGAATCAGTTGAGGTACCCGTGCGGAAGTATCGATGTTGAACGACTGATTATCGTGAAAGCATTGTCTTTCCCAGTATGGTACCCATGACTCTGAGGATTTAGTAGACATTAATCATATGACCATTTGGTAGTGTGGTGACTATCGGGAATAGTTGATACGCGATACTACACTCAAATGAGATTCACCCTAGGATGTTACAGCTCGCTCGAGTGAATCAGCTTGCTGTTAATATCCCTAGGAGGGGTCAATGACTTTGGGAACCTTAGAACCCGTTCTACAGGTACAAAAATTGACCAAAATAGTACAACTTTGGGGATGGGTAGAGCCATGACTCCATGCTCGTGACGTGAACCCTTGAACCCATGTTTTAAAATGTTTTTGTGTACTGCATTCATGTATTCATTAAAAAAAACTCTTTCAAACAAGAAAAAAATCTTTTTTTTTCAAAAAAAAAACTAAAACAATAATTGCAAATATCAGAGGTTGCATTATGGATTTCGGTAGGAGAAAGACACACAAGTACACCTTCAAGGCTCCGAAACTAGAAGACTTAAGGAAATTGGCAAGGATGATTACCAATCCTGAGGCTTTCAGAGCTAAGCACGGAGGACTGTTGTCTCTGTTAAGGGTTAACATGGTTTAAGGAATCCTGTCTATGCTGATTCAGCTCTACGATCCGCTTTACCACTATTTCACTTTCCCGGATTACCAACTGGCACCAACACTGGAAGAGTATTCCCATCTGATTGATTTACCTATCACTGACCAAGCTCCGTTTTCTGGACTGGAAGAAATTCCAAAGGAACAAACCATTGCAAGAGTAATCTCTTTGGATGAGTCGGATGCCAGGGCTAACCTGACACCAAGGGAGGAATCCAAGGTTTACCAGCTAAATTCCTGATGGAGAAAGCTCTATACTTTGCTAGTGTAGGAAACATAACTGCCTTCGAAAACGTCTTTGTTCTGCTCATATATGGGTTATTCCTCTTTCCAAACATCGACAACTTCGTTGAAACCAATGCTGTTAAGATATTCTTAATAGGAAACCCCGTACCAACCTTGCTCGCAGATGCTTATCATTCTGTACATTTAAGGAATTTGTACAGCGAAGGAATGATCACATGTTGTGTACCCTTACTCTATAAATGGTTCATTTCCCATTTGCCCAAGTCTGCTGCTTTTTGGGATCGCAATAATACTCTACGTTGGTCACAAAGGATTATGTCTCTTACCAATTCTGACATAGATTGGTACAATCAGATTTACGAAGGGATAGAGATCATAAATAGATGTGGAAATTTCCCTAATGTACCCCTCATTGGAACTAAAGGAGGAATCAACTACCATCCAATTTTAGCTCGCCGTCAACTCGGATACCCGATGAAGAATATCCAACATAATGTTCATCTGGAAGGTCCTTTCTTCAAGGAAGGAGAAAATGACAGGGCACTAAAGAAGGAAATAATGCATGCCTGGCAACATATTCACATGAAAGGCAGAGAGTCTCTGGGAAGACCAAATTGTACCTCTATGGAACCTTATCTCCACTGGGTGCAAACTAGAGCCCTCAAGCTGAGGATGCCTTACCCTCGTCAAGAAGTTTTTCCCTTAAAGGAATCTGTCCTTTATTTCATGTCTGATGCGGAAAAACTCCAGGTTGCTCTCAACAAAGTCCAACATGAGAAAATCTCTTGGAAGAACAAATACCAGATCCTCAATTTAGAGTGTACCAAGATTCAGGAACTGTTAAAAGAGAAGGATGCCCTAATTGAGATATTAGAGCAGCATGCTATAGAAAGTCAGGAAGACCGAAGAAATTTGCTTGCTCCTTTCACTTGGCAGAGAGTTGACAACCTCACAACAGTTTAAGAACCCTGATCAAAGAAAAGGAAAATACCGAAACCGGCATCTGAGCTCTCTTCAGAGAGGACTCATGATCCATGAGCTTAGACATTTCCTTACATCACTTTGTAAAATACTGTACTTTTCTTTGTAAGATACTGCAATCTTTCGAATTCAATAAAAAGGGTCTCCCCCTACTGTGTGATATTTGCAATCTATTTGTTGAAGTTTCTTTTTTATTAAAAAAAAAACTAAAAAATATGCCATTGCATATCATTCATCATTCTCACATAATACATTTTTCTTATCTTTTATTCTCACGTATGTGTCACAATTCTAGAGTCAAACTGTCTCACTCATATAATACTCGGGCCAATCGACAAAAGAAAATAGACGATCTCAAGGAAGAGACCAGAGAGCTGAGAGAAGAAAACGATGCTCTGAAGGAAAGTTTGGAAAATCTTCACAGTGACATGCAATCCCTTGCAGCAGCTCAGGAGCAGCGGCATCAAAAGACTGTAATCTCAGAGATCACATCTACGCCCATAATGGAGACACATGAGAATCATCCTCGGTACAACATGCCTAAAAGTCGCCCCTGGGGCATGCCTCTCAACTTTATACATGAAGGATACATCCCGCCGATCACTGGAGACCCGGAAGCCGTAGTAGGAACCGCTGGACCTGAAGGTTACAAACTTCGGGAAAGTGAAGATGCAAGGGTTACATCAGTAACCCCTGAAGGTTATAAACTTCAGGGCATGGAAACGCCAAGAGTCACCGCCGTAATGTCTATACCACAACCAGTGGTACACATTGTCTCGGAAGGACAGATTCCACAAGCAATTTCTGGTGGAAACGAAGACATGTACGAAAGGATGAATGAGTTCCAGGAACAATTCTTGGAAATGCAGAAGGAACTGCATACTATTCGCGGTCAAGACTTATTCGGAAAGGACGCTGCCGACCTCTGTTTAGTCCCTAATGTGAAGATCCCGCACAAATTCAAGGTGTCTGACTTTGAAAAATACAAAGGCAACTCTTGCCCTCAAACTCATCTGGTGATGTACGCTTGAAAAATGTCTACACAGACAGAAAATTAACAGCTATTGATCCATTACTTCCAAGACAGTTTAGCCAGTGTCGCACTCAAATGGTACATGGGTGAAGCTACACAACGGATTAACATGACTGATGGGAATCTTGATAGACATCAAAGTTGTGATATCCGCTTGATGGAAACAGATCTAGTAAAGATACACTGCATATAAAGCGGGTACGGTCGGGTACCACCGCATAATTATGAGCGCTGTAGAGTATGCTCGGAAAATAACCAAGGATATTATCTCGTACGAGCAGCCCTCCAAAATCAGTTGGACCGAAAAGAGATTCGACCATTTTCAAGTTCTGGGTCGATCAACATGATACAAGACTATCTCCCTAGTCAAGGCAAAAGATTTGTTATAATCTCCAATCATGAAATAACCAAGGACGTATACGCCATAATCCCTCTACTCAATAAATCAAGAACCCCTCTTGATGGTAGAAAAGTTCCCAACCAGGAACTGATTGAGGTTGCATATAACGGTCAGAGAAATCAAAAAGCTCCTGTGGTTATCTACCTGCCAGGACCAATACCGTACAAATCAGAAAAGGCTATCCCTTACAAGTACGGTGCAACGACCATCGAAAATGGAAAGGAAACTCCATTACCCTTCGTCGTGAACATTGCCGACATTAGTCGAGTTACTCAGAGCGGCCGGATCTTCAACAGAGGAGTTGGAGAACTTGCCCAAGAAAAGGAACCTCAAACTGAAGTTCCAAATCAACAAGTCGGTCAATCCAGTAATCCATAACTTATAAAGAACAATGATGAGATGCTGAAGCTCATCCAGAAAAGCGAGTACAACATTGTGGACCAACTGTTGCAAACTCCGTCTCAAATCTCTGTGTTATCTCTCTTGCTTAGTTTAAAAGCTCACAGGGAAGCTCTATAGAAAGTCTTAGAGCAAGCCTTTGTGGAACAAGATGTAACGGTAGGACAGTTTGACAACATCATCTCCAACATCACTTCCTGCAACAACTTAGGATTCAGTGATGAAGAACTGCCGGAAGAAGGCAAGAATCATAATATGGCGCTTAACATTACAGTCAACTTCCAAGATGATGCTTTAGCCAGTGTACTGGTGGACACAGGATCATCTTTGAATGTTATGCCAAAATCAACTCTGATATGACTATCATTTCAAGGAGCCTCGATGAGAGGCAGTGAGATCATCGTCAAAGCCTTTGACGGATCTAGAAAAATAGTTATCGGCAAAGTTGATCTTCCCATAACCATCGGTCCTCACAGTTTGCAAGTCACTTTCCAGGTCATAGACATTCGGGCATCATACAATTGTTTATTAGGAAGACCTTGGATACACGAAGCTAGGGCAGTCACTTCGACACTTCACCAGAAGTCGAAGTTCGCCAAAAATGACAAATTAGTCACAGTGTGCGGAGAGTAGGCCTTAATTGTGAGCAACTTATCATCATTCTTCTGTGTAGAACCAGAAGAGGTTGTTGGAACCCAGTTCTAAGCACTCTCGGTGAGCAATAAGAATCGACTAGAAAGAGGGACATCGATTTCCTCATACAAGGACGCTCTCGAAGTAATCAAGAGTAATGACAGAAAAGGATGGGGACAAATTGTAATTCCTACTGATAACAAGACAAAGAAAGGTCTTGGTTTCTCTTCAACCTATACCCAGACTACAAAGAAGGACGAAAGTTTTCGTCCCATTCAGGATATCTTCCATAGTGGAGGCTTCCTCCACCCAGTATCTCAAGAAGTACACACCATCGGTGGGAGTGACCCATCCGATACGGAAGAAGAATGGAAGTCTTATCTCAACAATAACATTTATATGTCTCAGGAAGAAATGCACGTGCCATTCTGTTTTCCTAAGCAGAGCCCGAGATATATACTGAGATCAGACGTCCGGATGATCTATGGAGATTATGATCCTGAAGGATGTCGTGCTCCACCCAATTCATTAGAGGAAGTCAATCTAATGAAAGACAACTTCGACTATGACTATTATGCTCCCCTGGATGACTTGCCTATCTGGAAGCCATACACAGATGACTTGGGACAAAAGAGTTAGCCGAACGGCGCCTATCAGCTGAGTAATATTGAAAGGAATACCCACATCCCCACCGAGTCATGGGATCGTTACTCAAGACATTCCGAAGATATTCAGCACCACAATGATGAATTTGCAAAGGTCGCAGGACAAGAGTTCATCAACTATGCATTTCCTAAAGACAAACCAAGAAGGAAGATACCAGACTTTGTGATTCACAGAGGAGTTCGTCGCCAATGGGTTGCTGTCGATGTCTCGAAAGTCGTCCATAAGTCTAAGTAATTACCATCTTTGTTTTAACCTTTCACCTTGTCCAAGTGAAACAGATGTTTTTATAGGGCTCACCTTTCTGTAAATTTCCCTCTTCGCTTCGCCCAAAGCGACAGAGTTTTACTTTATAGGGTTGTGTCATAACCCGAAATTTGACCTCCCTCTTTTGCTTTTGCATGTGCATTAGCATCGTCGACATACGCATTCGCATTTTTCTCTGTGTGTTTCTTGTTGCAGGATCTGCAGGTTTCCCAAACCCGATTAATCGCATCCTCTCAAGATTATTTCATCACCAAAACAAGCTCAAAATAAAGGTTTCCATGTTTATTTATCAAGACAAGAGGTGGAAAACCAAAACCAGGACTTCAGCATCATTTTCCAAGCAAATTTGGGAAAGTTTGGCTGAAGTAACCGGTTATAGCATAACTGATAACCGGTTACACAGTGTAGTTTTCACCAAAAACCACATTTTTCAAGCAAGTAACCGGTTATCACATATGCAGTAACTGGTTACCACGTACAATGTTGTAGATTCTGCTGCATTTTTGGGTCAACAACTCTGCACTCACTTTGTTGGATTCTACATAATTCTGGAAGCATGTGGAACATTCTAGACAATTCAAGAAATTTCCCTTACATTTATTCAATGCATCACTTTAAATTAAGAGCACCATGTTACTTAATTTACAAGCATGTCAACCTTTGGATGTGGAAGCTGGCATTGGGATTGTTACCGAGTTGATCCTAACTAACCGAGTTAACCGCCTTGACTCAATGAGTCAAGTGTAACTAACTTCAACCCTAACTCCAAACCTCCCAAAGCTAAGTCCAAACCAAAGTCCAAAGCTCTCACACTCCATACCTAAACTCTATATAAGCCAAGCTTCACCATTTTGTAACTCCTCCACAACCATTCACACAATTTCACACTTTCTTCACTCTCTATTCTCTCTAAATTTTTCTACTACTTCTTCATCTTCATCACAATTCTCTTCCAAAACCTCACAAATGCTCAATTTCTACATTAAAGGATAATCACTTTTACATCAAAAGTGATTATTTTTGGAGCTTAACCTTCATCATCTTTCCATTCTACTGAATTTTGTGGAGCTTCACTAGCTTTTGGATTCATCTCAAGTGATCACTTCAAGTTTCCTCGGTGATAATTCTCATTTCTGAGTTTTCATCGCAATTTGCTCAGTTTCAATACGTTTCGGATATAATTGAAGATTTCCTCTGGTTTTCTTTGATTATCATCTTGCTATTATACTTGAGTTTCTGGAGTTCTATTAACTTTTGGATTCATCTCAAGTGCTTGCTTCAAGATTCTACGGTTCGAATTCGCATTCCGGAGCTTCGTCGCAATTTGCTCGGTTTCGATACGAATCGGCTACGATTGAAGATTCCTCTGGTTTTTTTTTATTATCTTCATCAAGAATCCTTTGCAACAATTACCAAGGCACATCTCAGCATTGTAGGTTGGTGGATCTCACTTTACTCATTGTTTCGATCGTTTCTGCACGTTTACGATGTAATTACGATTGTTTTTCGGTTTAATTTATCATGCAATTGCTTGATCTTTAATCTCCATGATTAATGCTTGTAATTTATATTTAATTTCCCTTACATGATGTACTTTTAGTGCACAAATTCATTCCCAAGCATGTGGTGGTTGGCATAAGTGATTAAGTGTTGAAAACCACTTTTGAAAAGCTGTTTTTTCAGTTATTTTTGCCACTGTCTCAGTGGTAACCGGTTAGCAGATATGCTGTAACCGGTTACACGGTGCAATTTTCACTAAAAATGCAAGTTTTCAAGCATGTAACCGGTTAGCAGATATGCTGTAACCGGTTACCACTGTACAGAATGGCCAATTTTGAGCTTTTTCAAGCATGTTTGACATCCTCTCTTCTTCTAACTTCCATGAATTGATATGCTTGATATTTATGGATGTTTTAAGTGCTTCTAACCTCTGTTTAAGGCATTTTTTACATTAATTCTATGATTGATTTATCAATTCTTGCAAATATGTGTGTTCTTAATATTTGTTTGAACATGCTAATTCTTGCACTTTCTTTGACTACATGATACATGATTTGTGTTGTATTTTCAATGTCATATGGTACTGTTTTGCACTCCCTCTCTCTTCCTTGCATTAAGTTTATTCTTCATGGAAGAACTTAATCTTGCATAATCAATAATTTACACCTTTTGCTTTAATGATTTTCCATTCTCTTTGGAAAGTTGTTAGCATAACATTCCCTTTTGATTAGTTAATCGAAACCATGTTTCGATTAATTGATCTTCCTTATCCCTCTCTTTAGGCTTCCTTTAGAGCTCTTTCTCTCTCTTTTCCCCCAGCGGAGTTGAAGATTTATACGACGACCAATGCACGACACTAAAGCACTGTACAACTTGAAGCTGTTACGCTGTCAGTTTCAACTTCCGCACTACACCCTTTGTGTTAGAGAAGGAATGAGAAGGGAGAATTCCTACTCTCATTCTGACTACTTTAGGTAGGGGACGAATGACGCTGTGCCTGGCTTAGTCACCTCTATCCTCAGGCGGTAGCGTATCTTCCCCCCAGTCGAGTCAATCTTTGATCACTCTTATTTCTTTCAATCAGTCTTTTGATCTATCACCATCCCCTTGGTTCACGATCATTAGCAATCTTCAGAGAGTCAATCTCTTGCCCTTGTTCAATACCTCTCCCTTGTTCTCTTTAAAAGGGTTTCAATTACCTTTTCTTGTGGCTGGTCACTTCTTTTATTGATTCCCCATGAGAGTTGTATTCATTCTTCCATTGGTTGATCACAGTCATACTGTTAAAACCAATGCTCTATCGCGCTCTTTCTTCGGTTAAACACAGTTTTCCTGTTAAACACCAAAACTCTTGCAGAGTTCGCAACCTTCGCTTGGTTCTTCTCCCTTTGATTGGTTAACCATTTCTTGTCAATTAAAACACCAATTTGCGCTCCTTCTCAGGTAAACACAGCCCGTCTGTTAAAACACTGAATTCCTCTGGGGTTAATCACCTTCTCTTGGTTAATCACCCGTCTCCTCAGTTAACCACAGTCTGTCTGTTAAAACACAGAATTCCTCTTGGGTTAATCACCATCTCTTGGTTAATCACCCACCCCCTCAGTTAACCACAGTCCGTCTGTTAAAACACTGAGTTCCTCTTGGTTTAATCACCTATTCTTGGTTAATCACCCTTTTCTTCAGTTAACCACAGTCCGTCTGTTAAAATGCTGGACCCCTTTCGAGTTAATCACCTTTTCTTGGTTAATCACTCGCTCCTTTCGGTTAATCACAGTCCGTCTGTAACCACCAAATCCCCAGCAGTTGGCAACCTCCTCTTGGTTCGAATACTTGCACCCTTGGGTTAGTAACCTTCTTTTGGTTCAAATACCCTTTTCTTTGGTCAGGTATTGTTTGATCAGTCAGTGTACCGAACGTCCTTTGGGTCACGACCTTCGCTCGGTCCTACACCTGTCCTTTGGGTCAAGACCTTCGCTCGGTTCTACACCCGTCCTTTTGGGTCACGACCTTCGCTCAGTCCTACGCCCGTCCTTTTGGGTCACGACATTCGCTCGGTCCTACACCCGTCCTTTGGGTCACGACCTTTGCTCGGTCCTACACCCGTTCTTTGGGTCACGACCTTTGCTCGGTCCTACACCCGTCCTTTTGGGTCACGACCTTCGTTCGGTCCTACACCCGTCCTTTGGGTCACGACCTTTGCTCGGTCCTATACCCATTCTTTGGGTCACGACCTTTACTCGGTCCTACACCCGTCCTTTGGGTCACGACCTTTGCTCGGTCCTACACCCGTTCTTTAGGTCACGATCTTTGCTCGGTCCTACACCCGTCCTTTGGGTCACGACCTTTGCTCGGTCCTACACCCGTCCTTTTGGGTCACGACCTTTGCTCGGTCCTACACCCGTCCTTTGGGTCATGACCTTTGCTCGGTCCTACAACCGTTCTTTGGTTGATCATAATTCTTATCTGTTAAAAATCCTTTTCCCTACAGAGTCTTAATCTCTTCCTTCGGTTAACCACTGCCAGCCAGTTAACATACCGAGTCCTCTTTTCTCTTGGTTGTAACACCTTTCCTTTGTTTGTTTCCTCAGTAGGGTCGCTACCTTCTGATTCTCAGTCACTGTTTCTTTGTTCTCTTACTCCCCAGTGGAGTCTCTTTATTCCTTTTGCTCTCTTAGTTTCGACACCACTATTGCACTTTACTCTTAGCACATTACTATTTGTTCATTTGCACTTCTTTCTTGGTTATGACACCATCTCTTTTGCATCCCCAGCAGATCTTTCTCTATCTCTTATTCTCTTGGTTTTGACACCGTTTCTCTTGTTTCTTCCACAATCACTTTAGTCTCTTACTCCTCAGTGGAATACTCTCTATTGCCTTTTGCTCGTCTTTCTTGGTTTAGACACCATTTCTTTGGAATCCCCAGTGGAATTTCTTGCTTTCTTTTGCTCTTGGTTTTGACACCATTTTCCTTTTCCTTTTCCGTCTTAGTTCCCCGAATGACGGAAGCTCTGATTCTGCATTCTTTTGGATGTCATATACGTAGACACGAGACGCGATGTCTTGGTGAGCACACTTCCACCTTTCTTTCCTTCTCTTTTCTTCCTTCCTTTCTGTCCCCTGGTTCCATGAACTACGACGCTCTGATTTCCTCATTGCACTATGAGGGTACGTAGGCACGAGGGCCCCAATCCTCCGCGAGCACTTTCCTTCTTTTCTTTCTTTTTCCCCTTTCTTCTCTCTTTCCTCTTCTTTTAGCTAGAAGCCTTTAGATAGATAACCCATCCAAGCCTAGAAGCAAGCGAAATGGTTCCCGTCGAGTACGACGGATGCGTAAGGTGCTAGTACCTTCCTTTCGCATAACCGACCCCCGTTCCCGTTTCTCTTCCCCTTGGGTTTTATCAATATTTTCCCTGTCCTTTGGGACTAAATAAAGTTCGGTGGCGACTCTGTGTTATCTTTGAGTGTGCGATTCACTCAGGATGTAAACCAACCATCTTCAGCTGGTGACTCCACTAGGGAGTCCTTGCTTGCAGGTTGGGGTCTCGCCTAGTTTTTGTTTGCTCTCTTGTTTGTTTGGGTGTTTATCTTTTGCGCTTTACTCGCTTTATCTCTATGCTTTAGCTTTATGTTTATTTTACTGCATTCCTTTACTGCTTTAAATATTCATATGCTGCATATTCTAGATATCTGCTATATTTTCTGCTGTTGTTGGGATGGGTAGATATTATTGGAGAGAAAGGTCCTAACACCGGGCCTAGTATACACATACGCTAGAACGTGGATAGTCGTGAGGCCCGCATCTTGCGCGTTGGGTTATCACGAGAGCCACATCCCAAATCGTGATTCGCTTGAGAATACTTCCGTCCTGTGAGAGTTCACTACGGCGTGGGGTTTTCACTCTGAGTCTTATGGTTTGGGTGACCTTTCTAGGGACCACCTTGTTGTGTCTAGATCACACCTGTGAGGGGGGGTGGGTTTTTTGCAGGAAACCAAGCCACTTTATACCTTTGTTCTCTCACGCACTTCAGATCTTCGCACCGACGCAGAAGCTGTAAATGCAGATTATCCAGAAGAAATTGCATCTCTAACTTACATTATTGCATAATGTTATCGCATAATGTTATTGCATCATCATGTATGCCGAACTTTTGAACTGGAGTTATTGCATCATCATATGTAGGTTGAACCTTTGCATCATTGGCTGTTTCATATCTCATTTGCATTCCATCTGCATAAACAATATACGCATACATACCTTTGCATTGCATACCTTCAAACCAGAGAAAGCTCACTTTCTTCCCTTCATCAGCCCAAAGACAACGATTCTCCGACGCCGAAAGCCAAAGAATCATGGAACAAGCTAGGTATGAGAACACAATGCGCAAGGAAGGCAAGGTTGACATGGTTGTGGAACTACTTCTGGACAGTATGACAATGAACCCCTCTGATCAGGTTGCGATTGATGAGCAAGCCCAGAATGG
Source organism: Lathyrus tuberosus (assembly GCA_022829125.1). NCBI lineage: Eukaryota > Viridiplantae > Streptophyta > Magnoliopsida > Fabales > Fabaceae > Lathyrus > Lathyrus tuberosus. The sequence goes on from JALAZF010000435.1 coordinate 2,537,296, forward strand.
ACCAAAGGTGGATAAGAGCATGAATGTGGATGTAAGCAATCTACTGGTTCACCTCTTGTCCAATCAAAAGACCACTCAAGGCAATCAGAAACAAAAGCGTAGGCAAATTAGCAAAGGGAACAACAATCAAGGGAGGAGACGTCCTCGTCTTGATCCAATTCCCATGACTTACACGCATCTACTGCCTATTCTGATTCATGCTAGGGCAATTGTTCCTAAAGAAATCGAGCCGGCCAAGTTTCCTTATCATCCTAAGCATGATCCTAATGCCACTTGTGGGTACCATGCTGGATATGTGGGGCATTCTACAGAAGTCTGTGTTGTCTTTAAGGACAAAGTCCAAGAGCTCCTCGATCAGAAGTTGCTTTGCTTTACAGAGAAGCCTTGCCAGAAGTCTGCACCTGTGATTGCTGAAACATCTGCCGAAGCGGAGAATAGAGGTCCTCCTAATCATGTGCAGATTCCTCCAGCTGTTCAACCTGTTGGGCAATACCCCTACCAAAGTTTTCAGTCTGCTACCTCTGGAATGCCTTTTGCCTATCCTGGGGCACCCTCTGCTGTTGCACCTTCAGTTACTTATCCTGGGGTACCCTACACTCCGTATGGGATCCATTTTGGTCAGACGGTTAATCAGATGGTCAATCCTGGATTAATGCACCCTGCTCAAGTGTTCCCGCAATATGCTACTCGTCCGGTTTATCCTCAAGCACCTCAGGCTCTTACACCGCACTATTCATTCCCATATGTTGCTGCTGCCCAATACCAACAACCATCGTATGAACAGCCTCCTCAGACTCATAATCAACGAGCCCAAGGCTGAGAGCGCCAAAATCAGCGCAAGCCCCGGAATAATCTAAAACGAAGGAATGCTCCTCTAGATCTGATTTTCGTGACATACGGTCAACTTCTCCCACATCTGGTTCAGAACTCGATGGTGGTTCCCAAAGCTCTGAAGCCCCCTCCAAAACCATTCCCACCTGGGTATGATCCCAATGTGCGGTGCAGATATCATACTGGGTCGGCAGGGCATTCGACTGAGGAGTGTAACGCTTTCAAAGCTAAAGTAAAACAGTTGATTGACAAGAAGCACTTAACCATTCAAGGTGAGAATTTGTGGGAGAACGGAAATCCCTTGTCCGTGTAAGAGCCAAGATCGCAAAAGAATCCCTTGAATAAGACTGTGAGCACTTCCTCAACATCGGCAATCATCATGTCATTCCATCTTTTCCATTTGTAATCTTTTTGTTTGTTAAGCATTGTTCACTTGTAAAACTTGTTTATTTTCAGATGATAATAATAATGAAATGAATATGCATGTTTTGAATAAATCCATTCGTGTTCACTCATACTTTTTATCAATATCACACATTTGATCAAGCAAAATCAAAAAGAGAATGATAAAATCAAAAAGACATGAGATCACTGTCTGTATGCTTTGAATAAAACCTTGCAGACGATGTAAGGCATTTGTTCAAATCCCCAAACACTGGAGTCATAAGGAAGATAATCCCTAGTCAACCCCTTTGGGCCTTGAAGTAGGAGTTTCTTTCTATGCACAAAAAACCCTCAATCTTAACCAGGGGCAGGGTAGTCTTCAACTAGTTTGACCATGCGTTCAAATTTCAAAAGAGGAGTACCCCATTCTGAGGATCAACCACATCATATCCCTCGCAAGAGGTCGGAAAAATCACGAATCCGCAATGGTTATCCCTCGCCGATCAAAGGAACGAGGCAATCACAAGCCTTTATCAAACAAGCAAAAGTCACACGATTTGTCAAAAAAAATGAAAAATGAAAAAAAAGAAGCAAAAAACAAAAAGCCCGCTAAGTCACAAGCAAATGACTTAGGCAAAAATTAGGGCATCCCGGTAGACTGCAAATTCAAAATAATCAGTCTACGCAAAAATTAAGAAAAACAAAAAGAACAAAACAGAGAATCAAGAGAAAAATCCCTCAATAAGAACAAGTTCGTGTGGTCACACGTGACCAAAACAAAAGGTGAGTGACTGCCATTCCAAAACCTCGTTGGTCCCTCTACCATCACATCTACCATTCAAAATCCTTTTTTTGAAAGGTGAACGCTTGTGTCAAAATAGCTGAACGTAGGACTGGAGAACATCAAGGAGAATGGGTGGGTTAAAATAATTTTTTAGCCTTATATCCTTTCTTTCTTAAACTGTGAACCAGGCCACGTTACAACATGCAAAAGACCTAATTGAAGTAGGGTTTATTTTGAAAGCATACGACAGTAAAATCGTGTCAAAGCTGACTCCTAACGATTTGCTTATCATTTGTGCTGATATTGACATGGCTTTCTAAATGGTGATCCATTCACTATATGTCATAATCTTAGTGAACATACTTGGATTTCAAAACTGACATATGCATAGCGTTAACATTATCATTTTCAAAGCCAACATTTTTTACTTGCGAACAAGCACTTGACAGCAAGGAAGTTTCCACAATGGAAAGTGTGGTCACCTCAAGGGGAAAAACGCCAGAAAACTCCGTCGAGAAAAAGGCCTAGCCATCTCAATATTCAGTCAATCTGAGCCAATCCGTCAAGATTCAGCAAATCTTTCAAAGATCAGTTGGTAAGGAACATTCCTCCAGAGATCGATCAGACAGGGGCAAAATCACTTCAGGGCTCATATTGGGGCAGGCCACCTCAAGAGCACAAGAAGTCGACCTCTCCAAGAGAAGACTGATCAGGGGCATAGTGTTCTGATACGCTGGAGCAAGTCAGAGTCAGATCACAGGATCTCTTCGCAACCTGCAACTGGGACATTTTGGGACAGAGACGGGCTACCAAAGTACAAGTTCTCTCCCTATTTTGAAGCAAGAGCAATGGGGCATCAACAACTGCTGATCATGAAATCGGTGTTGGGGAATCACATCTTTGTGGCTTATACCCTAACCTCAACTCTTTCACCTCCCACAACAAAAGCATTAGAACCGTTGCATAGACCTTTCTCATACATTAGTCACGTCGCTTCACTCATACTTATTATTCATCTGGCATAGCATGAAACCGTGACATAAGCCCGATCATGCTTGACATTCTTTTCAAAAACCAATTACCGACATTATGCATCTGGTAATCACCATCGCATATCACTGCATCCTAACTTGCATCCTCGTATTGCATGATACCAAACATCATGTAGAACCGCGCATACATAGTATATGCATCATAGCATGCTCCCCTTTGCCTGACTTATCTCCCAACAGATTTTCAGCCAAACTTTACACCTATCAATTCTACATTTGCACCTTTTCCTTTTACCGTCGTCGGCCAAATTTTCGAGATACTCTTTTTATTTAATCCCCCTCTACCTCGAATAATCGAAAAGCTAGCGCAATTTGAACATTCAGGTCCAAGAGGATTAAATAGGGGCAACTGTCGTAACCCGAAATTTGACCTCCCTCTTTTGCTTTTGCATGTGCATTAGCATCGTCGACATACGCATTCGTATTTTTCTCTGTGTGTTTCTTGTTACAGGATCTGCAGGTTTCCCAAGCCTGATTAATCACATCCTCTCAAGATTATTTCATCACCAAAACAAGCTCAAAATAAAGGTTTCCATGTTTATTTATCAAGACAAGAGGTGGAAAACCGAAACCAGGACTTCAGCATCATTTTCCAAGCAAATTTGGGAAAGTTTGGCTGAAGTAACCGGTTACAGCATAACTGATAACCGGTTACACAATGTAGTTTTCACCAAAACCCACATTTTTCAAGCAAGTAACCGGTTATCACATATGCAGTAACCGGTTACCACGTACAAAGTTGCAGATTCTGCTGCATTTTTGGGACAACAACTCTGCACTTACTTTGTTCTTGGATTCTACATAGTTATGGAAGCATGTGGAACATTCTAGACAACTCAAGACCATTCAAGACATTTCCCTTACATTTATTCAATGCATCACTTTAAATTAAGAGCACCATGTTACTTAATTTACAAGCATGCCAACCTTTGGATGTGGAAGCTTGCATTGGGATTGTTACCGAGTTGATCCTAACTAACCGAGTTAACCGCCTTGACTCAGTGAGTCAAGTGTAACTAACTCCAACCCTAACTCTAAACCTCCCAAAGCTAAGTCCAAACCAAAGTCCAAAGCTCTCACACTCCATACCTAAACTCTATATAAGCCAAGCTTCACCATTTTGCAACTCCTCCACAACCATTCACACAATTTCACACTTTCTTCACTCTCTATTCTCTCACATTCTCTCTGAATTTTTCTACTACTTCTTCATCTTCATCACAATTCTCTTCCAAAACCTCACAAATGCTCAATTTCTACATTAAAGGATAATCACTTTTACATCAAAAGTGATTATTTTTGGAGCTTAACCTTCATCATCTTTCCATTTTACTGAATTTTGTGGAGCTTTAGTAGCTTTTGGATTCATCTCAAGTGATCACTCAAGTTTCCTCGGTGATAATTCTCATTTCGGAGTTTTCATCGCAATTTGCTCGGTTTCGATACGTTTCAGATATAATTGAAGATTTCCTCTGGTTTTCTTTGATTATCTTCAGCATCTTGCTATTATACTTGAGTTTCTGGAGTTCTATTAATTTTTGGATTCATCTCAAGTGTTTGCTTCAAGATTCTACGGTTCGAATTCGCATTCCGGAGCTTCGTCGCAATTTGCTCGACTTCGATACGATTCGGCTACGATTGAAGATTCCTCTGGTTTTCTTTGATTATCTTCATCAAGAATCCTTTGCATCAATTACCAAGGCACATCTCAGCCTTGTAGGTTGGTGGATCTCACTTTACTCATTGTTTCGATCGTTTACGCACGTTTACGATGTAATTGCGATTGTTTTTCGGTTTAATTTATCATGTAATTGTTTGATCTTTAATCTCCATGATTAATGCTTGTAATTTATGTTTAATTGCCCTTACATGATGTACTTTTAGTGCACAAATTCATTCCCTAGCATGTGGTGGTTGGCATAAGTGATTAAGTGTTGAAAACCACTTTTGAAAAGCTGTTTTTTCAGTTATTTTTGCCACTGTCTCAGTGGTAACCGGTTAGCAGATATGCTGTAACCGGTTACACAGTGCAATTTTCACTAAAAACGCAAGTTTTCAAGCATGTAACCGGTTAGCAGATATGCTGTAACCGGTTACCACTGTACAGAATGGCTAATTTTGAGCTTTTTTAAGCATGTTTGACATCCTCTCTTCTTCTAACTTCCATGAATAGATATGCATGATATTTATGGATGTTTTAAGTGCTGCTAACCTCTGTTTAAGGCAATTTTTTTACATTAATTCTATGATTGATTTATCAATTCTTGCAAATATGTGTGTTCTTGATATTTGTTTGAACATGCTAATTCTTGCACTTTCTTTGACTACATGATACATGATTTGTGTTGTATTTTCAATGTCATATGGTATTGTTTTGCACTCCCTCTCTCTTCCTTGCATTAAGTTTATTCTTCATGGAAGAACTTAATCTTGCATAATCAATAATTTACACCTTTTGCTTTAATGATTTTCCATTCTCTTTGGAAAGTTGTTAGCATAACATTCCCTTTTGATTAGTTAATCGAAACCATGTTTCAATTAATTGATCTTCCCTTTCCCTCTCTTTAGGCTTCCTTTAGAGCTCTTTCTCTCTTTTCCCCCTGCGGAGTTGAAGATTCATACGACGACCAATGCACGACACTGGAGCACTGCACAACTTGGAGCTGTTACGCTGTCAGTTTCAACTTCCGCACTACATCCTGTGTGTTAGAGAAGGAATGAGAAGGGGGAACTCCTACTCTCATTCTGACTACTTCAGGTAGGGGACGAATGACCCTGTGTCTGGCTTAGTCACCTCTATCCTCAGGCGGTATCGTATCTTCCCCCCAGTCAAGTCAATCTTCGATCACTCTTATTTCTTTCAATCAGTCTTTTGATCTATCACCATCCCCTTGGTTCACGATCATTAGCAATCTTCAGAGATTTAATCTCTTGCCCTTGTTCAATACCTCTCCCTTGTTCTTTTTAAAAGGGTTTCAATTACCTTTTCTTGTGGCTAGTCACTTCTTTTGCTGATTCCCCATGAGAGTTGTATTCATTCTTCCATTGGTTGATAACAGTCATACTATTAAAACCAATGCTCTATCGCGCTCTTTCTTTAGTTAAACACAGTTTTCCTGTTAAACACCGAAACTCTTGCGGAGTTCGCAACCTTCTCTTGGTTCTTCTCCCTTTGATTGGTTAACCATTGCTTGTCAATTACAACACCAATTTGCGCTCCTTCTCAGGTAAACACAGCCTGTCTATTAAAACACTGAATTCCTCTGGGGTTAATCACCTTCTCTTGGTTAATCACCCGTCTCCTCAGTTAACCACAGTCCGTCTGTTAAAACACTGAATTCCTCTTGGGTTAATCACCATCTCTTGGTTAATCACCCACCCCCTCAGTGAACCACAGTCTGTCTGTTAAAACACTGAGTTCCTCTTGGGTTAATCACCTATTCTTGGTTAATCACCCTTTTCTTCAGTTAACCACAGTCCGTCTGTTAAAATACTGAACCCCTTTCGAGTTAATCACCTTTTCTTGGTTAATCACTCGCTGCTTTCGGTTAATCACAGTCTGTCTATAAACACCGAATCCCCAGCAGTTGGCAACCTCCTCTTGGTTTGAATACTTGCACCCTTGGGTTAGTAACCTTCTTTTGGTTCAAATACCCTTTTCTTCGGTCAGGTACTGTTTTATCAGTCAGTGTACCGAACGTCCTTTGGGTCACGACCTTCGCTCGGACCTACACCTGTCATTTGGGTCATGACCTTCGCTCGGTCCTACACCCGTCCTTTTGGGTTACGACCTTCACTCGGTCCTACACCTGTCCTTTTGGGTCACGACCTTCGCTCGGTCCTACACCTGTCCTTTGGGCCACGACATTTGCTCGGTCCTACACCCGTTCTTTGGGTCACGACCTTTGCTCGGTCCTACACCCGTCCTTTTGGGTCACGACCTTCGCTCGGTCCTACACCCGTCCTTTGGGTCACGACCTTTGCTCGGTCCTACACCCGTTCTTTTGGTCACGACTTTTGCTCGGTCCTACACCCGTCCTTTGGGTCACGAACCTTGCTCGGTCCTACACCTGTTCTTTGGGTCACGACCTTTGCTCGGTCCTACACCCGTCCTTTGGGTCACGACCTTTGCTCGGTCCTACACCCGTCCTTTTGGGTCACGACCTTTACTCGGTCCTACACCCGTCCTTTGGGTCATGACCTTCGCTCAGTCCTACACCCGTTCTTTGGTTGATCATAATTCTTATCTGTTAAGATTCCTTTTCCCCACAGAGTCTTAATCTCTTTCTTCGGTTAACCACTGCCAGACAGTTAACATACCGAGTCCTCTTCTCTCTTGGTTGTAACACCTTTCCTTTGTTCGTTTCCTCAGTAGGGTCGCTACCTTCTGATTCTCAGTCACGGTTTCTTTGTTCTCTTACTCCCCAGTGGAGTCTCTTTATTCCTTTTGCTCTCTTGGTTTCGACACCACTATTGCACTTTACTCTTAGCACATTACTATCTGTTCCTTTGCACTTCTTTCTTGGTTATGACACCATCTCTTTTGCATCCCCAACGGATCTTTCTCTATCTCTTATTCTCTTGGTTTTGACACCGTTTCTCTTGTTTCTTGCACAGTCACTTTAGTCTCTTACTCCTCAGTGGAATACTCTCTATTGCCTTTTTCTCTTCTTTCTTGGTTTAGACACCATTTCTTTGGAATCCCCAGTGGAATTTCCTGCTTTCTTTTGCTCTTAGTTTTGACACCATTTTCCTTTTCCTTTTCCATCTTAGTTCCCCGAACTACGGAAGCTCTGATTCTGTATTCTTTTGGATGTCAAATACGTAGGCACGAGACGCGATGTCTTGGTGAGCACACTTCTACCTTTCTTTCCTTCTCCCTTCTTCCTTCCTTTCTGTCCCCTGGTTCCATGAACTACGACACTCTGATTTCCTCATTGCACTATGAGGGTACGTAGGCACGAGGGCCCCAATCCTCCGTGAGCACTTTCCTTCTTTTCTTTCTTTTTCCCCTTTCTTCTCTCTCTCCTCTTCTTTTAGTTAGAAGCCTTTAGATAGATAACCCATCCAAGCCTAGAAGCAAGCGAAATAGTTTCCGTCGAGTACGACGGACGCGTAAGGTGCTAGTACCTTCCTTTCGCATAACCGACCCCCGTTCCCGTTTCTCTTCCCCTTGGGTTTTATCGATATTTTCCCTGTCCTTTGGGACTAAATAAAGTTCGGTGGCGACTCTGTGTTATCTTTGAGTGTGCAATTCACTCAGGATGTAAACCAGCCATCTTCAAGTTGTATTTCAAGAATCGACAAATTATGAATAAATAATGTCATTCTGAATTCCCAGATTTATTGCTGTTTTCACTTTTTGTTTTTTAGAAAATGGTAATCCTAAAAACAACCCAAAATAAAAACAAGCTTTTTTCAGAAAATACACTGCACACACTCTTGCATTCTCTCTGTTTTTGCTAAAAAAACGAATCATCACGTCATGCAGATTGCTTGTTTTAAACCCCATTGAAACATACGATCCAATGCCTTCTCCCAACTTTGAGTTCTCGGTATTTGAAGCTGAAGAAGAAGAGGACGAAGAAATTCCAGAAGAGATCTCCCGACTATTCAGACAAGAGGAAAGGTCTATTGAGCCTTGCAAAGAGCCGTTGGAAATGGTCAATTTAGGTTCAGAAGAAGAGAGAAAAGAAGTTAAGATTGGGGCACTGCTTAGTCCAACTGTCAGAGAAAACTTGATAAAACTTCTCAAAGAGTTTCCAGATGTATTTGCTTGGTCCTACCAGGACATGCCAGGGTTGGATACCAACATCGAGGAACATCACTTACCACTTAAAACAAAATGTCCTCCGGTGAAACAAAGACTGAGAAGGACTCATCCAGATATGGCTATCAAGATTAAAGTGGAAGTGCAGAAACAGATCGACGCAGGTTTCCTTGCCACCTCAAAATATCCTCAATGGCTAGCTAACATAGTGCAAGTTTCGAAAAAGGACGGAAAAGTCAGAAAGTGTGTAGACTACAGGGATCTGAACAAAGCAAGTTCAAAGGATGACTTCCCCTTAACACACATATACATGCTGGTTGACAGTACAACAAAGTTCAAAGTTTTCTCCTTCACGGATGGATTTTTGGGCTATAATCAAATCAAAATGGCGTCTGAAGATATGGAGAAAACTTCATTCATCACCCCGTGGGGCACCTTTTGTTACAAGGTAATGTCATTAAGTCTAAAAAACGCGGGGGCAACCTATCAAAGAGCCATGACAACTCTGTTTCACGACATGATACACAAAGAAATTGAAGTGTATGTCGATGCCATGATTGCCAAATCTAAAATAGAAGAAGAGCATGTGACACACCTGTCAAAGTTATTCGAGCGTCTGAGAAAATACAAACTCCGCTTGAATCCTAATAAGTGCATGTTCGGTGTTCGCTCAAAAAAACTCTTAGGATTCATCGTTAGCCAGAAAGGAATTGAGGTTGATCCTGACAAGGTTAAGGCCATTTAAGAAATGCCTTCAACCAGACCCGGCCCAAGGGGTAGGCAACATAGGCCATTGCCTTGGGCCTCCAATTTTTTTACTAATATTTAGTTCTAATATAGAGGAGTATATCCTGTTATAGTGCAATTTTTATTGACCATCACCAAAAACATGGCATTGACGTCGAATATGCGGTTTTGACGAATTAATTTTCAATTTAGATTTAATCTGAAGGGATAATTAGCAAATAGATTGGTAATAAAAATGTACTTTAAAAAATAGTTGAATCACCATAGATAAACAATATAATATGGATCTAGCACCATAAGTTTTAATATAAATATACTTTTGCTGATAAAACTATTTAAGATTTTTTGTTCTCCCTTTTTATTTTATGCCACAAACTCACGTTAACAACAAGAATAATAATAATATTCATATTAGTCAATATTAAAATTAATACAATTTATTTAAGATAACAGTTTCTCAATAAAAATTAAATAAATTTGCATTATTATTAATTGAAAAAATATATATAAGTAAAATCAACTAAAATAATTTAATAAATTTTAAAATTCAAATAATAAAATATTAAAATTTTGCATTAAATTTTATTTTAAAATTCCCCTAGAGCCTCGTTATGTATTGGGTCGGCCCTGCCTTCACCAAAGACTGAAAAACAGGTCAGAGGATTTTTGGGACGTCTGAATTACATCTCAATGTTCATATCTCTCATGACCGTGACATCCGCGTCAATCTTCAAACTACTCTGAAAGAATCAAAGATGTGTATGGACAGAAGACTGCCAAAAAGCTTTCAACAGTATCAAAGAATATTTGTTGAATCCATCTATTCTATCTCCTCCAGTGGAAGGAAGACCACTGATCATATACCTAACAGTCTTGGAAGACTCCATGGGTTGTGTACTTGGCCAACAAGACGAAACAAAAAGAAAAGAGTCTGCCATTTACTACTTAAGCAAGAAGTTCACTGACTGTGAAACTCGGTACACTATGCTCGAGAAAACTTGCTGCGCTCTGGCTTTGGCAGCCAAACGTCTTCGCCAGTACATGATTTGTCACACTACTTAGTTAATCTCCGAAATGGATCCGATCAAGTACGTCTTTGAAAAACCTGCTCTCACGGGAAGGATTGCCCGTTGGCAGATGTTGTTATCAGAATACAACATCGAGTATCATGCTCACAAAGCCGTCAAAGGAAGTATTTTAGTCGATCATTTGGCTCATCAACCGATTGACGATCAGGAATCAGTCGGATTTGACTTCCCAGACAAAGATGTCATGTACTTGAAAATGAAAGATTGTGATGAACCACTACCCAGTGAAGGGCCAGAACCAGGTTCCCAATGGGGACTAATTTTTGACGGAGCCGTCAACACTTACGGAAATGGAATTGGGGCAATCATTGTAACACCTCAGGGTACCCATATTCCTTTCACTTCCAGACTAACATTCAAATGCACAAACAACAAGGCCGAATACAAAGCTTGTATCATGGGTCTCGAAGAAGCAATTGACTTAAGGATAAAGAACTTGGATGTGTATGGAGACTCAGCCCTGGTTATCAACCAGATCAAAGGAGAGTGGAATACATACCAATCAAGATTGATTCCTTACAAAGATTACGCGAGAAGGTTGTTATCATTCTTCAACAGAATCGAGTTTCACCACATCCCAAGAAAATCACATGGCTGATGCACTAGCCACTCTTTCTTCCATGATTAGTGTAGGTCAATGGAACGACGCACCTAAGATTGACATAATGCGCCTTGAAAAGCCCGCGTATATCTTCACAATTGAAGTAGTCATAGACGATAGACCATGGTATCATGATATCAAGTGCTTCCTTCAAAGACAAGAGTACCCACCTGGGGCATTGAGAAAAGATAGGAAGACTCTCAGAAGACCGGCTGGCAACTTCTTCCTGAATTGTGATACACTCTACAAAAGAAACTTTGACATGGTTTTGCTCAGATGCGTAGACAGACAAAAAGCAAACATGCTGATGAAAGAAATTCACGAAGAATCCTTTGGTACTCATGCCAATGGACACACAATGGCGAGAAAAATTCTGAGAGCAGGATATTATTGGCTGACGATGGAATCCGATTGCTACAAGTACATGAGGAGGTGTCACAAGTGTTAGATATACACAAACAAAATCCATGTACCGCCAACGCATCTCAAAGTTCTTTCTTCTCCATGGCCTTTTTCTATATGGGGAATTGACATGGTTGGCATGATTGAACCCAAAGCTTCAAACGGACATCGGTTCATCCTGGTAGCCATTGACTACTTCACCAAATTGGTCGACGCAGTGTCATACACCAATGTAACCCGACAAGTGGTGGTCCAATTTATCAAGAACCATCTCATCTGCCATTATGGTGTTCCAAGCCAGATTATTACGAATAATGGATCCAACTTGAACAACAAGATGATGAAAGAGTTGTGTGCTGAGTTCAAGATCGAACACCATAACTCATCTCCCTACCGGCCTAAGATGAATGGAGCGGTAGAAGCGGCTAACAAGAATATCAAGAAGATCATTCAGAAGATGGTTGTAACCTACAAAGATTGGCACGAGATGCTGCCATTTGCTCTTCACGGTTATCGCACATCCGCCCGAACTTCCATAGGGGCAACCCCTTTCTCTCTAGTATATGGCATGGAAGCAGTGCTCCCCATAGAAGTAGAGATCCTATCAATCTGGGTATTGATGGAAGTTAAGCTAACAGAAGTTGAATGGCGTCAAAGCCGACACGATGAATTGAACCTAATCGAAGAAAAGAGAATGACAGCTTTATGCCACAGTCAGTTGTATCAGCAAAGAATGAAGAGAGCGTTCGACAAAAAGGTCCGACCCCGCGTCTTCAGAAAAGGAGACCTCGTGCTCAAGAAGATACAATCATTTCTCACTGATTCCAAAGGAAAATGGACTCCGAATTATGACGGCCCCTATGTGGTCAAGAAAGCCTTCTTAGGCGGTGCCTTGAGACTCACGACCAAGGATGGAGAGGAGTTTACCCACCCCATGAATGTTGATGTAGTCAAGAAATACTTCACCTAAATAAATAAAAACGTCTCGGTGGATTGAAAACCCAAAAGGGCGGTCCAGGAAAAAATTAGTGACATAAGAAAAAATCATCCCGATGGATTGAAAAGCTGAAAAGGTAATCCAGGCAAAAGTTAGGGATTCATGGCAAGTAACTACGTCTGAAAAGGTTAAATCCCCAGCGGTAACACCATCCGTCGAAAGACTTCAGTCAAGGTCATCTTCAACAGAAGCTCAGAATGTCCAAAATTCAAAGTTGGTAGAAGGATAGCGGTCGTTATGTTTCAATGTAGCCCTTTTTCGTTAAATTACCATTTTCTAAACTTTGTAATGCTCTATGGGATCGCGCGCTTGGCTGATTACCATTCTATCAATAAAATTTGAGCCTCAGTGCTGTTGTTTGCAATTCTCATTTATTTTTGCTTTACAGAATGACATTTTTAACATGATCAACGATTCTTGAAACAAAACAAAAATGAATTTACTTGTCAAATTTTCTTCTGCTTTTAAAATAAAGATGGAAATTCCTTTTGACTTTGAACATAAAAAAGAACATCGATGGCTTCTCCGGAAGTGATTAAACCTTAAAATGCAGAATCAAAATACTCCTTTTAAACCAGTACACCTGAATGAAGGATCAATTGTTTCAGATGTAATATCCCGTCTGACATCTCCGGCAGAGTTCTTACCTCTGAAGACCAATTGCTGGTTTTATCCCCTCACAGGGTCTACCTCTCTTAAGCAAGACAAGATTGCTATCTTGAACCAATGGTACGTCTCGTCTCCCGCAGTGGCCGAGTATTCAGTCGTGTTCGTGCACTAGTCTGTATGTCGCGTCTGTTTTGTCAGCATAAACATACATACATCATGCATAATTGATTCATATACATATTCACATTGCATTACTCTCGCTTTGGTCATACTCATCCCCAAGTGATAAACGTCCTCTCGCCAACAAAGTTGTCAGTTTTCCTTTCCACGTCAGATAGGACAAAATCCCGGTTTAAGTTCTTTCCTCATCAGGAAATGTATCGTCTAAACAATCTCTCCCTAGTTTATTTCTGGATTGGAGACTGTCCTCGACCACTTTGATAACTTAAACCTCTGAAAGGCAAGAAGACATTCGACAGACACCTTTGAAACATCACTCTTCACCATTGAAGATGATATTTTCGCTTTCTCGGATTAAGGAAAATCCCCAGAGAAAGCCTCTTAACCGAAGACTCTCGGCAATACATCGGTTTTTCTCCCAAGAAATTCGATGTTATTGAAGTCATCAGCACCTCAAAATTGGATCACATCACATGGCGTTTCTCCGAAAAGATCTCGAAAAAAAGTATGATGTAATATCCCCAAGTAAAAAGTAGTCTCTCAAGAGACTCGTTTTCCCCAGTAGAGTCAACAAATGACATCTCCCACAGAGAAGTTTGCACACCTCTACAGCTCAGACGAATGGGTGTCCCCAGCAAGTCTGACCTCAAACTTTTTCCATCAAACAACGCCTCCCTAGTGAAAACTCGGCGAGAAGTTTGATGAAGACCGCTACAAGCGTTCCTTGTCGAGGAAGGAACTCGACAAGAAGAAACTGACCCCAGTTCCGTGGCTGAAGACTAGAATTGAGTGGAAGTTTATTTCAGAAACTGAGACCAGTTCCGTGGCTGAAGACCAGGATCGAGGGGAAGTTTATTTCAGAAACTGAGACCAGTTCCGTGGTTGAAAACCAGGATTGAGGGGAAGTTTATTTCAGAAACTGAGACCAGTTCCGTGGCTGAAGACCAGGATCGAGGGGAAGTTTATTTCAGAAACTGAGACCAGTTCCGTGGCTGAAGACCAGGATCGAGGGGAAGTTTATTTCAGAAACTGAGACCAGTTCCGTGGCTGAAGACCAGAATCGAGGGAAAGTTTTACCCTTCTCTAAGTAACATTGCTTAGCAAAAGAAGATGGACAAGTAAACAACTTCCATTCATAACCACAGTCAAAATTTCGGGTATTCCTATATTTAATCCTCTTGCACCCTGAATGTCCAAATATCTTCGCCATTCACATCTTTAGGTCCAAGAAGATTAAATAAGGGCATCTGTCATACCCCAAATTTTGACCACAATATTTCGCATCATTGTGCAAATCATTACCACAGTATGAATGTGCCATCATACCTCATCAATCTCCTCAAGGATTATTGAGCATTCACTACAATCAAGAATTGGGGTTTCGAGCCCTCTCAGAACATTTAGACAAAAGATCAATCAAGAAATGACATGATCTTCAACTTTTATAACCTCTCAAACATCCATGAAGGATCAAGAGGTCTCTCATATCAAGAATCAAGCACAAGGTTGCTACATTCCAAGTGGATTGAGATTCGAAACACCCAGTGTCATCAAATTAGGGTTTTGGCCGGCTGAGACCTCTAGAGTGAAATTTTCATGGGGGAATGAGCCAAGGCTTCAAAATGTGACTCAATGTGCTCAAAATAACCCTAGGAGTCCATTTGCAAAGTTAACTTACCCTCAGAGAATGCATTCCTCAAAAATCGGGAATTAGGGTTTTTCCGCACCGAACCGCTCCGGAGCCAAAAGTCACAACATGACTTTTTAGGTAAAAATGATCCTTATGACTCATATTCTCATAAAATATGATTTATAATGTCATTTGAACAAGAATTGATCAAGAAATCATGATAACTTGTAAAAGGGGCAATCTTGAAAAATTGAAAAATTTTCTAAGTTACTAAATTTGGATGGTTTTGGTACCAACTTCCAAGGACCATAACTTTTGATCCAAGCAGCCATTTTGAGTGATCCAAAGCCTGATTTGTAGGTCTTCCTACATTATACAAAAACTTCAACTACATAAAACTATAATTCTTCATGGATTTTTGGTTGTGGATGGATCAAAGTGGGGAAAAATCAAAGATTTAACACTTAGTAAAAAACTGTCTAAGTTTTCAGCCTTGAACATCAATGTTCATGAGGATTTTTCAATTGGATTCAAATAGTTTCAAGATAAACTATGATCACACATGGATTGTACCATATGAGGGCTTTCTAAAAAGTACATGAGTCTTCCATAACTCAATTTAAGCAAGGAGATATAATCATCCCAAAATGACACTTTCAAACTATCTTGTACAAGGCAGTTTTGTGCTTTTTTGCTCGAGCTGGCCAAATTGTGCAAACTTAAGCCTTGTCACACTTCTGAAAATATATAAGAATCTCATCCAAGCAAGTATCTCTAATCCACAAGCCTCACAAGTCCAAGAGCTATCATTTAGGCATGTGGAAATTCAAGATTCTTATTCAAAATTTTCAAAGTTGTCAAGAAGCGTTGAATGAATGTATAGAGGTGGCATGCATCAAGACAATGTTATCCAAGATGAGTCAAGCCTTATCTCTGAACCAAAGACTCATAGCCTGTTCCCTAACCTCAAGTCAATGGCTAGAGGAGACTTGAGATTCCATTTGATCACCATTGGCCAAGGGACTGTCCAAGCCTCCATTCACTATTGATGCCAAAACAAACTTGTTGCGCTATAAATAGACATCAATTGTGATCAGTTTGAGTACACCAAAGCCTCATAACACTGGCCTTACTCAAAATCTCTCTCTTACACCAAAAATGCCTTCATTTCCATGTCACTATCGAATTTTTCATTAGAGAGTAATTCCATCACAACCAATTGTTCTAACACATCCCATACATCATATATGAGCTGATGAAACACTCCTCACACTTCTAAAACATCAGGATCACCATCTCCATTTCTCACTTGGTTCAACTGCAGTCAGAATTGAGCCAGCATATCCAAAGAGTTTCAAAACATTCTAAAGGTTGCAACATAATCCTTGAGGCCTAAGGAAGCTATCCAGATCATTGTTTCACTTCTGTAACACCTCTACAATAGAATTCGATTCCTTCTTGCCGAGGTAAGCCTTGAACTTTCAAACTCCATACTACATGCATCATAATGTTGTTTCAAGTCACCAACATGTTTCTGGATGTTTATAGATCATTAACCCTCAAACAATTGTTATTTATCTTATGTGTATAGGATTTCATATAGTTTTTGCATTGTTTAGGGTTTATCTGATCATCACGTAATAACTTCCCATATACTTAAAATAAATGAAATTAAATGCCTCCATCGCGTTCCTTGTTTAAAAACGAGTGATTTTCATGTTTACATCATCCCATTTCATTACGTATTGAGTGAGATAACATGGATTTTGCAAATCCGGCTAGAGGTTGAAGATGAAGTTCTTCGCGCGAAAATTTGAATTTACCATGCATTTGTCATATATTATGTGTTGGTTGTGTTTCAATATCACCAGCACACACTGGCTCAGTTGGCAAGAGCGTGTTTTGCTTGTGTGAGGGTGAGAGTTCGTGGGGTCAATCCCCACCCATGACAAATTTTTATCACTTGTCCAATTTCACTTCTTTTTTTTCATATTATTTTCTTAAAGGATTTCAAAAATTAATTTCTCTCTCATTTTTTTTTATCATTTTTGATTGATTTTTTTTTTTAAAAGTCACAAAAATGTTAAAGTATTTTATTCCACAAAAAAATCAAAAAGATATTATTTATTTAACATATTTTGAATTTTTGAAAAGAATTCCTTTTTAATTGTTTTTAAACATTTTTAAATAAATTCTTTTTCTTGATTTGTCAAATTCAAATGATTTTCAAATCATTCTATGGATAAAACATGATTTTTTCAAACACTTATCAAAGATCACAACTTATTTTTCACACATGTTTGGTAATTTTGATCATTTTAAATGATTTTTATTCAAATAAAAATGTATTTTTCAATCAAATTAGGGTTTTGATTATTTTCACCCTCACAAACATTTTTCAAAACACTTTGGGCCTCTAATAGTGTGTACGACCCAACCCCCTTTGTACATAGACTTTTTAGGCCTCAGTCATTGTATAAGTCCCTATGCAATTTTCAAAACGACGGTACGGTCACAGTCTTTCATCTGTGCCTCTCCTTGAGCTATAAGTCTCATCTCTTGTATAAAAATAAACTTTGGGCCTCTAATAGAGTGTAAGACCTGTCCCTTGTCACACACAAACTTTTTTGGGCCTCAGTCATTGTATAAGTCCCGATACGTTTTAAAAAATCTCGGCACGATCGCCGTTTTCAAACAACTTCCATCTGGGCCTCCCATGTGTTGTAAGTCCCATTTTTCTTCTTTTTCAAATACTTTTGGGCCTTTTAGTAGAGTGTAAGTCCCATCCCTTTGTAAATAAAACAATTTGGGCCTCAGTCATTGTATAAGTCCCTCTGTGATTTTCAAAACTACGACGCAATCGTCGCATTTTCAAAAAAGTTCATCTGGGCCTCTCCTTGAGTATAAGCCCCAAAATTCCTTTTAAAACTACTTTCTGTTGGATTTAGATTCAAATTCAAAGTTATATCAAAACTTTCTTCAATTTCTTGAATAACTAACTATACAGCTGTAGTTTCTATGCTTGGGCTTGCTCAACTGTAAGTTCCAATATCCTTCTCAATATATGCTTGTTTATATATTTCATCTGTATATACTTGTATATATTTGCTTAGAGTTTTCCCCGGCAGTTAGGTCTAGGTCTAGATCAAACCAATGGTTACTCTTTTAGCACAGTCAAAAACTAGTTCCCCATAGGAAATTCCAGATACAGTCTTGCTTCCTCTTGGGCTTATACAATATGGAACAGAGAAAGGAATTATTCCCGGTGAAACTTTTCTCAAGACTGTCACAACTTAGAAATATTTGTATAATAAATTCATTTCCCCCAGAGAGTATTAATTCCCGGTGAAACCTCTCTTGAATTTCTTCAAATCCTAGAACTGTTCAGTAAAGAAAGGATTATTCCCGGTGAAACCTTTCTTGAACTTTTCTTGTGTTTGGACCCACAGGCTTCCTAAAAGCATCCCCAGCCTCCTCTTGGGCTTTGTACAAGGACCCTCAGGCTTCTTAGAAGTTCTCAGCCTCCTATTGGGCTTAGTACAAGGACCCGAAGACCTCTTACAAGTATAGGATATAACCTAGTCATCTTTTGCTAGTTCAATCCTCCAGAGAGTCAGAATTTCAAAACATCATACTAGTTTAGGGTTGATTCTCATCCCTTAAGACCTCAGCCTCCTCTTGGGCATCATACAAAGATCAATCTCTAACTAAGAGTTAACCTCTTCATACCAGTAGACTTGGAAAGTCTCATCTCCTCTTGGATCTCAAAGGAACCCTCAAATTTCCTAAAGGAAAAGGAGAAACCCTGATCACTTCACCCATCTCCAGCAGAGTTAAAACCTCCATAGGTTTTCAAACTTAATCTTTGAACTCTCATTCTAAATTTCCCATCTAGGGTCAAATTACCACCAATAAACCCTCAGAAAAATTAGAACCTCAAGGCATCTGATGTTTCAACTCTTTTTCACTCCTGAGTAAGAGTTGATTCCCTAACTTGGACCTATCTCTGGATCTCAACAATCCTCAGCAGAAGTTAGCCTCCTCTTAGGCTTCATATAAGAACTCCCCACCAGCCTCCTCTTAGGATTTGTATAATGATTTTCCCTCAGCAGCTTTTAGCCTCAATCTTGGGCTTTGTACAAGACAGATAAAATATTTTCCAGCTGAGTCAATAACTTTTAGCCTCAATCTTAGGCTTTGTACAAGACAGATAAAGACCTCTCCCCAGTGGAGTCAATTTTCTTAGCCTCAATCTTGGGCATTGTACAACACAGACAAAACTTTCCCCGGAAAAGTTAATTCTTTTCAGCCTCAATCTTGGGCTTTGTACAAGACAGAAATAAAACTCCCTAAACAAAGTCAAACTTTTAGCTTCAACCTTGGGCTTCGATCAAGGCACACAAAAAACTAACTTCCCCTCAGAGGAAATCAAGATTTCTCTGTAGGAAGACATTTCTCTGTACATCACACGTCAAAACAGACAATCAAACAAACCCTAATTCCAGATAATTGTTGTAAGTGGCACACTTGTTGATTCAAAAATCTAAGCTGTAGTCTCTCTTTTATCCTGGTATACTTCATCTTTCATCTAATTGCTGTAAGTGGCAAGCCTCTGGATTATTTACATTCAAGCCAATGTCCCTCTCTTAGCATGGAAGACTCCTAAGGAAAAATGGCATTGCTCTACATTGAGTTAAAGTTTCTTCCTTCAAGACATCGCCCTTATAAAGGAAATTATGGCATTACTGGATTCTCATATCCCAGTTAAAGTAATTTTCCTTTGTAACCAATTACCCAACATCTGTGATGAATAGGTGAGATATCTCCCTTTAGAGATGACAAATTCTCTCTCTCAGTCAAACCTTTAGGTTCAATCTTGGGCTTTAAACAAGACACAAATACTCAGTTAGCTTCAATCTTAGGCTTTAAACAAGACACCAAACATCTTTTTCCTCCCATAGAATAGGAGGAACTACGATTGCTCTGATTTCCCTATTATCTTTGCGAGAATACGTAGGCATAAGATTACGAAATCTTAGCGAGCACACAAATAAAAAACCTTAGGTCCAATACCTTACCAAAAACACAAAAAAACCTGAAAACAACAAAAATACTCTCTCAACACTCCCAAAGGAGAAACTTTCGCAACCTATAACAGATAAACACCAATAAGTAGATAATAGAGAAACATGCTAAAGAATCTATGTATAACCTGACCCTGGACCCCCCAATCTCTTAGCATTTGTTAAAGAAAACATTTGCGTGCAAGGTTAGTTTTAGATATCTTCCCTTTCCTTTCCAGCTTCATAGGATAAATAAGAAATCAGAAAGTAGCTTCCAATTCTAACCATTACGGTAAGGTGGTCGCATCACCGACAAAAATCGCACACTACACTAAGCCCCTTAACATTGCTTCACTCTCTAGCAGTTCCACCAAAATATCTCAGATCATCCTGCTCAGGACTTTCTTATTGATGGTCCTGAGCACGTTGAATCTGAACAACCTACTAAAAACAATGATCAAATTCATGTCCCACCTCAAACCCACCAAGAACCTGATCAACACAAATCTCCATCAACTCATGCATTAGGGAATGACACCACAAATGAATTTATTCCTGAAAACCAGAAAATCTCATCTCAACATATAACCAATCATCAACCATTACCCAATCATGTATTTTCTTGGTTAGAAGTGTTCAAGACTGGACTGTTTGATGAGGCAAAAGTGCTTGTGGATGAAGGATTTTCTTCCACTAACTCTACAACTTACAATGGAAAATGGGAAAGATTCAGAAGAACTGTCAATCTGATCATTGAAGAACTAAGAGATTTCTCTACTACAGAAGTTGATGTGTCTAGTCAAAAGCAACTACAGAGTCTTGAAGCTTAAGTAATTGCAATTGCTGAACGACAAAAGGATATGAGAAATCAGATGACTAGCAATCAACTCTCAATGGATGCTAAATTCAAATCTGTGGTTGAGAAGCAAGAAGAATTTGGTTCTGACCTGAAGGCAATCATGAAATTATTGAAGAAACCTTAGGCCTAGGATTTAGAACTTGCTTATATGTTTTCCATGTTTGTTGATTAAACCTTGTTGTTTGGATTGTTTCTGTTTTTAAATTTTACTGCTTATCTTGTTATAATTATGAATTTCTATGTTTGTGCACTTATGAATATTCTATATCTTCAAATTAATATATGTTAGTTATGTTTATTTAATATCTCTGAAAGTACTATGAGATTTGCTCTTGCTGGAGAAATTAAGTTTTGAACCAATTAAAGGGAAAAAAATCATTAAATAGATTACATTTGTAGATACTTGACAGTACAATATACTTGTCTATTTCTAGCCTTTTTATTGCTTCAGTCATCTCTCTCTGTATTGCTTAAATATTCTCTCCAGCATTGATCTGCTTCCTCATATTCAGGTGAAGAATCTTCAAAAGCATTCATGTGCTCTTTTGATTCTGAAATTTGATCTCTGTAGGTAGCCAATTTGGTTTTAATACACTTATCTTCCTTCAGTTTCTGACTTTCCTTTGCTGCATCTGCAAGATGCTGTGCAGAATGTTCCCTTGTGGTCAAACTTCTATCTTTTGTTGTTTCAACCTTCTTCAGCAAATTATTTTCTCCTGCATAACCATGCTGCTCATTTTTGAGAGGCATGTAGCTATGAGTTTTTCTCTTCACAGTTAACTCTTGCTTGAAGTATTTCTGATGAACTAGATGAACACTTAAGATCTCAAAAAATTGATCTACTTTTATAGTGTTTTAAGTAGTTAGTCAAGTACCTTCCTGTACCAATTATCTTTGACCCTCTTGGAAAACTCTTCTGACTGCTATAAGCCCTATAAAGTACCTTTGACCATCTAGAGAGCTCTGACTGCATTTCGTAGTACTTTACCCTTTTTGATGTGACAAAAAGGGGAGAAATATTGAAGTATTTAAAATGCTTTTGTCCATTTTAATTTTGATTTTTTTGCCTGGGAAAATAATTTTAACTCTTCTTATACATTGATCTAAAGGGGAGTTTACAAATTTCCTCTTTTCTGGTAGTGTTAAGAAAGTTAAAATTACAGTTTTCTTGAAAAATGGAACTTAGGATAAGTTCTCAGAACTTAACCTTGGACTGCTAGACTCAGGGGGAGCTTACAAACCTCGTACCCTACTGTTGTTAAGAAAACTAAAAACATTTTAGAATTTCTTAGAAACAGAACTCAGGAGGAGCTTTCACACCTCTTGCTCTGATGGTATCTAAGAAAATTTAAAATAGCCCAAACATTATTCTTTAAATACTCTTGTTTGTTATCATCAAAAAGGGGGAGATTGTTAGGACAAGATTTGCTATTGATATTTTCCACTTAGGTTTTGATGATAACAACAGTATTGAAAGAACAATGGTTTTATTTAATGTGTGTTCTTGTATGCAAGTCATAATGATTAAAGAAACTTACTCAGGATCTGTTGAGGAGGAACGACTTGCCAAACTATATTCTAGAATGGATTCTGATGCTGATTATCTCAGCATCTGAAGAAGCACGTCATTAGTTCTACTCTCAGAATTGAAAATAGCTTTTGATAAAGTGTTCAAAATTTGTGACAAAACTCATGATTATCCGTACTAAAGAAAGAGTACCACTATGTCCAATCAGTTCTGCAACTAAAGTCTATAATCACAAGGCTCAAGAAGTGTTGACATACTTTATGGATAACCTTTCTCAACGGCTCTACAAGTACAGAACTCTTCTGAAAACTCAATGGTTAATTAAGTTAAATAATAGATCAAGAACGTGAGTGTATATTTTCCTAAACGTCTCTTGTACTTCAAAAGAGATCAAAGTACTTCCTAATCGTTTATCTTCTCAATGGCTATTTCCCATAAATATGCTATTTAAGGAGTTTGAAGTTATACTTAAAATGTTAAACAAGAAACAAGAAGTTACTTGAAGGCAAAAATTGAAGAAATGACAAGATCAGCAGTGAACAACACTATTGTATATGCAAAACCATATGGTATTGTTGTAAACTATAATAAGGCTTAAGGTTTCCTAAATACCGAATATCTTGGAAACCTTCAAGTGCTTAAGATCTTTGTTAGGGTTATTACCCTGTGTTTCTGATTCAGAATCTGATACACTTTGTTCTCCCTTCTTTTGAACATGTTGTTCAAAGGTGAAGTCTTAGATAGAAGGTCTGAGCAAAGAAGTCTTAGATATGTGATCTAAGCAAAGGTGAAGTCTTAGATAAGAGGTTTGAGCAAAGAAGTCTTAGACATGTGCTCTAAGCAAAGACGAAGTCTCAGACAGGAGGTCTGAGCAAAAAAGACTTAGATATGTGCTCTAAGCAAAGGCGAAGTCTTAGACAAGAGGTCTGAGCAAAGAAGTCTTAGACATGTGCTCAAAGCAAAGGCGAATTCTTAGACAGTAGGTCTGAGCAAAGAAGTCTTAGACATGTGTTCTAAGCAAAGGCAAAGTTTCAGACAGAAGGTTTGAGCAAAGAAGTCTTAGACATGTGCTCTAAGCAAAAATGAAGTCTTAGACAGGAAGTATGAGCAAAGAATTCTTAGACATATGCTCTAACCAAGGTAAAGTCTTAGACATGTGCTCTAAGCATTGGCAGAAGTCTTAGACATGTGCTCTAAGCAGAAAGAAAGTCTTAGACACGTGCTATATGTAACACCCTTCTAAACCCCGCTGAATAAATATAAATACCAGAGTAAATTATCATGCATCTCACGAAAGAGTGTCACATATATTTTCAAAACATCACAGTCATGCTCAAATAACACTTAAAATAAATTCATGTTTTTCATATACTTTCACGTTAGCATGTAGTAGCGGATTTACTTCAACCATAATAGACATAATGAAAGTCTCATGCTCATATTATTCATAATCATCACTTAGGCATAAAGGCCAATATTCTGCATAATTCAAATAAAAATAGCAAAATAAAGTAGAGTACATAAAGTAACTCTCGAGTCATGAATCGGAACGTTCCCCAGTGTTACATAATCAGAGCACGACTCGACCCAAAATAAATAAGGACACTAAAGCAAGCTACTCCAACGGCTACCTCGCTAGTAGCAACTCTAATCTTCAGTACCTGAGCGATGTCGTACAAAACATCATTCCAACAGAAGGGTGAGAATTCGCATAATTATTGAAATCATAAGATAATATATAATTTAAGACATACAAGCATAACCATAATTATTCTCACACTTCAAAAGTTTCATCAACATAGTATCACTCAAGTAACCATACCATTCACAAGTGCATACTCACAATTCCACAATTTCATCAATTCAACAATTCACATAATACACTTAATCTCATATTGCAACCATATACACAACGTGACTCGATGCAAGACTCAAATGCAACTCATGCATGTGGTACTAATCACTTGTTATTATTTTTCGGTTTTTACATTAAATCGGGTCCGTTCCCTAGACCAATAACACACAAAAGCCTATTCCCTAAGCTTTCAAATCCCGCTCTAGGTTTGGGACAAGTCACTAACTCCCACGGAACTAACAAGCATTGCCTCTTGACACAAATGATGCGTGTGCAAATTCAACAATCATATGCAATTAAGACCATTCTCTAATCTTAATATTCATGCATATCTTGAATAATTCATCACACTTGAATTACCACACATTTGCACATACACAAGCATCAACACAATTCAACTTCAATTCACAAAAAAACACATATCACCAATTAAATATAAAATAATTAATCATCATCAATAGTTAAAAATTTAATATTCAATAAATAATCAATATTTTAATAAATAATCAATATTTATAAATAACCAATTTTTTTAATTAAATAATCAATATTTAATAAATAATCAATAATTACTTAATATTCACTAAATATTCAGCATTTAATATAGATATTCAATATTAAATATAGTTTTATTTATTTAAAAAAAATTCTATAATTAATATAGTTCCTAAAATTTAATATATAGTTGCTATAGTATACTATGTTTCTTGTTTCATCTACAGTCTAAATAAAAGAAAATCACATGTTTCACTCCCTAATATTTATTCTCACAATTTTTCCTAATATTTTTTCCTTGTTACATTCATAAGAGTGGCATTACAGTGGCATCATGCAATGAATTAAAGTGCCCTATTTCATTACTACTACTGCTTTTTCCTATACGCTACAGAAACCAGATGGGAGAAAGGGTACATTTTTAAATTATTCAAATCATGTATGGTTGCTTATCCGAATTTTAGTCAACAGTGGCATGTATTGCTTAGACAATTAGTTGATATAAGATAGTAGTGTTCTACTTAATATTAATATGATTAATTGAAGATGTCCCATTCATTTTTCTATAAATGCGCTACAATAAGGCATGACATATATCCCTTTCATTGCCAATAGCCTACATCACTACAGTTATAAAGTGGAAAGGATCATGTGAATTAAAAAAAATACTTTTCATTCTCCAAGTATATACATATATAAGTGTTACTTATTTAAAATGATTATTGCCTATGGTTACACTTAATGCACTGAAATCGATATGAGGGTACCAATTGGTCCCCAAATTTATGTCCCTTTTAAAACAATAATGCAGTCAATTTTTGAAAAGAATGTTACACCATTAATCAAGGTAGTACAAATGAACTTAAGTAGAAGATGAGATTTATTTAACTACAAGGTAAAATGGCGTTGGAGATAATAATCACTACACTGTGGTCTGTGGATAATCAATACACATAGGTAGTTCAACTCTAAAATTGTTTTTGTTATGGGCATGCCGTCCATTAAAATGAATTATAGATCAAATAATTTATATATGAATACATATGTCAAAGTGAGATGCACCATCAATATATAAAATACAAATTATGTTAGGATTAATTCAATAATAATTAATTATATAAGGGGTAGTCTATAGATGATGTCGCTACAGTATTGTGAATAAAGGTGTCACGATCCCATTTCCATACCAATAAGCATAGCGCTACAGTTAAGGGAAAAAAAACCACTTCATTTATTCTATAGCTACAGCAACTTGGAGAAAATAATATTACATTGCCTTATTTCTAGTCTCTACACTACAAGAACTAATTTTCTTTAAAGCCTATATTTATTTCCTATGGTTTTGTTTAAGCGATGCAGTACTCACATTCCAATTTACTCATTACCTACCACTTCCATGCGCTACAGTTTCAGGCCTAGTTGAAGAGAAATTATTATATTACTTCAATTACTTTACTATAAATACTAATGGGTCTCTATAGTATACCAACATATCAATTCTAAACACAATTAATTTAACATAACTCAAAGATTATCACTAAATCTTAACAGTTTCACCTTCATGGAAAATTTTGAGGTTTTATCCTAAACATGTTTCTATCCATTCTATACTATCATACAATCCAATAAATGTGTAAAACTCACCCTTACCTTGATTTTCTTGAATTTTTTGAGTTCCTCTTCTCTTCCCCTCTTCTTCTTCTCTCCTCTATTCTTGCCTCCTTTCCAACTTTCTATCTTTCTATTCTCTTTCTCCTTCCTTTTTATTAAACCCTAACAATTAAATATTTCTATCGGGCTTTACTCAACCCACTCTCACTTTCTATTCACACACCTATAATTAGGCCCAACTAATTAATCTAGAAATTCTATATTATTTTACAAAATAGAATAAATCAAATAAATTAAATAATCAAATTAAATGAATTATCTCAAATAAGTCCAATAAATCAATTAATCCAAATAACTCAAATAAATCAATTATTTTATATAAATCAAATAAATCAATTAATTCATATAAATCAAATAATTCATATAAATTCAATAAATCAAATAATTCAAATAATTCATTTAATTCAAATAAATCACATAATTCAATTAAATCAATTAGGCATCAAAATTACACGATTAACTAATTAATATAATAAATAAATAATTACTAAATTGGGGTGTTACGTTCTAAGCAAAAGAAGTCTCAAACAGGATCTGATTGAGCAGGTGAAGTCTTAGATATAAGCTCTAAGCAAGAGAAAGTATTAATTAGAAACTGATCAAGCAAGATAAAGTTTTAGACATGTGCTCTAAGCAAGATCGTCCTAATTAGGATCTAATTAAACAGCAGAGGTTCAGACTGAAGGTCTGTGTTGTGAAAGTCTTATGTTTAAATACATAAGCAAGTGTACTCAAACATTGTTTATAGTGAAAAATTTCTTGCAAAAAAAGGGGACTGGAGTACTATCAGTTGGGAGAGGAACCAATATAAATCTGTTGTGTTATATGTTGTTTACTTTGCGTCTGGCTTCAGTTCCGTTGCATCTTTAATGTGATTCTGAATAACCATACATAATCAAATCTATCTTCTAAAAGATAAAAGATTTGAATTCTTATAACACACAATTCAACCCCCATTCTTGTGTGTTTTCTAACCTTCAAGACATGATAGGCTATGCAGATGATGCAAAGAAAGGTGAGATCTTAGGAATAAAAATTAGGGTATAACACCTAGGATTTACTCATTTATGTTTTGTTGCTTGTCAATTTAGTTTTGGTCTATTTTTTTGTAATTGAGTATCCAAACATAATTTTCCACTATGGGGTTAAGTTCTTAATTTGTTTTATGCATGCATAAATCAAATTGTTTAATTAAAGTCTTAGCAATATGCTTCTAGTCAAATAAATGAAGGTTTGAATCAAGAAGCATATTTGAGAATTATTTAAGTCATTCCTAGTTCCAATTCAAAATAACACTTCATTTTGATGAAAAATATAAAACATTGAAGTGTGATTTGAATGACATGATCTCATGATTCGAATCAAATTGTGTCGAAAAATCAGGATTTTCCTTTTGTGAGTCTTATTCGAATAAAAACTACCTGACTCAAATCAATAACATTCCTGGAAAATAGGATTTCTTTTCTCTGTAAGTTTGATTCGAATCACAGCAATCCATGACTCGAATCAGAGAGGTTTAATTTGAATAAAATTCATATAGGAAATTTTGGATTTTTGTTATATGATCCTGATTTGAATCACATATTTGGTTGACTCGAATCTCATTATTCAAATCACAAAAAGGGTTTATTCAAATCATGTAAGCAAAATTTTTTGGTTCTTGGATCTCGATTCAAATCACACTATATTGACTCGACTCATACTTCTTGCTTGTGACTCAAATCAAATGACATTTTTCTCTCATTTTTGTGCTTGATCTCCAACACATATATAAATTATTTTACAAATCATTTTCACAATGTTCATAACATACATACCCACTCTATGATTTAGAACTCACAATACACATGTCTCTCAACTTCCAAAAAGGGTTTTGAATCTTGTTTTGAGTTTGCAACCTAAATATCTACATCTTCAATCTCTTATCATCCATTATTGTTTGGATCAATTTCTCATATTAGGGTTTGAGATATGTGAGGAGGGTCGTTTTGTGAATATTTCTTAAGGACTTCAGGGGTTTCCATCTGTGTGTGGTTGTGGTTGGGATCAACAAATCCAGCAAAAAAGAAGGAGGTTTTTCTCTCCAAGATTAATTTGGTAGAGTTATGTGGAAGCATACAGATGAAGTTGGAGTCTTTATCATTTTCACACGGTTTAAGGCTCAAGGAACTGGTAAGACTGAGTAAAGGTCGTTCCAGAACGGAAGCTTGGAGCAGCATTCTTAAAGCTGGAAGATTGAAGTCAAAGAGGATTCAGGTCGAAGATCTTCATTTTTAGTATTATTCAAATTGTGATTGTACGAAATGAATTTCTTTAAATTTGTAAAAATCATATTGGAAGAACACTAAACTTTCAATGGGAAACCATTGGAGAGTGTATTAGGCATAAGCGATGACGAATTGTTGAACCACTCTAAATCTGGAGTACTATCTTATTCTATCACTATCTCTCTCTTACAATTTTATTTAGGATTACATGTTACATTTAATATTTTCTTATAATTAAATGATATTAGGGTTTATCGTATTGATAACAATTTCGTAAATAAGTTTTAGATCTTGTTAGATTGAGACTTTAAAACATTCTTATTGTTGATTGACGCTGAAAACTGTAATGTTATATTTCTTCCTCCATTGAAAAGACTCATTTTACACATCTTGTGTAAATTGATTTTTATTCAATCGAGATACTGATTGAATTGGTATTTTTCATCTATCATCTATTTTATGTTTCTGATACAACTTTCAATATGTTTGATCCAAAATCATATACATTTTGAATGTAAAATTTCTGCTACGCAAAAACAATTTCCAAACTCTAATCTTTTAAGTAATTTTTTCTGAGAAGGTCTATTCACCCCCCCCCCCCCCCACTAATATAGATAACTCAAATCCATATTCTCCCCCAACAAGACCTTAATGGTATGTATGGATTGGTGGTATGGGATGGAATGGAATGGAATGGAGTGATAACTAATGTGATTCTATTGTTTGGATTTGTAAATAATGGAGTGAATGGAATGGAACATGATGGAATTCGTTCTATCTAATTCTCCATTTTTTGTTCCATCCAATTTGGGGTGTATGTGATGTGTAATACCCCAAAATTTGCTCTCCCTCTTTGTCATCATAGCATGGCATTATCATTTATCATATCATATCCACCTCATTAACATTACATTGCATTTAACATAGAAAAATGAAGCATGGCATCCTTCTTACCATCAGGGCATGTGATCAAGTGGAAGGTGGACAATCAAGGAATCATTCAAAGCACAAAAAGGTCAATCAAGTTGCCTCAAGGCAAGCCAAGAGTCTCTCATGTCTCATACCATCTCAATTGATCATCCACAATCTCAAGGAAGTGAGATCCAATGGGAGATTGAAGCAATACATACTTCAACATGCAAGAGGTTCAAAAACTGAAGGAAAACCCTCAAAAGAGATAGCTCATTGATCCAAAATCATCCTCAAATGGCATATCCCATCATCCTTTAAGAGGATACACAACATACTCTGAGGGATTTGAAATTGAAGACTGCACATTTTTCTCCTAGGAGATGGGTACCAAAATTAGGGTTTCCAATAAAATCAGGGAATCTCTGATTTTTTGGACCAAACTTGATGTCATGGTATTTCATATGTCCCTAAGTGTATGGATGTGGAAAATTGCTTCTCAATTGGTTTTGGAAGTGGTTCAATTGGAAGAAAGATAAAAAATCAGAGAATTTGGGGCCAAGTCAAATAATAAGGGGAAAAAGTCAACTCTTGACTTTTGAGCCCAAAATCATGAAATTCATGTTACATATGTCCAATGTACAAAATTTGGTCAAGAAACTCCAAAGGAATCATGAAAAAATCAAGAGGTGGAAAGTTGCCATTTTTGGATGAGGAAGGGTTACTAAAAATATCAAGTTTTGGCCATTTTGCATCAGAGTTTGAACCAAGGCCATTTAAAATTGAAGCACCAAATGAAAATTCCACTCGGCCACAACAAAATATCTTGTTTTAAGCTTCACATCCATATGTGGAACATCTCCATTGGATAAAAATTGAGTGAGATATGATTGATCAAAGTTTGAGCAAAGTAGGTCCAAAACTAGGTCATGACCAAGATTTTCAGGGCACGCGCGCAGTCATTTTCTCAAACACTTGGTGGGCCAAATGTATTGATCAATTACTCATGATTAGAGGCTTCAAATGGAAAATCTTTCGACATCAAAGTTGTTCCTCTATGTGAGATCTTCAAAGTTGGTGTTTATCAATTTTTCATCTGATCAAAGGTTAAGGAGTTATGATGGCTCAAAGAATGGTCATTGCAACTGAAATTTGACCAGGTCACAACCAGGTCATGCCACAAGTCTGCGCACCCATGTACCAGTTCTTGGCCCATCTGTTTATGGTCATTTTTAGACATGTTTGAGACCTCATTCCACTTCAATTTCCAAATCAATATTGAGCTCCAATGCATCCTCTTTCCAATGAACCCATAAACTCCCTAATGCAGCCATTGAGTAGAGAGAAAAACCTCCACAAACTACCCTATGTTGGCATGGATACATTGACAGCATGTTGCATGATTTTGGTTCAAACACACCACAAACACTTCCTCACTTCAGTTTCCTCTTTCAACCAAGCACAAGTCAATTACACCTTGCACACTTGCCTTGGCATACATGAGAATGGAAAGAAATAAACGTGCTAAGCAAGTTTCTTCTACCACAAGCCATGCCATTTCATTTCCCTCCTCACTTCCACCATAGCATGTCATGAGCCATCTTCACCATATCATCACACTCCCTAACTAACTTGACTCAGTTAGTTAGGGATGACTCAGTTAACCAACTTGACTCACCCTAACTCAACTCATTTAACCGTGGTTAGTTCACATTATAAATAAAAATCACTCTCTCAAATTTCATTCCTAACTTCATTTTCTCACATTCAACTCAGAAATTCTCTCGATTCTCTCTCAATTCCTCCACATTGCAACTGATTTTCAAACTCCATTTCATTCATCTTCCTCATCTTCATCTCAGAATCTCTCTGATTCTATCTCCATTTTCATCACATTGCAACTGTTTTGAAGCTTGGATATCAACTCTCCTCCACTGAAGCATCATTCATTCTCTGCATCTAAGCCTTTATTTGGCCAAAAGAAACTCAAAGAAGAAGCAACATCTCTGGTTTTTCTGAAGAACACATCAAGATCATAAATCTTCAGGTACGAATTTCTTCCCTTATAGACCTAATGTGAAGATGTTATCAGGTTCTTGATGCTTCATATAAGCTCAAGAACTTGTCTGGCTAGTTGATAGGCCTTTAGAGGCATAGTTGAAATGTTAGGGCAAATCTTCATATGCTCGATTCTCCCATTTCATGAACTTTTTGTATGTTTTGTCACTGGATTCATGCTCTACATTACTTCCTCTTCATTTTGGTATACTGTTTGTAAGATTCTGGGAAAGTTGAAGTTGCAGACAGTGGCGTGTGACCGGAGAAGGTGACCGGAGGTCCCTCTCCGGCCGGTGGTTTTTGGTTAGGGTTTTGTTTGCAGTTTAAATCATGGCCGTTGATGTGTTCTAATCGTGTGGTGAGGAGCGTGCCAACACATTAAAATGCACATGCACCTCACGTGCCTTATTTCTGAATTCAATTAATCAACGTGTGGTGCAGTGCATGGTAGTGTGAATGGGCATTCATGTGAGTGCATTGGATCCAAATACTTTGACTTGTTGGTTGACTTGACCTGATCCAATGGTGATCTTTTGTTTGACTCTTGTTGACAGAGTGTACATGTTAATTAGTGTGGATTGCGCAGACTTGGACCTAGACCAATTTGATATTCGCACCTCCCTTGTTTAAGGCCCAATGTAATTTGAACTGATTAATTACTAGGCATGCACCCCCTTCCCTCATTTCATTGCATTTTATTTTTCCATTTTTCTACACGTTTGCTTTTTAATTTTTAAAAATACTAAATAGCATCATGAAATTCCACAAAAATTCATGAGTATCATTAAAACATTTAGGAAATTTTCCATGATTTTATTTCTTGATTTTATAACCTTTTTACCCCTGCTCCATAATTTTCTTTGAATTTCTTTGGTGTGCATTCTTAATGTGGTACATGATCTTGTTTAATTTTGTTCTTGATCATTAAAAATTGTTTTGATGTTCTTCTTTTTGTATTGAGTCATTATCATCTTGAGGTATGTTAAGTGATTTTTATTTGATTTTTTAGGTCAGTTTATGGCATGTTTGGTGTTCATTTTTGTGCTACTTTGTATGATATGTCTACTTGACCTAAGTGCATTGTTTGACATCATTTTGCCTTGATTTCTTGTATGCTACTTTGGTACATGATTCACTTCTGACCTGTGTATCTTTAAACCATGCTTGCTTAATTTTCCTAAGGCCATTTGATTTTTGTTTGATGCATTTCATTTAAAGCATTATAACATGTCACATCATTGTAATCTTTTGTGCATGTTTACATGTGTTCTTTTGTACATACTTACATGATCATTTGCATACTTGGTGAACCATTCATGTGACATAATAGGTCATTGATACATATTATAGGTCATCCTTGCATGTTGACTTTCATTTAAACCTTGTGCACCTTTAACATGTGGTGTTTGTACTTGTGTTTTCTTTTGAACTTCCATTTCAATTCTACTTCTTCTATCACTTCTTAAATGTCTTGATGTGCTTCATGAATACTTGTGAGAGGTTTGTGAATCATTTTTCATTTCATTTCAATTCTGATCCATGGATTACATGTTCCATTTATGCACATTTCTTCTTTTTCCCTTCATCTTTCATTCTCCCTTTTCTTATGGTGGCATGTTCTAATGCCATGGATGATGTTTGTTGCCTATCCACTTGGACTTGCATGATAATAACCATTTGTTTTCCATATGATGTACATTCTGGTTGTGGCTCTAGGATTTGATTTCTCATTTAACTCTTTTGAGTTTTATGATGCATTACATGTTCTTTTACTTCTTATACTTCTTATACATGTTTACTAACCATGTAGGGGCTTTGGTAAGTTTCAATTGAGTGTGGATAAGGAATCCACATTCAACTTCTATCCTTTCTCTTTTACAATTCCATTTTATGTTTTGTTAAGCACTTATGTGCTTTCTTTTAATAACTCATCACTTTCCCTTTGTGAATTACAATTCATCTTCTACTTTAGAAGTGAATTGTTTAATTCTTTCTTTCTTTAGACTTTAGGTTGAAACCTCACAAACCTTAGGATCACTCCCTTAACTAATCAATTAGGATTGAGTCTTAGTCCATATAGATTTTTACCTTTATCCTCTCTTGAGTCTCTCTTCTCATCTCAAAGAAAATTCAAAACATATAATAAAGGTAGGCACTTATTGCATTTAGGCCTTTCATATAAAGAAAAGATTATAAGGGGTCTTCTCTTGTAATCTTAGAATGTGTAGCATATAGCCCATCTTGGGTCAATGTGTTAAACATTTGATCTTGTATGAGGGACTTAAATGCAATACTTGTTGAAAGCATAAATAATAAAACACTTCTTCATTTCTTAATTAACAAAAACACTTAATAAACACAAGTATGCTAGTGTGTTTGAACCTTGACAATTGGAACTAAGGGTGGGGGTCTTCTTCACTCTTAGTGTGCTTTCTTACCCATTCCATCTTGGAATGTGAGAATGTACACATTCCAATGACTAAGATCCAGATACACTGTCATATGCAAACAAATCCAAAACACTTCCTTCTAAAAGACAAAAAACAAACAATAACGTCTTTCCTTCGGGAATTCTTTTCTCACCTCATTCACTCTTAGCGTACGAACGCGCTTCTACTCGTTCTCTTGCAAGATGGTAACGCACTCGGACCAGCGAGCCTGCAACACCTGAGCTAGAACGTAAGCCGGTCTCTAAAAAACACAATCCATCCCTAGTGAGGGGAACTACGTCGCTCTGATTCTCATGCTCCCGATGAGATACGTAGGCAGTGGGGTAGGGCCCATTCGAGCACTTCTTTTATTTTCCCTACATTTATTTCTCTTTCTCTTTCCATTCCTTTTCTAGTTCCTCTTCCAGTATTCTTTTCTATCACCCTTTGATAGAAACAAGCAAGCGTGGATCCCATCGGGTACGATGGACGCGAGGGGGTGCTAATACCTTCCTCTCGCGTAACTGACTCCCGAACCCAGTTCTTTTGGTCGTAAGACCATGCTCTATCCCTTCCTTCAGGTTTATGCGGTGTTTCCTTTCCCTCTCTTGGGATAAATACACATTGCTGGCGACTCTGTTCGGTGCCGCTTTCGCGTTTGTACTTGGATGAAAATCCCGGGAGCGACAGCTGGCGACTCTGCTGGGGACCGAACCCAGAATCTCTGGTTTCCTTAGCGAGTCAATCCTAGCGCTTGTCTGTTTTTCTTTCATTGGGTGTTTACTGTTGTGCTATATTTACTGTTTTATTGTATAGTTACTTACTGCTTTACTGTACATTGCTGTATTTATCGCATTTACTGCATTACATATCATTATTGTGCTGGACTGTGCTGTTATTTTTTGTTTGGCGGGCGGGGTGTTCTGAGAGATAAGCTCACTACACAGGCTTGAGTACACACATAGGAATTAGAGTGGATAGTCATGACGCTTGCGTGGTGGTGACCACGTATTGTTGTTCATGAGACCCACAACCAGACGAGGTTCTATCAGGAGCTTTCTGCTACTGCATGTTATGCAGGCCAGTGGTTATTCTCTTGAGGAACTGTCGACTCTGGTGACCATTCCCAAGGACTCAGTTGCGGCACTCCTCTCGAGATGTGACAGTGGCAGACCACATTCCGTGGCAAACCCATTGCACATCCTCGATCCGAGGACCCAATGCTGGGAACTTGCTATAGGACATCCCTTTTTGAAAGAGAATCAGCGGAGGCACTCCTCGATTGGCGATAGTACTGTACCCTGAGGGATGAATGTACTATTGCTTCTCGACCTCAGTGCCAGAAGCTGAGGACCTTTTTGTTTTGGAGAATCAGTTGAGGCCTCCTCGATTGATGATGATGCCAAACCAGAAATGGTGAACGTATCATCATTTCTCGACCTGAGAGCCCGGGATACTGAACATCCTAGTACCCACATGTGAGAAGGGCGGGTTGTTTACAGGTTTGCAGGTAACCATGACCTCCTACATACCCGGTTTTCTATCATCATTGCACAAAAAGGAAGTTTCATCCTATTGTATTCAGATGGTTCTTATCTATGGTTCTATATTAGTCTCAGAGCTACACTGACACCGTTCACAGTTCAGCACAGACACCTGATTACCTGATCACATTGCCCTTTGCATTGCATTATCATATCCTAACATACATGTTTATTCATTTCCAGGTGCATATATTACCCTTGATTCCAGTCATCAGGTCCCTGCAAAGATGAACACTAAAGAGAGGAAGAATATCATCAGCTATAAGTTCCTTACGCCTACTTTGGGCCTTATTGTTATGCTGAAGGGAATGGCGAGTCCTGCAGTACGAGAAGCTTTTGAAGAGAAATATGGGTGGATTTTATCTATGGTCCGTAATGTCAGTGATTATGAAGCCAGAGGTCTCCATACGTTGATGCAGTTCTATGATCCGCCTCTGAGGTGTTTTGTATTGCCAGACTATGTGTTGGTTCCTACCCTGGAGGAGTATTCCAACATGTTGGGGATTGCTATCAAGGAGGAGCCCCTTTCTTTGGATCAGTGGGGGATCTTGACTTTGGAAAGGTGGCTGGTGCTCTTTATTTGAGCAAATCAGAGTTAGGCGACAATGTCTCCAACAAAGGAAAGATTCATGGTTACAAGCTGGAATATCTGATTAAGAAGGCCCAGGAAGCAGCTAAAGGCGAGAATTGGCTTGTTTTTAATGCTTTGTTAGCCCTTTGTATATACGGCATAGTGTTGTTTCCCAACGAGCCGGATTTCATTGATACGGACGCTATACGAATATTCCTGATGAAGAACCCGGTGCCAACGCTACTGGGAGATCTTCACTACTCGTTGTACAACCGAAACGAAAAGAAAAGAGGAGGGATAATTCTTTGTTGTGCACCCTTGTTCTATAAGTGGTTTGCAGGCCGTTTACCACAATCAGGGGCTTTTGTGGATTCCAAAGATTCTCTAGAGTGGAAACAGCGTTTAATGGGATTGGTGGCCAAGGACATCGTATGGGTAGATCATGGGCTGATTGGCAAGAATATTATCCACAGCTGTGGTAAGTTCCCTAACGTTCCACTAATAGGAAGAATGGGTGGGATTAACTACAATCCTTCTTTGGCCATTCGACAATTTGGGTATGCCCTGACAGGTCCGCCTATTAAGAGAGATGTGGAGGAGTCCCTCTATTTTCATACATCAGATGGTTGGGAAGCAGCACAGAAAGCTTCTGAAAGCTGGGGTAGCATACTGAAAAAGGGGAAAGTTACTCTAGGCAAGCCTAACAACCGGGTTTATCCAGCATATGAAGAGTGGGTGAAGAAAAGAGTTGAAGATTTTCTCTTGCCTTTTGGTAAGGCACCCTTTTTGTATCCGAAGAAGGAGAAAGCAAAAAGCATTGCTACTATGGAAGAAGTTGACAAGTTGCAAGCCTTGGTGAAAAAGCTCCAAGGAGAGAATTCCGAGTTGAGTAGCCGTCTTCAGAATGCTCTACATGCCAACAAAGAGCTGGAGCGGAAAGCCCAAGATGCTGAACAAATCCTAACTGCAAAAGAGAAAGACTTTGCTGGAAGAGCCCAACATTTCCGGAAGATTAGTAAAGGTGCTGATGATGCTACTCAAGCCCACAAGCAAACCAAACAGGCGTTAGCACAGACCAAAGAAAAGTTAACAAAGTTTCAGCACGCTTGGGACGAAGTTAGGATAGAGAATGCTGAATTACAGGAACAGTTGCAGATTAAGGACGAAGAGCTTGAAAAGGCGCATGAGCAGAGGAGAAAGTATCGGGAAAGCCTCGGTAAGAGTCAAGAACAGCTAGAAGAAGCTAGAGGTGAGCTGAGGAATACCAAGAAAGAGCTTGAAGAAGTCATGATAGAAAGGGAGATACTCAAGACGCAAGCCGGCATAAAGAGACACAAAGGAGTGTGTGATGACGAGGCTCTGATGCTGCATATGGGTTCTTTAAATGAAGCTCTTGAGAAAAGGGATGTCTTGATCAAAGAGATGATTGAAAAGCCGAATCACCAGCGTACCCGTATACTTTTTGAGGAGATCAAATACTCAAGTGATAAGCTGAAGGATGTGGAATTGTCAGACTGATGTTCTTTTCCTTATATTTTGTTGTTAATGGTTACCATCAGGCTTGTTGATGGATCCATTTTTCCTTGTATTGCATTTGCGGATGAGCCTTTCTTAAATGTACTTGAATACTTTGTTGAATGAGTATGAGCAGTTTTATTCAGAATTATTCCTTATCAGATAGCTGCACACAAGCACATGACCACGATACGTCTCTTTATATCACGATTTCTGGTCTTCAGATTTCTGTGGTTTGGATTGGAATTAGGGTATAAAGCACCTCGGAAATGACAAACATAGCATTGCATGGCATTGCATATCATTTTGCATTTTTGTTACTTGCTTTTCAGGTACTCGTTGCGGGGTCTCTAACCTTTATTTGGTTTCAGGCAGTATAGCTGAGAATCATATTCACCGATATTCGACGCGAAGAAATCAAGTAAGAATCATGGATCAAATGCAGAAGGATTTGGCTGGGGTGAGGGCCCAATTGGGGCATTTTATGGGGGACATTCAGGCGCTGTCCCGAGGTCAGGAACTACTGAGGGAGGAAGTCAACCAGATGAAGATTCAAATGGGCCTGGTCATGGAAATCTTGAATAAGGTGTTAAAAAAGGAAAATGATCATGTGCCCGCTTCCACAACAGAGGTCTCTACTCCTCCCATCTCTTTGGGATATGCTTTAGATCATGGATTGCTTCGTGAATCTCCTCTGAAAGCTAAAGGTTCAGAGCTCTCGCATCAGCAGTCACTTCCTGATTTCCAAGAGGATCCTAAGTCAGAGGGTCCTAAGAGGAAGTTCGATCCCATTCCGATTTCGTATGCGCAATTGCTTTCTTACTTGCTCGAGCTCAAGCTGGTTGAGTGTGTTAGTTTGGGACCATTGCCCACGAAGATTCCTCTGGGACCTAATGCTAAGGCTAGATGTGAGTTCCATTCTGGGGCACCTGGTCACAATGTTGAGAATTGTACCAGGTTCAAGCATAAAGTCCAGGAGCTAATTGATTCAGGGGCAATCAAGTTTGCATCAGTTGGTGCTGGTAAACCAAGTGATGTCACTCCCATTGTTGCAAGGGAACTGAGGACTCTCTCCTTTTCCAAAGGGTTTACCTCGCGTCAGGGATCTCTTCCACAACCCTGTGTTGCAGAAGACCTATGTCAGCAACCCTTATTTGTGCCTCAGCTGAATGCAAAAAGGAAAGTGCAGGGCCAGGTTGGGCGCCCGAACCAGCAACAGCAAGATTATCAGCAGCGGAGGCTACTCAAACCAAGGAAGCCCAAGAGGACATTTGATCCTATTCCTATTCCGTACAGTCATTTGTTGGCTCGTTTGCTCAAAAGTTCGCAAATCCAGCTGAGAAAGGCCATGCCTGTGCCATACCCCATTCCTCCGGACTATGACATGAGTGTTAGCTGTGAGTTCCATTCAGGAACATTTGGGCACACACTTGATAACTGTAATGTGTTCCAGCACAAGGTGCAGGATTTGATTGACTCAAAGGTTATCACCCCAGACGGTACCCCACAAGGTGAAGCTTCTGTACCATGGTGAGTGCTCAAAGTTACAAGAACATCACCAGAAGTGGTCAGTCTAGACGGAGCCAAGCCTCCTCAACAACGACAATCTTTATTTTCCTTGCTGCATTTTCATATGTAGTCTTTATTTGTTCGTTCAGACATTGTTCGCATGTTAAAATTTGTTTGTATTTGGTATGAGGATTTTAATGCAATGAATATGTTTTCTTGAAGAATTTCATTTGTGTTTACTCATTTAATGCTAATGTGTACTGCAATACCATTTTTCTTGCTCAAACTCTATGAGGGAGAATGATGATCTGAAAACGCAAAAATCTCTAACGGTGTGCTTTGGAATAAGAACCCTGTTGAGGATGTACAGGCATTGTTTCAACTCCTCAAACACTGGAGATATAAGGGAGATAGACCCTCGTTAACCCCTTTGAGCCTTGAAGTAGGAGTTTCTTTCGTATGAAAAAACCCTCACATTTAACCCAGGGGCAGGGTAGGCGTCAGTTAGTTTGACCAAGCGTTCAAACCTCAAAAGGAGTGTGCATCTGAGGATCCATTACCTTTTAATTCACCGCTGAGAGGTCAAGAGATGTGAAACCACAATGGTTATCCATCAATAATCAAAGAGTGAGGCAGTCACAACCCTTTCAACAAAGTCAAGACAAGCCAGTGTCACACGACGTGTTCAAGAAAAAGAAAAAGAAGGAAAAATGAAAAAGCCCGCTAAGTTGAAACTTGAAAACAAGCAACTTAGGCAAAAGTTAGGGCATCCCGCTGGACTCCGAAATCCAAGATTCAAAAGAATCAGTCCAGGCAAAAATTAGGGATCAAAAAGCAAAAGAATGTGAAACCAAAAGGATTACAAAAGAAAATCCTCGAGCAAGAACAAAGTCGTGTGACTACGCACAAAAGACAAAAGGGGTGACTGTTACTCCATAGCCTCATTAGGTGTCAAACCATCAGATGCATGAGTTCCTTAAAGATCACGAAATCTTTTGAGAGGCGAACGCTTGTGCAAATTAGCTGAACGTAGGACTGGAGAACATCACGAAGAGTGGGTGGGCACCAATAAACTTTGAGCCATAAATCCTTTTTTCTCAAAACCGTGAACCAGGCCCCGTTACAACCCTCAAAAGTCCTAATTGAAACAGGGTTATTTCAAAGGCATACTACCAAGAGATAGCGTTCCTGACTCCTATCAGTGGTGCTAAAAGATCTTTGTTGGTGTTGCATGTGCATTGCATTATTTCTTTCAAAAATTAATGTCGTATCCTGACCCGTGATTCGCTCACAAAAGAGTTTGCTACATCTTTTTAGTAAAACTTCGAGATTAACATGTTGTGTTGCATTAGAATTTTCATTCTCAGAATAAAACATTTTCTGCTTGCATACATTTGTTTGACATCAAAAGAAGTTTACATATGGAAATTCAGTCCAGAAGCTTAATCTTGTCGAGTTGAGGATCCTGAAACTCCCGAAGGGCAGCCATATCCAATGGTACTTCCTCAGGAAACTTTGTTGGGCAGGGGCTTTCCCAACAAGTTGTGCTAAGACGTAGTCGATCTGGGGCAATCACGTCGAACCATCTCTTTAAGGTGTAGCTCATCTGAGCCAATCACGTCGAGAAATCTCTTCAAAGTTCAACCAAACTGGGGCAATTATTGCGAGATTCAAATCCCTACAAATGCAAGCATTTTTGGTTTTCCTTCGAAGATCAGTAGTCAGGGGCAAAACCACTTCAAGGTTCATACTGGGGCAAGCTATACCAAGAGCACGAGAAGTTAGTCCATCCTAACGACTAATCAGCCTATCCAGAGTTCAGAATACTGGGACAGAATATCCCACGGTGGTATGAGATTGTTCATGAATCTTTTCAAGGCGAATTCCTCTGTAGTCCATACGGTCTGGGGAAGTTACGTCGAGATCCAACGAATCTCTACAAGAGTTTGAAAACACTGAAGCATTGAGCTTGCCAAGTCTTCGGTAAAATCCTCATGCGATGACTTCTTCTAAGTAATCCATGCGGTCTGGGGCAGTTACGGCGAGATCCAACGAATCTCTACGAGAGTTTGAAGACATTGAAGCGTTTTGGATGTCAAGTCTTCTGTAAAATCCTCTTGGGACAATTTCTTCCGGTGGACCATGTTGGTTTGGGACAAGTGAAGAAAAACAGTTGGTCACACATATGCAGTCAATCAGCCAAAAGGAGTGAAACTAAGGGGCATTCCAACCCAAGGCATTTTTGGTCCCCGTCTTCAGTAGGCTTCATTAATAATGTTCTCCAGCAAGTGATTGCATGCAAACCTTTCTCCCCAACAAGTGGTGGTTCAGAGTTAGATTTTCTCAGTTGCAGAAGTCATATCTCGCACGGGGTATACGTGCATATCCTTTGCTTGCAGGTAGCAGCCTCATACTAGGCTCAAAGGCAAAATTGAAGCCTTTGCGAGATCACGGGATCATGTCTTCTAGACGAGTAATCACTTACTTCCATGCAGAAGACTGGGGCAATCATGTTCGAGAAAGGTGGTCACCCTTTTGTCACAATGTTCACTGATTAAGTCCATCATTCGGTCGACGGTCGGTCACGACGATTCGATATCAACGAATTGAGCTCAACTGGGTATCGTGGTATCTTATTAAGTCGATTCTCTTATTCAGTCCTTCCAACAGCTACAAGCTTTTCTGTGTCGATAACGGTCACAGGTTCCCCAAAAGAGTGGTCTCGTCGACACCGAAACTGATGGTCATTATCCCCAGCGAAGTCGCAGGAGTTTGAAGAGGCTAAATCTTCTGTAAAATCCTCTTATGACATCTTCTTCGGGGACAAATTGTTGGTTTGTCCAAGCATGGGGCATGTTTGTTTCCCCATCATGAAGTGTTGATCATCCCCAGTAGAGTTCGAGGACAGTTGGTCTTCTGTAAAATCCTCTCAAA
This sequence comes from Lathyrus tuberosus, assembly GCA_022829125.1. Lineage (NCBI taxonomy): Eukaryota > Viridiplantae > Streptophyta > Magnoliopsida > Fabales > Fabaceae > Lathyrus > Lathyrus tuberosus. The sequence goes on from JALAZF010000435.1 coordinate 2,579,578, forward strand.
AGGCATTCCCCAGCACGAGACGTTTTAAAGCAGTTTCCTCAAGCAGAGTTTGTTATAAACTCGTCATCCCTAACGGAATTGTCTAAAGGGAAGCTCGCCTAACATGGGGCATTGTGGTACTTATCCTAAGCTTGACAGTCATATTCTTCAGCAGACTACTGTGGATTTGCTTTAGGTTTCCCCAACAGATCTCTAAGGACTCTTTCCTAGCAAGTTGCAGGGGAATGTTCTAACCAGGATTCGCATATCCCTGGCAAAGTAGCCCTGGTCCCCAGCAAGTTTGTGTCTCTGGTAATGATCCCCCACAGAGGTCAGCATCGAATCTTGTCAGCAATACTCCCCAGCTGAGTTGTTGTTCTCCCCGCAGAGGTTTATAAGATCGGCAGAATCTATTCCTCAACAAGGATGGCACAGTCTTTCCCCAGCCGGGTCAAAAGGTGGATAACCCCTACAAAGGGTCTTGGACTGGATAGATCCCCAAGCAGAGTTTTTTTATGACTTTTCTTCCTTAGCAAGACGCCATGCAAAGAAATTCTCATCCCCAGCGGAGTCGCTGTGACCAGAATTCATTCCCCCAGCAGATGAAGTGATTACTGGCAGATCTATTATTCTTCAAGTCCAATTTATTTTTGGCAAACTTGACAATTCGGAGCAGACGGATTGTTCATTCATTATCCAACATAGATGCTATCCTCTCAGGAACCTCTAAAGTCAAGTCATTGATCATTGTTCCTCAGCAAAGTCGGCAGAGATGTCTGACACGGATGCAGAGTGTAATCCAGTATTGGAATTTTGCGAAAGTCCACCCGTAGTGTGGCAAGCCAGTAGTCGTCTGGCATTGTTAAAAGACGTTAGCAAAGTCCAACAGTGGATTGGCAAAAGTCCGTCTTCGGGTGGCAAAAGTCCAACAGTGGATTGGCAAAAGTCAGTCTTCGGGTGGCAAAAGTCCTACAGTGGATTGGCAAAAGTCCGTCTTCGGGTGGCAAAAGTCCAACAGTGGATTGGCAAAAGTCCGTCTTCGGGTGGCAAAAGTCCAACAGTGGATTGGCAAAAGTCCGTCTTCGGGTGGCAAAAGTCCAACAGTGGATTGGAAAAAGTCCGTCTTCGGGTGGCAAGAGTCCAACAGTGGATTGGCAAAAGTCCGTCTTCGGGTGGCAAAAGTCCAACAGTGGATTGGCAAAAGTCCGTCTTCGGGTGGCAAGAGTCCAACAGTGGATTGGCAAAAGTCCATCTTCGGGTGGCAAAGCAGCTAAAAGTCCAACAGTGGATTGGCAAAAGTCCGTCTTCGGGTGGCAAAAGTCCAACAGTGGATTGGCAAAAGTCCGTCTTCGGGTGGCAAAAGTCCAACAGTGGATTGGCGAAAGGTCCATCTAAGGGTGGCATATTCTAAAAGTCCAACAGTGGATTGGCAAAAGCCCGTCTTCGGGTGGCAAAAGTCCAACAGTGGATTGGCAAAAGTCCATCTTCGGGTGGCACGAAGCTGCAAAGTCCACCAGTAGTGTGGCAGGCCAGTAGTCGTCTGGAGTTGCATAAAAGACATTATTAAAGTCCACCAGTAGTGTGGCAGGCCAGTAGTCGTCTGGAGTTGCATAAAAGACATTATTAAAGTCCACCAGTAGTGTGGCAAGCCAATAGTCGTCTGGCGTCGTTCAAAAAGACATTTCTAAAGTCCACCAGCAGTGTGGCAGGCCAGTAGTCGTCTGGAATTGCATAAAAGACATTGTTAAAGTTTACCAGTAATGCGGCGAGCCAGTAGACGTCTGGTGTCATTCAAAAGGCAGATTTCTCCGACAATGTTTCATTGAAGATTCAATCCAGCAATGTCGGGGGGTTTCTTTCTCACCATCCAGAGCAAATTTTTGGTTATATTTGGTATTCAATCACTATATACCTTGAAAGTCCGAAAGCAATTGCTTTCAGGCATTCAGGTCTACAGCGCTTGAATAGGGGCAGCTGTAATACCCCAAAATTTGCTCTCCCTCTTTGTCATCATAGCATGGCATTATCATTTATCATATCATATCCACCTCATTAACATTACATTGCATTTAACATAGAAAAATGAAGCATGGCATCCTTCTTACCATCAGGGCATGTGATCAAGTGGAAGGTGGACAATCAAGGAATCATTCAAAGCACAAAAAGGTCAATCAAGTTGCCTCAAGGCAAGCCAAGAGTCTCTCATGTCTCATACCATCTCAATTGATCATCCACAATCTCAAGGAAGTGAGATCCAATGGGAGATTGAAGCAATACATACTTCAACATGCAAGAGGTTCAAAAACTGAAGGAAAACCCTCAAAAGAGATAGCTCATTGATCCAAAATCATCCTCAAATGGCATATCCCATCATCCTTTAAGAGGATACACAACATACTCTGAGGGATTTGAAATTGAAGACTGCACATTTTTCTCCTAGGAGATGGGTACCAAAATTAGGGTTTCCAATAAAATCAGGGAATCTCTGATTTTTTGGACCAAACTTGATGTCATGGTATTTCATATGTCCCTAAGTGTATGGATGTGGAAAATTGCTTCTCAATTGGTTTTGGAAGTGGTTCAATTGGAAGAAAGATAAAAAATCAGAGAATTTGGGGCCAAGTCAAATAATCAGGGGAAAAAGTCAACTCTTGACTTTTTGAGCCCAAAATCATGAAATTCATGTTACATATGTCCAATGTACAAAATTTGGTCAAGAAACTCCAAAGGAATCATGAAAAAATCAAGAGGTGGAAAGTTGACATTTTTGGATGAGGAAGGGTTACTAAAAATAGCAAGTTTTGGCCATTTTGCATCAGAGTTTGAACCAAGGCCATTTAAAATTGAAGCACCAAACGAAAATTCCACTCGGCCACAACAAAAGATCTTGTTTTATGCTTCACATCCATATGTGGAACATCTCCATTGGATAAAAATTGAGTGAGATATGATTGATCAAAGTTTGAGCAAAGTAGGTCCAAAACTAGGTCATGACCAAGATTTTCAGGGCACGCGCGCAGTCATTTTCTCAAACACTTGGTGGGCCAAATGTATTGATCAATTACTCATGATTAGAGGCTTCAAATGGAAAATCTTTCAACATCAAAGTTGTTCCTCTATGTGAGATCTTCAAAGTTGGTGTTTATCAATTTTTCATCTGATCAAAGGTTAAGGAGTTATGATGGCTCAAAGAATGGTCATTGCAACTGAAATTTGACCAGGTCACAACCAGGTCATGCCACAAGTCTGCGCACCCATGTACCAGTTCTTGGCCCATCTGTTTATGGTCATTTTTAGACATGTTTGAGACCTCATTCCACTTCAATTTCCAAATCAATATTGTGCTCCAATGCATCCTCTTTCCAATGAACCCATAAACTCCCTAATGCAGCCATTGAGTAGAGAGAAAAACCTCCACAAACTACCCTATGTTGGCATGGATACATTGACAGCATGTTGCATGATTTTGGTTCAAACACACCACAAACACTTCCTCACTTCAGTTTCCTCTTTCAACCAAGCACAAGTCAATTACACCTTGCACACTTGCCTTGGCATACATGAGAATGGAAAGAAATAAACGTGCTAAGCAAGTTTCTTCTACCACAAGCCATGCCATTTCATTTCCCTCCTCACTTCCACCATAGCATGTCATGAGCCATCTTCACCATATCATCACACTCCCTAACTAACTTGACTCAGTTAGTTAGGGATGACTCAGTTAACCAACTTGACTCACCCTAACTCAACTCATTTAACCGTGGTTAGTTCACATTATAAATAAAAATCACTCTCTCAAATTTCATTCCTAACTTCATTTTCTCACATTCAACTCAGAAATTCTCTCGATTCTCTCTCAATTCCTCCACATTGCAACTGATTTTCAAACTCCATTTCATTCATCTTCCTCATCTTCATCTCAGAATCTCTCTGATTCTATCTCCATTTTCATCACATTGCAACTGTTTTGAAGCTTGGATATCAACTCTCCTCCACTGAAGCATCATTCATTCTCTGCATCTAAGCCTTTATTTGGCCAAAAGAAACTCAAAGAAGAAGCAACATCTCTGGTTTTTCTGAAGAACACATCAAGATCATAAATCTTCAGGTACGAATTTCTTCCCTTATAGACCTAATGTGAAGATGTTATCAGGTTCTTGATGCTTCATATAAGCTCAAGAACTTGTCTGGCTAGTTGATAGGCCTTTAGAGGCATAGTTGAAATGTTAGGGCAAATCTTCATATGCTCGATTCTCCCATTTCATGAACTTTTTGTATGTTTTGTCACTGGATTCATGCTCTACATTACTTCCTCTTCATTTTGGTATACTGTTTGTAAGATTCTGGGAAAATTGAAGTTGCAGACGGTGGCGTGTGACCGGAGAAGGTGACCGGAGGTCCCTCTCCGGCCGGTGGTTTTTGGTTAGGGTTTTGTTTGCAGTTTAAATCATGGCCGTTGATGTGTTCTAATCGTGTGGTGAGGAGCGTGCCAACACATTAAAATGCACATGCACCTCACGTGCCTTATTTCTGAATTCAATTAATCAACGTGTGGTGCAGTGCATGGTAGTGTGAATGGGCATTCATGTGAGTGCATTGGATCCAAATACTTTGACTTGTTGGTTGACTTGACCTGATCCAATGGTGATCTTTTGTTTGACTCTTGTTGACAGAGTGTACATGTTAATTAGTGTGGATTGCGCAGACTTGGACCTAGACCAATTTGATATTCGCACCTCCCTTGTTTAAGGCCCAATGCAATTTGAACTGATTAATTACTAGGCATGCACCCCCTTCCCTCATTTCATTGCATTTTATTTTTCCATTTTTCTACACGTTTGCTTTTTAATTTTTAAAAATACTAAATAGCATCATGAAATTCCACAAAAATTCATGAGTATCATTAAAACATTTAGGAAATTTTCCATGATTTTATTTCTTGATTTTATAACCTTTTTACCCCTGCTCCATAATTTTCTTTGAATTTCTTTGGTGTGCATTCTTAATGTGGTACATGATCTTGTTTAATTTTGTTCTTGATCATTAAAAATTGTTTTGATGCTCTTCTTTTTGTATTGAGTCATTATCATCTTGAGGTATGTTAAGTGATTTTTATTTGATTTTTTAGGTCAGTTTATGGCATGTTTGGTGTTCATTTTTGTGCTACTTTGTATGATATGTCTACTTGACCTAAGTGCATTGTTTGACATCATTTTGCCTTGATTTCTTGTATGCTACTTTGGTACATGATTCAATTCTGACCTGTGTATCTTTAAACCATGCTTTATTAATTTTCCTAAGGCCATTTGATTTTTGTTTGATGCATTTCATTTAAAGCATTATAACATGTCACATCATTGTAATCTTTTGTGCATGTTTACATGTGTTCTTTTGTACATACTTACATGATCATTTGCATACTTGGTGAACCATTCATGTGACATAATAGGTCATTGATACATATTATAGGTCATCCTTGCATGTTGACTTTCATTTAAACCTTGTGCACCTTTAACATGTGGTGTTTGTACTTGTGTTTTCTTTTGAACTTCCATTTCAATTCTACTTCTTCTATCACTTCTTAAATGTCTTGATGTGCTTCATGAATACTTGTGAGAGGTTTGTGAATCATTTTTCATTTCATTTCAATTCTGATCCATGGATTACATGTTCCATTTATGCACATTTCTTCTTTTTCCCTTCATCTTTCATTCTCCCTTTTCTTATGGTGGCATGTTCTAATGCCATGGATGATGTTTGTTGCCTATCCACTTGGACTTGCATGATAATAACCATTTGTTTTCCATATGATGTACATTCTGGTTGTGGCTCTAGGATTTGATTTCTCATTTAACTCTTTTGAGTTTTATGATGCATTACATGTTCTTTTACTTCTTATACTTCTTATACATGTTTACTAACCATGTAGGGGCTTTGGTAAGTTTCAATTGAGTGTGGATAAGGAATCCACATTCAACTTCTATCCTTTCTCTTTTACAATTCCATTTTATGTTTTGTTAAACACTTATGTGCTTTCTTTTAATAACTCATCACTTTCCCTTTGTGAATTACAATTCATCTTCTACTTTAGAAGTGAATTGTTTAATTCTTTCTTTCTTTAGACTTTAGGTTGAAACCTCACAAACCTTAGGATCACTCCCTTAACTAATCAATTAGGATTGAGTCTTAGTCCATATAGATTTTTACCTTTATCCTCTCTTGAGTCTCTCTTCTCATCTCAAAGAAAATTCAAAACATATAATAAAGGTAGGCACTTATTGCATTTAGGCCTTTCATATAAAGAAAAGATTATAAGGGGTCTTCTCTTGTAATCTTAGAATGTGTAGCATATAGCCCATCTTGGGTCAATGTGTTAAACATTTGATCTTGTATGAGGGACTTAAATGCAATACTTGTTGAAAGCATAAATAATAAAACACTTCTTCATTTCTTAATTAACAAAAACACTTAATAAACACAAGTATGCTAGTGTGTTTGAACCTTGACAATTGGAACTAAGGGTGGGGGTCTTCTTCACTCTTAGTGTGCTTTCTTACCCATTCCATCTTGGAATGTGAGAATGTACACATTCCAATGACTAAGATCCAGATACACTGTCATATGCAAACAAATCCAAAACACTTCCTTCTAAAAGACAAAAAACAAACAATAACGTCTTTCCTTCGGGAATTCTTTTCTCACCTCATTCACTCTTAGCGTACGAACGCGCTTCTACTCGTTCTCTTGCAAGATGGTAACGCACTCGGACCAGCGAGCCTGCAACACCTGAGCTAGAACGTAAGCCGGTCTCTAAAAAACACAATCCATCCCTAGTGAGGGGAACTACGTCGCTCTGATTCTCATGCTCCCGATGAGATACGTAGGCAGTGGGGTAGGGCCCATTCGAGCACTTCTTTTATTTTCCCTACATTTGTTTCTCTTTCTCTTTCCATTCCTTTTCTAGTTCCTCTTCCAGTATTCTTTTCTATCACCCTTTGATCGAAATAAGCAAGCGTGGATCCCATCGGGTACGATGGACGCGAGGGGGTGCTAATACCTTCCTCTCGCGTAACTGACTCCCGAACCCAGTTCTTTTGGTCGTAAGACCATGCTCTATCCCTTCCTTCAGGTTTATGCGGTGTTTCCTTTCCCTCTCTTGGGATAAATACACATTGCTGGCGACTCTGTTCGGTGCCGCTTTCGCGTTTGTACTTGGATGAAAATCCCGGGAGCGACATGATGGAATGACATATTTTTAATTAAGTAACCAAACAATGGGGTGGGATTTATATTCAATTTCACTTGATCCATTCCATTTTGCTATGTTCCGCTCTACTCTGCTCCGTTATGTTCCATCAATCCAAACATAGCCTAAGTTGAGTCCTTTAGTAGAGACTTTAAGTTGAGTACCTCATGAGAGACTTTAAGTTATGTTCCTCAAGTGAGACTTTAAGTTGATTCCCATAGGCAAGACTTTAAGTTAAGTCCTTTTGGTAAGACTTTAATTTGAGTCCCTCATGCGAGACTTTAAGTTAAGTCCCTCGGACGAGTCTTTGAGTTGAGTCTCTCCAACGAGAATTTTAAGGTTGAGTCTTGTACTCATACTATTCCTTGGGCATTAACAATATTCCAACGAAGTTTAGTGTTTAAATTGCCCCTAAGGGCGACAATGATCTTCTAGTGGAAGTCCTAAATTTATAGTGCCTCTGAGGACGACAAATATCTTCCAGTGGAATTCCAACATTCACATTGACTTTGGAAATGGTTCTACTTTACATTACTACAATAATAATCAGTTTTTAATAGAATATGTACATTGGTTGGATAAAATCTCTTTCGCTTTATTAAAAACAAATAACAGAAAAATGACTAACTATAATAGTATCTCATATTAATCAATTTCCATGTTCTTGGGATGAGTCTTCTGTTTAGCTCTTCAATTTTGTAAGCTCCATGGGGTAGTCTTTAATATATGCAGTATGTGACCTCCTAGTTAGGTTGTAGTTTTCCTTGTTGAGCATGAACGACCACTTGCTTGAGCATGAGGTCTCCCTCTTACATATCTCTTGGAACTACCTTTGAGTTGCATCTTCTAGGTTTCCTCTGTTTATAGGCGAATTACCTGATGTGGGTGACATCTAATATCTCATCGATTAGGTCAGAGGCACATCTAAGTCCTGTCTCATTTTCTTCTTCACTGAGTTGAGAACTCTTCCATGTGAGTGTGACAATTTAGTAAAGTAGCATGGCATCAGCGTCGTAAACCAAAGTGAATGGATTCTCTTTAATGGTTGAGTGTGGGGTGTTGTGATACAACCATAACACTTCATAAAGTTGCTCAGCCTATATCCTTTTGGCTACATGAAGCTTTTTCTTTATCCCGCCCAATATTATTTTTTCGCTGATTTATCCTGCCTGTTCACTTATGAATGGACAACAAACATATTTCTTCAAAACTTTTCGAATAGGGTAATTGGTTTTTACCATCACCATGTGACCTTGAAAGTAGGGTTTGAGTTTCCTCGCAGTTATCATGACCTCCAAAGCAAGCCTCTTGATCTTATGATATCTGGCTTCAGCTCCTTTGAACATCTTTCTAACAAAATATATAGGTTTGCTCGACTTTGTCTTTCTCTTGTACGAGTACATAGCTCGTCATTTGATCAGTAATAGATATATACAGAAATAGGGGCGCGAATGTCATCAGGCGTGCTATTATGGACGACGATGTCAGGAAAGCCTTTAAGTTGGAGAATGTTTCCTCACACTCGATTTGAACTTTTCCTTCTTCTTCAAAATAAAAAAGGAATGGAACGCCTTGTCACCTACACAGAAAAAAATGGGCTAGGGAGGTCAAGCGCCCAATTAGTTGTTGAACTTCTTTAACACTAGATGTACTCCTCATGTTGATGGTGGCTTGACACTTACCCATATTTTCCTTTATCCCTCTTCTGGTCAACATGAATCCTAGTAATTTTCGTGCATGCACACTCAAAAATAATTTAGTTGGGTTTAAACTCATGTCATATTTCCTGACTAATTCCAGAATATCTTCCAGACATGCAGCATGGTTATTCCCTTATGATATCTTCACAATCATGTCATCTATATAAATTTCTAGGTTCCTTCCTATCTACTTTGAGAACACAATATTTATAAGCCTTTAGTAGGCGACACATGCATTCTTTAGCCCAAAAATCATGACATTGTAGTAGTAGTTATCGTGATTGGACATGAACGGTGTTTTAGGCGCGTCCAAGGGATCCATCTTAATTTGGTTGTAGCCAAAGTAAACATCCATAAAAATCAAGGTTTGTACTCGGAATACCGATTGATCAGACGATCTATAATAGGCAGGGGATATGAATCTTTAGGACAAACGATGTTTAGGTCGGTGAAGTCGATACACATGCACCATTTATTTTTCTTGAATTATTTTAAAACCTTTGTAGTCTAAAATAAAATAAATTAATATGGAAAACCTCTCCCATATATGTGTATATATATATATATATATATATATATATATATATATATATATATATATATATATATATTTCCCAGTATATTTGTATTGGTCAAAAAGTACATGTGTGTGTGTTCCTCCTGTAAGGGTAGGGGGACTCAGAGGCCTTAGTAGGTACATTATGTTGTATGGTGTTTAGGGCTTACTCATGTCGGTGATAAGCCCTGTTCGATGGTGTTTTACGGTGGTTTTAGGAATCCTACTTACTTGAAGTGTAAGGCTCTGTGGATGAATGATATGCTTAGGTATAAGTTTCTGAGATGTGTGATCAGTATGAGTTATAATCTATAAAAGCGTTACATATAGTGTCTAATGACATGTCCTTCTCCCCATGGAGAGAGGAGTATTTATAGAGGCCTTTTGGACTTATGGTTTGGGTAACCCTAAATGGTGACAATTACTCCCTCCTGATGATGATAGGTTATTGACCACCTAACCTCTCGGGAGTAATGGTAGACTTCTCTCCCTTGACTAACAGCTTTACACACATCATGGGGGCCAAGGGAGAGTCTATAGGTCATTGCCTAGGCGATGCCACTCTAGGGCGATGATGCCATGATCTAGTATGCTCACAAATATAACACTACATAGTCCCTCAAGCATGAAGTATTTTCTAAGGACAAAGTACTTTTAAGACCCTTTTTCGTTCAAGGTGGGTCCTTCGCCCCATCAGTGAGTCCCTGGGTTGGCGTCGTCCTTTTATAAAAAGAGGTGAGTCCCTCAGCTTAGGGTGACTCCCTCAGCTGAAGGTGATTACTTTTCAAAGGACGAGGCCCTCAGTGACGGGCAAGTCCCTCAGTTGAAGTCAACCTTTTTTTTGTGTAAGCTCTTAATTAAGGAGCGAGTCATCTGCCAGATGTCTTTTGATTAGCTAAAAAATGTCAATTGGCAATGTTAATCAATCACTAAGCTTGTCACACTTACTTTAACTTAATGTGAGCAATGATGGCCTATTTTTCTAGACCTTATTCGTTAGTGGCACCTGTTAAAAATATGGTGAGGTTTTTTAAAAACCATGGGGGAGTTTAAATTATCCTTTATGGTTCCAACTCCCATATAAAAGATTTCCTCTTTTATTTCGTTTTTTTTTTCATTTTTCTCTCTATTATTGCAAGCTTTCTTGAACTATTAAACCTCTTATCTCCTCGTTCACAACCTTCTTCTAGATATGTTTCTCCCTTTCTCTTGTTTTCTTTAGCAAATAGGTTTTACTAAGATACATTAGAAATGGGTCTTAGGCTAAACGTAGGTTTCTTGGTTAGTTGCTCCCCCTTTTTGATAATGGTGGTGGTGATTTCTTTTTGTTCTACTGTTTTCTCATAAACAAAAGTTGAAATTCTCGTTAAGCAGATCACTAAGATTTCGTACAGGATGGCATGATACTTGATCTATGCTTCTTACACAAGGATAATGAAGAACAGAATGCAAACAACAGAAAGAAAACAACACACCAAAATTGTTAACCCAGTTTGGTGATCAACAACACCTACGTCTGGGGGCTACCAAGCCAGGAATGAAATCCACTAAGTAGAATTGGTTCTAAGCTAAACTCCAACGTTTACAACATGACACCTAGAAACTAAGCGTACTAGATTTCTACCTAAGACTCTCCTAGGTATGAGACCCTTCTCAATTCCCTTTCAATCACAACAATGACTGAAAAATTACAACTCAATAAACTTTCCAACTCAGGTATTCACACAATACAAGAGAGGCTCACAAAAGTACAAACCCTAGTACTCAATAACACTTGTATGTCTTTCGTGATAATTCTAGGTTAAACCCATCCTATTTATATCACTAAATAGAACTGGATTTTGGCTCCAGAATTGCAGCAATTCAGCTCCACATAATCTGTGACCTATCCTTCTCTAGAATAGTTTCTTCAATCCTAAGTTTCCAAAAATGTCTCCACACTCAGAAACAGCATAATCCTTTTAGAATCAGAATCTCTGATTCCTCAATCTCTGATGCCACCTAGGACCAAATCATATTCCCATAAAACCTGGAAAACAGAAACAGTTATTCCAAACTGTAACAGACAAAGATGTCGAATCAACATGAAATGACATCTTGTCTAACACCTTAACCTGCAGTTAGTTCAACATGTTAGGACATCTTGTCCAACATCTTTCTGTTAAGTTAGTTTTACCAAAATTGATGCCAACCTCAAAGGCTTGGACTCATCAATCTCCCCCTTTGGCAGATTTTGGATAAAACTAACTAAAATTAATCTGCAGACAGAATTATTCAGAACATGGGACCAGATCATCAGAACAGCAGCAAAACACAAACTAAACTTTGTCCCCCCCTTAACTAATACCTTCTTCTGCAAGCAGCACCAACACTACTCCCCCTCAATGGTTAGTAGCAGTCAGCAGTGGTTAGTGAAGTTAGTATTACTCCTCCTTTTTAGCCATAATATGACAAAGGCAGAAAGACTAATTCAAAGACCAAATAACTAGTATAAAGTAATTAAAGTACACACCCAAACAGAAGTAAATTATCCTGGGCATTAGGCCCTTACAAAACCAAAAACAAAAACAAAACAAAAAAACATAAAATAAAGAAAAGACAACTCTCAGTAGTTATCTTCTGTTTCCTAATCATCCTTCTCTTCTGCATCATCACCAGAACCATCATCAGCAGCATCATCAACTTCCTCACTGTTTTCTTCAGCAGCACTCTTCTCAGCATCTCCAGTGTTTGCTCCAATGTCTGTGTTCTGCTTAGCAGACAAGGCTTGTATCAGTTGTTCCAGTTTTTCCTTCCTAACTATACTGGACTTGATAATGACATCAAGCTCCCTGCAGGTTTCCTTCAGCTGAGCCATAGTGTCCTCTTCCGAGGTAGTTGTAGCAGATGTTGGAGCAAATGTTAAAGCGATATTTGGGACATGCCTTCCAACAAATAGCTTATAGTGCAGAGTCAGGGGGGACTCCCTTCGCATGATATTATCAACAGATAGAATTATCCCCGGATATTGTTGAAGAATCACTCCACAGATGAGTGAAGGAAAGCAAATGGGCAACATTACAGCTGAAGAGACAGCCTGTTTCAGAATTTGTTCGAAGATGTATACACCAAAGTCAAATGGCTATCTTTTTCCAACAGCATAGATAAACCTTCCAAACCCAGTTGAAATGGTTGAAGTGTGATTAGTAGGGACCCATTTCACCATTCCAATTCTGTGAAGAATGGCATATTTAACACTCAGCTTCCCAGCTGATAGTTTCTCTTTGTTGGTCCAATTACTTACAGTATTTCCAATAATTTCCCTACAAATCTGATCATCAAAGTCTTCAATTTCAGCCTGAGGACCTTCAGGTCTACCAAGGAACTTGTTGATCTCAGCAGGAGAAAATGTCACAACATTTCCCATGACATATACCTTCAAATAGTCCTCACTTTTTCGATAATTGCACCCTTCTGGAATATTTACTACAAACTCTTTGACAAGCCTCTCATAGCATGAGCCAAATTGAGAGACAGTCTTTAACAAGATAACATCTTTAATTAAATTCATTACCTCCTTACAATTGAAGACATTCTTTCCCAATTCCCTCTCTAGAGCAACTCTTCTGTGATATACATACCTTCATCTGTTAACATTTACAACATTATGGAAAGAGATGTTGTCCATGGGAGCTTTAGGAAGAGTAACAACCTTCTTCTTAGAGGCTGGTTTCTTAATGGGCATGATGTTTTGAGCATATTTTGCAACATCATAATTTGATTCATTGTCAAACTCTGCCTTTCTCCTTTTGGACACAACAACAACCTTGCTCCAAGGCATATGGGGTTCAACTACAGATTTCTTATTTTTCTTGTTAGAGGTGTTTTTAGTGTCCACACCCTTATCCTTTCTATTCTTCAATCTTTCAGCCACACTAGGATTGAGACTTATTGCAATGACTTCATCATCAGAGGGTAAGTCATCTAAATTGATAACTTTGTCAGTTACTTCTTCAGCACTCCCCCTAGATGCATGTTCTGTAGACACTTTTGTAGATGAGGATGTTTCATCATCTGTCTCAACATTTCTCACCACGGAGTCAACAAGGGTGTGCAGATTCCCTTATGACACTTCATCATCATCTCCACCCTTATCATCATTTCTCTTAGTCACATCCTTATCAAGAACTGAGTTTGTTGGCATAATCTGAGCCAGTGGTCTAGTGATTTCAGCAACACTCATTCTATCCCCCTGACTTATGAGTGTATTCACTATTTTGTCAATCCTTTCATCTGTGTTAAACTTTTCTATTCCCTTCCTAGGACTAGAGAAAGCACTAGAAGTGTTCTAAGGGTTACCTGGTGGAAATTTCTTTGATCTTCTTATAGGAAGTTTGTCTGTTTTCCATTGGACGATAGCAAGGGGAACAACATCAATTGTATCTTCAGAATACAGCTCTTCAGGTTTTGACCAAGAAACGGATGTTGCTGCAGTATTCTTCTTGGTTGCTCTTGTTGGTGATTGTTGTTGCGACATCGTAAAGTGAACACAATTTGCCTTCTCTTCAATCTGGAAGGTGAAGGAGTTAGACAAAATTAGTGTAGAATGGGGGTATCTATTGCTGAAGTGGTTTTGGCTGATTTTATTTTAAAACCATGCGTACCCTTGAATAATGTTCTCACACAACAAGTAAAACCCTAATTTGTCCTTCAAAAATTTTCTTTGAATTTTTGTACCACTAGAGAGGTTCAAGACGTCACAGAAGGATGTTATGACATCTAGGATGACATTATACCATAATAGTACAATTCCAATTCCAGTGGTCTGAAAGCAACCATTCTTTGCATTTTATCAGTTTCTATGATTGAGTGCTTTGTGACAGCATAAGAACATCTATTTCCAACAATTTCATTAATCATAGAGGCTTTTTGAAGAAGATTCTCAATCCATGATATAGTCTGATGTTGTAATCTTCTATGTGTCATCTTTGTTAACCTTCCAATTTGTAATTCATCCATGTTCAGATCTGAGGAGTGTTTTTGACGTTTCTCTATCTGCAAAGTTGTCCATACATAACAATTATTCTTTGATCTGACACCTTTCATGACAATCCTATCTTTATCACCCATAACTAAACATTCAGATCTGGTGAAGTTGACTTTTAGACCTTGATCGCAAAGTTAACTTATGCTAATCAAATTTGCAGTTAATCCCTTTATAAGCAACACGTTGTCAAGTCTAGGATTCCCAGCTTGATCCAATCTCCCAACTCCTTTAATCTTTCCCTTGGATCCATCTCCAAAGGTGACATAGTTGGAGGAGTAAGGCTCTATATTCACCAAATAGTTCTTGACACCAGTCATGTGTCTTGAACAACCACTATCAAAGTACCACTTTTCTTTAGTGTACCCTTTTTGCAGGGAATGAGCTATTAGAGCCACAGACTCATTCTTGGAACTCATTTTCTTTCCAGCAATACTAGCCTTAGGATATCCATGTAGCTTGTAGCAATAACATTTAATGTGACCATACTTGCCACAATAATGACATTTCCAATCTTGTCTCCTATGATGTCTGTAATGATGTTGAGACATTCTGTTAGACATCTTCTATCTCCTTTTGGTCTGATTAAGGCTGCATTCTGGATCTCTTTTCTTGCTTGACATTTCTTGATCATTGTAGCCAAGTCCTTTGACATCTCCAGTATTCCTCCCAACTTGTATTATCTCATCCAGTATACCAGAATTGTTGTTGAGCATCCTAACATTTTTAGTTACATTGTCAAGTTTGGAGTTAAGCACATTGACTTCCTCTTCAAGATCAGAGATGACACCAAGATGTTTTACTCTTTCAGCCTCAAGGAGCATAATAATCTTATGTTGACCTTCTCCAAGCTGGTAGACTTCAGCACATCTCTTATAAAGCTCCTTGAAGGATTTTATTAGATCATTATATGATAGATCTCTAATTTCTGATTCTATATCAGAGTCAAATACTCCTGTAAGAGCAAAAACCTGTTTAGGTGATTCTTCATCACTTGCAAAGTCATCTTCAGACTAAGATGTAATGAGTCCTTTCTTTTCTTTCTTGAGAAAAGTAGGACACTCATATCTGATGTGTCCATATCCCTTACATTCAAAGCATTTGATCCCTTTTTCCTTTTCATCATTTTCTTCATACTTTAAATTTCTTCCAAGATTATTCCTTTTATGGTTGTTGAATGACTGAGACTTGACATTAGCTATTGATCCCCCCTCTATCTTCTTCAGTAATTGACTATACTGTTTTCCTAGAAACACCACAACCTTAGACATCTCTTCTTTGGAGTTTGTCTTTCCTTCATCATGACCAGACACCAAGGCTAAACGTTTCTTTTTCTTAGTCTTTTCATTCAGTGCCATTTAAAAAGTTTGTAGAGAAACCATGAGTTCATCTAACTTCAAGGTGTTTATATCTTGAGCCTCTTCGATGGCTATCACCTTCATGTCAAACTTCTTGGGAAGTCATCTTAGAATTTTCTAGACAAGCTTTGCTTCTGGAATCTTTTCTCTAAGGTCACTCGAAGTATTGTCAATATATACAATATTCACATGAAATTCCTGAATACTCTCATACTCCTTCATTCTCAAGTTCTCAAACTTGGAGGTGAGTAGTTGAAGTCTTGGGGATTTAACTTGAGAGGTCCCTTCATGAGCGGTCTTCAAGATTTCCCAGGCATCCTTTGCAACAGTGCAGTTCTTGATGAGCTTGAAGATGTTCTTGTACACACACATTGAACAAGACATTCAAGGCTTTAGAGTTACCTTGAGCAAACTTATCATCTTTATCATCCCAGTCTTCTTCAAGTTTCAGCTCATCAGTAGCCTTCCCATCTTTATCTTTGGTCTTTAGTGGATCCCACCCTTTAACCAAAGACTTCCAAGCTTTACCATCCATGGACTTGATGAACGCCACCATGCGCACTTTCCAATATTCATAATTGGAACCATCAAGTATGGGTGGTCTATTTAAAATTCCTCCTTCTTTATCCATCGAACCAGAAAGTATCATCCCTAAATCTCACCCAGATACAGAGCAGGATGTCTGCTCTAATACCAATTGAAATTTTGGTTAAGCAGATCACTAAAATGTCGGACAGGATGTCGTGACACTTGATCTCTGCTTCTTACACAAGGATAATGAAGAACAGAATGCAAACAGCAAAAAGAAAACAACACACAAGAATTGTTAACCCAGTTCTGTGATCAACAACACCTACGTCTGGGGAATACCAAGTCAGGAATGAAATCCACTAAGTAGAATTGGTTCTAAGCTAAACTCCAACATTTACAACTTGACACCTAGAAACTACCCGTACTAGATTTCTACCTAAGACTCTCCTAGGTATGAGACCCTTCTCAATTCCCTTTCAATCACAGCAGTGACTGAAAAATTACAACTCAATAAACTGTCCAACTCAGGTATTCACACAATACAAGAGAGACTCACAAAAGTACAAACCCTAGTACTCAATAACAGATGTATGTCTTCCGTGATAATTCTAGGTTAAACCCATCCTATTTATATCACTAAACAGAACTGGATTTGGGCTTCAGAATCACAACAATCCAGCTCCACATAATCTGTGACCTATTCTTCTCTAGAATACTTTCTTCAATCCTAAGTTTCCAAAAATGTCTCCACACTCAGAAACAACATAATCCTTTTAGAATCAGAATCTCTGATTCCTCAATCTCTGATGCCACCTAGGACCAAATCATATTCCCATAAAACCTGGAAAACAGAAACAGTTATTCCAAACTGTAACAGACAAAGATGTCGAATCAACATGATAGGACATCTTGTCTAACACCTTAACCCGCGATTAGTTCAACATGTTAGGACATCTTTTCCAACATCTTTCTGTTAAGTTAGTTTTACCAAAATTGATGCCAACCTCAAAGGCTTGGACTCATCAAAAGTGATAATGTCTACCTCCCCCATCGTGTCCAATGATGATGGATATTTTGGATCTAATTATACTTCTATTGAACAAATCCTCCATTTTTTATCATGAGTGGAGGTCTCTTCTTCAGAAGATGAAGATTGGGTCATTTGGAAGACTTGTTTTTCGTTGGAGAGGGTGGCCATGCTCGTCTCCTCCAATCCTCATTCCCCATACTTCTACTTTTACCTCCCTTTCATCAAGGATGTGGGGGTTCTTTTCCCTATTTCCCCCTTTTCTTTGGAGGTCTTAATGGTCCTCAACGTTACACCCTCCCAATTGTTTCCTAAAAGTTGGGGTTATATTAGGGCTTTTAAGATGGTATGTGAGGAATTGGATGTTACTCCGACCGTGGGAGTTTTTTTCTCGTTCTACACCACAAAACCAACAAAGGTTATATGGGTATCTTTGAGCACTTAGATTGGGAAGGCTTTATTTGCGTGTTGTTCAAACCATTATAAGTATTAGAAAGACAAGTCCGTACATTTGAAGGGGCAAGACGATTCCCTCGGTGTGTTGGGAGCTCATGGCGCCCCCTTTTCCCTTATCTTTGACGAATGATCCTGTAGCGGTTACGAGATATGATGAGGCATTATATACCCTCAAGGAGAAGAGGATTTTCTGCCTTTTATGGCAGTTCGATGTTATGGACTACCGAAAAGTGATTAGACTTTGGTTGGGAGTAAGAAAACACTTCACCACCTACTTAGGTAAGTCACATACTGCTTTTCCTTTGTAGGCATTTTTAGATAGCATCTGTGATCTTTACTTGTTGTTTCTCATATCACATGTCGAGTATTTCTTCCGAGGAGAGATGGCAGAGGTAGGAGAAGCTCAAAGGTGTTCAATCAGACACCAACAATCTTCAGAGTCACCCCGAAGGCTTCAATGTCAAGGGGAAGAAAATGTAAGCTGAAAACCCAACTCCCAACTTGCCCAATGTGAGGAGTCAATGGTTAGAGGAATGCTCTTTTTCCTTATGCGAGAAATGCGAGTACTCAGGCACCTTCAACAGACGAGACTCCTATGACTTTATGGAGCAAAGTTGGTTTCGACACCCTTCGACTCAAGAAGTATCACCTCCCTTTCTCCAAAGAGTTCCCTGTTTATTACTAGGCCCTTCGTTCCAAATCGACCTTGGCCATTCTAAAAGTGAAGGATGATATCTTGTTGAGGGTACTTATGTTGCAAGAGGTCGACCAGGAAAGGTGTGACAAAGTTGAGAAAGAGTTGAAGGTAAAACTCCAAGAGCAGATGGGTGCTTACAATGAGAGCTAAAGGCTGATGCAATCTCTCTAGAAAGACAAGGAAAATTGAGAGGATAAGATGACAAATGTAAAATAAAAGGCTAAGGAAATATTTGATGAGAAGGAATTCCTGTAAAAAGCTATATATGATATTCTCCTTCGTGAAAAGGAGTTGGAGAAAGAGGTATCTAACCTCACTGACGAGGCGGTGTCTACTTCTAGAGTCTATTTTTAATGTCCCAATGAGAAAATCCTATTCCTCTACCCTAACCTATACTTGAACCCCATAAAATTTCTCAAAGTTGTTTGTGGCAGCAAGCTAGTGGATGAGGAGGCATTGGAGTCTCTGGAGCTTGAGAATCCTGCCTCCCCCGAGAATGCTCAGGGCAAGGGTGTGGTGAAGGGGGCAATGATTCTAGAAACCCTTAGCCAGAGAATGTTGTTGAGAAGGAGATGCCTGTTGAAGTGGAATAGGGCAAGCAACAAAAATATTTGGAAGTATTTTTCCGGGAATTTATCGTGTCCACAGAGATTGGAATTGAACTGCCATTCGACGATTTAATTGTTAATGAGTTTGGGTTTAGAATGGTTTTAAAGTATACAAACAGAAAAGTAAATATTAACACAAGAAAATTCATTCATCAGAGAGAAAAGACTTATCAAGCATGTATATATTCCACTCATCACAAACTTAAACCTATCGACCAGTTACACTCAACTTACAATACTCCTCAATATCACCCGGTATCGTTCACAGCACATGTCCATCTCTGGCACACTCAACCATGCTACCCTCATCGGCACTCTCGCACCCGACTCAAGACACGGAGGCATTAAGTTTCGACACCCATACGGATTGTTAGCCCTAAATCTATCTTTAGAGTTCAGAAACTAACAGATAATTATCCTTAATCAAAGTTTGTGAAGTTTATCTCTAACATGACCCAAACCCCGCGCATTTAAGCAAAAATCAAGAACAATCACCAATAGAGATTCATAAAGCAAATTAAATATAACGCCATGGGTGACAAATGTACATAAGATCAAAGTAAAAACATATACAAACCCAACAAAGAAGAAAGACATGAAGAAAATCAGAAATGAACCAAACACTTCACGGATTGTCAGAGCCGATCGATGAGAAATCCACCCCGGATCATCCAAATGCAAGCTTCCATGATGTTTTCTAAGCTAATCTACTGAAAAATGAAGTTGATGAAGTTGAGAGATCAAAAATCACCCCCAAACAACATCACCTAACAAAAATGAATAAAAATGAACTAAATACAAAATTCTGTCTCAGACGCACCGCCCGGCGCAAAATGCATCGCCCGGTGCAGCACTTTATTTTACTCATACCAGCTGCGTAATTAAACAGGCTGATAATAAATATCTACTTTCACCTGGCGGCAGAAGCAGCGCCCCGCGAAAGATAAAAAATATGGAATGCTCCTGGAAGTCCCTAATTTCCTCACGTCTCAGCATCGCCCAGCGAAAGAGAGTTTCGCCCGACGGAGCAAAGTACCGCCCGACGGAGATTGACAGTCAAGAAGTCTTCTGGTATGGCTCGCCCAGCGAAAAGCAGCATCGTCCAGCGACACAAGCTTTACCCGACAAAAGATGGCTGACTGCACTTCTTATTTTGGCTTCCAACTTCTATAAATGGCTTTCTTTCTTTGCCTTCTTCCTTTTATTGATCCAAATGACACATCTTGGAGCTTTTATTGCTCATTGCTCCAACAATGCTTTATCACCTACAAAATGAATGGAAAACTATCAATTATTACACAAATGAATCAAAAACACAAATATCTACTAACTAACGGATTTATTCACAAAGTGGGGTTTATTCGACCGATATTTACCAAGAAGTAACGATAAGTGCAACAAAACATATATACAAAAACAGTTACATTTTGCACTTATCAAACTCTCCCCAACTTACATAATTGTTTGTCCTCAAACAAAAATCAAACAACTCAAAGAAACAGAGTGAAAACCAAAGAATCATGAATCAACAGGTTTTGAAAATCGGACAAATGAATGGTTCAAATGAAAACAGTACACACAAAGTAAATACTTACCACTAAACTACGATGATAACATAGTCACGAAACAAATGCAAAATACAAAAATCATGCCAAACATTCTAAAATAACACAAGTTCCAAATGTGAATCACACCTAGCAAAAACAATCATCAGTAGATGAAAAACACAAAATAAGGTACTTATCACTCACACAACAATCATGCAAACAAAAGACTAAATTATGCAATCATCCAACAATTCATATTGAACATACAAAGGCAAGAATCACAAAGGCTTTCAAGGTTGTAGCGTGGTCGGGTAAACAAACAAGGGGCAATTCCTAAAGCTAATCGAAACAAAAACTTGCCTAAACCTAAGGGAGTGATCAACTCACAAAGACTCAGACACAAAATTTCAATCAAACTTCTTCCAAAATCCTAAGTGTTACACAACACACAATACTTATTTAGCACAATTATTTGAACTCTTTTTGTTTCCTTTCTCAAGGATTTTCTTTTTCTTTCTTTTTCACTTTTTTCTTTTCTTTTCTTTGTCATATTTTTCTCTTTTTTCTTTTCTTTTTCAATCTTCATAGAATTCAACCAATGAGTAAACAATCATTCTCTCCCCAACTTGAATTACATCATCATGTGAATACTCCCTACTTTCTAAGGCAAGGAAAAAATCCATACAACAACACAAAGTTGAGGGTTCAAGAAAAAACAAAATCCAATAAAAAATAAGTGAACTAAATACTCATAGACAAGCATTAAGTTCAAATAAAACATGGATCAAAAAGCTCAAAGGGGTTACAAATGATCACACACTCACAAGGTGAATGACTATTTGGCTAGGTAGTTGTGCTCAAAATGAAACAAAATGCCTTGATCCTTTTCATGCTTTCATATAATCAACACAAACAAAAGATTCAACATAATAAAATCCAGTTAAAACAAGAATGTTAGTACTCCGCGCATATATGAACAATGGAAAACCACCTCACAAAAAAGTTGGGAACTAAAGTGATTCACACAAGAACAAGTATACAAAAGAATGAATGGCATGAAAGTTTGTAAAAAGCCTAAGTATCATGAATATGCTAAAGTATAGAAAGCGAAAATACATACCTCGGACGTGTACAAAACTTAACAAAATCATTACCATACATCCGCAAGTTGAAACAATCAAACTTGGAACATCACCAAAAGTTCCTCAAGCTACTCAAAACAAGCTCAAAGGCAAACACAAAAACTATTAATATAAACAAACTAAAAACCGGCAAAAATTGTCTAAACAAATTTAAAAGTGAAGATTTGAAATTTAAGAACTGGTCCGATCTAAATTTGTTTAGATAATAGCACCATACTATCTACTAAACATAACAACAACAAAAGAAAATAAAACATGCTTGTTTTACGTCGTAAGCTCGACGCCTTTACGGTGCTTAAGCAAGAAACTTCCTCTCTTCATGCCATGGAGATGTCTCACCGCGCAACCAAAAGCAAGCGTCCTAACCAAACACTTGAACAAACTTTAAAAATATACAAGTATTGATAAAAACAAGTGAAAATATACAATATGTATGGTATCTACAAAACTCAAAAACAACAAAACTATCGCGATGCAAGAACAATAAACCAATCCCCGGCAACGACGCCATTTTGTTGAAGCGGAATAGGGCAAGCAACAAAAATATTTGGAAGTATTTTTTCGGGAATTTATCGTGTCCACAGAGATTGGAATTGAACTGCCATTCGACGATTTAATTGTTAATGAGTTTGGGTTTAGAATGGTTTTAAAATATACAAACAGAAAAGTAAATATTAACACAAGAAAATTCAATCATCAGAGAGAAAAGACTTATCAAGCATGTATATATTCCACTCATCACAAACTTAAACCTATCGACCAGTTACACTCAACTTACAATACTCCTCAATATCACCCGATATCGTTCACAGCACATGTCCATCTCTGGCACACTCAACCATGCTACCCTCACCGACACTCTCGCACCCGACTCAAGACACGGAGGCATTAAGTTTCGACACCCATATGAATTATTAGCCCTAAATCTATCTCTAGAGTTCAGAAACTAACAGATAATAATCCTTAATCGAAGTTTGTGAAGTTTATCTCTAACACGACCCAAACCCCGCGCATTTAAGCAAAAATCAAGAACAATCACCAATAGAGATTCATAAAGCAAATTAAATATAACGCCATGGGCGACAAATGTACATAAGATCAAAGTAAAAACATATACAAACCCAACAAAGAAGAAAGACATGAAGAAAATCAGAAATGAACCAAACACTTCACGGATTGTCAGAGCCGATCGATGAGAAATCCACCCCGGATCATCGAAATGCAAGCTTCCATGATGTTTTCTAAGCTAATCTACTGAAAAATGAAGTTGAGAGATCAAAAATCACCCCCAAACAACATCACCTAACAAAAAAGAATAAAAATGAACTAAATACAAAATTCTGTCTCAGACGCACCGGCCGGCGCAAAATGCACCGCCTGGCGCAGCACTTTATTTTACTCATGCCAGCTGCGTAATTAAACAGGCTGACAATAAATATCTACTTTAGCCCGGCGGCAGAAGCAGCGCCCGACGAAAGGGCAAAAATATGGAATGCTCTTGGAAGTCCCTTATTTCCTTACGTCTCAACATCGCCCAGCGAAAGAGAGTTTCGCCCGGCGGAGCAAAGTACCGCCCGACGGAGCTTGAGAGTCAAGAAGTCTTCTAGTATGGCTCGCCCGGCGAAAAGCAGCATCGCCCAGTGACACAAGCTTTGCCCGACGAAAGATGGCTGACTGCACTTCTTATTTTGGCTTCCAAATTCTATAAATGGCTTTCTTTCTTTGCCTTCTTCCTTTTATTGATCCAAATGACACATCTTGGGGCTTTTATTGCTCATTGCTCCAATAATGCTTTATCACCTACAAAATGAATGGAAAACTATCAATTATTACACAAATGAATCAAAAACACAAATATCTACTAACTAACGTATTTATTCACAAAGTGGGGTTTATTCGACCGATATTTACCAAAAAGTAACGATAAGTGCAACAAAACATATATACAAAAACAGTTACGTTTTGCACTTATCAATGCCATATGAGGAAGAAAGATGATTTGGTTTTCCCGACCCCTAGTTGATTTATATTTCTTTGCCCCTTTTTGGGACTTTTGTTGTACTTTTATGCCCCTTCGGGGGCTTTTATAATTATAATGAACAATGGTTCTCCTTGGAGGCACCTTTTAGGTTAAATTCCCTTATCTTTATCTTCTTCTGTAATTATATGTGTGCTCTTAACCTTTTAGCTTTTAATTGTGGGCGTCTAACATTTTCACCCCCTTTGCAATAATTTGATTGCTTGCAATGGGACTTGACATGAATATCATTTTAGTAATTTTAAAGTTGTGGTCCTCTCTAAGTATGGAAAGGAACCTATTTAAGGATCCATCGAATTGATCGCCTCTATGGACGACAAGGATCCCACTTGAGGATCCCGCTAAATGATTGCCTCTATGGGCGGTAAGGATCCCATTTGAGGATCCGACTAAATAATCGCCTTTATGGGCACCAAGGATGCCACTTGAGGATCTAGTTGAATGGTCGTCTTTATGGACAACAAGGATCCTTCTTGAGAATCCAGCTAAAAGATCACCTCTATGGACAACAAGGACCCTACTTAAGGATCTATCAAATTGACCGCCTCTATGGGCGGCAAGGATCCCTTGAGGATCTATATAAATGATCTATCTCTATGGGCGACATGGGCCTCACTTGAGGATCAAGGAATTGATCGCCTCTATGAGCAATAAGGATCCCACATGAGGATCCAGTTAAATGATCGCCTTTATGGGCGACAAAGATCCCTCTTGAGGATCCAGCTAAATGATCGCCTCTATGGGCGGCATGGACCCAACTTGAGG
Source organism: Lathyrus tuberosus (assembly GCA_022829125.1). Lineage (NCBI taxonomy): Eukaryota > Viridiplantae > Streptophyta > Magnoliopsida > Fabales > Fabaceae > Lathyrus > Lathyrus tuberosus. The sequence continues at coordinate 2,604,251 of JALAZF010000435.1, forward strand.
ATCCAGCTAAACGATGTAAGTGGAAGATGAAGTCTTCTGTTTTATCTTTAGTGTCGACGTCTGCTCTAATGTGTAACACCGGGGGTCAGGGAACGTTGTGTCTTTGATGTGTTTATAGATATTTTTGGATATCTCTAGAGTTATTGTTGTTTATGATTATTTTGAAGAAATAATTATGCCATGAATAATTATTTATGTCGATGCTTCCGATGTTCAATAAAAGTTTGATGTTTTTAGACATGTTGAGCTGTTATAGCCATTATAATTAATATTTAAAAATTGCATGTGTTATATATCTTGTTAAATGAGCAGCTATTGTAGGAATTGTGTGACATTCTAAATATGATTACTTTGAATTTACTATGATATTTATTTTATTGCGCGGAGTATATTTGGGGTGTTACATTATTGGTATCAGAGCAGGTCGGTATGCCCGACCAAGTTGTTGATTTATAGTGTTGTGACAGTTTAATACTGTCGTTGTTGTCTTTTAACCATTGTTGTTGTTTATGGTGGAATAACAGAAATGGATGGAAGGAATGATGCTGCTATTGCTGCTACTTTGCAGGCTGTTCAAAATCAGCCTAATGCTGGTGAGAATGATGAGTTCCGTCACTTGGGAAAGTTTCACAAGAACAATCCACATATTTTCAAGGGTAGGTACGATCTTGATGGAGCGCAGGCATGGCTCAAGGAGATTGAAAGGATCTTTTGAGTGATGAACTATTCTGAAGAGCAGAAAGTATGGTTTTGTACTCATATGCTAGCCGAGGAGGCTGATGACTGGTGGACCAATACTCGTTAGGTGTTGGGGACATCGGGTGAAGTTGTTACATGGGTTGTGTTCCGTAGGGAGTTCCTGAGGAAGTATTTTCCTGAGGATGTTTGTGGGAAGAAGGAGATTGAGTTTCTGGAGTCAAAGCAGGGTAATCTGACTGTTATTGAGTATGCTACCAGATTTGTGGAACTTGCTAAGTTTTATCCTCATTATAGTGAGGCGACCGTTGAGTTCTTAAAGTGCATCAAATTTGGGAATGGTTTGCATCCTGAAATCAAGCAGGAGGTTGGATATCGACAGATCAAGAGATTTCTAGAGTTGGTGGATAGCTGTAGAATTTATGAGGAGGATAGTAAAGCTCGGTCAACTCATTATAAGAGTCTGAGTGAGAAGAGGGGAAAGCAGAATGTGAACCATGGGAATCCTTACAGTGTCCTAGCTGATAAAGGTAAACAGAGAGTTGCGGATGATAAGAGGCCTAGTCGGGGGAGGTGCTCCCGCTCCTCTTAAGTGCTACAGATATGGTGAATTGGGTCATCATGTCAGTGAGTGCAAGAGTGATGTGAAGACATCTTACAAATGTGGGCATTCTAGACATCTGATTGTTGACTGCAATGTTAATGTGGTGACTTGCTACAACTGTGGAGAACCTGGGCATATCAGTACCTGTTGCCAGAAGCCGAAGCAAGCTTCAATTGGAGGAAGGTGTTTGCTCTGTCAAGAACCCAGACTTCCAGTGATGACAGGTTGATCAGAGGTATATGTTATATTAAAAATACGCCTTTGATTTCTATTATTGATACTGGTGCTAATCATTCTTTTATTGCTGCTGATTGTGTGAAAAGGCTTAGCCTTGTTGTTTCTTTTATGAAGGGAGAAATGGTTATCACTCCTGCTAAGGGATCGATGACTACTTCTCTGGTTTGCTTGAATTGTTCTCTGTCGATCTTTGATAGAGATTTTGGTGTTGATCTTATTTACTTGTTGTTGGGAAATCTTGATTTTATCTTGGGAATGAAATGGTTGGAGTTCAATCATGTTCATATCAACTGTTATAACAAGTTGGTGCAATTTCTTGCTCCTGATGATGAGGAAGAAACTGGTTTTCTGTCTACTAGAGAGTTGAAGAAGCTTTTGTAAAAGGAAGCTCAAATGCTTGCGTTGTTTGCATCCTTATTTGTGGAGAGTCAAACTATGATTGATGAGTTGCAGATGGTGCGTGAATTTCCAGATATGTTTCTAGATGATATTTCAGATGTGCCGCCAGAGAGAGAGGTAGAGTTTGCTATTAATCTTGTTCCTGGTACAAGACCTGTTTCTATGTCACCATACAGGATGTCGGCATCGGAGTTAGCAGAGTTAAAGAAGAAATTAGAAGAGTTGTTGTAAAAGAAATTTGTGAGACCAAGTGTATCACCTTGGGGAGCTTTGGTGTTGTTGGTAAAGAAGAAAGACAGTAGTATGAGGTTGTGTGTGGATTACAAGCAGTTGAATAAAGTGACGATTAAGAACAAGTATCCGCTTCCAAGAATATATGACTTGATGGATCAGTTGGTGGGTGCACGCGTGTTTAGTAAAATTGACTTGAGGTCGGGTTATCATCAGATTCGAGTAAAGGATGAAGATATTCAGAAGACGACTTTCAGGACTCGGTATAGACATTATGAGTATTTGGTGATGCCGTTCGGAGTGTCTAATGTACCTGGTGTGTTTATGGAGTATATGAATAGTATTTTTCACACTTACTTAGACCGGTTTGTTGTAGTCTTCATTGATTACATTATAATCTATTCTAAATCAGAAGAGGAACATGTTGAGCATTTGCGGATTGTATTGCAAGTATTGAAAGAGGTGAAACTTTATGCTAAGTTATTGAAGTGTGAATTCTGGTTGAAAGAGGTAAGTTTTCTTGGTCATGTTATTTCAGGTGATGGTATTGTTATGGATCTATTCAAAGTAGATGCAGTTCTACCATGGGAGGTCCCGAAGTCGGTTACAGAGATTATAAGCTTTTTAGGCTTGGCTGGTTATTATCGCGGGTTTATTGAAGGTTTCTCTAAGTTAGTACTTTTGCTAACTCATTTGACGTGCAAAGGCAAAGCATTCGTGTGGAATATTCACTATGAGAAGAGTTTCATTCAGCTGAAGAAGAGATTGACTACAACTCTAGTCCTGATTTTGCCTGAACCAAATGAACCGTTTGTGGTGTATTGTGATGCTTCCTTGATGGCTTTAGGTGGTGTGCTGATGCAAGGTGGAAAGGTTGTAGCTTATGCTTCGCGGCAATTGGGGGTTCATGAGAGAAACTATCTACTCATGATTTGGAGTTGGCTGCAGTGGTTTTTGTGTTGAAGATTTGGAGGCATTATCTCTATGGTTCCAGATTTGAACTATATAGTGATCATAAGAGCTTGAAGTATCTATTTGATCATAAAGAATTGAATATGAGGCAGAGAATATGGTTGGAATTTTTGAAAGATTATGACTTTGGCTTGAACTATCATCCCAGTAAAGCTAATGTCGTGGTTGATGTTTTAATTCAGAAGTCTTTGCATCTGTCTGCTATGATGGTGAGGGAGGGTTGTAATGCCCGACTTATTTTATTTATTTTCCGTAATTTAATTAAGTGATGTTGTGAATATATGTGTTTATCGGTGTTTTTGGTGTGTTGGAGTACCCTATGGTAAAGGGTAGTGACCTTAGAATTATAGACTTTAAGGGCTGAGAGGTGTGTGACCAATTGTGTAGAACCTGGTGGTGTGGTGAGAATGACTAATTAAATTATATTAGTAATATTAGTTTAATATTATTAAATTAAATAATTAGTGAATGTTATTATTATTATTATTATTATTATTATTATTATTTAGTTTGTGAAATTAATAATAATAATATAATAGAAAAGGGGAAGTTGAGAGGGATTTTGGTCAGAACGTCTTTTTGGGAGAAATAGAAGAAAGAAGGTGAAGTGAGGGCTAGGGCAAGAGAAGAGAGAAATCCATTGTTGAGGAAGAAGAAATTGTTGGAAGAACTCTAAGGTAAGTGTGGGGTTCTAATTATCTAAGGGTTATTATGATGATGGTGGGTAGATTATTTTGATGCTTGCTGTATGTTTCTCTTCTCTCTATGCTACGAACATTGTTGTAATTGTATGTTGATGGATTGAATATTTAAATTCTGAAATTTTGTATGGTATGTTGATGTTGTATTCGATGTTTGATTGTGGTATTCGTTGTGTCGTTGCTGTAATAATTATGATTCCAATGAAATGGTTGATGTCGATGTTGTGTTGTTGAATGTGATCGCGTGTCAGAGTCGGAATAATGCTATGAATGTTTTTGGGGAAAGAAATTGGGGTTTTGGTGTTGATGAAAACCGATTTTTGAATAAAATAATGTGTTACACGATTTGTATGAAATGTGGAATTTTGGGGTGGGTCACAAAGTGCTTTTCGTATTGATAAGCAGCAGAAAAGTGATTCTGCTGCAGGTGTAATCGATTATCAGAAATAGGGTGACCGGTTACACTGTTGAAAAATGGTGTTTTTGGGCAAATCTATGAAGGTGTAATCGGTTACCCTAATTTAGGTAACCGGTTACACCGTGTGTATTTTGCGTGACAATAGCTGGTTACAAGGGGTGTAACTAGTTACCTCAATTTGAGTAACCGGTTACACTGAGACCAATTTTTGAAAATCTTTAAAAATTCATAACTTTTGTTCCAGGAGTCCAATTTGAGTGTCGTTTGAAGCTTTGGGAAGCTGACGTATCGAACTTTAGTCTAAAAATAGTTTCAGTGACAGGAGTTGAATAATTCTGATGTTGGTTTGGTTAAACGCATTATTATCATTATGTTGTGGTGTGATATGATTATAAATGCCTTGGGATGCATGCGATGTTGTATGTCATTGTTGCTGAACTGTATGGCATGCTATGTTGTGGCATGTAGTGGCATGATGCATTGTTAAGATGGTCATTGTTGTTGTTGTTGTTGTCATGCATTTCATGGTTGCATGAGTTGTGAGATAAGTCGTGTGCTCATGTGGGGTGTGAGTATCTTATCCGGATTCTAATTGCAAAATCGTGTTGTTGTTGTTGTTAAGGTGATTGTGTCGTGTGGGGTGTGAGCGACGTTATGGAAATTCTGACGGGAATTGTGATCCTGAAATAGGGGTCGGGTTCTGAAATAAGAACTGAATGGTAACACATGCATTGAGTCGAGTTGTGAGTATTAATGCATTGCATTTTAGTTGTATTTGTTATGTGTTGGATTTTGGTTGTGTTGGTTGTATGAATGTATGTTGTGGACTGGGTGTTTGTGCATGTAGTAATCTAATACTTGCTTATTATCATGCTTTCCTTTATATAATTATGATATCTCACCCCTTTTGTTTGAATATTGCCTTTACATGGGCATCGTGCAGATAAATCGCAGTAGAGGAGTCGATGTGAATGGAAGATGAAGTCTTTTATTTTATCTTTAGTGTCAGCGTCTGCTCTGATGTGTAACACCGGGGCCAAGGAACGTTGTGTCTTTGATGTGTTAATATAGATTTTTGGATATCTTTAGAATTATTGTTGTTTATGATTATTTTGAAGAAATAAGTATACAATCAATATCTGTTTATGTCAATGCTTCCGTCGTTCAATAAATGTTTGATGTTTTCAGACATGTTGAGTTGTTATAGCCATTATAAATAACTGTTAAAAATTGCATGTGTTACATATCTTGTTAAATGAGCAGATATTGTAGGAATTGTGTGACATCCTAAATATGATTATTTTGAATTTACTCTGATATTTATTTTATTGCGCGAGGTATATTTTGGGTGTTACACCATTCATTTTGTTTTTAAACACTATATTTCCACGTGTTTCCAATTTTTTTTTCCACGTGTTTCACCGTTATGCTTGCTATGGCTTCTATTATTACCATTTTTACCCTTTACGTGTTCCATATCAGGCACATGTTCCCCACTATCATTGCCCATATTATTAAAGCCATTAATTAATTCCTCCACTGATTTTATGGTCCCACTAAATAACACTTTTCTAACATTCCCTTCATCTATTGGTTGACTTTCTTCTCCCATCATTCCACCCACTTTTCCTTTGACATCACTAACTTCTTTCTTTGCGTAATTATTGTCGTTATCATTACCTGATATTATGATATTATTTACTTCAACATTCTCCTGATTACTATTTAAATTCTCATGATTCACATTTAATTCTCCATTCAATGCACCATTCAATTCCGGGTTTTTGTTACTCAGTGCAGCAAACCGAGATCCAACATTGCATTCATTGCCATTTATTCTCACCGGAGTTTGTCCTTTCTGTCTCCGTTGAATTTTTCATCTCCCCCACCCTTTCTTCCTCCCTATGTGCTTCACTTCCCACTTTGTTCTCCTGACAACCTTCTCAATAGTGACCAAACCTTCCATACGCAAGACACAACAAATGGAGTCCCCCATACTCCACTTTATACATTCGTCTTTTAATGGAAAACATTGCCAATAACAGACTTGTCAAGTCAACCTCGACACAAATTCTGGCATATTTTCCTCGCTTTATTTGCAGCGTATTCTTATCAACTTTCATTGTCTTTCCTATTCTGTTACCAATAGTTGATAAAATCTTTGCATCATAATATTTTATTGGTAGCCCAGCAATGCGAATCCAAACAGCAACCTCCTTAATCGTATCTTGATCTGAATGAAACTCTGGGTTTCAATCTTTCACTGTCAAATAATGATCATAAATAAACCCGGGACCATCTGATAATACTGCATTCTTATCATCTTCACGAGAAAAGGCCACCAAAAAGTAATTATTTCCCATATCAATGATACTTATGATGTCACTCCTCACTCGCATTTGTTTAAGCCTTGTTTCCAATGCTTTATATCCTATCTTCCTGCCCAGAAGCTTCACTATAACTCCTATTTTCCATGGTCTTTGAATCCTTTTTTCCTTAGCTTTTGATAGGATAAATATGGGACATTCATATCCCTCCACCTGCATTTCTTCCACTGTAACCCCCACAACATCCTTCTCCATTTCCTCCTCCTCTTCCATATTATTTGTCTTATGTTCTCCTTCATCTCCCCTCATATTACCCACCACAGCATCCTTATAGGATCTGGCAGCACCGCCTGTTCTAACTCCACCGACTCCTTCACCTATCTTATCATAAACTATTGGACCTGATGAGAGTTAGAGAAGCCTCCATTACCTCCATTGTTTCGCTTCCTTGCCTACTCCCCCAACTCTCCATCAGCCTTCGTGTTTGCTTGACTTATTGGAGAGTTCACGAGTGGTGGTGGCTTGTGCATGCTCTTAGAAACCCTAGCCGACCTTAATTATTTTTTTTTTTATATCTTTTACTAATTTCTCGATTGTAATTATTATTTTTTTATATCTTTTACTAATCTTCTGATTTTTTTTTTTGTAATATTACACCTTCACATGAATTGGCTTTTAAATATATAATTTAAAGCTCATTACAAAATTAGAAAATATGTCATATCTACTCAAAAGAAAAAAAGTTATTTATTAACCCTTTTATACTTTTAATATCAAGATATTCATTAATGACTACAATCTTTATTTTATAGTAAAATATCAATGAATATCTTTACTTTTATTATTCATTCATGAATTTTTTTTTTAAAAAGTATTCATTTAGTCCAGAAAAAAATATATGCAATGTATAAAAAAATTTCTCCATCTATTTTTTAAAATAAATTTTAAACCAATTTTACTTTTTAGTTACCTAAAATTTAAACAATTGAAAGTTCGGCCTATTTTTTCAAGTCTAAAAAAGTATTAAGATATTTGTATATTATTCACCGACTAAATTCGAACACTCGGTGGTGGAATTTAAAACCTAATTCTTATAAAATTTTGGCTGAAATCTTATAAATTAGACCAACTTAACTCAATTTATTACTTTTAATTTTAGTTTTTAATATTATACATTAATTTGTAATTAAAAAAAAAACTATGCTATAGCTAAAACATAGCTCAACTATAGTGCGTTACCTACTTCCTATGATTTTGAATATAAATAAAAATTGGCCATTTTATTTTTCTAATTTCACTCCAAGATGAATACATTACTGCATAGGGAATACATCACTCCAAAATAATATTCCATATCGTTTTGCTAATTTCGTACATATCAAAAAATGATTAACTTTATATAAAAAAGGTATTTCATAAGAAAATTTACAAAATTATTCTTAAATAATAATATAGAAAAGATAATTTTATAGAACTGGAGGAAAAATAATAATCAATAATAAAGGGTGTAATCAAAAAAGTAATATTAATATTTTAATAAAATTGAAAAATAACTTATGATTTAGTGTAATTTTTTTATAAAATGATTTATAATTTTTAACTAAGGTAATCTTTAAGTTGTTCCGTTAAACCATTTTAGTTAGATAATTGTGTAGGGACATCAGATGCATGATCCCGAGTTTGAACCTGCGACATCTCACCTATTCACTTATGAAAGGTGAATTCTAGCCACTACATTATTTGAAAAAATATACAATCTTAAACTTTACACAATGACAAACAAAAATACATCAATATTTAATGAATCGTTTAACGTCAAGGTTAGTGGTATTCCCTCCCGCATTAAAGTTGTAGAAGATAGGCATGGTCCTTTTCGAATTTGCATGAATGAAAGGCTTAATCCTTCTGAATCTTCTAACTCAGGCTCATAGTCAGGTTTTGAAGATTCCCTTAACTTTGATGGTTTTTGCTCCGACACAGAGGAGATGGAAGAGCTTGTTTGCCCAGATCTCAATGACAAACAAATTGATACAATAGATGTAGCTGCCATGGGGAATGAAGATTATGGAAAAAGTGCTTTGGTGTCGTGTACTAATGATCCAGGAGAAAAAGAAAACATGTTTGATTAAAAGGGCACATATAGAGTTAGCGGCTTATTTGATTGGACCCCCTAAAGCAAAATTCTGAAGTGACCCCCACCAAATTTGCATAAAAAAAACCTAAGATGAAAAAACTAAGCTAAGCGAAGTGACTAACAAAGCCTTTCCCTCTTCTAGCTCCAGGGTTGGTGGAACTTCTATTTGTACCCCTACAAACTCCCTTCCTCCTAGTCCTGTTTCTTGGGACCACGATATTGCCCCCCAATAATAGTCCCCTTGTGGAAAGCCCATCTTTCAGCTTCATTCCATAACCAGAAAGATAGTCTGCATTTCAAGCCATCTTACTTCTCATCTATGTAGCCTCCCAAAAGACTTAATCATAATTCCATTTTCCAACCTTCTTCATCCTCCGCTAATTCAGGAAATTCTTCTAATAGATTCTCTAGATGTTTTATACTTTGATGCAATTCCATTTCAAACTCAGATTCTCTTTAAAGTAATCGAAGATTTTGGGATTCTTCCAATCTTGAAATTTCAAAGAAAATTGGATTCAAGCTATCAAATTCAGAGTCAAAGGTGTTAAGGATGACTCAACGCATGTTGAAGAAATCAAAAGCTTGGAATTGAGGGATCGTGAAGCTAAAAGCAAGAAGGATGTTGCCGAATTGGGTGCCTCATGAATATCCTCTCCTTCGACATATGTGGATGTGCTTCCTTGGCCAAGAAACAGAACTTGAAGCATTTGATTTTTGAGGGTTCTTTCGAAGTGTGCTTGATTTAAGATACTAAGATCCAAAATATGGAGGATAAGGACATTTGGCCATTGTAGGGAGGTTCTGAAGTTGAATGGACGTCGAAACCTTCTCAAGGAAAATCTGGCGATCTTCTGGATATGTGGAACGCAGGTCTGTTTAACCTTACTTTTAGTTTTAAGGGAGAAGGGCATGTGGGGATTAATGTAGCGTGGAAGGGAGTTTCAATTTATCTTGTCAATGTCTATTCCTCTTATTCTATCCACAAGAAAAGTGAATTGTGGAAAGATCTTTCATACTTTAAGAGGAACATTCCCAATGGTGAATGGCGTGTCGTCAGAGACTTCAATGCGATCCATAGGAAAAGCAAGATGAGAGGTCAAGAATCTTCCTTTTCTTGTAGTGAATGGTACAAGTTTGATTCCTTTATTCACGAAATGAAGCTTATTGATCTCCCCATTTATGGTGGTAAACTTATCTAGCATAAAGTTGACGGTTCAACCGTGAGCAAAATTGGCAGGTTCCTAGTGTCTGACCATCTGCTTGCTTTTTAGGAAAACTGATTATCAATTCGTTGGGATAAGGGATCTATTATACCAAAGCCCCATTAGGATCAAAGGTGACTTAGATAATTAGGGTTCAAAGCTCTTTAAATTCTTCACCTGTTGGATGGACCATAAAGGCTTCATTCCTTTTGTTACAAACATCTCGAACTCATCTGCTACCAAAGGAACTCCTTCCTTCGTTTTGAAAGAGAAGTTGAAATATTTGAAGGGAGCCCTCAAATTATGGAATGGGAAGGTTTTCGGGATTCTAAACTTGGAAGTTGTCAAAGTAGTGTCAACTTTAAATATCCCAGACCTTGAAGCTGAGGATAATTTTCCTCCTACCATTCTATCGTGTCTAGAAATCTTAGAGATACAACAACTAAGGTTTTACATTCAACTCTCACTCGTGAAAGTATTTTGAGGCAAAAATATCGTCATAGATGGATTAAAAATGAGGACTCCAATTCTAAGTTCTTCCACACTTCTATGAGTAGCAGATCCCATAGGAATAACATTTACGGTCTTGACCCTCCTTCAGGTCGCTTAGCTCAAGTGGATGAAGTCAAGCAGAAGGTTAAGAGGCACTTCAAAGACTTTTTAAGAGAACCAAATTCTTCAAGACCTATCCTAGATGGAGCCCAATTCAAGCGTATTTGGATTGACGAGAAATTGGCTCTTGAAGCTCCTTTTTCTTTGGATGAGGTAAAGGATATTTTCTAGAATTTGGCTTTGGATAAGAGTCTCAACCCGGATGGATTTAATCTTAATTTCTTCAAGGAGTGTTGGGAAATTGTATCCTCTGATGTTTTGGCCTTTGTGAATGAATTCCATCACAAAGCTACAATTCCTAAAGATTTCTTGACATCTTTTCTCTCTTTGATCCCAAAGCATCATAACCCTCAAACCCTCAACGAGTCCATGCCTATTAGCCTAATTAACTCTTTGTACAAGTTACTTTCCCATCTTTTAGCTTCAAGGCTTAAGACTATGATGAACGAACTGATCTAGAAAAATCAACTAGCTTTCGTGGCCTAACGTCTTATTCAGGATGGGGTGTTAGTGGTGAAGGAGGTACTGGACTTTGCTATAAGATTTAAGAAGAATTGTATAATGGTGAAAGTGGATTTTCAAAAGGCTTTTGATTGCGTCTCTTAGAGATATCTCATTTATGTTATGATTATAATGAAATTCAGTTCAAAGTGGCTTCAATGGATGGATGCGCTTGTATTCAACAGTTCTTCTTCCGTTTTAGTCAACGACTCTCCTATTAAAGATTTTCGTGTTGAGAGGGGCCTTAGGAAAGGGGATCCCATATACTCTTTCTTCTTTCTTCTTACAATATAAGGCTTGGATGGTCTTTTTCACAACGCAATTTCGTCAAATGATTTTCAAAGCTTTCAAGTGAGTAGTGACATTCAGTTTGATATTTTGCAATTTGATGAAGATACCATTGTTTTTTGTAATGGATATTCGAAAAATATTTAGATCTTTAAAGAAATTTTGAGGGGGTTTGAGTTAACATCCAATGTGTGGGTCAATTTATCCAAAAGCATAATTTTTTGTATCAATTTGAATGAAGATCTTATCTAAGCCACTTCCTCTTTTCTTTCTTATAAAGTGGGATCTTTTCCTTTTAACTTTCTTGGCATCTGTGTGGGATCCGATCCTAGAAGGAAAGCTAGTTTGGAACCCGGTCCTCGCCAAACTGCGCAAAAAGCTCAATTCTTGGCATAGGAAACAAAATGACTATGGGCGTTAGAATTACAATGCTGAATGCGGTTCTCACCAATTTACATATTTACACTTTCTCATTCTTTAAAGCTCTCTAGGTTGTCGTCAAAGAAATTATTAAAGTGCAAAGATATTTTCTTTGGGGAGAAAATGAATGGCCACAAGAAGCTTGCTTGGAGTGAAACATATAAAAAAGTTCAACCTTTCTCTTTTAAGAAAATGGCTTTGGATAATTCTTGATGTTGGTGTTCATAAACCAATTTGGATAGACTTGATGCAGCTTAGATATTGAGATTTGAAGTCTATAGTTCTCAACCATGACTCTCAACCTAATGGTAAAAAAGACTCCATCTGGTGGAGAGATTTGCTATCCATTATCCATTCCCTTGTAGAAGGAAATTGGTTCTCAAATGCTATCAACTTTAAACTCAGAAATGACAAGGCAATGCACTTCTGGAAATCAAAGTAGCAAGACACTCAAAAATGATTTTTATAGTGTAAGATAATTTTGTGAAATTTTTTTGGCAAAAATATTGTTTTAGTCCTTTAAGTTATTTTAAAATATCAAGTTAGTCCTTTAAGTTTTTTTTTGTAACGCTTCGGTCCTTTATGTTAATTAACATTTGCATCTTTGACCTTTTTAAAAATCTCCGTTACAATAAATTGCAAACTCATATACCATTTGAACTGGTTTTTCACGCTGATCACCAATATGTAATTAGTTTTCCGTTTGATTGTGTATTTTGGTCGGATCAAACGATTTTTCATTATGTATTTGTCCATTTTTTCCCTGATTCTCATGAACCGTAACTTGTTTGATAAATTTGATTGCATATTTGTGACCAGTGTAACACCCCGATTTCTAGATTAATTATTTATTTAATTAATTTAGCGAGAATATATGAATTATATGAGTCAATATGAAGTACTTGAGTTTGGTGATGATTTGATGACGATTATGTGACGGTTTTAAAGAATTTCCGGTTTATGGAATGTTTAAGTGCGTCGAGGAATTATCGCGTATTTTTAAATAATGGGAATAATTATCTAGAATTTTATTATTTATGAAAATAGAATAATATATAATTAGGAGACCATAAGGGTATTGTGGTAATATGTGAAGGATAAGTGAGGATATTATTAGAAAAGCATAATTAAAATGTGAGGGTTACACAAGTAAGTGGGGAAGAAAAAGGGTTTCATTCTGTACGTTACTGAAGGGAAGAGGCAAAGAGAAAGGAAACAAGGGTTAAGGCTTCGTGAGGAAAACGGAAGATCGAAAGAGGAATCAGAAGAAGAATTGGATGAACGCGAAGAAGATTTGGATAACCGGCGATAAATTTAAGGTAAGGAGTTTGTAATTATGATTATTATAATTGTTTTAGGTTTTGGATATTGGTAGGTGATATGAGTTGATCGATGATAATTATCAGAGGAATTGTGATGAGTTTGATGAAAGTAGATGGAGTCCTGAACCTGTAATCGTATAATAGGATGAGAAATGTAGCGATTGAGAGATAACAGATTGTGTGTGGATGATTTGTATGAACTGGAGAACGGGAATAGGAACCACCTTAGGAAGGGTGGCGAGTGCCACCCTTTTGTTTCTAAGAAGGTGGCGGCTGCCACCACAACATGTGGCTTGCGCCACTATGGAAGATTTATGTGGCAAGGGCCACTAAAACATGTGGCTTGCGCCACTATGGAAGCTTTATGTGGCAGGAGCCACTAAAGCATGTGACTTGCGCCACTAGTGGTATTTTTAGGTGGCCAGAGCCACCATACATGTGGCTTACGCCACTAGTGTGTGGTTAGGTGGTCAGTGCCACCAGTTTTTGTGGCGTGCGCCACTTTAGGCATATTTCAGTGGCCAGAACTCATTACTCTATTTTTCCTGATTGGCTATTTCCTGAAAACAAAACCGTAACCCAGTTTTACATAGAGTTTGAACCATTGGAAAATATCTAGATTAATTCCGTGAATTGTTGATGATTGTCTGTCATAATACCAATAAGAACTGTGAATGTATAATTAGTGAAATGTCTGTTATAACAATACTGCTACTGTAATGTATGATTATGTGTGTTGTGTGAGTACGTTACTACGTGAACAAAACATGATGAATTTGATATGATGATGTATTGGCTGTAATCCATAGATGATTTATGTGCACGAAATTATGTGAGATATGTGAGTATAGTTTCAAATCGTAAAGCGGTTTTACATGCCGAATGAAGTATAGGTGTTTTGAGGAATAAATTGATACGACAATGACTGGAAATGAATTGTTTGGTGATTATTATGATGAATGATGTTGTGTTAACCATGATGTATGTGTATGAGTTATTTTAAGAGATTATGATGATTTTGATGAATGATGATGCGTCTTGACTAGCCGTGGTCGTGTTTTACGTGTGTTACGCATCATGCATTCATAGCATATGTTAGGACTTCGGTCCTGTGATGATGTTAGGACTTCGGTCCAGTGATGATGTTAGGACTTTCAGGTCCAGTGATGGCCTTAATCCCATTGTGTGGATTAAGTGCAACGTATGGTGTGCTCTGGTTCCAAGCGGGGACCAATCCTATTGGTGGGGATCTTTGGAGATTGAAGATGACTAAGTCATCAGTGAAGTGTTTCGGTACCGCATGCATTGAGTCTATGAAGTTGCATTGCATTGATTGTGGCATTGCATGATGTTTTGTGTTATGTGAAGTATCTTCTTGATGTTTTGGAATTATGATGTTATGAGAAGTATGGCGTTTTGACATGAAGCTTTTGTAGTTGTTGTTATTTATATTGAAGTATAAGATAATATCTTGTGATTATTTAATTGTGATCTATACTATGTCTATTCCTTATCTCTTTTATAATATTTATGATTACTCACCCCTTCTGCTTGGAAATGTTGCCTCGAATGTGGGTAACTTGCAGGTAAACCAAGATTAGAGAAGGAAGTGTAGAAGTTGCTCTGAAATGTGCTTATTTGTTCCTTAGGAATGAAGGGAGTCTTGCTCTGATACGTAACACCGGGGTTTTGGGTTGTTCGTTTAAGAATACTTTTATGTCATGGTGTTTTCTGAAATTTTTATAACCTCTTTATAATTTGGTTTTGTTGGATTTTATGAGATGATCGTCATGAAGCATGTTGAACTATTTAAATGTTTTTAGAACTACTTTTCAAGGTATTTTGTATTGATTTTATAAAAGAGTTTAAGACTCAAGTATCCGCTGCAATGATTTTAAATGGTTTAGTGTGATGTTAAAATACTCTGTTTGGTTATAATTATATTGTAACCCGTGTTACGGAGCAGGACCTTTGAGGTAAGAAGTTTATGAAGATGTGACACCCATGTTTGTGAATGATGTTTTATTAAATTAATTGAAATATATTGTGAATATTCCCGGGGTTTAGTTGGGTGTTACAACCAGCGCAAAAAACCAGTTCAAATGATATATGAGTTTGCAATTTATTGTAACAGAGATTTTTAAAAAGGTCAACGACGCAAACTTTACTTAACATAAAGGACCAAAGCGTTACAAAAAAAACTTACAGAACTAACTTGATATTTTAAAATAACTTAAAGGACCTAGACAGTATATATATGAACTATTAAGATCAATTGGTTTATGCAGTGTTTAATTAAAATATAGTATTTAATAATTAATAAAGATTATTATAATTGGGGTCTAGTTTACTTGGAACAATGGCAGGAAAAGCAAGGCTCATATTGAGATGAGGCTTGATAGGGTTGTCTGCAATCAAATGTGGTTGAATACTTGCTCTTAGATTTCAATTTCTAGCCTCATTAGGAATAGATCTGATCATCATCATCCTCTGTTGATGGATTTCCATTATAATAACATAAGGATAACACCTCAACTTAAATTCTTTAAGATGTGGACTCAGCATCTCTCTTGTAAGAAGATAATTGAGGAACTCAAGATATGGAACAAGGAAACCTCTAGGAATGTTCATGACCATGTTGTGTCTATTGTGCAAACCCTTAAGGTGATTCAATATAGGACCCACATTAGTGGTTTTACTGATAGTCTTGGTGGCTCAGAGAAGAAAGCTCTGATCAGCCTTGATGAGGCTCTACTTAGACAAATCTGGTTTTAGCAGGATAAGGATAAGGTGAATTGGCACAAGGATGGGGATAGGAACACTGCTTACTTTCATATACTAGCCAAGATTAGGCATTCTACTAAGGCTATATCTTCTCTTCAGGTAAGTGAAAGATTGCTCACTGACAACAAAGATATAACTGACCACATCACTAGTAACTTTGAAAGCTTATTCACCTTCAACAGTGGATTTGTTCATGATCATTTACTTGTTGAAGAATTTATGCCTAACTTGGTTAGTGAGAGATCTAATTCTATGTTGACCATGCTCCCCACTCCTAGTAAATCAAGAATGTCGTGTTTGCTCTTAACAATGAGGGGGCTTGGGTCCAAATGTCTTGGGGGGTTGTTATCAGCCTTTTTGGGACATTGTCCACCATGATATTGAGATGGCCACTTTAGAGTTCTTTAAGACCAGCTTGTTGCTACCTAACTTCAATGCTAACACTTTAATCCTCCTCCCTAAGGTTAATGGTGCCAACTCTCTAAGTAAATTCAAGCCAATTTCGATGGCTAATTTTAAATTCAAAGTCATCTCAAAAATCATAGCTGATCGACTTTCTTCTTTGATGCCAAACTTAATTTCAGTGGAGCAGAGATGGTTTATACAAGGGAAGGAATATCAAAGACTATATTTACCTGGCCTCTGAGGTCTCCAACATTATGCACAACAAGACTTTTGGAGGTAACCTGGTTCTAAAAATGATGTAACCAAATACTTTGATACTTTGGAGTGGCCTTTTCTCATAAAAGTTATTAAGGCCATTTTTTGTGATACTTTATGCGATTGGATTGAAGTCATTATGTGATATACTGCTCTACCTAATTCCATAAATGATTCTTTGCATAACTATTTTCCTTGCTTTAGGAGAGTGAGGCAGGGGGACCCCTTATCTCCCATGATATTCTTCTTGGCAGAGGAGGACTTGAGCAGACAGATAATAAAGCTAGTGGAGGAGCGAAGGATCAAGCTCATCAAAGCTTCTAAGAATGTCATGGTACAATCTTGTTTCTTATATGCTAATGATATCATGATATACTAAACTAGCAGGAAATCTAATCTTCAAAACCTCAAAAGCCTTTTCACTAGATATGTTATGGAATATGGGTAATGTGTTAGTCCTGACAAATCTACCATCTTCTTTGGAGATATATCCCTCATACTAGGAGGATCATGTTAGCTCAGTCCATTGGATTCTCTTTAGGCTCTATGCCCTTCATGTACCTTGGTGTCCTAGTTTTTAAAGGCACACCTAAGAAAATTTACTTTCAACCAATTGTACATAGAGTCAAATGTAGATTAGCATCTTGGAAATTTGTTCTTTTGTCTTTTGCAGGTAGAGCTCAGTTGATTAGGTTTGTCATCCATAGCATGATGGTCTACTCCATCATCACTTACTCTTGGCCATTTTTTTTGTTAAAAGATTTAGAGGTATAGTTTAAAAACTTTATGTGGTCTCCAGATATTAACAAGAAGAAAATTGTCACAATTGCCTGGAGTAAAGTTTGTAGACCTACTCTTGAAGGTGGTTTGGGTATTAGGTCCTTGTCCACTCTTAATGAGGCAGTAAACCTCAAATTATGTTGGGGTTTGATGCACTCTTTAGATTATTGGGCTTTGATCCTTATGGATAGAGTTTTAAGAGGGAGTGGTTGCATCAAACATCATATTCCATCCTCCTTTTGGTGTGGTTTTAAGAAATAGTTTCTTGTGATAAAAGATAACTCTAGGTACTTAGTTTGCAATGGCTTGAGGACCAATTTTTGGTTAGACCTTTGGTGTGGCTCGAGTTGCTTGGTTGAGGCTCTGAATATTCTGGTGGCTTGGGATACATCCTTCACTAACAAAGTTAGCATGTTCATTCAGGATAATCAGTGGAAAGTTCCTCAATAGATTTTGGATCATTTCCCAACCATAACATCTTACACTGACCAAGTTATCCTTCTAGTGGTAGATAGAGTTGATTTTCTAATTTGGATCCCATATGCTTCAGGTGACATGAGTCTTAAAGAGTCATTTGCCTTCAAATCTAAGATGTATAGTCACTTGTTGTGGACCAAGTTTGTTTGGAGCAAAGATATTCCTCCTGATAAATCTTTTATTTTTTAGAGACTCATGCATAATAAGCTTCCATCTTATGAGAACCTTACACAGAGGGGTTGCATGTTTGTAGCCTCTAAAAGAGCAATGAAAAAACCACAGTCCACTTATTTTTTGGGTGCAATTTTGCCATTAATATTTGAACCTGGTTTTCTGATGTTTTTAATTCTAGATTGAATCTTGATGGCCCTGAGGACATTTGGAAAATATGTGACAAGGATTGGACACCTCAATGCAAGGTGGTAGTACAAGCTACCATTGTTAACACCATTTATAATATATGTAACTCTAGAAACATGGTAAAATTCCTAGAGAAGTTGATACCCTATAGAAATGTTGTTACTGACATCAAGGCCCAAGTGCATTTATCTGGCTCTACAACCAAGGAATCCTTCAAGAACTCCATGAATGATTTTAGAATTATAAATATATTTGATGTGCCTTTCCAACACCCCAAACTTCATCAATCAAGGAGGTCTTTTGGATTCCTTCTTTGGTTAATTAGGTGAAAGGGTATATTGATAGTGCAACCGCCAAGTGGTGGTCTGTTCAGAAGTAGCAGTGGTGAATTCCTTAGTGGTTTCTCTGAGCATCTTGGTCCTCACAATGCATTTTTTGCAGAGATGGATGGGGCTCTTAGGGCCATTGAAATTTCTCAATCCAAACATTGGAAGAACTTATGACTGAATTCCGATTCAGCTTTAGTGGTTAAAGTGTTCAACAAGAAAAATCATTCCTTGGAGCCTTAGAAATATATGGATCAACTGTCAAGCATACATTAGACATATAACTTTTTTGATTTATCATGTGCGTAAAGAGGTCAATACTTGTGCTTACTAGTTGGCTAATGAAGGTCTTAGTTTAATTGGATACCATTCCTTCATTACTTTGCCTCATAGGCTCTTGCCTAGTTTTGTACAAGATGAAGAAATCAGAAGATGCTTAATCAGAAGCCGTCGCAATTCTTACTCCCCCGAGAAAGCTTAGACATAAGTCTTCACTTTCTGAAGTACTGATTCTGGGTGATAAGACTAAGCCAATAAGAACAAGATCAACATTCAAAATATCTAAAGAAATGCTTTGCGGTTTGATGATCATGATGATATCTGCATCTGTTGAAGAAGAACGCCTAGTCAAAGATTGTACTCCAGTGACGCAAGAAGAATTAAACCAGTTTTCTCAACATATTGCATCTGGTTTTTCTATACCAGGAATTGGAAATTAGTTGATTGAATCAATTGGCTTTCTGGAATTAAGTCATAGTGTAGACAAAAACGGTTTATCAAAGGCAGAAGACTAAAGGGATAACTCAGTTCCCTCTAATGATATAGATACAACAAACATCGGGAGAGATGTTTCATCCATCAGAATGAAAAGACCAAAGAAGCTATGAAGACAATCTTGTCTCTGCACAAGATTCAAAGACTCCTATGCATCTCATTCAAGATCTCAAGGAAGAAATAATATTTTGTGAAGACAATTTCTAAGGAAAATATGATCTAGCGATCCAACTAGAGACATCATCAACAACTTCCTCAAATGGCAGAAGCAAATTGAGTGGTGATTCTGAAGAAGCACGTGCATCTTCAAGATACAAAAGCAAGCTGGGTGTCTACCAGATAATTGAGTAACGGTTTTTTAACTCTAACTACTTTTTACTTAATTGTCTAAGAATCTAGTTTTATATTCTAGGATTAAAACTTTGAGATTAAGTTCAAAAAGGAACTATCCTTTTAGAAACCTTTGATACACTTGTTCTCATTCTTATATGTGAACTCTGTTCTATGTCCAGAATAAAAAGAAGTATCTCATAATAAGCATGTCATCTAGAATAGAAAAATATGTTTATAATGTTTGATTCGTAATTTTTTACTTTTGAGATGTGAAGCTTTTGACAAGTGAAGTTCTCATGTATCTAAAGTATCAAAGGTCAGAATGATCTATTAAGTTTGTTTTTGACCTTTGGAAACTGAAGATTTTACTTCATTAACACGTCGTCAGGAAAGTGAGGAGTTTGATTCATTATTAGACAAATATCTTTTAATGAACGTCGCTTCATGCTTAGCGTGACGAGAACCTTTTTGGTTTCCTTTTCATTTATTCATTTATTGCAATTCACAAGTCTTTAGTACATCCTTTCCTATCTCGTTTATTTTTGTCTCATGCGTTTATAGTTCCTATGTGATTCTCTCTTTGGAAATGATGATTGTCCATTATCTTGGTTTAACATTAATTGCTTTGTGTGTTTCGAATTTGTATGTCTTAAATTGTTTTGTCTTTATTGCCTTGTTTCGTCTCATCATTTCCTCTATTTATATTCTTCAGTTCATCCTCTAACAGTCATTCCATACTCTTCCACCTTTACAAAAACCTTCTCTATTTTTTTTATCCCTATCCTTTTCACCCAAACATGTCTGTCAAAACATTTTGTGGTAATGAAGATCTACTGGAAGTTATCTGTGAAAAACGACCCAACTTCCCTAGTCTTAAAGGAACTGATCGCGACATTGTCTTGAGCATGCATGTACAGGGTTGGTCCAAATACTATGCATTGTTGCATGTGAAGGTGCGAGAAAGACACAAGAATGGGGGGGTTTGAATTGTGTATTTACTCTTTTTGTAACTTTTTGCATCTTGTTATTTTAACACTCAAGAACCTTCAATGTTCATTGAGAGATTCTGATCTATTAACTAACGAGTATGAGAACCGTATAAGTTATGTTCATAAGATACGATACTCAGAACTTGCAGTGCGGAAGCTTATCAGAGATAGGTTGCAAGGTTCTGACTTTGCTTAATATGAGGTTCTGATATTCAAAGCAGAAACATAAATAAAGATACTAAGTAAGAGAGTAAAGGACACACGATATATCCTGGTTCACCACGCGGGCTAATCCAGTCCACCCTCCTCAGGTGATTTCGCCTTGAACACAAGGACTTAATCCACTATAACCAAATCATGATTACACTTGCACGGGCAACAGCCGGTGACTAACCACTTGCACAGCCGCACTGTGACTAACAACACAATGAACCGTTCAGGGATCCAACCGAATATAACGTTCATTGACCGAGCAGACCCACTGCTGGGATTTCACAGCTAGCCATTCAGGGATTCAATTTAATGAATATAATGCTACTAACCATATTTCAGGATTTTCCACAATGACCCTCAGCCATTGTCATCTCAAGTATCTAATCACCACGTGATCTACTCAAGGGCCTCAACTCACAGCTGAACTGTTCAGGGTTCCATCAGGATATAACGTTCACTTGAGGAGTCTCAATTCATCTAGTTGAATTGGCAAACTGGAGATTACAAATTGTGCTTCTTAATAAGCAAGTTTCTCCTAAGTTTAAGTACAAAGAACACACACATGTGTTCAAGCAAGTTTTGAGCAATCAGCTCCTTGCTTTCCTAAGAAACTACAAAGATGTATTTAGATATTATGATTGTTGACATCTTGTAGATCTTCTTCTTCTCTGTCTTCTGGTTGAGCAAGCTTTGAGCAGCAACTCCTTGCTTCAGATCTTCAATTTAGCTTTGACGAGAAGGTAGGTTGATGACTTGACTGATCTTTAATTGTTGTCTTCTTCATCAACAACTTCTGTTTGATTGTTGTTGTTGTGTTAATTTGTTCTTTGGAGTTTCAACAACAATTGCCATGAGTGAATTAATGACAGCTTTGAATATTCTAAGTGTTACAACGAGAACTCATCGCTGTTGCTATCTTCACACGATGACTTGGTCAATTTTGTAGATGAACATTCAGTTCGTGATTCTACAAGTGATCGACACATCAGAAGCAAAAACTCTTTCCATTAAATAGCCAGTAGAAATATAGCCGTTAGAGAATACTGTTGGCTGTTTGGAAAAGAGACGTTGTGAAATAATGAGTTGTACTGATACATCCTCTTTTTGAAGAGGAGATCTTTTCTTGGGCAGTGTGTATATTTAACTCACAACAGTAATATTTAGACTTCGAAACTTCAGTGGCTTCTGATGTTAATTTGATGAAGCATAAATGGAGTCTTTGTAGCAGAATATCTGATGCTTCAAGTCTTCCGTTAATTGAAGAAGTCCATTAGGAATCAGTCTTCAGAACTTCAGTACTTGGTCTTTAAGAGCGTTATCCTTTTCTGCTTTAGGTCTTCTGAATCTTCAAAACTTGTCTTCAGAATCTTCAGAACTTCTTGTTTGAAACCTTGATCTTCAGAACTCACCAGTATTCAGAATCTTTCTGCACTTGGTCTTCAGCGCCTTCAGCCATCAGAACTTCAAGTCATAGGAGTCTTCAGAACTTTGGTTCTTTCTGAGTGTACTTCTTTAGAAGTTACGCCATCTTCAGAATCTTGATCACTCTCAGAGAGCATCCACAAGAGCATTGCAACAACAATCTTGGCATCCTTGGATCTGGCTGATTATGACTAGATAAACAAGCGTTCTTGCTTCTTACGACTTTAGTCACACATAGTAACTTCGCATATACATATATTCAATCATAGTACATCTGGCTGGTGTATGTTGGTTCTGATGTATTTAGTTCTTATGATCTGCACACAACACACGTTAGACCATAAAATGGTTCTTTCATAAATACTTATTGTTATCATCAAAACATAGATTGACTTGTAGAGACAATTCTTGCTCTCACAATCTCCCCCTTTTTGATGATGACAAAACCAAGTATTTTGATTGAACATTTTATACAAGGTAATCACCAAAGCAAACAAATTCAGAGTGTGGAACAACAGATCCCCCTGAATGAGTTATCCTCAAAGCTCTATCTGAGATCATCTAGGATTTTATATAATCCAAAGATATACAGAGTAGCAACTTGAGTTGTTAGATCAGAAATAGAAAAAAGTTATTCTTCTATCTTGTTCTTAGGAAAAAGAAGAGTCCTTAGCATCTGGACTAGTTCATCGGAACTTCCATCTTCAGATCTTCAGAACTCAGTTTCCTTTGTTATCATATCAGAGCTTGTTATCTTCAGAGTCTTCTGAAGCATTTCTACTTTTCAGTAGATTCAATTGAGCGCATAATTAGAGTAGTTCTTCGACTGATAAACATAGCTTTGCTGTATATCAGAAACTGTCTTTTGAGATACTCCCCCTGAGTTTCAGGCTATATGAGGTTTTTAGATTTTGCATTTTAGTCTTCTGGGTAATCTCCCCTTAATTTCCATAAGTCAGATATTGGGATCTTTCAGAATCGAAATTCAGAGTTTCTAAATTTAATCACCAATGTTGATCATGACTTTTCAGAGTTTGACTTTGAACATAGGTTTATTTCAGACCTTGTTATTGTCACAACTCAGTTAAATTTTCAAAGCTTGATTTTTTGATCAGATACCAAATGAAGGTTAATGCATGTGATCAATCAACGCTTGATTCTGAATCTGGTACATCTTGATTTAGTCGGATGTAAGGTTGATGTGCTGACTCTTACACCAGAGTATTTTGAAACTGATACCAAGTGAAGAATTTCTTCTCATATGCTTAAGAGATAATTCATTTAAGTGCTGATATTGATATTAATGAAGATATTTGACAGTAGTCCACAACTTTGATTGAGAGTCTGATACTAATCTTTGTGTACTCAATCCAATTGCTGATTTAGTCCGATACCAAATCGTCTTTACTTCAGATGGTTCCCGATAAACATCAGAAAGGTTTCTTGCTTGGATCTTTAATCCGGATCTTCATACAGTTCTTGACTTCTGATTTGCACAGATCTTCTGAGAGAGCATCTTGAAATGTAGATTTTGTCTTGATTGCTTTTAGAGTTTTCTTACTTCTTCTGATTCTTAGACAGCTTCTATTATATGATCGGAGTTCTTCATTCTTAGCCTGTTCCTATTCTTAGAAAGCCTAGTGAACTTGTTTAGAGTTCCTGGATAACATCAAACAACAAACGTTAGTAGTAACGCATTTTATATGGGTGTACTTGTTTGAGTTCTACATTCTTTCAGATTTCCTTCTTCTTTCAATCAAAATCATTATTTCTCCCCCTTTTTGACATCATCAAAAAGTGTTAGGGCATATGAGCATTTAAGCATGTAATCATTTGTATTCAGTTAGAGAGTTACAGAGTCATTTAAACATTTAGAAACATTTAGACTTATTTTAGGGAAACACATCTATACTCAGTATGAATTTTATTGAAGGATGATAGATGGAATCACTTGATTACTTAATTGAAGAATTAAAGCATCTGTTCATCATTTTATTTGTGAACAACAGATAGAAGTAACAATATTTCAGTATTTCAGCATTTCGTTTTAGATTTATAATTCAGAGCATATGTTGAGCTTAATCTAGACAAGTTCAAGATAAAAACTAAATTGCATTAGAGAAAGATTGAACATAAAATTCTAGATTGTATTACGGATGGATTTTATCAAAAACATACAGCTCTAGACTAGACGAAACTGATTCCTATAGGTTAGTTTGATAGGAGCTTAGGGAAGAGAAATTTCTTCTGTTTGAGACATTGCAAGCTTCTTGTGTATTACTATTTCTTCTGAGATCCATTCATGGATCTCGTTCCAAACCTTTCGTACTTCCATAGAGTTTGCAAAAGAACTAGAGGCATTGACAAGAGTTTGAATCCTTGAGAATGCGTTGTCTTTAAAAGATGCAAGAGCGCTATTCGTTGTTCTTAATATCTTGGATGCGTGTTCTTCCTTAATGGCTGCTTTTCTTCCTACCTTCCAATCTGAGAGTTCTTGAAGAACATCAGTGATATTTTTCATGTTAATCCAAACCTTGATATCTGCATCCTTGCTTTTTCTCAGATAGTTTCCGAATTCTGCTTCATTAAATGTAGCGAATTTTGGAAAGCCTATAACCAGAACTCTAGGGGTTAGAGTTAGTTCTCTAAAGCGTGAATTATCTAAGCTTGCGTCTTCTTTCAAAAGGTTCTTATACTTAAGAATCTTTCCAGCGCTTTTAAGCAACTTCCAAGATTCTCCTTCATTAATTAGAATGTCGTCAACTAATCTTGATTCAACTAAGATGTCTGAGATAAGTCTTCCATAGGGAATGAGACCACATACATGGTCAGAGCTAGCTCTATAGCTTTTGATGGCATCCTTGAGAAGCTTAAAGAGGATTGAGGGAATGTGTATTTTAATTCCTTTTAGAAGAAGGAATAGGACGCATTTTTTAGTATCGTTTAGCTGTTCTGAGGAGAGATGATGAAAGACATTTTCTTGTAGAATTTTGAACCAAACTTGAAGTGAGTTCTTCAGGTTTGAGAAGGTTTGGTTTTCAGAAAAAGCATTATCTCTGAAGATAGAGGACATCACCTTAGCTTCATTCTCTTCACTGAGTAAGTTTCTGGAGATTCTGAAACCGCCGTGTTCATTCAGCAAGAGATCTGAGATAGTCTTTTCAGAGATGAAGATTTTTCTTTCGAAAACGAAAGATACGATGAGATTTTTGGATGTAGTTGCATGAATCCAGAAATCTTTGATTAGATGATCATAGGTCGGTCCTTCCATCCTTTTGAAGTAGTTTTTCCAACCTTGGTTTTCCAGTGAGGGAGCAATATCGCATCCGTTTGATTTTAGATTGTTGAAGTCAACAATAGTTTCTAACAGAACCTTGAGATTGTTGACTGAGACATTTTGTGAGACAGACGCCATTTTAGAGATGATGAGGAGTTAGAAGGAAATTAGGCTGAAGATTTGGATGAGTAAGGGATGTGTAGTTGTCTTATCCTTTTATAGAGGGGAAACTAGGGTAAATTTTGTGCAAGAGTTTGAAACCACATCGATTCATTTTCCTAGGCCTATTTAGTAGCGTGGGAAAGTGGGTTAATGATTAATCAAGAGTCATAACCCTGAAAAGGAGTGACGAAGCCGCTACTTAATTATGATCGGTGAGCAACTTTAGTTAATCCAAAGTTAAGAAAAACCATGCCTATCTATTGGTAGATAAGTAATGCTATTTAATTAAGGGTATCGTGAATTTAAATCGATCATAAAAGCATTTCTTAATTGAAATATTTTGGGCAGGAGAATACATATCGCGTTTAGATCATAAGGGCATACAAAGAGGGATCCTAGAAAAACTAATGATCTTAAGAGGAACTTAATTTCTATCTAGGTAAAGAAGGTTATAGGTTGACAGAACTCGGGAAGAATCTTCTCAGTCATTCCATTTCTTCTGCAATGACTAACCACTCTTTGAAGATCAAGAATATGAGAGATGACCCTGCAATAGGGAACTTGGTAAATAATGTCTTCCCTTGACAGGTTAATTTCTTCTTTTAGATGATTGTACATGGATAGAGGTAGGTTTATTTTGATTCTAGAAATTAAAAAGAAAATAAACAATCTCTCCATGTCAGATAACCATCCTCCTCCTCTTTGTCTCGGTCTAAAGTTTGTTACCATTAGATTGTACCAATCTTTAGCAACTGGGGTGAGAGTGCAAGGTTGAGTGGGATGCCCCTTTGTTTTGAAAATGACGTGCAGGTGTCTGTTGAAGCTATGATTGCTAGAATTTCTTTCCACAGTCACACCATCTTTAACACACCTAATGGCATTAGCTATGATGGTGGGGTTGATCAAGACTGGATATCCAGCAACTACGGACAAAATGGTATTTTTTCCACAGTCATATTCAAGTACACGTGCATTTGCCCAGAACTCAGTTACAAGAGAAGGGAAGACCGGTCCAGCAAGCATGTCGAAGTAGTTTTCCCAATTCTAAAATATAATACCAGAGAGAATACTGGGTTTGTTGAGTTGAGGTAAAAGGTTTAGATCCACTGTGAATTCCTTTAGAAGCTCTAGATCAGAAATTTCTCCTGTGATATTGTGTGAAGACATTTTGAGCAGGAACCGAAGAAGGGAGTTCTAACCTACTGAACAGAGATTCTTTCTAGAAGAGAAATAGAGTTGTGAGGTAGACTTATGAGTGATGATTATTTATCATGCTTGGCACATACAAGGTTATTAATTCCTAGACAAGCTATGAATAGCTATGATGGTCAGTTGACAGGACATATGATAGACTTAAGTTACTGCATGGCTATGGTTAGAGATAAGGTAGCTGACACATGCGTAATTATGATATTCTTGGAAATCATAAATATAGAAAAATTAATGAGTGAGGCCATACCTTAGGGATGCTTGACCTTTTTGAAGACAATTTATTGGCTAAAAATCTTCCATGAAATGACTCCTGAAGCTTTGGGCATCCTTCTGATTATGCCTATTTCCGAGTAAGCTGCAAATGTTTCTTGGGTCCTTCAAGATAAGTTTATCTTCTGACTTCTGAAGGAAATATTTTCTTGGAAGATGTTTCAAGTTGGATTGTAGCTTTCTCTCTTTTTTCCTGTTCAACCTTGTCATTTAGCTCTCTGGGTTACAGTAACGGAGATTTGGACTTAGCATGATCAGGGTGACCATTTTAATTGAACTAAGCCAATTCCTTGCAATCCTTTTTGATAAGGCGATACTCATATGCTTGGGAGCAATACTGAGTGAACTGTAAAATCATTTGATGACCCCATTCATAAACAACAGATTACATCTGTTTTAAATGTTTCTTACTTCTTATTTCCTTGATCCATAGAACCTGTTTGGTTCTGGTACAGTTCTTAAGATATGGATCGGAATTTTAAACGACAAACTTTGAGAAATGGTTGAGTTCTCCTTTCATAGCCAGATTTCAGTTTGTGTTTGCGAGAGTTTCTTCTCTTTGAAAGATGATTGGTTTCACCAGTTCAGTGAGAGTCTTTGAGAGGTAATTCAGGAAGGAGTTGATATATTAACATCTGACTTAGTTTCTCAAGGTTGTTTCAGAACTTGTTCAGAACCAGAACATCATCATGCCTCATGTGTACATCACTAGACATGATTTGCATGAACCTCTTATTCTCACAATGATGATCAACTTGTTTGGGGTTGTTCACACATATCTAAGAGTTAACTAATTACTTCAAACATCATTACCGTCATCTTTTATGACATTAGTTAGAGAACCTAGATACCTGAAATGATAGCATCCAAATTCATAGCACAAGTGGTTCTGAGAACACTTGATCTCTTGAACATCAGATTATCAACATTTGATCTTTACTAGGATGATTTCAGGTTGATGGAGCTTGATCACCGAACCAGTTAAGAGTTCGTTCAGAATCAACTGAGTCTTTGGGATTTAGTTTTCCATTGAATCTTTTGATCATTTCAGATTCTGACATTGAATCATTTCTAATAATTTGAATTTTTTAGATTCTGAATTTATCAGATTTCTTCCTGAAACTCAAAGTCTTAGAACAACAATCTTCCTTCTTTACATGAAGAGATCCAAAATGAGTTTTTAAACAAGAAAGTCAAGGGTGGACCTAATCCGTTTCTTGAAAACATCTCAAAAACTCATAATGAATTAATCTTCAGCAAACAAGATTTCTTGCTTTCTGATGATTCATCTTTTAATCATATACGTGGTTTTATCCACACGTATTTTCCAGAATGAGCATTCAACAAATACTTCCATTGATCTGACGAATTTATCTTTTCAATTGATTCTTCAACTTTAGTGAGGCTTCAGCTTGAATCAGTGACTTGCTCACGAAGTAATCAAATTGATTACAATTTTGTACACAGTTAACTGCTGAACTGTTACAGAAATTGTAAGTGGATTTCAATCTCACCAAGAGTACTTCTACGCACCACCTCTGGATCTTTTTCTGGCACTGTTAAGTGTTTGATGTGAATCAATAACAGAACCGGAGCTCTGATACCAATTGAAGGTGCGAGAAAGACACAAGAAATGGGGGCTTTGAATTGTGTATTTACTCTTTTTATAACTTTTCACATCTTGTTAATTTGACACTCAAGAACCTTCAATGTTCATTGAGAGATTCTGATCTATTAACTAACGAGTATGAGAACCGTATAAGTTCTGTTCATAGGATACGATACTCAGAACTTGCAGTGCGGAAGCTTATCAGAGATAGGTTGCAAGGTTCTGACTTTGCTTAATATGAGGTTCTGATATTCAAAGCAGAAACATAAATAGAGATACTAAGCAAGAGAGTAAAGGATACACGATATATCCTGGTTCACCACGCGGGCTAATCCAGTCCACCCTCCTCAGGTGATTTCGCCTTGAACACAAGGACTTAATCCACTATAACCAAATCACGATTACACTTGCACGGGCAACAGTCGGTGACTAAGCACTTGCACAGCCGCACTGTGACTAACAACACAATGAACCGTTCAGGGATCCAACCGGATATAACATTCATTGACCGACCAGACCCACTGCTGGGATTTCACAGCTAGCTGTTCAGGGATTCAATTTAATGAATATAACGCTACTGACCATATTTCAGGATTTTCCACAATGACCCTCAGCCATTGTCATCTTAAGTATCTAATCACCATGTGATCTACTCAAGGGCCTCAACTCATAGCTGAGCCGTTCAGGGATCCATCAGGATATGACGTTCACTTGAGGAGTCTCAATTCATCTAGTTGAATTGGCAAACTGGAGATTACAAATTGTGCTTCTTAATAAGCAAGTTTCTCCTAAGTTTAAGTACAAAGAACACACACATGTGTTCAAGCAAGTTTTGAGCAATCAGCTCCTTGTTTTCCTAAGAAACTACAAAGATGTATTTAGATATTATGATTGTTGACATCTTGTAGATCTTCTTCTTCTTCGTCTTCTGGTTGAGCAAGCTTTGAGCAGCAACTCCTTGCTTCAGATCTTCAATTTAGCTTTGACGAGAAGGTAGGTTGATGACTTGACTGAGCTTCAATTGTTGTCTTCTTCATTAACAGGTTCTGTTTGATTGTTGTTGTTGTTGTGTTAATTTGTTCTTTAGAGTTTCAACAACAATTGCCATGAGTGAATTAATGACAACTTTGAATATTCTAAGTGTTACAACGAGAACTCATCGTTGTTGCTATCTTCACACGATGACTTGGTCAATTTTGTAGATGAACATTCAGTTCGTGATTCTACAAGTGATCGACACATCAGAAGCAAAAACTCTTTTCATTAAATAGCCAGTAGAAATATAGCCGTTAGAGAATATTGTTGGTTGTTTGGAAAAGAGACGTTGTGAAATAATGAGTTGTACTGACACATCCTCTTTTTGTAGAGGAGATCTTTTCTTGGGCAGTGTGTATATTTAACTCACAACGGTAATATTTAGACTTCAAAACTTCAGTGGCTTCTGATGTTAATTTGATGAAGCATGAGTGGAGTCTTTGTAGCAGAATATCTGATGCTTCAAGTCTTCCGTTAATTGAAGAAGTCCATTAGGAATCAGTCTTCAGAACTTCAGCACTTGGTCTTTAAGAGCGTTATCCTTTTCTGCCTTAGGTCTTCCGAATCTTCAGAACTTGTCTTCAGAATCTTCATAACTTCTTGTTTGAAACCTTGATCTTCAGAACTCGTCAGTCTTCAGAATCTTTCTGCACTTGGTCTTCAGCGCCTTCAGCCATCAGAACTTCAAGTCATAGGAGTCTTCAGAACTTTGGTTCTTTCTGAGTGTACTTCTTCAGAAGCCACGCCATCTTCAGAATCTTGATCATTCTCAGAGAGCATCCACAAGAGCATTGCAACGGCAATCTTGGCATCCTTGGATCTGGCTGATTATGACTAGATAAACAAGCATTCTTGCGACTTTAGTCACACATAGTAACTTCGCATATACATATATTCAATCATAGTACATCTGGATGGTGTATGTTGGTTATGATGTATTTAGTTCTTATGATCTGCACACTGTAACACCCCCAATCTATACCCCCCAAGCTATTAAAGCAATAAATAAAATTCAAAATATCATCAGAGTATAATTAAAACACGACATAGACCGGAGGGGTCACATCAATTTTAAACAAGATACAATAACCCGCTCATAAAGACATGCGACACTTCAGGTAGTAATACACCCACAATTCAGAAACAGAATAAAAGCGGAACATCCGTAACTGAAATCTCATATATATATATATATATATATATATATATATCATAAAAGTATATATGTCATATACAACCATACATGTACAATTCAAAAGATATGTATATATAACACAAATAATCACAAACGGCCACCCTAACTACCCGGTGTCACATATCAGAGCCGACCGACAAAAGAATGAAGACCCTAGCTTCACAAAAGATCTCCAGCAACTCTAATCTGCAATGCCTCATAGAGCATTATAAAACAGCAGAAGGGTGAGAAACACAATCATAATATAATTGCATACAATTATATATATAACACTAAATACACATATAAAATATTCTCACCACAAATGCACCACAATCAAATGCAACACATATTTCATATATATATATATATATATCACCAATGCATATCATTCATGTACAATACACTCATCATCAACACAAATATACATATTCCATCTCATCAATCACATTCACAATTCCATATACAGTCAATTCATGATTTATGCAAATGCACAGAGACCGACACAACGACTCTATGCAATGCACATGCGGGTACCGACTTCCAAGATTTCTCATCACTAGTTCACTCAAGAACTCTGCTGGAATCATCGCTCGTTACATCACTGTAACTCCCCGTCGGGCCTACGATGTTCCCCACCGCTCACACCCCACACGGGCACACGACGTTTATGGATCGCTCACACCCCACACGGGCACACGACCCGATCGCTCACACCCCACATGGGCACACGATCGTCTATAATCATCGTTCACACCCCACACGGGCACACGACGTTATAGCGAATTCCCTCTGGAACCAACCGTCGCTCACACCCCACATGGGCACACGACGTTTATGGATCGCTCACACCCCACACGGGCACACGATCCGATAGCTCACACCCCACAAGGGCACACGATCGCACAAGATGCATATCATGATGCTTGGCATACAATGACCCATGACATTCATATGCACACACATACACATCCATAATCATGCATATACCATTAAATACAATACATTGCAATTTCTTACCCTTAGGCCACACATCATCATCACAACATGTATTTCATGCATTTTTATTTCGCAACAGCACACAAGTCATACCATATCCATACCAACAACACATTGTATGATATACATTAATTACAACCGTAAAATTCAACAAAACAACACATTTCCAAATTCCCGACATAATTTAATCGGCCAACAATCTCAAAACCATCATCATAAGAAAGTACACTTTAAAAGCTTTCTAACGAATCAAACCACGCCTCAAACCGAATCACAAAGCAAAAGTTAGAAAGAAAACAAAATTGCACAAACAGCTCTGTTCGCTAGGAGAACCCTGTAGCGAGCATTCGCTAGCACCTTCGCTAGGCGAACGTCCCGCGAAGCCACTACCAGATAAAAACAGATATGGAGATCGCTAGGCGAACCCTCTAGCGAACTAAGTCAGAACCAAAAACATACAAAGTTTGCTAGGAGAACCCTCTAGCGAGCATTCGTTAACACCTTCGCTAGGCGAACAAAGTTAGCGAGCCTTCGCCAACCTTCGCCCCAGGTTCGCTAGGCGAACCAGCAAAAACCCAGAAAATCTGCAGCGCTGTTTGAAAACCCAAAACCCAATTTTCTCCCCCAAAAACATTTCCAAACCAACATATATCCATCAGAACCTAATCCAATCATGGCAACAAGTAATCTACCACAATTACATCGATTTTTAACGGCAAAAACATCGATTCCTCAACATATTTCTCATTCGAACCTAGAACCAAAAGCTATGTAAAGACAAGAAAACATACAAACACATACATACATAATCATACACAAGCATAATATAATCGAGTTCCGCACCCTTACCCGATTTAATCGTGTTTAGAAAAGTCGGTTGTATAGTTTTCTTCTTTCCCAAGTTTCTCTCTTTTTCTTCTCTTCTTCTTTCTCTCTACTTTTCTTCTCTTCTTTTTCTTTCCTTTCTATTTTCTCTCATTCTATTCTACTAACTTAAATCAAAATAAAATGAAATGACCAAAATACCCCCACACTCAAATATCTCGCAAACGTTCCCAAAACCCGATAAAATATCACAACATTGAAAAATAACATATTTCCAAATAAAAGTCGAAAATAAAATAAAATAATAATAAAATACTCAAAACGACTCAAATGAATAAAACAGACTAAAACTGACAAAAACTGAGGCGTTACACACACAACACACGTTAGACCATAAAATGGTTCTTTCATAAATACTTATTGTTATCATCAAAACATAGATTGACTTGTAGAGACAATTCTTGCCCTCACAGCATGGACCCAGTTATCCCAACCTTGTGAAGGCCTTCTGGAAATATGCCTTAGTATGCGTGGATGGCGACTCCATCTGCTCCTGTGTTTATGGAACTCCCGTTATCATTACTCCTACCTCCATTGCTAAATCTATTGGGTGTCCTCAAACCGGTATCACTGCGGATGAGTTTCGTTTTACTTACACCTTTTTTTATAAGCTCATTAACATTCACGATACCTCCTTCCTCAGATTTGAACCTGCCAATCCTGAAAGGCTTCTTTCCACAACTAAAGCTTGGTTTAACATCCTCTTAACTAACTTTCATCCTCGGGGTGTAGAAAAAAATGTTCTATCCCATGTTGACAGACTTTTCATATACTTTGTTATGAATAATGTCCGTGTCTACCTTCCTCAAACCATCTTCAATCATCTAAAAGAATCAGTCACTATCTCAAGAAGTTAGTATAAGTCCTTCACACCTTATGGAAGGATTCTATCTGAACTATTTTATAAGGATGAAATCATTGGTTTGGCTAAGAGGCTTGGACCGGATGTTGCGGTTGCTAAAGAAAGATGTGAATTTGTAACTAGCTTTCTGGATTGGTAGTATTTTCTGCTGAATGGATATGTGGTGTTTTGGGTGCTTCCAGGTCTTGTGGCTTTTGTGTCCGTAGGGTGTCTGTGGTCGGTTGGATTTTATGATGTTTTGTTTCATGTGGTCTTGTTGCTATCTGGTTTTGGTTGTATTACCTTTTTCCCTTACTATTCCCTTAAAAAAGGTCTGGCTTGTACTCCTTCCATAATATTAATGAAGTTTTCTATTATTTTCTTTATTCTGCTATATTTGGTCTTTTATATTTATTAGTATTTTTGTTAAAAATTTCAACTTTTTTTATATACCTTTTTTATTTCTGAAAAAGTGGGAGAAAGTGAAATGATTTTGATACACTTATTCTAAGAATCTTGATCCCAAATACATATTTCAATATGTTTTTACCACTAACCTTTGTTTAATATTTGATTAGGAACTTTGTAAAAGTTCACTATCCTTTAGAACAGGTTATCAGAAGATATGTTCAAGAGACAAGAAAAATGCTCTAAATAAGTTTGCTCTGATACAATACATTATTCAATGAAAAGTTATCTTTGATCACTCATTAATCAAAAGCAAAAGAACAACCTGAAATAACATCTGTGAGTGCTCTGATACCTCAAGCTTGTCAAAAGTTGTGAACTCTCTGAAAGCATGGTAGCTAGACTCTAGTACTTCAAAGACTGTGGACCTTATGGATATCAAATTAAGAAATGGTCATTCAGGAAATGTTCAAGTTTTGAACCTTCTGATACATGTTAATTTCTGCACCTTCTGGTGACATGTTTAAAATATTGAAAGAACCTAGCTCTGATACATGATGCGAAGCATCAAGAAAGTTACTAATCGGGATCTGATTACGTCAATCATGCTCTGATAGCAAGCCATGTTCTGAGAACAAGACCAGGAAGTTCTAGTCAGACTCCGATGAGACGTCTTTGAGAAGTATTCCTTCTCTGTTCGTATGCTCTGTACTTCAAAATTATTTTGTGAGTCTTGGGATCAGGGGGACACTCTAAACAAGCATAAATGAATTTTGAGAGTAACAAATTCAAGGGGAGTTGGTTAGCTTAACTCTGATTTTTTGGTTTATGGTTATTACCCCGTACGAATTACTCTATCAAAATACATGGTTTGTCATCATCAAAAAGGGGGAGATTGTAAGAACAAGAGTGGTTCTGCATTTGGCATTAAATTTTTTTGATAACTGCACATGTTATCTTAGAGATCAATTCAATACTCTATGGTTTCTCTCTAGTGTGTAGCTTTTGCAAAACAAGATCTGTCTCTGATAGAAAGGCGTATGGCATCATCCGACTCTGATCTAAACACTCTGGAAGAAAACATATGTTGTGTATGTAACACCCCAAAATAATTAGAATATTTATTTAATTGATTTAATATAAATATTCGTGATTTTCGGTGAATTTTGATGAAATATGTGGATGAATGGTGTGTTTGTATTTCGTGTTGTGAGTTATTGACGAGTTAAGGGAATAATAAGAGTATGTGGAAAATAAGTGATTGATTAGAATTATTTTAGTGTTAATAATAATAAAATAATGTGAATAATATTATTTATATTATGATTATTATTTACATTAAAATGAGGAGAAACATTAAGGGTAAGGTGGTCTTTTATGATGAGATAAGTGAGGGTAAGATGGGGAAAGTCATATTAGGGTCCAAGGGGTAATATAAGAATAAAGAAATAAGAGAATTTAAGGTCATTCTGTACGATCGTGACTTTTGAAGAAAATGAGAAGCGGCTAGGGCATAGAGAGAAGAGAAGAGGAATTCATCCCATAGAGCTTGAAAGAGATCGATTGCTAAGAACTAAGGTAAGGGGTTTAATCGCGTTTATTATAATTGATATCGGATTAAAGTGTTGGTAGGTTTGTGTTTTGTGCGATGAATTTGATGGAGATTGATGGAATTGGTGAAAACCATGTATTTGAGTGAATGAATGAATGAATGAATCCTTGGTGAATACATGATGATTAGGACCCCTAAATAAGTGTTATATGCTATTATAAATGTTATACAATCGTAGGATTTTGAATTACGAAACTGGTAATTTTTACGGAATTGAAATCGGAGGTCCGGAAGGCCTCTAACCATAGAAAATCGCAAGCTGAGCAGTGCTGTCTCACCGACAGTCGCCCCAGATTCGCCGGGCGAGCTTCAAGCGAGGGCAGCAGACTGAATCTTCGAAGTGTCGTAACTTGAGTTTCGTGAGTCCACTTGATGTACCGTTCGAAGCGTTGGAAAGCTGACGTGATGAACTACATTATGATTGAATTATATGAGTGTTTTGATGCATGATTCCAGTATCTATTTGTTTATGAGATTGATTTATCACATGTTGCTATGCTATGATGTGCTATTTGATGATAAACATGATGTTGATTATGATGTTTTATTGTGGTAATTTGTTAATGGTGTTGTTGTGACGTAAATGATGTGATTCATGATGATGATTTGGTGATGTGCATGTGCAAATATGTTACATGCTATCGTGATAATCTATGATGGTTTATGATGTTGAAATACTATGATTTGGTGTAGATAATGTCTATTGTGATGTATTATTGTTGTGTTGTGAAAATATGTTGAATCATATGAGTGTTGGAATAAATGGGTATTGAAATGGTATGGGATTTGGGATTGTTCTGGTGCAGAAAATACAACAGGAAGTTGCTGTCATGAGGCTTTCGCCGAGCGAGCCTTCTGCGTCGTCGGGCGAAGCAAATTCGCTCGAGCTTCGTGGGGCGAGATGAGAGGTGAAGGAAGGGTTGAAAAGAGGTGCTTCTGGAAAATTTATGGGGGAGTGTTTTCGCTCCAACTTCGCAGGGCGAGCCTCAGGCTAGGGGCAGCTATCAGAATTATTTCTAAAACTTCGAAAATTCATAACTCGAGCGGTGAGTGTCCGATCGGCGCATGGTTCAAATATTTGGAAAGCTGGTTATACGTACTTTATTTTAAAATTATTTTTGGTACCAGATTTACAACTATTTGATGCATGGATAGGTACTTAGTACGCGTCGAGATATGTCGTCTTGTTGAATACTTGTGGATACCTTGTGTAATTAATGCTTAGGAATACGTTGATCTTATCGGTGAATATGATGGTGTTTTTGGGAACTATTATGATGATTTTGATGCGTTTGTGATGTTGTACTATGATGTTTATGATGATGTTATGACGTTTATGATGATGATGTACATGTTGACGTTTATACATGCTATGTGAAGTATTATGACGATTTTATAAATGATGATGCAATTTAACTAGCCGTGGTCGTGAATCTGTGACGTTTTGCATCATCCATTCATAGCACATGTTAGGACTTCGGTCCAGTGACGATGTTAGGACTTCGGTCTAGTGATGACGTTGGGACTTCGGTCCAGTGATGATGTTGGGACTTCAGTCCAGTGTTGGCTTCAATCCCATTGTGTGGATTGAGGTAATTATGATGTGCTCCATTTGGAGGGTGATGGCCCAGTGTCCATCTATGTTGTTCGGTACCACATGCATGAGTCTACGTTGTTGCATTACATACTAAGTGACATTGCATTATTGAGTGTTAAATGATGTTTGATGATGTTCCGACTTAAGTGATGTTTTGGTGGTAAATGTTGATGTGATGATTTTATGACGAAGATGTATATATGTTACTATGATATAAAGGTGTGAGTATAATACTTGGTAAATGATGATGTATGGATTTCATGATGATGTTGTTTGTAACTACTATATTTTTTCCCTATGTCTTTTGTAATGAATTGTGATTACTCACCCTTTCTGCTTGGAAATGTTGCCTCGATACGTGGGTAACTTGCAGGTAATCAGGATTAGAAGTAGAAGCTCGATGGATAGCTTTATGGAGTCTTTTAGTTGCTTTATTTTTGAATAAAGAGGGTCTTGCTCTAATATGTAAAATCGGGGTTTTGGGATCGTTTGAATCTAACTATATGCTCCTTGTTAACATGATGTATTGAGATGCTTTTATTCGTTCTAAGTTGTTTTAAGCATGACTTACGAATTATGAAGTGCAATGGTATTTTATTTTAAGTATCTAATAAAGGTGTTTTGAGACAATAATTCCGCTGCGATGTTTGAAGTTTCATGATGATATTTCCAAAAGGGTGGATGTTTTAATTTTTGAAAACCCGTGTTACGGAGCAGGATATTTTATTATGATGTTTTTATGAAGATGTGACACCATTGTTGGTGATTTGTGCATATCATCTATTAGAACATTTACGAATAATCATGGGGCTTAGAAGGGTGTTACAGTGTATAAGCTAAAGTCAATATTCAGGAATGCTTTTTTAATGCAACGGTTCTGAAGAACGTTTGTACTAAAGCTTATGATTGTGACTTTGTAAGTAAGCCTTGAAGGTTTTCTAAGAAATGTGCTTCTATCTATTCAAGTTCTGAAGTTTCTAAAGACAAGGTTCTATTTAACAAAGTTCTGAAGATTCTAAAGATGTCATTTCTGAAGTTCAAGTTCTGAAGACAAGGTTCTATTGAACGAAGTTCTGAAGAATCTGAAGACAAATATGTGTTGAACAAGTTCTAAAGTTTCTAAAGACAAGGTTCTATTGAACAAAGTTCTGAAGATTCTAAAGACATCATTTCTGAAGTTCAAGTTCTAAAGACTCTGAAGACAAGGTTCTGTTGAACGAAGTTCTGAAGAATTTGAGGACAAATATCTGTTAAACAAGTTCTGAAGATTCTAAAGACGAGGTTCTAACTGAACATGCTCTGAAGTTTCTGGAGATATCACTTCTAAAGACCAAGTGCTGAAAACTCTTAAGATAGTTTTACTGAACGAAGATCTGAGATTCTGAAGACTTAGGTTATGAAGTTACAAGTATTTGATCTCAGTATACATGCTTCATCAAATATACATTTGAAGCCTCTGCAGATTAGAATACAGAAGATCAAGAATGGTTTGCGTGTTTTAATGAATATAAAAGTACAAAGTAGTCTGTGACCTTTACCTAGAATAGGTGGCGTGTTGAATGCAGAATAGGGCAAGCAGCAAAAATATTTATTTTCGGAAGAATT
Source organism: Lathyrus tuberosus (assembly GCA_022829125.1). Classification (NCBI taxonomy): domain Eukaryota; kingdom Viridiplantae; phylum Streptophyta; class Magnoliopsida; order Fabales; family Fabaceae; genus Lathyrus; species Lathyrus tuberosus. The sequence goes on from JALAZF010000435.1 coordinate 2,643,119, forward strand.
CCCTCTGGGATTTATGTCGTGTCCACAAAGATAGGTTCGAGGGAAAGAATGTCGTTCGACAATCTCTCGCGTTTATGAGTTTGGTTTTAAAATGGTTTGAAAGTAAAAAACAGAAAAGTAAACATTAAAACACAAAAAGAAATCATTCTTCAGAGAGAAGAAACTTGTCAGGCGTGCACATAATCGACTCCTCACAAACTTAAACTTACCAACCAGTTATACTCAACCTACAATACTCCTCAATATCACCCAACATCGCTCACAACAAAGGTTATGTCTAACGCAAAGTTGAGAGAACAACTGTGTTACCCTCGCCGACACTCTCGCACGCGACTCAAGACACGGAGGCACAATGCTTATTGAAGATTGTTAGCTCTTAAATCTATCTCTAGAATCCAGAAACTAACAGATAATCATCCCTAATCGAAGTTTGCAAGGATTATCTCTAACGCAACTCAAACCCCACGCATAAAGCAAAAATCAGAGACAATCACCAATAAAGATTTGTAAAGCAAGTTTTATACAACGCCATGGGCGACAAATATACATGAGATCATAGCCAATACATATACAAAACCCCACAAAGAAGAAAAACACAAAGAAGAAGAGAAATGAACCAAACATCTCGCGGTTTGTCAGATCCGATCGACGATCAATCCACCCCGGTTCATCTGTATGCAAGCTTCCATGTTATTTTCTAAGCTAATCTACTGAAAAATGAAGTTTGATGGAGTTGGAGCAAGAATCCCCAAAACCATCCTAAAAAGTGACTGAAATGAACTATATACAATTACAAATCTATCACGTTCTCTTTGCGAACGAATCATTCCCCTAGCGAACCTCAAAAAATGGCACTTAAGTGCCTCTGAAATGTTAAACCGCCTTTGCTTTTCTTCGTGAGTTCGCAATGTGAACGATTTATTTGCAAAGCGAATGCTCGCTGCATAGTTCGCAAAGCGAACTGTCTCTTTCTCCCCTGTCCAATTCTGGACTCCTTCGCTGGGGCCTTCGCTGGACCTTCGCAAAGCGAACATTCGCTGTCAACTCGCAAAGCGAACTTGACAGCAAACCAGTCCTTATTTTGACCACAACTTCTGAACCGTCACTCTGATTTACGCACGGTCGGAAGCGCTGGAAAGCTTATTTAATGTGCTTCATGAATATGGCAAGATAACCTTGCCTAAATACCTAAAAAAATGAGATAAAATCAATTAAACTCAGTAATATTTACACGATACGAAATATATACACTAAAATGTAAAGTAAACGTATTTATAAACAAATTGGGGTTTATTCGAACGATATAGACCAAAAAGTATCGATAAGTGCAGCAAAGCTTATATACAAAAATAGGTACATTTTGCACTTATCAAACTCTCCCCAACTTAAACTTGTTTGTCTGCAAACAAGAATCAAGCAAACTTAAAAACACAAAAGCAATAACCAAAGAATCACGAATCAACAGGTTTTGAAAAACAGAAACAAATGTATGGTTCAAATGAAAAATGGTACATACAAAGTAAATACTTACCACTAAACTACGACGACAACATAGTCACGAAACAAATGCAAAATACAAAAATCATGCCAAACATCCTAAAACAACACAAGTTCCAAATGTGAATCACACCTAGCAAAAACAATCATCGTTAGATGAAAAACACAAAATGAGGTCGTTATCACTCACACAATAATCATGCAAACAATAGACTAAATTATGCAACCATCCAAAATCATATTGAAAACATAAAGGCAAGAATCACAAGGACTTTCAAGGTTGTAGCATGGTCGGGTAAACAAACAAGGGGCAATTTCTAAAGGTAATTGAAACAAAAACTTGCCTAAACCTAAGGGAGTGATCAATTCACAAAGACTTAAACACAAAATTCCAATCAACTTCTTCCAAAATCTCAAGTGTTACACAAAACACAATACTTATTTAGCACAATTATTTGAACTCTTTTTGTTTCCTTTCTCAAGGATTTTCTTTTTCTTTCTTTTTTTTCTTTCTCTTTTCTTTTCTTTGTCACATTTTTCTCTTTTTTCTTTTCTTTTTCCACCTCATAGAAACCAACCAATGAGTAAACAACCATTCTCTCTCCAACTTGAATTCAACCACATCATCATGTGAATACTCCTTAATTTCTAAGGCAATGTAAAAATTCATACAACAACACAAAGTAGAGGGTCCAAGAAAAAACAAAATCCAATAAAAAATAAGTGAACTAAATACTCATAGACAAGCATTAAGTTCAAATAAAACATGTATCAAAAAGCTCAAAGGGGTTACAAATGATCACACGCTCACAAGGTGAATGACTATTTAGCTTGGTAGTTATGCTCAAAATGAAACAAAATGCCTTGATCCTTTTCATGCTTTCATATAATCAACACAAACGAAAGATTACGCATAATAAAATCCAGTTAGAACAAGAATGTTGGTACTCCGCGCATATATGAACAATGGAAAGCTACATCACAAAAAGGTGGGAACTAAAGTGATTCACAACAAGAACGAGTATACAAAAGAATGAATGGCATGGAAGTTTGTAAAAAGCCTAAGTATCATGAATATGCTAAAGTATAGAAAGCGATAAATACATACCTTGGACGTGTACAAAACTTAACAATATCATTACCATACATCCGCAAGTTGAAACAATCAAACTTGGAACATCACCAAAAGTTCCTCAAGCTACTCAAAACAAGCTCATTGACAAACGCGAAAACTATTAATATACACAAACTGAAAAACTGGTAAAAATTCATTAAACAAGTTGTAAAGTGAAGATTCGAGAATTTTACGAAAAATCCGAGTGCAACTTGTTTAATGAATACTCACCACACTACCTAAACTAAACAACAACAAAAGAAAAGAATACACCATGCTTGTTTTACGTCGTAAGCTCGACGCTTTTACAATGCTTAGCTAGCAACTTCCTTCCTTCATGCCATAGTGATGCCTCACCGTGCAAACCAAAAGCAAGTGCCCTAACCAAACACTTAAACAAACGTTACGGGAACAAAATGTATACAACACTTGAACAAACATAATGGAAATAGACAATATATACGATACATACAAAACTCAAAAACAAAGAAACTATCGCAATGCGATTCAATAGCAAAATCGATCCCCGGCAACGGCGCCATTTTGTTGAATGCAGAATAATGCAAGCAGCAAAAATATTTATTTTCGGAAGAATTCCCTCCGGGATTTATGTCGCGTCCACAGAGATCGGTTCGAGGGAAAGAATGTCGTTCGATAATCTCTCGCGTTTATGAGTTTGGTTTTAAAATGGTTTGAAAGTAAAAAACAGAAAAGTAAACATTAAAACACAAAAAGAAATCATTCTTCAGAGAGAAGAAACTTGTCAGGCGTGCACATAATCGACTCCTCACAAACTTAAACTTACCGACCAGTTATACTCAACCTACAATACTCCTCAATATCACCCAACATCGCTCACAACAAAGGTTATGTCTAACGCAAAGTTGAGAGAACAACCGTGTTACCCTCGTCGACACTCTCGCACGCGACTCAAGACACGGAGGCACAACGCTTATTGAAGATTGTTAGCTCTTAAATCTATCTCTAGAATCCAGAAACTAACAGATAATTATCCCTAATCAAAGTTTGCGAGGATTATCTCTAACGCAACTCAAACCCCGCGCATAAAGTAAAAATCAGAGACAATCACCAATAAAGATTTGTAAAGCAAGTTTTATACAACGCCATAGGCGACAAATATACATGAGATCATAGCCAATACATATACAAAACCCCACAAAGAAGAAAAACACAAAGAATAAGAGAAATGAACCAAACATCTCGCGGTTTGTCAGAGCCGATCGACGATCAATCCACCCAGGTTCATCCGTATGCAAGCTTCCATGTTGTTTTCTAAGCTAATCTACTGAAAAATGAAGTTTGATGGAGTTGGAGCAAGAATCCCCAAAACCATCCTAAAAAGTGACTGAAATGAACTATATACAATTACAAATCTGTCACGTTCACTTTGCGAACGAATCATTCGCCTAGCGAACCTCAAAAAATGGCATTTAAGTGCCGCTGAAATGTTAAACCGCCTTTGCTTTTCTTCGTGAGCTCGCAATGTGAACGATTTATTCGCAAAGCGAATGCTCGCTGCACGGTTTGCAAAGCGAACTTTGGTCTCTTTCTCCCCTGTCCAATTCTGGACTCCTTCGTTGGGGCCTTCGCTGGACCTTCGCAAAGCGAACATTCGCTGTCAACTCGCAAAGCGAACTTGACAGCAAACCAGTCCTTATTTTGACCACGACCTCTGAACCGTCACTTTGATTTACGCACGGTCGGAAGCGCTGGAAAGCTTATTTAATGCTCTTCATGAATATGGCAAGATAACCTTGCCTGAATACCTACAAAAAATGAGATAAAATCAATTAAAATCAGTAATATTTACACGATACGAAATATATACACAAGAATTTTTATTTCGCCAGATAACATAAAAAAACACAAGCCTAAATAAAGGAAAGTTTTTATGAATAGGTAATTCTTGGATATTTCTCTACTGCTATTATTGTTACGTGTTACTGGGCGACTAATGAATTGAATTCTGGAAAATGAAATTCAAGAAGGGATTCTATCAAAAAGGATCTTCGACAAAAAAAAGGGTATATTTCTATATTTCCTATCGAATTGAATTCTTGAAATATTCTTATTTCCTTCATGAATTATATTATTAGAAACCAAAGCAAACGTATTTATAAACAAATTGGGGTTTATTCGAACAATATAGACCAAAAAGTATGGATAAGTGCAGTAAAACTTATATACAAAAATAGTTACATTTTACACTTATCATGGCGCAAATACATCTTTTTTGTATTATGATGTGACCATTCCTGTAAGTGAACGTTGGGATATTACACTTGGAATATGTTTCCTATTATTCCCTCCAACAGATCTATTCTCAAGCTCTATATATTAAAGATCTGGTTGCTTGAAGAAATAGTGTTGTGATCTGAGCGAAGTGCTGAATGCCGCAAGAGGCAAAGAGATAATCATGAGAGAGTAACTATAACAAGAAGAAAAAAAGCCGAAGAAAACACGAGAGTATGTGTGCAAGGGGGAAGTAAGCACCAAATTGTAAAGCTCAAAAGAAAATGCTTGAAGCTCAACCGAATTATAGCGTAGGTCTACAAGAAAATGAGAGAAGCATTAAAAGAAGCTTTTAAGCTCAACAAAACTTATGCTGATACGATGCAAATCTCTAGGAGATTATTCTTAAGATAGTTTTGAAAATTAGTAAGGAGTTGTTGTTCATATCTTGCTAGGAAACACTTTTGTGTTATTGCACGTCAATTGTGTCATCTGCTTATTTAGAAGTAATTTTATGTACACACCTTTGTAACACTTTTCAAAGTGTAGATTCCTTAAGTGACTAAGTCGTTAGTCTGGATACTTGAGAGGACTAAGTTTTTTTCTAACACTTGGAGGTTGTAATCTTTCTAGATTACTGGGTTAAGTGTTTGTCTAAGGCGAAATCACCTTGGTGGGTGGACTGGAGTAACTTTGTTAACAGTGAACCAAAATAAAAATAATTTTGTCTATTTATTTGTATTCTCTTGTTAGCATTAATGTTGAATTTCCGCAAAAGATTACATTTGGTGAAACCCAATTCAAACCCCCTTTCTTGTGTTTCTCACCCCTTCATTATCTCTCACAATTAGATTTTCCGGAGTGAAGGTGATAATCTTTTGATCGAGCAATTCTTGTACCTTGAATTTAAGGGCCAACCATTTCTCAGTGGTATGCCCCGGTAAACCAACATGAAAGTCACATCTAGCATTGGCATCATATCATCGAGGAGGAGGTATAGAAGGAGTGGCTAGAGGTTTAATCTCCATCAATCCCTTTGAAATCATATAAGGTAGTATCTGAGTATATGACGTAGGTATGGGGTCAAAGTCCTTCCATGGCCTCTTTTGATCCCTTCGAGGATACATGTTTTGTTGTTGTTGATTCTACGGAGGTGGTGCCCCAAAATGTTGAATTTGAGGTGTAGGATGCGCCTGTGGTGGGTACTGATTAGGAGCAACTACAGCCACATAAGGATTGTAGGGTTTCTGAGTGTACCTATCAGTGGTGATAGCATTGGTCTCGCCCTTCTTCGAATTATTGCTTGAGTGCCTCTCATTGCTATGTTGATTAGACAAGGATGACTTCCCAATCTTCCCACTTTTTAACCCACTCTCAATCTTTTCCCCAATTATTACCAGGTCAGCGAATCCGGTGGATATCAAACCAATCATCTTCTTATAATATGGGCCTTGCAAGGTACCCACGAACATGTCAACCAGTCCGTTCTCCAACAATGGAGGTTGCACGCGAAAATCTAGTTATATCCATCTTTGAGCATACTCTTTGAAAGATTCGTTACCCTTTTGCGGCACATTCTGCAGCTGCATACGATTAGGCGCCATGTCCATGTTGTGCTTGTATTTCCTTACGAAGGAATTAACAAGTTTTTCCCAGGTGTTGATATGAATCCTCTCTAATTGCATATACCAATCTAAATATGCCTCACTTAGGCTGTCTTGAAAGGTGTGAATCATCAGCTTCTCATTTGCAGCGTATATAACACCCTAAACCCCGAGACAATTAATAATAGAAAAATCAGAGTAAAATAGAACATACAACATGTAGGATGCTACATTCAACAAACACCTGCTCATGCATACGATATGTAACACATAGATATCATCAATAAAACCATACTTAATTAATCTTCTCATATAGCAGCGGAATTCAACTAAAACATAACATGTGTAATACCACATAATCATCATCAAGCAAATAAATTGGTAACAAATAATAAAACATATAACGACAAGCGCTCCGAATCCCCAGTGTTACACATCAGAGCAGACGCCGACACAACGAAATAAAAGAGAAGACTTCATCTTCACTACTTCAACTCCACACTAATCCTGCTTATCTGCACGTTACCCACGTGGAGGTAACATTCAAACAGAAGGGGTGAGATTCTCAAATCAACATAAGGAATGCATAAGATAAGTATGAAAAAAACATAATCCATATGCGACTCACCCTATCATCACAACATCACCAAGAATACAATTTTCCACACAAATAGACAATCATATGCACTACAACACAACACAATGCAAATCCAATGAGACCCACGACTTGACTCAATGCATGTGGTACCAATTCGATCCTTTTTTCATGATCATAATTCCCGTCTGAATTTCTATATCAGTCGCTCACACCCCACATGGGCACACGACATCCGTGGTTGCTCACACCCCACATGGGAACATGATCACCTCAACAACAACAACAACACGATTCTATTTCAAAGAATTCTGATAAGACGCTCACACCCCACATGGGCACACGACTTATCGCACAACTTATGTAACATGGCATGCTTACAACAACATACAATGACAACTAAATGCATATGACTATCAGTGCTTCAATACATCATACTACAATTATCCAACACGCAGCATATACCTGCCAACACATACACCAACAACAATCCAAAACCACAACACGCATACACACAACCACATTCATCATTTCAACGTACAACACATAACACATACACCAAGAACCGACTACTGCATCGAATAGTTGGAATTATGGTATCGAATTTATTTTTTTCAAAAATTATATGAAACCAGCTTTCCAACGATTTGAACGGCAATTGAAACGGACATACAGATTAAAAGTTATGAATTTTCGAAGTTTGATAAAATTCTGTCCATAACAGCAGCAAACAACACTGTCATGCTCGCTGCGAGTTCGCTCAGTGAACTCTCGTTCGCTAGAAGTTCGTCTAGCGAACTTACCAGCAAACAACCTCTCCCATACAAAAGCCAGAGACTCACTTTTTCCTCTCCCCGTTCGCTTCTCATTTGCCCAGGGAACTAGAGTTCGCCAGGAGTTCGCCCAGCGAACCTGGGGCGAACTTCCCCACCACACATCCCATAATTCCTCTCCTTTTTTCTTCATTCACTGCCTTATTCGCTTAGCGAATCTGGGTCAAACATTCGCCCAACGAACTTTTGTTCGCATTGCAAACTACGCGATTCTGTAATTCTGCAGTTGCGATATCAGCACCATTCCACCCCAACCTTTCTCCGATTTTACTCCCAAACAACCCCAAAAACATACATATAATCACAGATTACCATACATACAATTAGGAATACATAGACCATAATTTAACCGATCAATTTATGCATTTTTCCTCTTATCGAAACCTCCGACATACAAAAACCCAATTCCCAAATCAACACAACCATAACAAGGGACGATCCTAAAGGTTTATCTACCCTCACACAAATATTATACAACCCTTAAGAGATTAAAGAATCTCACCCTTACCTTAGATGACGATTCCTCATATGCCCTCTAAGCCCTAGCTCTGCTTCCCTCTTCCTTTCCTCTTTTCTCCTGAATACGGTCGTTCCAAATGATCATCCCCTCTTCCAATTTCTTCTTTTCCTACTATAACCCTTAGACCCCTAATATGGTTTTCCTTCCTTACCCTTACAAACCCTCTGAAATAGTCCACTTTATCCTCTTTATTTCTATACTCATATAATATTATTGTTATATTATTATTATTATTATTATTTAACTCAACCATTAAAATAATAACAACAATAATAAAACTAAATATTTATTTAAATAATAATCTCCTCATATTATTTAATTAAATAAATAATAACTAATTTACATAATTAGTATACTCCTCCCACCACCACGTTCCACACTGTTGGTCACACACCCCCAACACCTTAATCCCTAAGGGCACTACCCTCCACTAGGGATACCCAAAACATCACAAAACACGCATAGTCACACAATTATAATATCAACACCTGAATATAATTACGAATAATGATTAAAATAAATTGGGGTGTTACAACTCTCCCCACTTAGAATATTTTCGTCCTAGAAAATTCACCTCATACCAATAACTCCGGATACGACTCTCGCATCCTCCTCTCTACTTCCCAAGTCATATCTCTACCGGCAGCGCCTCCCCACACTATCTTCACCAGAGTGATCTCTATACCTCTCAATTTCTTTACCTAGCGGTCTTCAATCCGTATTGGTAAGGCCTCATCTGTAAGGTTATCCCTTACTTCTACATCATCCATCGGAATCACGTGTGACGGATCCGGAACATACTTCCAAAGCTGTGACACATGGAACACATCGTGCAAATTCAACAATTTAGGTGGAAACGCCACTCTGTAGGCAACAACTCCAACTCTTGCAGAAATCTGATATGGACCAATAAACCGAGGAGTAAGCTTCCTTGACTTCAACGTACGTCCAACACCGGTCACCGGAGTGACTATAAAAAACACATGGTCTCCTTCTTGAAACTCAAGATCTTTCCTCCTCTTATCATGGTAGCTCTTCTGCCTACCCTGCGAAGCTTTCATCTTTTCTCGAATCAACTTCACCTTTTCAGTAGTCTGCTGAACAATCTCAGGTCCAAGTACTACACTCTCACCAGATTCATGCCAACACAACGACGTCTGACAACTCTGGCCATACAAAGCTTCAAAAGGCACCATTCCAATACTGGAATGATAACTGTTATAACAAATCCTCCAAAGATTGTATGGTTCTATCCGTTTGTCCATCCGTCTGTGGTTGATAAGTTGAACTCAATCTCAATTTTGATCCCAAAGCTCCTTGCAAACTCTCCCAAAATATGGAAGTGAACCTTGGATCTCTATCCGATTCAATACTCAACGGAACTCCATGCAACTTCACAATCACCTGAAATATAAATCTCTGCCAGCCTCTGCAAAGGAAAACTGATATTAATCGAAATAAAATGTGCCGATTTCATCAGTCTATCCACTACTACCTAATTGGAATCATGTCCTCTCGGAGTATTAGGCAACCCAGTCACAAAATCCATAGAATTATTGTCCCACTTCCACTCTAGAATATTTGATGGTTGTATCAAACCAGCAAGCTTCTGATGTTCCACCTTCGACTTCTGACAAGTCAAACAAGCATACACAAACTTAGCCACATCACGCTTCAATCCAGGCCACCAAAATATCTTCTCCAAGTCTTGATACATCTTTGTAGCTCCTAGATGGATATCCAAGTTACTCCCATGACGTTCTTTTAGAATCATTCTTTTCAACTCAGAATCATCAATAATACATATCCTATCATGGAATCTCGACACTCCCTGTTCATCCACTTTGAATTCGTTACCTTCTGTTTGCTCATTTCCAGTCATCAAATCCACCAGTTTCACATCCAACTTCTGACCCTCTCTGATACTATTAAGAGATCATTGTTGATCTTCAGCATACCCAACATCACACTATGCGGTGTCTGTTCGCAAACTAAACTCATATCTCTGAATTGCTCAATTAATTCCAACTCTATAACCATCATAGCAGACATATGCAATGACTCCCAACTCCAAGCATCAGCCACGACATTAGCTTTACCGGGATGATAGTTCAAGCCGAAATCATAATCCTTTAAAAATTCTAACCACCTTTTTTGTCTCATATTTAACTCCTTCTGATCAAACAAATAGCTCAAGCTCTTGTGATCACTATACACCTCAAATCTGGAGCCATAAAGATAATGCCTCCAAATTTTCAATACGAACACCACTGCAGCTAATTCCAAATCATGGGTTGGATGATTCCTCTAATGGACCCTTAACTGTCGTGAAGCATAAGCCACAACCTTTATATTCTGCATTAACACATCTCCTAAACCCATCAAAGAATCGTCGCAAGACACCACAAACAGTTCATTTGGTTTGGGTAGAATCAAAACTGGAGCTGTAGTGAATCTCTTCTTCAGCTCAATGAAACTCTTCTCGCAATGAACATCCCACACAAACGCTTTACCTTTGCAAGTCAACTGAGTCAACGGAAGTACCAGCTTCGAAAAGCCTTCAATAAACCTACGGTAATAACCAGCCAAGCCCATAAAGCTTCTAATCTCAGTTACTGACTTCAGAGCCTCCCACTGTAGAACCGCGTCTACCTTGGATGGATCCATAGCAATACCATCACCTGAATAACATGGCCAAGAAAACTTACCTCTCACAACCAGAATTCTCACTAGATAACTTAGCATAGAGCTTCTTTTATTTTAACACTTGCAGCACGATCAGGAAATGCTCAGGATGTTCCTCTTCTAACTTAGAATAGATTAGAATGCCGCCAATAAAGACAACCACAAATTGATCCAAGTAAGCATGAAAAGTTTGATTCATATACTCCACGAATACACTTGGTCTCACAAATCCCTTTTCCAGCAACTCTTCTAACTGCTCTTTCAGTTCTGCTAACTCTAACGCTGACATCCTGTATGGTGCCATAGAAACGTCTGGTACCAGGGAGAATATCAATAGATAATTCCACCTCCCTCTCTAGAGGAACATCTATTAGTTCATCCGGAAACACATCTAGAAATCACGCACAACTGGCAACCCATCACTGTGGCTTTACTGCCTATTTCCAGAACACCAGCATCGCAAAATGGAAAACATCTGAGCCTTATCTCCCCAGAGTTCTTATACTTACTTAGCAGTTATAAACCTCGCATTTCACCCTCGTCAAATTTAAGTTCACTCTCTAGGCAAGTCGCAGATATCTTCTGGGAAACATCAGAAAATTACACACCGTTGGTATAACTCTAGCCGTCACGTCTCTCTCTACCCCATGAGAAGCAACCATCAACCATACATGTTAGTTCTCCTTCAGAGACATCCCAACTCGACCGAAGGACGAGAAACTCAATCTGCCTCATCTTCACATATAAGAATCTACATCGACTCATCAAAACCATCTGTAAGCACTTGACTTAACTCCAATTACTCACTGTTCACACCATCTAAGCTGGCAAGACACGTCTATTCCATCCAACATGACCCCGTCTACTATCAACAAGAGATTAAGGGTGATCAGTTCCTCAATTTGTTAATAGACAACCGACAATCATGATGAGGCATAAACCATCCTTACCAAACTATAATAGCATTCCTTTCATCTTGGTCACAAGGCTACCTAAGTCACAAATACTTAGTTGACATAAGCCTTATTCCCATACCTCCTCCAGAAATGAGAACGACACTATCTCAACAACACACTACACCACTCATCCAAACGATTGGAAACACAGGGTTTATCTCCTACCAATCCGCCCCAAGAATAACATTATCTTATTCCAACCAAAGATAACTGCATTCATCCTTATGAAACACGTCAGGATACTCCACACATCACTGGCCCATCTCTAGCAAAAACATCGCCTTCCCCCTCATAAGGAAGCGAACAACGAGGACACCTGACCGTCTTCCCTCAAGGATCACGCCATTCTCAAAACAGTCGAACAATCCAACACCCTCACTCTCTCCTGTAGCAACACGATATCTAATCTCTCAACAACTGGAATATCCGAGAGAAGCGGATGCTTCTCCCCCACTTGTTTCATTCCCAACCTGCAAATTGAAAACAAAACAAGCATCGACAATGTTTTCACACACATGTCGCATACTAGGGAACAACATAATTAAACAACCTGGCTGGACGGACCGACCTGCTCTGATACCACTATGTAACACCCTAAACCCCCAAGACAATTAATAATAGAAAAATCAGAGTAAAATAGAACATACAACATGTAGGATGCTACATTCGACAAACACCTGCTCATGCATACGATATGTAACACATAAATATCATCAATAAAACCATACTTAATTAATCTTCTCATATAGCAGCGGAATTCAACTAAAACATAACATGTGTAATACCACATAATCATCATCAAGCAAATAAAGTGGTAACAAATAATAAAACAAATAACGACAAGCCTTTCGAATCCCCAGTGTTACACATCAGAGCAGACACCGACACAACGAAATAAAAGAGAAGACTTCATATTCACTACATAAACTCTGCACTAATCCTGCTTATCTGCACGTTACCCACATGGATGTAACATTCAAACAGAAGGGGTGATATTCTCAAATCAACATAAGAAATGCATAAGATAAGTATGAAAGAACATAATCCATATACGGCTCACCCTATCACCAGAACATCACCACGAATACAATTTTCCACACAAACAGACAATCATATGCACTACAATACAACACAATGTAATGCAATGAGACCCATGACTTGACTCAATGCATGTGGTACCAATTCGATCCCTTTTTCATGATCATAATTCCCGTCTGAATTTCTATATCAGTAGCTCACACCCCACATGGGCACACGACATCCGTGATCGCTCACACCCCACATAGGCACATGATCACCTCAACAACAACAACAACACGATTCTATTTCAAAGAATCCCGATAAGACGCTCACACCCCACATGGGCATACGACTTATCGCACAACTTATGCAACATGACATGCATACAACGCCAACATACAAGACAACTAAATGCATATGACTATCAGTGCATTAATACATCATACTAAAATTATCCAACACGCAACATATACCTGCCAACACATACACCAACAGCAATCCACAACCTTAACACGCATACACACACAATCACATTCATCATTTCAACGTACAACACATAACACATACACGAATACCCGAATACTGCATCGAATAGTTGGAATTATGTTATTAAATTTAATTTTGTCAAAAATTATATGAAACCAACTTTCCAACGATTCGAACGGCGACTGAAACGGACATACGGATTAAAAGTTATGAATTTTCGAAGTTTGATAAAATTTTGTCCTTAACAGCAGCAAACAACACGCTGCGAGTTTGCTCAGCAAACTCTCGTTTGTTAGAAGTTCGCCTAGCGAACTTACCAACAAACAACCTCTCCCATACAAAAGCCAGAGACTCACTTTTTCCTCTCCCCATTCGCTTCTCATTCGCCCAGCAAACTAGAGTTCGCCAGGAGTTCGCCCAACGAACTTCCCCACCACACATCCCATAATTCCTCTCCTTTTTCCTTTATTCACTACCTTATTCGCTTAGCGAATCTGGGGCGAACATTCGTCCAATGAACTTTTGTTCGCATTGTGAACTACGCAATTCTACAGTTGCGATATCAACACCATTCCACCCCAACCTTTCTCCGATTTTACTCCCAAACAGCCCCAAAAACATACATATAATCACAGATTACTATCGCATCTACGAAAATCAACTGGCGGAAAAGAATAGAAGAGTCGCCACCGAACGTTATTTATCCCGACGCAGGGAAAGGAAACGATCGAAGAAAACCCCAACAAAGGGAAAGGAATGGTCGTCGCAACCATCGCCTGGGTTCGGGAGTGGGTTACGCGAGAGGAAGGTATTAGCACCCCCTCGCGTCCATCGTACTCGATGGGATCCACACTTGTTGTTATCGATCAAAGGGTGTAGGTTATCTAAAGCTCAACTACTAGCTGAAATGTAGAAATGGGGAAAAACAGAAAAGAAGTGACTCGATAGGACATCGTCGTCCTAGGCCTACGTATTCCCTCGGGAGCGGGAAAATCAGAGTCAACGTAGTTCGGAGGACTACGGGTTTGTGTGGGAAGGTTGCTCGCCATGACATCGCCGTCTCGTGCCTACGTATCCTCAAGCTAACGTGAAGGAGGAAGTCAGAGCAGTCGTAGTTCGACCTGACAGGGTCGGTTTTGTTTGTGTCTTTTAGGTGGAATACGTCAACGTTCGCGTTCTAGCAGTTTAGGTGTTGACGCTCGTTGTATGGAGTCTTACGCGTTTTTTCAGAAAAAAGGAAGCTTTTTTGTTATGCTAGTGGAGAGAGAAGGGAATGTGAGAGGCATGTGCCTCATTAATGTGTTGTCCTCTTCATGACCATTTGATCAAATCACACGGTCCGGATTATTTCTCACTATTTTACACATGATAACATTATGATTTATCATCCACCGCGTGATCATCATCACACGGCTAGAATTTGATTCCGCTGTAGCTTTTTATGATATTATTATTCTCATTATTCCCGAGCGTCCGATCAAGATCAAACGGCCCAGATTGCTTTGCACTGTAGCTTCATTATTTGATTATTATTCTTATGTTGTTATTATTCCACATGAACAACTTATAACTCACTCAATATTCCATCAAATTATGCGAAATAATATACTAAATTGAAGCCCACGAAACGTAGAACAACAATACACCATTAGTTTCCCAAAATAACAACACTAACATAGGGAAAATTGCCACGAAAGTCACGGATTCAAATTGAAAATCACAAAATCAAGAACAACACATAAACTTAAATTCCAAGATCCATGGTGTGCCATCATTTCAGGACTTCCAGATGCAATGTATGAGAAATATTTTAACACCCTAAATCACGTAAATATAAGAATGAGAGCCATGGAATTTTTAGAAATTCTTACCTAGTGGAGAAAGTCCACCGCTTCTTGTGATGCTTCGCAATTAAGAAACCTGGAAAACTTCGATGCAAGATCTTGGAATCTTCCTTAAGCAAAATAAATGCTTAACCTCTTGAAATCTTGAAAAAAATTGCAAATTGAGTGTTGAATATCCTTGAATCCACTTGAATGATGATTATAGAAATCGATTGTGGCTAAGTTCTACCAAGTTTAGGAATTGGTGATGAAGATGAACTTTTGTGAAGGTGATGAAAAGTGTTGAAATTGGTTAGAAGCAAAATGGGAGAAAAAATGAATAAAAATAGTTCATAGTGGCTAACCCTAAAAATTGGAAAAAAGAAGGTTTTTATATATTATTTTGGTTAATTGAGGTTCGTTAGATCGTGATCCAAGTCACCACTTTATCAATGGTTAAAAATTAATTTAAATGCTAGTTGCGGATCACCAATTTTAGCCGTTAGATCAATTATTATCAATGGTTGAAATTTGGTAAAAATTAGTTTGATTTTGTGATAGTTTGTGAGATTTAAGGAAGTTAGAGTTAGTTAATTAGTTTAAGGGCAAATGGGTAAATGCATGGGTTTGGGGATAAATAGGTAGTTAAGGGAAGTTAGAGACAAGACATGTTGGAGTTTAGCATAAGTACCAAGTCTCAATGTAAGATTAATGGTCACTTGAAATATCACTTGAAATAAATTGAATTAAAATGCTTTTTCCTTGATTTTTCTACCACATTTTCCTTGAATTTGTGTGACTTAACCCATGATTTTAGGTGCCTTCGGGAAGTGATTTTATGTTGGAAATAAGCACTTCTCAATTAAGTGACAATCCTTCAAATCTCCCAACTAGCCATGAATCTCAAATAAAGAGATGATCCGCACCAATATGGGAAATAAACCCGAATAATTACCAAATAAAATCCGCCTTGAAAATCCGCTTAAACCGTTTATGTCCACTATTACCGAACCGTGACCTAATGATTGTGCTATGCAAAATGCGATGAATGCTATGCTAAATGCCTGACCTAATGGAGATGCATACGAGTGCAAAACAAAAGCCAGAAAAAGCTTAAAAAATTAGAGGGCAAATTTTAGGGTGTTACAATTACCATGCATACAATTAGGAATACATAGACCACAATTTAACCGATCAATTTATGCATTTTTCCTCTTATCGAAACCTCCGACATACAAAACCCCAATTCCCAAATCAACACAACCATAACAAGGGACGATCCTAAAGATTTATCTACCCTCATACAAATATTATGCAACCCTTAAGAGATTAAAGAACCCGACCCTTACCTTAGATGAAGATTCCTCAGATGCCCTCTAAGCCCTAGCTCTGCTTCCCTCTTTCTTTCCTCTTTTCTCCACAATACGATCGTTCCAAATTATCCTCCCCTCTTCCAATTTCTTCTTTTCCTAATATAACCCTTAGACCCCTAATATGGTTTTCCTTCCTTACCCTTACTAACCCTCTGAAATAATCCACTTTGTCCTCTTTATTTCTCTACTCATATAATATTATTATTATTATTACTATTATTATTATTATTATTATTATTATTATTATTATTATTATTATTATTATTATTATTATTATTATTTAACTCAACCATTAAAATAATAACAACAATAATAAAACTAAATATTTATTTAAATAATAATCTCCTCATATTATTTAATTAAATAAATAATAACTAATTTACATAATTAGTATACTCCTCCCACCACCACGTTCTACACTGTTGGTCACACTCCCCTAACACCTTAATCCCTATAATTCTAAGGTCACTACCCTCCATTAGGGGTACCCAAAACATCACAAAACACACATAGTCACACAATTATACATATCAACACCTGAATATAATTACGAATAATGATTAAAATAAATTGGGGCGTTACAACGTACGCAACCATCTTTCGGACAAACATCCGGAGGTGATTTTTAGGATAGCTAATTCCCTTGTATTTTTCAAAGTCATGTGCTTTAAACTTAGGAGGTATGGCCATATCTGGTACTAAGCACATCTTTGCAGCGACGACTCTGAAAACATTGAATCCCTCAACAACCCTTAGTCTCTCTTCCAGCATTTTATATTTTTTTATCGAACCTTCGTCCTTCCACAGTGGTAGCCAGCTTGTTTTCCAGGATCACCTATCTCGAATATTCATCCTCATATTGGAAGTTCCAGTCTACATAGTTTTCATGGGAAACAGGTATCTGTGTAGGACGGGATGCCCCATTAGGAATAGGCGGAAGAACAGATCCTCCGGGGGGTTGGGCGCTACTTTTTTGTTTGGTGGCCTCAACTTCCTCACGTTCAAGATCTGCGACAAAGCCCAATAGAAGGTTGCTGTCCCTAAACCGTGGAGTAGGAGTTGGATCATTCCTTTTGTTGCTAGGCTCAGTTTCCCTAGCTATTAAGTTTTAGATGGCGTGAGTCAGCTGATCAATATTGTCCTTCATCTCTTCCACATTTCCTTTGACATCATCAACGTCTCCTATAAGAACGGCTTAATTTTGTTCTGACTACTCCATGTTCTTTTTTAGGTGAGCTCGAGTTTGAGGTCGGGAAGTCAGATTGTTACGTCCGATGATTCCGAAAGAAGATGATGAAGAAAATGGTTTTTGTTTCTTTATATATCTTTTTTCAGCATGCTAATGTATGTGTGGATGCATGAATATGCAAAAATAATTTCTTTTTGTAGAAATCTTAACCATTCCTTGATTATAAGCAAGTCGAGAATATTGAAAATTCAAATACTTTATTAATTCCCAAGGAAACATACAAGGGCAAAACCCTAAACATTATTCATACTTCCAAAGAAAATAACAAGGGAAACACCCTAAACTTGTTCACAATTATTGGAAAATAAAAACAACTTGAAATCCATTAAAAAAATAGGAAATCTAACAACGTTGCCTAATTCTGGCCCTAAACTCTTCTACCATATGACGACATAATTTGAGGAAGTCCACGATTTCCTTCTTAGGCTTGAAGATGTCTGCCATTTCTTCGGCTGCCTTCAGGCTTCGGGGAACCTCATATATTAGGTCACTAGACAGTATGACCAACTTTAGATACATTTCCCTATAATATGCTTCCTTTCCTTGAAGATCTAGCATGATTTTCTTATCTTCCTCAATGATGTATTCCATTTCTTAATTGTGCCCCTCCATATAGATGCCCCGCGTTCTTATTTCCTCATACGCTTCTTCAAGGAGAGTCATTTGTCTTTTAAGCTCTACCACCTCTTCGTAAGATCTTCGGACGTCTTGCCAGAAGTTCTTCAGCAACCCTCCTTCGCAGCATTGAGTCCATGGCCTGACTTTTGGTTTCACGGAGAGCATTGACCAAGCTTTGGGCTTTAGCTTCTAAAGTTTGAATTTGATCTTCATATCCTTCCCTTACTTCCTTCTTGGTTTGGGTAGAGTTTAGCCATATATTCTTCCATTCATCCCTTTGGTACCAGGCTCTATCCAATTCATCCTTATGTTCTTTGAGGCATGAGCAAACAACTTTAAGGTCACTATAAGCTTGTTCTTTCTTATCCCCTTCCACTCTAGCCATCTCCTAGCTCCTCTTGAGTTGTTTTAGAGCTTGATTAAGGTCCCTATTTAACTTATTCTTCTCGCATGTAGTTCAGTAGAACCTTTCTTCTAGCTCTTCCTTTTCTCTCCTTAGTTGTAGAATAGTGGTATTAAGGGTATCTCCTTCTTCCATGGAGATCATGACTAGCACAGGAGCTCTTGGTTCAATAGGGTGATCCAAAGCAAATGGTAACTTTATTATGTGCACCCTCTCCCTCATCCATTGGGTATAGGGTATGGTGGACTCTTCCCTAGATCTTTTTAGGCTACTTTTCCCTTTGTTAAGTTGCCTCAAAGCATGAACAAATTTTCAGAATAGTGGGAGTATTGATAGTCACTCTTTGCAAGACAAAACCCTCCAAAAACATATCTTCATGTTTATAGGCCAAGGGGTTCCCCAATTATCTCATAGCTAAAATTAGATTATAAGTTATACACCCCTCGACCCCATAAGTGGCACATTAGGGAATCTCCCATAACTTTAGATCATGTCCTTACGGTTAAGGATTTGAGGAAACCACAGAATGTCTGTATCAATACGTGAGACCAGGTATTGGGCCCACATATTTCCATTCATTCTTTCAATATCACTTATGTCCCTTGCTAAATGAGAGCCAAGCCATTTTTATAGTAATGAAGCACAACATAACATTACTCCTCCCCTCTTTGCATGCCTTTGATGTAGAGTATAGTAACATCTGTAAAGAGAGCCGGTATATGATCTTCTTCTCCAATCTTTACTATTAGGAACATATTTATGCTCGTAATGTCCACATAATTTTTTGTCACTAGGAAACAAAATCAGCCCAAAGATAAGAAGTACCATTACATTGTCCAACGCCTCCCAATTCTTGTAAGTAGCAAAATCAGCAGCTTTCTTTTCCCAGAAAAACTTTGAGAACCCTCTGAAATCCACTTGGACCCTTAAATTAGCTTGTAAATCATTGGCTTTAATGTTGAAAAGATTAGGAATTTATCCAATTGAAGGATGATACCCTATTGCCTTAAAAGGACATTTTGCAGTCTTAGGAGGCCCCAATATCTTATGAAATTCTTCAAGGGTTTGAGCCATTTGGAAATTCTAGAATTGAAAACACCTTGATTCAGGGTTGTAGAATTGTCCTAGAGCAGTTAAAGCTTTATTTTGGATAGGAACAGCCGAGAGGCCCGAAATTTCCCCATACTTGTGGATTATGGGGGCCCTTCTTTCTTTTGGAAGACCCATGGCATATGCTTTCAAGTCTTCTAGATTCTCTTATCTTGATTTGGATGGTGTTCCTCTTACCTAATTCCATTTTCTCAACTTTGCTTTTTTTGAACAAATGATTAAGATTCCTATGCAAAAATGCAAAAAAAGATTTTAATGAGGATGATGAATGAATGTTTTTAATGTTTTAAGGTTTTAACGTTAGGTTAGGATAGTATGCAAGCATGACCTAGCTAAGGCGGGCTCCCTATGATAGGCTAGATCTAAGTTTATACTACCCAATCCCCTCACATGTAGGATATAAAGTTTTTATGGTACGCAAACCCTAGAGATATGGACTATACCCTTGTTTTACCATGAGAATGAGCAATCCTTCCTACGGTAATCCTTCGGGATAAGTCTCATCTAGGCGGGACCCTAGTAACGACCCCCGCGGGTTGATAACATAAGGTCACCATGATTTGAAAGGGGTTCTAAAGGTTCCCAGAGTCATGGACCGCATCCAAATCCATCAGCATGTTAAGGGTATACCTTACCATAAAGGCAACTTTGGGGGCTCTATTCCGAGTATAGCTTCCATGCCTCATTGAGATGTGACATCTCACCGAAAACATTTTAGTTCTACGTCCTAACTTAGGGTTATTCTTCAAGCTTTGGTTTTAGCTTCACACATCGATATCTCAACCAATATGATGACAATTTAATATGATAAATGACAAAATATAATACAAATATAAAAATAACAGAATAAATAAATAAATAACAGTAAACAAACATAGAAACAAAGAAAACCCTAAAACACAAGGTTAGGATGAACTTTCTTTAGGGATGTGAGAACTCCCCAGAAGAGTCACCAGCTGTCGCAGCCGACAAAAAATGACAGAGTCGCCATCATCTTTTATTTGTCCTAAGTGACAGGAAATCAATGATAAAACCTAAATTTAAAGGGTGAGAGACTAGGTTCAGGAGTGGAATATGTTAGGCACCCTCACCTCCATTGTACTCAATGGGATCCTCCTCAAATTTTAGGGTTGATGTATGCCTAAGGGTGTTTGCTTTATTATTTAAATATTTGATTATTAAAAAAAAGATAAGAAACCTAGAAAAGTTTTTTATAACTGTACTCGCTAGAGTTTACAACTCTATGCCTACGTACCCTCATATTGAATGAGGGATCAGAGTACCGTAGTTCTTCTTGAAAAATGTTGGTTGGTTGATTGTTTTTATCTCTTGAAAATTCTCACATATCGAGGGTGGAGAAATATTCAATTTTGAAAAAATGTCTCAATGCACAAGGATGAAGGACTTACAATTTAAGTGAGTGACATTGATTTTATCTCATTAATTTTATTGTAAAAAAATATCCTTTTAAATAATAAAAAAAAATTAATTGTAATAATATATCTATAAAAACTCATGTTTTAACCCTTATCCCAAATCCTAATTTTTATACTCTTTTGATCCTAAGAGTTTTATCGCAAAAATTTATCCCTTTCTATCCCATTACTTTATCTTATTTTATCCCTTGATTTATCCCATTTTATCCTTAATTTTGTGCAAGAGAGAAAAAATTCTTAAATTACTTAAGCGAATTAATTAATATTATAATTAAACCCTTAAACCCTGACAAGCTATCTCATATCCCTTATTCAATTATTTTCACCCTATATTAATCTCTAATTAAACATTTCATTATTTAACTAAATAATATGGTTAATATATTAGAAATATTTTAATCATAAATTAAGATAATTAGAAATTAGCTAACTAAAAAAAATAAAGTTAAATCTTTTAATAAAACAATTTGATTATCTAACAAGTAAAAATAATTAATTAATTAAATACTAATTACAACTTAATCAAACTAAATGGCTATTAGTTAATTGAACCCTTAATACAATATTATTTAAGCAAATAAAATATTAAACCCTAATTATAACAAATTCAACTAATTAGAAATTAGTTAAATTAAACCCAGTGAAAAAAAAATTAAAGTTTGAACCCTTAACAAAATAATTTTATTTATTTAAATAAAATACTGAATTAGAACATGAACCCCTAATTATAACTTAATTAAGCTAATTATATTAATTATATAATTAAAACCTAATTAATCAATTATTAAATAAGTTAATCCAGATTATTTAGTTAAGGCAAACAGGGGTGCATTTTGTACTAAAGTAGCAATGGATTCTTAAAGAGGGGTGCTAATAGAAAAACCCAGGGCCCAATTGTGCTCAAAATCCCAGGTTTGAACCTGGAGTACATGGGAGAGAGTCAGACGTTGACTCTTTCTGGACGCGTTGGATCTATTGACTGAGGTCACCAAGGATCTCATGACAGGCATCAGATTTGCATACCACACACAGTATTTACAGGGGACAACCCTGCTTCAAGTCTAAAGGGGAGTATATTGTGGGCCTCTCTGTAATACCTCAAAATTTGCCCATATTTTCTTAATAAATTGGTCTATGCTTTACTCATTTTGCATTTTATAGTAGGTCATAAATTGCATATCATTGGTTGCAAGGCATGGTATCTAGTGCTTCAAGGTGCGGATCATCCAAAGCTAAAAAATAAGAGCCAAGGGTTTCTCACAAGCCTCAAAGGTCTCTTACATCATATATCATCCCCATTTGATCTCACAAGTCATTGGAAGATGAGAATCATCAAGAAGTTTGGACAGTGCATCACCTCCTATCACAAAAAACAGTCAGAATTGGGGTTTTGGTTTCAAAAGGGCTTCTTGTTGAGCTTTGTTTGTTCAAACATGTTCTCATAGTATTCCATATGCTCACAAGTGTGCATGGATGGAATCTTGGCTATTGGTTCTTTGGGGAAAGTTTTCAATGGATCAGTTACTTGTGAAATAAGCAAAAGTCAACAGTTCAAAAGGAAAGTCAATCATGGGTTTTCAAAGTTTCAAATCATGTTTCCCAAGTCCATGTACCTTTATTTGGTCAAGGAATGGCATGGATGGCATCATTCATCAAGAATCAAGAAGTATGGCAAAAGTTACTATTTTTGGAAAATGACCTATAATGTGAGATTTCCATTTTTGGCAACTTTTCAAACCATCTTCAATTTGACTTTTCATCATCAAAAAAGCTTCAAATGAATTTTCCTCAAACATGAAAGTTTAAGATCTCTTTCTCCCATTTCCAAAAAGTACTAGATCATTTCCATACCATTTGTGAATCTCAAGTTATGATCAAAAGAAGGCAACGTGTTTTTAAGGTTTTCACATGTATCCATTTTTCCACCTTTTGCATTTTGGTTCAAAATGGCTTGTAATTGTTTCTAATGACTCAAGTCACATTGCCATATTCAAGTACACTCCATGAGGACCATTTTGACCCTTGAATCACCCCAATTCGTGCCATGTACTTCATGAATTTCACAAAATGCAAATTTGCAAGAGGGATCAAATCTCATGAATTAAGCATCCACAAAGCCCAAACCCAATTCAGATGTGATCAGCAAGTAAAATGGAGATGAATCATACTTATTTCATGACCCACACGCGTGTGAACAAGGGTGTGCATCACAACTTGCGTTTTTGCAAATCACTTTGGATAGCCTTAACCAAGGGTTTAACAAAACCCTAACCATGATCAGAAGCCTAACCAAGGGTATATAAAGAGACTCACACGTTCATTTCACACTCATGCACTCTCATTTGCTCAGATTTCAAATTTTCACTCAAACTTTCTCTCCTTCGAAACTCTCTCCTCACAAGGTTTCCTTGAGAATTATTTGCATATTCTTGATCAGTAAACTTCATAGAACACGAATCATCCATTGATTGAGGCTCATACAAAGGTTTTCACTAAGTTCAGTTTTGGAAGCTTCATCTTCAAATCTCAAGATCTAGCCTGATTCAAGCTTCTATTTGCATTTATTTTGCAAATAGAACTCAAAAGAGGAAGATCTGCACTCTTACACTGGATTTCTAGGAGTATTTTGGCTTGTTTCAAGTTTCAGGTGAGTTGAATTTCATCATCCTAGAACTTGATTTTATTGTATGCATAATGTTCCTTGTGCTTTGCTGATCATCCTGATGTGTTTAGATCTTGATTTGGACGTGTATTATGGTTGTAATGTGGATCTAAAATTTTTATGTTCAAACTTTTTTTCTTCGATTTGGTTTATATACGCATGATCTGTTGAAATGAAGTTGATATTCTTGATCCTTGTTGAAATCTGAGTGGAATGGTGTACTTGTTTGCAATTTCTGGAAAATTTTAAGTTGATGTTCGCCGGAGAAGGTGACCGAAGCTAGGGCTCCGGCACCTGGTCATTTTGCAGGTGATCTGAGGTTTAAGGGAAGAAGACGTAATCTGGACCGTTGGTGGTCCAGATCTGGTGGTTCATGTGTAGCCACATCATTTAAAATATTCATTTATTTTATTGATTGTGTGATGTTAATCCATGGTTGTTAGTGTGCACACACGGATCTGAGCCACACATCTTGCATGATTTTGTGTTTTGTTTACTTGATATGGCACGTTGATTTGATCTGATGGTTTGTGTTGTGCCAGCGCATTAAAATTTCCATGTGCTATTCACGTGCTTTGTATTAATTTTTGAATGGTGTGATGTGCGCGCGCGTATCATTGTTTTCATGTGTCCTCTAATCCTGGCCTTTCATCAATGATTACTTTGATTTTGTTGACTGAATATGGCACGCTGGATTGATCCAAAGGAAATGATGGAGTCAATATTGTTGACTCTGAGCCTTCATAAGAAGCGCTTTGGGCTTCTTTCTATTCATACCCCCGTCCTTTGGTCCAGCCCAGTTTTGAACTGATTTCGCTTGCTTAATGCACCCCTGGCTTGTTTTATTTCATTTTATTTTCACATATTTGACTTGTTTCATTTTTAATTTTTAAAATTAGTTTTATGCATCTAAAAATCACCAAAAAAATCATGAAGCATCTTTGGAATTTTATAAAGTTTTGTCAAATTTTATTTTTCCATTTTATTTTATTTTGTGCATCTGAATTAATTGTTTGAGTAATTTCCTTTGGAATTGTCTCAATTGTGCACACCCTTCATTGTTGATTTTTGTTCTCATCATTGGTGTATTATTTTCATCCCATTCTTTTTGTATATTTTAGAAGACATCTTGAGGTCCCTAGAAACATTTTTCTCATATTTTTAAACTCATTTGATATTGTATTTTAGTCCCTCTATTTGTGCATTGTTCTTCTTTGTTCTTATGCAATTTTGAAGCATTGTTTGAGGTACTTAACCTGTGAATTTTTATGTGATCTTTTGGAATGTTGCTAGTTTCTGACTTAGGTCACTTGGGTTTTAATTCCACAATTTTTTAATGTCATTTGATATATGTTTGATTATTTGTGCTTAAGTGAATTATGCATGATCATCTCTTGACATCTCTTAACCCTAATTGCTTTGCCATGCTTGTTTGATTGAGTTTCTTTGTGATTCTTTGTATGAGTATTTGATATGATGTTTACCCCTGGTTAAGGTCCCTTGTGACCAAATTTTTGCAATTTGTGGATCATGTTTGGGTATGCTTTAAGTGCTTGAACTTTGACTTCCTTTTGTGGATTTTCTTTGGTGCATAATGTTTCATGTTTTGATCTTCTCTTGCACATGAGAATTGTAGATGATGGTAGGATCTTGATTCTGACTTGCTTTCATCTTCATCTTATTTTTCTCATTCCATATTGATATGAAGTTCATTGGTGCTTAATTGTGCATTTCATATAAGTATGCTTGCATTCTTTCATGATTACCTTTGCATGCTTACTTGGGATGTTTTGCATGATCTTTGAGACTTCTTTATTGATATTAGTTGGATATACTTGATATGATGTGCTTGCTGCCCTATCTTGTTTCTTATATCATCCTTCTCTTTCTCTTTTTTCTCTTTTACTCTCTTTCTCCCATGAATCTCAAGACTTGTTTAAGTCTTGGATTCTCTCCCTTTAGAGCTACCTAGTCCAACTTAATTTTTGATTAAGCTTGGAGTAGGATTAGCATTAGGTTTTAGGTAGTTGCCCCTCCTAAGCCTCATTAACCATAGGATCATCATGTATGATAACGTTAAGATTGAGTCTTAGTCTCCCTCATTAGATTTTCACCTTTGATCCGCCTTGAGTCTTCTCTTCTCATCTCAAAACAAAAGTAAAAAACACTTAATAAAGGTTAAACGTGTATTGCGCATGAGCCTTAAATGTGGGAAGTGAATAATGGGGGGGTTTCCCTTCATTCTTCTAGGGTACTTAGTGTACGTCCTGTTGGGGACGATACGCGACGTATTCGTTCCTATGTTGTAGACTTGGGTGCAATGCAAGTTACAAATAAGTGCAAAAAAACACTTCTTTCTAAAAAAATTCAAACAAACAATAACGTATTTCCTTTGGGAATTCTTTTCTCATCTCACTCATTCTCCACGTACGAACGTGCTTCTCCTCATTCTCTTGCAAGACGATAACGCACTCGATCCAGCGAGGCTGCAACACCTGAGCTAGAACGTTAGCCATTCCCTAAAAAACACAAACAATCCATCCCTAGTGAGGGGAACTACGTCGCTCTGATTCTCATGCTCCCAATGAGATACGTAGGCAGTGGGGTAGGGCCCATTCGAGCACTTCTTTTATTTTCCCTACATTTGTTTCTCTTTCTCTCTCCTTTCCTTTTCCAGTTCTCCAGCTAGCATTTCTTTTCCAGCATCTTTTCTATCACCCTTTGATCGAGACAAGCAAGCGTGGATCCCATTGGGTACGATGGACGCGTGGGGGTGCTAATACCTTCCTCACACGTAACCGACTCCCGAACCCAGTTCTCTTGGTCGTAAGACCATGCTCTTTCCTTCCCCTCAGGTTTATGCAGTGTTTCCTTTCCCTCTCTTGGGATAAATACACATTGCTGGTGACTCTGTTTCGGTGCCACTTTTGCGTTTGTAATAGGATGAAAATCCCGGGAGCGACAGCTGGCGACTCAGCTGGGGATCGAACCTAGAATCTCTGGTTTCCTTAGCGAGTCAATCCTAGCGCTTGTCTGTTTTTCTTTCATTGGGTGTTTACCGTGGTGCTGTGTTTTGCTATTTACTGTTTTACTGTACTGCTGTTTACTGTATTATTGCTTTACTGTACTACTGTTTTACCACATTTATGGCATTTTTATTTCATTATTATACTGGATTGTGCTGGACTGTGCTGGTTTTTTTCTGTTTGGTGGGCAGGGTGTTCCGAGAGATTAGCCCACTACCCAGGCTTGAGCATACACATAGGTATTAGTGTGGGTGGACGTGTCGCTCCCGTGGTGTTTGGCCACGTGTGGGTGTTCACGAGACCTACAACCAGACGAGGTTCTATCCGGAGCTATCTGCTACTGTATGTTTGATACAGGCCAGTGGATATTCTCTGGAGGAATTGTCGACTCTAGTGACCATTCCCGAGGACTCAGTTGCGGCACTCCTCCCGAGTTGTGATAATGGCAGACCAGAAATGGCAAACCCATTACACACTCTCGATCCGATGACCCAATGCTGGGAACTCGCTATAGGATATCCTTTTTGAAAGAGAATCAGTGGAGGCACTCCTCGATTGGCGATAGTACTGTACCCCGAGGGATGAATGTACTATTGCTTCTTGACCTCAGTGCCAGAAGCTGAGGACCTTTCGTTTTGGAGAATCAGTTGAGGCCTCCTCGATTGATGATGATGCTAAACCAGAAATGGTGACCGTATCATCATTTCTCGACCTGAGAGCCCGAGATACTGAGGATCTTAGTACCCACATGTGAGAGGGGCGGGTTGTTTACAGGTTTGCAGGTAACCTTGACTTTCATCCTACCTGGTATTTTGGTTCTCTTATCAGTGTGGACTCATCAGCCTGGTATTATGGTATTCCGATTATTCTGGCACCCTGATTATGCCGATATTCTGGCATCCCTGTATTCTGATCACGCCGGTGTTCTGTTTATTCTGGTATTCTGATTATGCTGATATCCCGGCGTCCTGGTATTCTGATTAGTCGGATATTCTGGTATTCCGGTGTTCTCTTCAGAGCCGACCTATGAACTTATTCGGTCACCAGCACAACAGTTATCCAAATTATATGGAAGCTTTGATCCCATGTCTGTTGCATCTGCATCAACATTTTCGCATACATATTCTTGTATTTCCAAGGGATATTAACTTTGAGACTTGCTACTAAGAGTTTCCATTTATTTCTTGTGGTTAGTGTAAGAAAAAATTTCGAATCAAGGCATAATGATTCCTTGGAAATATTCGAACATGGCATTTTGCATGGCATTCTCATACTCATATGCATAACAGGTGTTCCGGTGCGGATTTCTCATTCTGACTGGGTATTCCCTGCAGAAAGGCCAACATGACTTCTTCCAACTACTCGATTCGCCACAATCAAGGTTCAGATATGGAACAACTCCGAACGGAGGTGACTGAGATGAAGGCCCAAATGGGGCATTTTATGGTGGACATTCAGGCATTGTCCCAAGGTCAGGAACTGCTGAAAGAAAAAGTCAACCGGATAAAGACTCGGATGGGCCGGGTTATGGAAATTCTGAATGCCGTGTTAAGAAAGGAAAACAATCAGGTGTCTGCTTCCGCAGCAGAGGTTCTCATTTCTCCTATCTCTTTGGGGTCTCCTCTAGACCATGGATTGCCTCGTGAATATGCTTCGCGATCAAAATTTTCCTATAGGTAATCATTTCCTATTCTCCAAGAGGATCCTAATCCAGAAATGCTTGAAAAGAAGTTTGATCCGATTCCGATGCCATACGCTCAGTTGCTTCAACACTTGCTCAAGCTTCGGCTAATTGATTTGATTGATGCGGGACCTCCACATACCAAGTTTCGTATGGGTTCCAATGTCCATGATAGGTGTGAATTCAATTTAGGGGTACCCGGCCATAATGTTGAAAATTGTAAGATGCTCAAGTATAAGGTCCAAGGGCTCATTGTTTCAGGAGCAATCGAGTTTGCGCCCGTCAGCACTGTCAAGCGAAGAGATGTTCCTCCAACTGCTGCTAAAAAGGTGGATATTCTTTCCCCCTCTCAGGGACCTTCTTCAATCTAGAAGCCTTGGGTTCCGAAACTACCGCATCAGTAAATCACAGCTGGGACCCTCTCGGTTGTATCCCTTCATCATCAACAGAAGCAAGAAAAGGTTTTTTGATCCTTTACCGATGTGTTATATCGAATTACTTCAGCAACTGCTTCAGTTAAGATTGATTGAGCTACGGAAGTTGACTCCTCCTGCAAAGCTTCCAAAGAGGATGGGATGCCAAGGCTTATTATGATTTTCACTCAGGAGCACCAGGCCATGATATTGAGGGGTGTAGAGCATTCCAGCACCAAGTGCAAGACTTAATTGACTCCAAAGCAATCGAGTTCGGACCGGATGGTGTGAAAGTATCAGGTGATCTTACGCCAGTAGCTGCAAAGGAAGTGAGTATTCCTTCCCCTTCTCTAGGGTCTACCTCAGGTCACGGGTGTATCCTCAGCTTCAGGTATCAAAGTCATCACGTCGGCAACCTTTGTGTGTTCCTCGGCCAAATGTAGAAAGAGAGGTACAGGGGCAGACTAGGCACTATAATCAGCATTGGCAGCAAAACCGTCAGCAGCAGATGCAACTAGGACTTAAGAGGTCAGGGAGAGTGTCTGCTTTAGTTCCTATTTCTCAAAGCCGACTTCTTGCTCGCCTTCTCCAAGGCTCTTTGATTCAGCTGGACAATGTCACGCCAGTGCCGTTTCCTTTTCCTCCGAATTATGACATGAACGCCAGGTACGAGTTTCACTCGGGAACGTTTGGACATATGATTGATAGTTGCAGAATGTTCAAACATAAGGTGCAAGACTTTATTGACTCAAAGATTATCACACCAGACGGGTGGCCCATAAATTGAACTATCTTCATCAGATTGAGCACCCAGTTTACAAAGACATCTTCAGAATCAATAAGTCCAGAGGGAATCAAGCCTCCTCAACAAGGACAATCATTTAGCTTCTTTACTGCATTCTCATGTGTAGCTTTTTATGTTTGTCAAAACATTTGTATGCATGCATGAAATATGTTTTTCTTTTAATGTTAATCCTAATAAAGCGCGCATGTTTTTCCTGAAGTAATCCATTCGTATTCACTCATAAGTTTGTATATGTGCATTGCAATACCAACTGTCGTGCTTAAATTCTTGAAGGAGGATGATGAGTTGAAAACGCAAAAAATCTCTAGGGGTATGCTTTTGAATAAGAACCCTGTTGAGGATATACAGGCATTGTTTCGAACTCCCCAAACACTGGAGATATAAGGGAGATAGACCCTCGTTAACCCCTTTGAGCCTTGAAGTAGGAGTTTCTTTTCGTATGAAAAACCCTCACACTTAATCTCGGGGCAGGGTAGGTGTCAGTTGATTTGGACCAAGCGCTCAAATTTCAAAAGGATTGCGCATCTGAGGATCCATTACCTTCTATTCCACTGTCAAGAGGTCAAGAGATGTGAAACCACAATGGTTATCCATCAACAACCAAAGAGTGAGGCAGTCACAACCCTTTCAACAAAGTCAAGACAAGCTAGTGGCACACGATTTGTTCCGAGAAAAAAAAGAAAAAAAAAAAAAGAAAAAGCCCACTAAGTCGAAGCTTGAAAACGAGAAACTTAGACAAAAGTTAGGGCATCCCGCTGGACTTCGAAATCAAAGATTCAAAAGAATATGTCCAGGCAAAAGTTAGGGATAAGCAAAAAAGAATGCGAAAGCGAAAAACAAAAGGATTACAAAAGAAAATCCTCGAGCAAGAACAAAGTCGTGTGACTACGAACAAAAGACAAAGGGGTGACTGTTACTCAAAAAACCTCATTGGGTCTCAAACCATCAGTTTCATGGGTTCCTTAAAGATCACAAAATCTTTTTGAGAGGCGAGCGCTTGTGCAAATTAGCTGAACGTAGGACTGGAGAACATCACGAAGAGTGGATGGGCACCGATAAACTTTGAGCCTTAAATCCTTTTTTCTCAAAACTGTGAACCAGGCCACGTTACAACCCTTAAAAGTCTTAATTGAAGTAGGGTTTATTTCGAGAGCGTACTCCAAGAGATAGCGTTCTTGACTCCTGTGAGTTGTGCTAAAAGATCTTTGTTGGTGTTGCATGTGCATTGCATTCTTTCATTCAAAAAATTAATGTCGTATCCTAACCCGTGATCCGCTCACAAAGGGTTTGCGGCATATTTTCAGTAAAACTTCAAAATTAACATGTGTGTTGCATTAGAATTTTCATTCTCAGACTAAAACATTTTCTGCTTGCATACATTTATTTGACATAAAAAGAAGTTTACATATGGGAATTCAGTCCAGAAGCTTAATCTTGCCGCGTTGAGAATCCTGAAACTCCCAAAGGACAGCCACATCCAATGATACTTCCTCTGGAAACTTTGTTGAGCAGGAGCTTTCCTAATAAGTTGTGTTAAGACGTAGCCGATCTGGGGCAATCACCCTGAATCATCTCTTTAAGGTGTAGCCAATTTGGGCCAATCACGTCGAGAAAGCTCTTCAGAGTTCAGCCAAACTAGGGTAATTACTTCGAGACTCAAATCCCTACAAATGCAGGCATTCTTGGTCTTCCTTCAAAGATCAGTAGTCAGGGGCAAAACTACTTCAAGGTTCATACTGGGGCAGGCCATCCCAAGAGCACGAGAAGTTAGTCCATCTAGACGGCTGATCAGCCTATCCAGGATTCAGAGTATTGGGGCAGAATATCTCACGGGGATATGAGATTGTTCATGAATCTTCTCGAGGCGAATTTCTCTGTAGACCCTATAATCTGAGGCAGTTACTTTGAGGTCCGACGAATCTCTCCAAGATTTTGAAGACATTGAGGCGTTTTGGATGTCAAGTCTTCTGTAAAATCCTCTTGAGGCAATTTCTTTTGCTGGACCATGTGGGTCTGAGGCAAGTGAAAGAAAAAACTGTTGTTCACGCAGATGCAATCAATCAGCCAAAAGGTTTGAAACAAAGGGGCATTCCAACCCAAGGCATTTGTGGTCCCCTGTTTTCAGTAGTCTTCATTAATCATGTTCCTAGCAAGAGATGCATCAAAACTTTTCTTCCCAACAAGTGGTGGTTCAGAGTTAGATTTCTCAGTGGCAGAATTCGTATCCAGCACGGGGAATACGTGTACATCCTTTGTTTGCGGGTAGTAGCCTCACGCTAGGCTCAAAAGCAAGATAGAAGCCTTTTCGAGATCAGGGATCGTTTCTTCCAGACGAGTAACCGCCTATTCCCATGCAAAATACTGGGGCAGACAGGTTCAGGAAAGGGTTCTCATGTCACCCTTTTGTCACAACGTTTACTGATTGAATCCATCGTTCGGCTGACGGTCGCGCACGACGATTCGATATTAACAAGTCAGTTTCAAATGGGCAGTGTTGTATCTTATTAAGTCGATTCTCTCATTCAGCACTTCCAATAGCTACAAGCTTTTCTGAGTCGATAACGGTTGCAAACTCCCCAGCCGAGTGGCCTCGCAATCAATGTCCAAGACTCAGTAAGTGCCCAGGAGTTTGGAGATGTCGAATCTTCTGTAAAATCCTCTTGGGACGTTTTTCAGATCAACCTTGTATCATGGAGCAAAAGCAAGTGGTTGACCATTCCAAGCATGGAGCATCATGAAAATTCCCCAGCAAGAAGTATTCCAGATCTATTACCCCCAGCAGAGTGGCCTCCAAATTACTGCGTCCTAGCTCAAGTCTCGGTATTTGTTTAAGAATTGGAAGATGTTGGATATTCTGTAAAATTCTCTTAAGAAACATTCCCTGGCGCGAGACGCCCTGAAGTGGTTTTCCCCAGCAGAGTTTGCCGAAGACTCATTATCCCCAGCGGAGTTACTTACCTTTCCTCAGTATTTATTTTGATGAGGACCTCTTTGCATTTTGCATATAGTATGCATAACATCCTCAAAACGCGTAGCATTTCCATTGAGATGGAGCATTACGCCATGGAAAAATTTAAACATATGCATGTGAAGCATAGGCCAGTTTTGATAACTCGTGCGAGAGTCCAAAATTTTGCTCCTTATATCATTGACAAAGCCAGAAAGAATGCCTAGTTCATTCCTTAACAGACATTGCAAAGCAGCGCAAAGGGTTTCATTATTTTTCTCCCCACAGAGTCATATCTCTCAGCTCACAAGTTTCTTGGAACCATTCCCGATAGGTAAGCCTTGGTTATAAACAGCAGCCGTCCCCGACCGCTCCCTTTGAGTTTTAACCATACCAGTTCCCGACAGGTCCCATTACCCATTCCTGATAGGTAAGCCTTGGTTATAAACTGCAGCCGTCCCCGACCGCTCCCTTTGAGTTTTAACCATACCAGTTCCCGACAGGTCCAGTTACCCATTCCCGATAGGATTCCCGCAGCCGTCCCCGACCGCTCCCTTTGAGTTTTAACCATACCAGTTCCCGACAGGTCCCGTTACCCATTCCCGATAGGTAAGCCTTGGTTATAGACTGCAGCCATCCCCGACAGCTTCCTTTAGTTTGAACCTTGCCAGTTCCCGACAGGTAGACTTGCCCATTCCCGATAGGCAAAACAGGTCCAAGCTCACCAGTTCCCGATAGGTATTTCACTAGTTCTCGACAGGTATTTCACCAGTTCCCGACGGGTATTTCACCAGTTCCCGACAGGTTGTTCACCAGTTCCCGACAGGTTTCTTATGGGGTCCAATGGTTCTAAATTCTTGCTCACAAACTTTTCTTCCTTACTATTGCTTCATTTACAGCATTTTTCTTTATCCACACAGTGCAAATTTTCTCGGTTATTTTTGTATTCAATCCCTATGTACCTTGAGTTCCTGATAGCTGTTGCTTTCATCCATTCGGATCCACAGTTGATTGAATAGGGGCAGCTGTAATACCTCAAAATTTGCCCATATTTTCTTAATAAATTGGTCTATGCTTTACTCATTTTGCATTTTATAGTAGGTCATAAATTGCATATCATTGGTTGCAAGGCATGGTATCTAGTGCTTCAAGGTGTGGATCATCCAAAGCTAAAGAATAAGAGCCAAGGGTTTCTCACAAGCCTCAAAGGTCTCTTACATCATATATCATCCCCATTTGATCTCACAAGTCATTGGAAGATGAGAGTCATCAAGAAGTTTGGACAGTGCATCACCTCCTAT
Source organism: Lathyrus tuberosus (assembly GCA_022829125.1). Lineage (NCBI taxonomy): Eukaryota > Viridiplantae > Streptophyta > Magnoliopsida > Fabales > Fabaceae > Lathyrus > Lathyrus tuberosus. The sequence goes on from JALAZF010000435.1 coordinate 2,677,529, forward strand.
CACAAAAAACAGTCAAAATTGGGGTTTTGGTTTCAAAAGGGCTTCTTGTTGAGCTTTGTTTGTTCAAACATGTTCTCATAGTATTCCATATGCTCACAAGTGTGCATGGATGGAATCTTGGCTATTGGTTCTTTGGGGAAAGTTTTCAACGGATCAGTTACTTGTGAAATAAGCAAAAGTCAACAGTTCAAAAGGAAAGTCAATCATGGGTTTTCAAAGGTTCAAATCATGTTTCCCAAGTCCATGTACCTTTATTTGGTCAAGGAATGGCATGGATGGCATCATTCATCAAGAATCAAGAAGTAGGGCAAAAGTTACTATTTTTGGAAAATGACCTATAATGTGAGATTTCCATTTTTGGCAACTTTTCAAACCATCTTCAATTTGAATTTTCATCATCAAAAAAGCTTCAAATGAATTTTCCTCAAACATGAAAGTTGAAGATCTCTTTCTCCCATTTCCAAAAAGTGATAGATCATTTCCATACCATTTGTGAATCTCAAGTTATGATCAAAAGAAGACAAGGTGTTTTTAAGGTTTTCACATGTATCCATTTTTCCACCTTTTGCATTTTGGTTCAAAATGGCTTGTAATTGTTTCTAATGACTCAAGTCACATTTCCATATTCAAGTACACTCCATGAGGACCATTTTTGACCCTTGAATCACCCCAATCCGTGCCATGTACTTCATGAATTTCACAAAATGCAAATTTGCAAGAGGGATCAAATCTCATGAATTAAGCATCCACAAAGCCCAAACCCAATTCAGATGTGATCAGCAAGTAAAATGGAGATGAATCATACTTATTTCATGACCCACACGCGTGTGAACAAGGGTGTGCATCACAACTTGCATTTTTGCAAATCACTTTGGATAGCCTTAACCAAGGGTTTAACAAAACCCTAACCATGATCAGAAGCCTAACCAAGGGTATATAAAGAGACTCACACATTCATTTCACACTCATGAACTCTCATTTACTCAGATTTCAAATTTTCACTCAAACTTTCTCTCTTTCGAAACTCTCTCCTTACAAGGTTTCCTTGAGAATTCTTTGCATATTCTTGATCAGTGAACTTCATAGAACACAAATCATCCATTGATTGAGGCTCATACAAAGGTTTTCACTAAGTTCAATTTTGGAAGCTTCATCTTAAAATCTCAAGATCTAGCCTGATTCAAGCTTCTATTTGCATTTATTTTGCAAATAGAACTCAAAAGAGGAAGATCTGCACTCTTACACTGGATTTCTAGGAGTATTTTGGCTTGTTTCAAGTTTCAGGTGAGTTGAATTTCATCATCCTAGAACTTGATTTTATTGTATGCATAATGTTCCTTGTGCTTTGCTGATCATCCTGATGTGTTTAGATCTTGATTTGGACGTGTATTATGGTTGTAATGTGGATCTGAAATTTTTATGTTCAAACTTTTTTTCTTTGATTTGGTTTATATACGCATGATCTGTTGAAATGAAGTTGATATTCTTGACCCTTGTTGAAATCTGAGTGGAATGGTGTACTTGTTTGCAATTTCTGGAAAATTTTAAGTTGATGTTCGCTGGAGAAGGTGACCGGAGCTAGGGCTTCGGCACTTGGTCATTTTGCAGGTGATCTGAGGTTTAGGGGAAGAAGACGTAATCTGGACCGTTGGTGGTCCAGATCTGGTGGTTCATGTGTAGCCACGTCATTTAAAATCTTCATTTATTTTATTGATTGTGTGATGTTAATCCATGGTTGTTAGTGTGCACACACGGATCTGAGCCATACATCTTGCATGATTTTGTGTTTTGTTGACTTGATCTGGTACGTTGATTTGATCTGATGGTTTTTGTTGTGCCAGCGCATTAAAATTTCCATGTGCTATTCACGTGCTTTGTATTAATTTCTGAATGGTGTGATGTGCGCACGCGTATCATTGTTTTCATGTGTCCTCTAATCCTGGCCTTTCATCATGATTACTTTGATTTTGTTGACTGAATGTGGCACGCTGGATTGATCCAAGGGCAATGATGGAGTCAATATTGTTGACTCTGAGCCTTCATAAGAAGCGCTTTGGGCTTCTTTCTATTCACACGCCCGTCCTTTGGTCCAGCCTAGTTTTGAACTGATTTCGCTTGCTTAATGCACCCCTGGCTTGTTTTATTTCATTTTATTTTCACATATTTGACTTGTTTCATTTTTAATTTTTAAAATTAGTTTTATGCATCTAAAAATCACCAAAAAAATCATGAAGCATCTTTGGAATTTTATAAAGTTTTGTCAGATTTTATTTTTCCATTTTATTTTAGTTTGTGCATCTGAATTAATTGTTTGAGTAATTTCGTTTAGAATTGTCTCAATTGTGCACACCCTGCCTTGTTGATTTTTGTTCTCATCATTGGTGTATGATTTGCATCCCATTATTTTTGTATATTTCAGAAGACATCTTGAGGTCCCTAAAAAATTTTTTCTCATATTTTTAAACTCATTTCATATTGCATTTTAGTCCCTCTATTTGTGCATTGTTCTTCTTTGTTCTTATGCAACTTTGAAGCATTGTTTGAGGTACTTAACCTGTGAATTTTTGTGTGTTCTTTTGGCATGTTGCTAGCTTCTGACTTAGGTCACTTGGGTTTTAATTCCACAATTTTTGAATATCATTTGATATATGTTTGATTATTTGTGCTTAAGTGAATTATGCATGATCATCTCTTGACATCTCTTAACCCTAATTGCTTTGCCATGCTTGTTTGATTGAGTTTCTTTGTGATTCTTTGTATGAGTATTTGATATGATGTTTACCCCTGGTTGAGGTCCCTTGTGACCAAATTTTGGCAATTTGTGGATCATGTTTGGGTATGCTTTAAGTGCTTGAACTTTGACTTCCTTTTGTGGATTTTCTTTGGTGCATAATGTTTCATGTTTTGATCTTCTCTTGCACATGAGAATTGTAGATGATGGTAGGATCGTGATTCTGACTTGCTTTCATCTTCATCTTATTTTTCTCATTCCATCTTGATATGAAGTTCATTGGTGCTTAATTGTGCATTTCATATAAGTATGCTTGCATTCTTTCATGATTACCTTTGCATGCTTACTTGGGATGTTTTGCATGATCTTTGAGACTTGTTTATTGATGTTAGTTGGATATACTTGATATGATGTGCTTGCTGCCCTATCTTGTTTCTTATCTCATCCTTCTTTTTCTCTTTTTTCTCTTTCACTCTCTTTCTCCCATGAATCTCAAGACTTGTTTAAGTCTTGGATTCTCTCCCTTTAGAGCTACCTAGTCCAACTTAATTTTTGATTAAGCTTGGAGTAGGATTAGAATTAGGTTTTAGGTAGTTACCCCTCCTAAGCCTCATTAACCATAGGATCACCATGTATGATAACGTTAAGATTGAGTCTTAGTCTCCCTCATTAGATTTTCACCTTTGATCCGCCTTGAGTCTTCTCTTCTCATCTCAAAACAAAAGTAAAAAACACTTAATAAAGGTTAAACGTGTATTGCGCATGAGCCTTAAATGTGGGAAGTGAATAATGGGGGGGGGGGGGGGGTTTCCCTTCATTCTTCTAGGGTACTTAGTGTACGTCCTGTTGGGGACGATACACGACGTATTCGTTCCTATGTTGTAGACTTGGGTGCAATGCAAGTTACAAATAACAGCAAAAAAAACACTTCTTTCTAAAAAACTTCAAACAAACAATAACGTCTTTCCTTTGGGAATTCTTTTCTCGTCTCACTCATTCTCCACATACGAATGTGCTTCTCCTCGTTCTCTTGCAAGACGGTAACGCACTCGATCCAGCGAGCCTGCAACACCTGAGCTAGAACGTTAGCCGTTCCCTAAAAAACACAAACAATCCATCCCTAGTGAGGGGAACTACGTTGCTCTGATTCTCATGCTCCCGATGAGATACGTAGGCAGTGGGGTAGGGCCCATTCGAGCACTTCTTTTATTTTCCCTACATTTGTTTCTCTTTCTCTCTCCTTTCCTTTTCCAGTTCTCCAGCTAGCAGTTCTTTTCCAACATCTTTTCTATCACCCTTTGATCGAGACAAGCAAGCGTGGATCCCATCGGGTACGATGGTCGCGTGGAGGTGCTAATACCTTCCTCACACGTAACCGACTCCCGAACCCAGTTCTCTTGGTCGTAAGACCATGCTCTCTCCTTCCCCTCAGGTTTATGCAGTGTTTCCTTTCCCTCTCTTGGGATAAATACACATTGCTGGCGACTCTATTTCGGCGCCACTTTCGCGTTTGTACTAGGATGAAAATCCCGGGAGCGACACTATCTACACTGGAATGGTCAAGGTAAGTGAACCGTGTGGTCGGGATGAAGCCAAGTGTGGGACATCAGCGAGCGCGAAGAGGGAGTACAAAAATCCATTTGTCTCAGAAATGAAACATTTTCATTTCTCGTTCTCTCTCTCTCTCTACAATCTCTCTTCCTATCTGAAGGGAAATCGCGATTCAAAACGCAGCGGAAATTAAAATTTCCCTTTAGCGATCCTTAAGAAAGATCATGATCAGTGATAGAATGGTTACCTCTTGTGGCGATGAAACCTTTGATTCTCAATCGAAGAAATGATCACGAGCGATGTACGATGAACATCAATCACCTCTACTCAGTCCGCACGAATAGCTTCCTTCAGTCTCAGTGCTAGCTGCTACGATTGAAGGCTTTGAGTGAGGGAGAGGGAGAAGGAAAATACGACTAGGGTTTCACAACTGAATTTTCATCAAGGTTTATGCTTCTGCACAAGGGTTATATTTATAGAACCACTTGTGTGGGCTGCAAGCTAAAAAACCCACTTAAGTGAACACACACCATATCTTATGATGTGCCATATATCACTTAAGCACGCCGTACCTTACCACAATCCGTATTCCACTTAAGTCCACCGTACCTTACGGTGTGCCTTATTTACTCTACCTCTTATCAAACTGTCCTTATGTGTGTGACCCTGTAGGATTTCGCGACGTTGGTAATTATATTAAATCATGCATTTAACATAATAAATAGTGAGAGGTATCTAGCAACACATCATTGCTACCCAAGTCGCGAAATTGTCATGTGATATGACAAAACCTTTTGTGATAGTGCTTGTGTGTACAATTACTCTTTTGCCCTTATGTTTATATTGAACACAAGGCATATATCGTGTCATCCTTGTTCAGTTCAATATTGGGCCCTTAGACATTTATCCTGTTATGCAGGATGGGCAAATTCCATCTAGGTCACTCATGTCCCTCAGCATGCTTTATGAAGTACCCATCAACTGTCTTTATAGTCATCCAATTACGGACAATGTTTGATCAACAATAAAGTACTTGACTCTATATCTAGGGTCCATAGTGGTTTCAGGTCGAAGGGTGGTATACACCACTATCACCATGAGGGTAACTTATGACACTTTGCATAACATTCTATGTAGTACTCTCATAGTGGGTCAATCCAGTATAAATATTACTCATAATATTCATACCTATGTTAAGACTTGATAACTCCTTATCCATGATCCATGAGATGTGATCATCAGTCTATCTACATAATAGTCTTAATGCTTTAAGGTTGTCCCATTTTACATTAAAGCTCGACTACAAATACTTTAAGAATAGTGTCCTTATGTTTAATGGAATCTCATGATTAAGTCACACTTAATATTTCATTAAACGAACTAGCTATTCTAAGGACTTTATCACTTTGGAAAAACAAACATAATAAAGAAATGCCTTTTATTATTAATAAATAATTCGATACAAGTACCAAAAGTATTGGCCTCTAGGGCTTACACCAAAAATCTCCCACTAGCACTAGAGCAAATCAGGCATACCCCTAATACCCATAGTTCTAGTATGGCCATCATGCTTCTTCTGCGTAAGAGGCTTTGTTAGTGGGTCATCAATGTTGTCAAGTGTAGGTACCCTGTATATCTTCACATCTCCCCGATCTATTATCTCTCGAATGAGATGATAACGCCTAAGTATGTGTTTGGATCGTTGGTGAGATCTAGGCTCCTTAGCTTGTGCGATGGCACCATTGTTATCATAATAGAGATCAATGGGATCCACAATGCTAGGGACTATGCCAAGTTCACTAATGAACTTTTTGATCCAAACAACTTCCTTTGCTGCATTTGAGGCAGCAATGTACTCAGCTTCGGTTGTAGAATCAGCAATTGTTTCTTGCTTTGAACTTTTCCAGCTCACAGCGCCACTATTTAGGCAGAACACATAACCAGATTGTGATTTAAAGTCATCCTTATCTGTCTGGAAGCTAGCATCGGTGTATCCAATTACCGCGAGCTCTTCCTGACCTCCATATATCAAGAATGAATCCTTAGTCCTTCTCAAGTACTTAAGGATATTCTTGACAGCTACCCAATGAGTATCACCGGGATCAGATTGGTACTTACTCGTTGTATTTAAAGCATACGAGATATCCGATCGAGTACATAACATGGAATACATGATAGATCCTATTGCAGATGCATATGGGATCTTATTCATGCGATCCCTTTCTCCCTTAGTTGAAGGAGATTGTGTTTTTGATAGACACAGGCCACGTTGCATAGTGTCGTAACCCAAAATTTGACCTCCCCCTTTTGCCTTTTTGCATAAGCATGTGCATTCGCATCGCTGGCATACACATTCACACTTTTCTCTATGTGTTTCTTGTTGCAGAATTTTTAGGTTTTTTTCCCGATTAATTGCATCTTCACAAGGTCATCACCTCATCAAAACAAGCACAAAATAAGGGTTTCTATGTTTATTCATCAAAACAAGAGGTGGAAAATTGAAACCGGGACTTCAGCACTTGTTCCTGAGCCATATAGGCAAATTTTACCTAGAGTAACCAGTTACTCAATATAAGATAACCGGTTACTCAGTACAAATTTGCAATTTCTGCTGCATTTTTGGGACAGCAACTATGCACTCTCTTTGTTCTTGAATTCTACATGGTTCTAGCAGCATGTGGAACATTCTAGACATCTCTAGACATTTCAAGACTATTCAAGACACCCCACTTGCATTTACTTCAATGCATCACTTGAAATTGAGTGCACTATGTTCCTTGATTTCCAAGTATGTGGACCCTTGGATGTGAAGCTTACATTGGGATTGCTACCGAGTTAACTTCCTAACTAACCAAGTTAACCGCTTGACTCTATGAGTCAAGTGTATCTAACTCCTAGCCTAATTCCAAACCACCCAAAGCTAGCTCCTAGCCTAATTCCAAACCACTCACACTCCAAACCAAAAACTCTATATAAACAAACCTTCAATCATTTTTCAAGGACCCTCAACATTTCACACAAATTTCTCACACTTCACTCTCAATTCTCTCACATTCTCTCTGAATTTTTCTGCAACTTCTTCATCTTCATCTACATTTTCTTCCCAAACCTCACCATAGCTCTTCACCATTGAAAAATAATCACTTTTCACATTGAAAGTGATTATTTCTTGAGATTAACCTTCATTACTTTGCAATCATACTTGGATTTCTGGAGTTTTATTAGCTTTAGGATTCATCTCAAGTGTTTGCCTCAAGATTCAACGGTTCGAATTCGTATTTCGGAGTTTCGTCGCAATTTGCTCAGTTTCGATACGATTCGGCTACAATTGAAGAATCCTTTGCAACAATCACCAAGCCAAATCTCCGGCTTGTAGGTTGGTAGATCTCACTCATTTTACTGTTTCAAACGTTTTCGTATCATTCGCAATGTAGTTCGATACCTTTTTGTGTGTGAATTAATTATGCCATTGCTTGAACCATGATCTTTATGTGTTAATTGATTCCATCACTGTTTATCTGTTGTTTTTAAGCTTGATTTTCATGCACAAATTAATACCCTAGCATGTGGTAGATTGAACAAGTGATTTGGTTGCTTTAAGTGCTTTTTCAAAAGCTATTTTTACCACTGTTACAGTGGTAACCGGTTACTCAATAGAGGATAACTGGTTACTCTTCACAAATTTTGCACCAGCGCTGCTTTATTTCAACTGAGTAACCGGTTACTCAATACAGGATAACCGGTTACCCTTCACAATTTTCCCCAGATTTTCTGTTTTCAAGAAAGTAGCCGGTTACTCACTTTGAGGTAACCGGTTACCACTGTAACAGAGTGCCATTTTTGGTGTTTTTCAAGCTTGTTTGCCTTGCCTTCTTCCTCTAACTTCCATGGGTAAATATGATTGATTTTTATGGATGTTTTAAGTGCTGTTTCACTTCAGTTTAAAGCATGATCTTGAATTTGCCGATGCTCGATCTTTCGATTTCATAATTATGCACATTCTTAGCATTGTATGAACATGGTCATTCTTGCATATCCTTTTGCTCACTTGTTAACATGATTTTGTGTTTCATTTTAAGTGTCTTTTGGTACTGTTTTGCACTCTCATTCATGTTTGTATTAAGTTTGTTCTTCAAAGAATAAGCTTAATCTTGTATAATCAATAATGCACCCTTTTGCTTTAATAATTTTTCAATTCATTTTGGAAAATTATTAGCATATTCCTCCCTTGTGATTAATCAATCGAAACTTCATTTCGATTATTGATCTCCCCTTTGGCGCTTCTCTTTAGGCTTCCTTTAGAGCTTTCTCTCTCTTCCTCCCGCGGAGTCAGAAATTCGCAAGACGCAAAACGCACGACACTAGAGCATCGTACAACTTGGAGCTTTTATGCTGCCTGTTTCAACTTCTGCACTACACCCTGTGTGTTAGAGAAAGAATGAGAATGGAGAATTCCTACTCTCATTCTGACCACTTCAGGTAGGGGACGAATGACCATGTGCCTGGCTTAGTCACCTCTATCCCCAGGCGGTAGCATATCCTCTTCCCCAGTCGGGTCGATCCTTGAACGCTTTTGCGCTGTTCCAATCTCTCTTTTGATCAATCACCACCCCCTTGGTAAAGATCATTGACTTGAACCAATATCTCTCTCTTGTCTCATTTGCCTTTCTTGTGGCCAATCATTGCTTTTTGATTCCCCTGAAGGGTCTCAACCCTTTCCTTCCGTTAATCACAGTCTCTCTGTTAAAAAACCGAATCCCCAGGAGTTCACAACTTTCTCTTGGTTCTTCTCCCTTTGTTTGGTTAACCACCGCCTGTCAGTTAAAACACCAATTTACACTTCTTTTCAGTTAACCACAGTCTATCTGTTAACATACTGAGTTTTGCTTCTTGGGTTAATCACCTTCTCTTGGTTAAGCACCCATTTTTCAGTTAACCACAGCCAGTCTGTTAACATACTGAGCCCCTTTCGAGTTAATCACCTTCTCTTGGTTAATCACTCGTTTCTCTTTTGGTCAATCACAGTCTTTCTGTTCACACAGAATCCTTAGCGGTTAGAAACCTCTTTTAGTTCAATGCCCTTTTTGTTGGTCTAGTACTGTTTGTTCAGTCAGTACCGACATCCCCAGTGGGTCACAACCTTTTCTTGGTTCCACACTCGTCCTTTGGGTCACAACCTTTGCTTGGGTCTACACCCGTTCTTTTGGTTGATCACAGTTTATCTGTTAAAACCTTTATCCCCGCAGAGTTGCAATCTTTGCTTTTCTCGATTAACCATTGTTTATCAGCACTCTCTCTTTTCCCCACCAGGGTCGTTACCTCTTTTTTCTTTCCGGTTAACCACTGCCAGTCAGTTAATATACCGAACCTTTCCATGTTGATCCCCAGTAGGGTCACTACTCTCTGACTCCCAGCACGATTCTTTATTCCCTTTCTCCCCAGTGGAGTCTCTGTTATTCTTTTGCTCCTTTATTTTCTTGGTTTTGACACCATTTCTTTGAAATCCCTGGCGGAGTTTCCTTCTTTCCTTTTGTTCTTGGTTTTGACAGCATTTCTTTGGAATCCCCAGCGGAGTTTCCTTCTTTCCTTTTGTTCTTGGTTTTGACACCATTTCTTTGGAATCCCCGGCGGAGTTTCCTTCTTTCATTTTGTTCTTGGTTTTGACACCACCTCTCTCTTTTATTTCTTTTTTCGTCTTAGTTCCACGAACTAGTCGCGATGATCTTGGTGAGCACCCTTCCACCTTCTTCCATTTCTCTCTCTTTTCCCTGGTTCCATGAACTACAGAGCTCTGATTTCCTCATCGCACTATGAGGGTATGTAGGCACGAGGGCCTTAATTCTTCGTGAGAACTTCCTTTCTTTCTTTCTTTTTCTCTTCTCTTTCTCTTTTCTTTTAGCTAGAAGCCTTTAGATAGCTAACCCATCCAAGTCTAGAAGCAAGCGAAATGGTTCCCGTCGAGTACGACGGATGCGTTAGGTGCTAGTACCTTCCTTTCGCATAACCGAACCCCATTCCCCTTGGGTTTTATCGATATTTTCCTTGTCCTTTGGGACTAAATAAAGTTCGGTGACGACTCTGTTGTATCTTTGAGTGTGCGATTCACTCAGGTATAAACCAGCCCTCTACAGCTGGCCACTCATATGGAGAGTCTTTGCTCTCGCAGGTTAGGATCTCGCCTAGTTTTGTTTGCTTTTCTTGCTTACTTGGGTGTTTATCTTTTGCGCTTTACTTGCTTTATCTTTATGCTTTACGCTTTATTTAGCTTTATGTTTATTTACTGTATTTCCTTACTGCTTTGAATATTCATATGCTGTATATTCTGGATATCTGCTATATATTCTGCTGTTGTTGGGATGGGTAGATATTATTGGAGAGAAAAGTCCTAACATCGGGCTTAGCATACACATAGGCTAGAATGTGGATAGTCATGAGGCCTGCGTTTTGCGCGTTGGGTTACCACGAGAGCCACATCCCAGATCATGATTCGCTTGAGAATACTTCCGTCCTGCGAGAATTTGCTACGGCGGGGGGTTTTCACTCTGAGTCCTATGGTTTGGGCGACCTTTCTAGGAAACGCCTTGTTGTGTCTAGATCACACATGTGAGGGAGATGGGTTTTTGTAGGAAAACAAGCCTCTTCATACCTCTGTTCTCTCACACACATCAGATTATGTTGCACCGACACAGAATTATATGCAGATATCCAGATTGTTCAGATTTGATTGTTCAGACAGTGCTGGTTTCTTGTCTTTGTGTTGCATATCATATCATCATGTAAATTGATTTTTGCATGTGCATTTCCAGGTTATTCGAAGACTTATTCTTTGTTGACATTATCATAGAGATGAGTACTGGTTGCCGCGACATCTTTAGCTACAAGTTTGTGGAGACTAAGATGAGTTCTTTGAGAGGTTTAGCATCCCATGTGGTTGAAGATAACAGAGGGGTTTTCAAGGATACTTATGGTAATCTGTTATCCATCCTCAATACTGAAGTCAACATCACTGCCATTCATACACTAGTTCAGCTTTATGATCCGCCACTTAGGTGCTTTACATTTCAGGATTATCAGCTAGCACCTACACTTGAAGAGTATGCTTATATTTTAGGGGTTGAGATCAAGAGGCAGGTTCCTTTTGTCTACACTAGCAGTTGTCTGAAGTTTCCCCTTATTGCTGATGCTCTTTGTATTAGTAAGAAGGATGTGGAAGATAATCTCAAGACCAAAGGAAAGGGTATTCGAGGGTTTGCTTCGAAGTTTCTGGTTGACAAAGCCATTTCCTTTGCTGCATATGGAAACTGGAAGGCTTTCAACGCCATTCTTGCTTTACTGATATACGGGATTGTCTTGTTTCCGAACATGGAGGATTTTGTAGATTAGGCTGCCATCAGTATCTTCTTGTCTAAGAACCCTGTTCCGACACTTCTTGCTGATACCTATCATTCTATTCATTCGAGGAATGAAAAGAAGAAGGGAACCATTGTCTGTTGTGCTCCTCTGCTGTACCGATGGTTCATGTCTCACCTTCCGCAGAAGGGTCCCTTTGTTGAGAATAAGGGTAATCTCTAGTGGTCGCAACGAATCATGTCTCTTACTACTGATGATATCTCTTGGTATTCTCGAGTCTTTGACGATACTAATATTATTCTTCATTGTGGGAAATTCTCCAATGTGCCTCTCTTGGGTAAAAGGATGGAATTAACTACAATCCGAGACTTGCCTTCCGACAGTTGGGATATCCTATGGTTGCCAAGCCAGATCCTGAGGTAGTGGAAGAGTTTATCTTTCATGAAGGGGTTGATGACATGGGATTGCTGAAGAGGTTTAGTGCCGCTTGGACACAAATTCACTTCGAAGGAAGAGCCGATTTGGGTAAGAAGAATTGCATAGCCAAGGAAGCTTACACACTTTGGGTCAAAGAGCACGTCAAGGAGATCTTGTTGCCATTGTTCCTCCGTCTGAAGTCGACTAACTCAAGCTGACTATTGAGAAGTTAAAGAAGGAGAATGTTGATCTTCGTCTCAACCTTGTTAGAGTCACATCTGAGAAGGAAAGCCTACAGATTAAGCTCCACCAGAAGCGTGAGCGCATGCTCAAAGAGGTGGAGGTTGAATAGAACAAGCGAAGAAAAGTGGGTGATGCTTTAAAGAGTACCTATGATGGACTTGCTTCAAAGAAGAGACAACTCGCCGATACCCAGTATCAAGCCTACAAGGATGAGTTAAGCTACAAAAAGCAACTTGAAGAGCTTCGAGGGAAATTATCCGAGTTCAAGACAAAGTGGTAAAGTGAGCAAGACTGTGCTAACTAGTTGGCAAAGGACTTTTCTCAGTGTCAAGCTAAGCTTGACAAAGTCTTCGGTGAGATTCAGAAGCTGCAGGATCAAGCACATCAGAGCCGAGAGCAGATTAGTTAGCTCAATACAGAGAGTACTCATTGGGAGCAACAAAATCGTCATCTGCAAAACCTCCTGGATCAGAAAGAGGCCTTTCTTCAGGATATGCTTTATGGATCCAACCATTCTTTGTTGTGCAACCTCATGGAGGATGCAAAGTATTGGAGTGAGAGGCATGGCCGTCTAGCCAGATTCACTGAGCACGCACTGGAGGACTTGCTAGAGTTGTTGAGGGATGCATATGCTGATGTATTGCCGGACAAGATTCCTTGGGCTATTTTCCACTTCTTGTCTGTTTGTAGGGTGGTCTTTGATATAATCCATGCTGATCTTGTTGTAGCCCAAAAGGCAGATATTTGATTTGTACTTGACTTGTACTTCTTTCCTTTATTGATGAATGAATGAAGTTCCTTTCCAACTTTATCTTTTGCATCTTTACTTGTATGCTTTATGATTTATGTCAACAAAGATAAGTTTACGAATTCCTGGAATTTAAAACTTTATTTTTGCATGCATAGCATACATTCATTTGCACACATATGCACGCCCTTTCGCCCAGAAAATCGTTGCTTATCCTCGTCCGTCTTCCTCTTGTAGCAAGACGACGACTCGACATCGGTAGTTCACTCGCTCAAGCAAATCCAAAATCATGGCTGTCTTCGAAGCTGAGAACCTTGCTTATAAGGAAACTCTGGCCCAATTTCAAGGTCGGGTGGATCAGTTCCAGTCTAATATGGATGCTATCATGGAACTCCTTCGTGCTCAGAAGGACACCACTGTTACCACCACTATTGTTGCAACCGTCACCGATGTAACCGTTGTCACTCCTGTTGTGACTATGTTTCCTGTTGTTACGGCTACTCCTGCTATTGTTCCTTTTCCTGCTACTGTTGAAGTGCTAGTTAAGCCTGTGAATCATCCTGTTGTTCATCCATCAAATTCTCAGTCTGGTTTGAACAAAATGCCCGCTGCTTTTCCTTGGGGCATGCCTCTGAATTACACTCCTCAGATTACAAATAATGGTGCCTTCGTACCATATCAGCCTTTTGTTGTGTCCATGCTTAATGGGAAGTTGCTGCATATCCGTGGGGTATGCCTACTCTGGTTCCGCTTCCAGTGGTGAGTGATGATCATGAGAATCTTCAGGTTCTGACTCGTCAGACTCCTGTGTTGACTGACATTGAAACTCCTGATGAAGAAGAGCATGTGTATAGGGGTCCACCTATTCATGTTCCGGTTTCATCTCAGGCTGCTCAAACTGCTATTCAGAATGTTCACTCTGGAATGTTCTACCCTGGGGCATCCTCAACGGTCGTGGTACCTCCTCCGAATTACCCGTTTGGTGTTCAGTTGGGTCAGAATGCTGGTCAGATGGTTAATTAGGGATTGGTATATCCTTCTTAGTTTACTACTCCGCAAGTGCACGCTCCAGCTGCATCCCAGCTGCCAAATCCTCAGATTCTTGTTAGGCCTGCTAATCAAGATAAACCTACTGGTTACAAGTTTTTGGAAGACCGTATCAGAGCTATTGAAGGGTTTTCTGCTTTTGGCATGGAGGCCAAGGACTTGTGTTTGGTTTCGAATGTTGTACTGCCGCAGCAATTCAAGATACCTGAGCTTCCAAAATATAAAGGTTTGAGTTGCCCGCGTAGTCACATCACTATGTACTGCAGGAAGATGGCATCCTATATTGATAATGATGAATTGTCGTTTCATTGTTTTCAAGATAGCTTGTCTGATGCTTCATTGGATTGGTACATGGGCCTTGAACGCAACAAGATTCGTACTTGGAGGGATTTGTCTGAAGCGATCCTGAAACTGTACAAATATAATCTTGATTTGGCTCCTACTAGATTGCAGTTGCAAAACCAGTCTCAGCGCTCAGCTGAAACATTTAAAGATTATGCACAAAGATGGCGTGAGATGGCATCTCGTGTGCGACCTGCTCTCTCTGACAACGAGTTGGTTGATATCTTTATGGGTACAATGCAAGGATCCTACTATGAAAATATGGTGGGTAGTTCTTCATCGAACTTTGCTGACATTGTAACCATTGGCGAAAGGATTGAGAATGGTTTGAAGACTGGAAAGATTCCTGGAGCTGCTTCCCAGCAGCTAGCCAATAGAAAGTCTCAGAACAGTCAGTCAAAAAAGAAGGAAGGTGAAGCCAATGCTGTGGCAGCTCAAGTTTCTCCTCAGTATCAAGCACCCATGGCTCCCATGCCATATTATCCATATCTATACATTGCTGCTGCATAATATCAACAACCACCATATCAGTATCATCTGTAACAACCAGTTCAGAATGCTTATAATCAGCAACAACCGCAACGTCAACAACAGGCTCAACAGAACAACAAAAATCAGCAGAATCAAAACCGGTAAAACAACAACAATCAAGGAAATCGCAAGCGTCCGAATTTCGATAGAATTCCAGTGCCATACACTGAATTGTTTCCTTACTTGGTTCATCAAGGGGCAATTATTCCTAAAGAGATTACACATGCAATTCCTCCGTTCAACCCGAAGCATAATCCAAATACGTCTTATGCCTATCACGCTGGATACATAGGACATGCGATAGAGGACTGTATTGTTTTCAAAACCAAGGTTCAAGAACTCATTGACGGGAAGATTTTGTCTTTTGCTGAGGAAGGTCCTAACATTCAGCACAATCCATTGCCCAATCACGGTGGGCCAGCGGTAAACATGATTGAGGATAATTCAAGGGCTGAATTGATCATGGATGTTGACGAGGTAAAGACCCCGGTGACTGTGGTTTTCAAGAAATTGAGTGAACAAGGGCTGTTGAAAGGGCTACATGGTAAGTGTCAGATTTGTGACGACAATCCCAACCAGTGTCGAAGGCTGAAGGGTTGTGTCCAAATTTTGATGAACCGAGGTGAGGTTCAATTTACCAGATCTAAGCATGTTGAAGAAGTCGTTGCTATCGAGCCGTTCACCATCATCTATAGGAAGGTTCATGTTGAATCTCCAAAGAAGAAGATACAGCCTATCGTCGTTCGCCCGCCAAAACTGTTTCTATATCAGAATTCTAAGGAGGTACCTTGGAGGTATGGGTCTACTGTGTTTTCCGGAGGTCAAGAGATAAGGTTTGCGGAGTCTGAGATTGTGAATCTTAATGCCACTGGGGGTATGACTCGTAGTGGATGTGTGTTCGCTCCGAAAGTTACTACAAAGCATGTTCAAGTTCCAACCGTTGTTCCTCCCAAGGAGAAACCTGTATCTGTAACCCATGTTATTCAACAAGGGGCATCTACTGTCGTACCAGTGCCAGCTATTCCGTCTGAGGATGTTTCGAAAAGCAAGGAAACACTTGATGCTCAAGAGTTCTTAAGAATGATAAAAAAAAGTGACTTTAAAATTGTGATCAGCTGGGGCAAACTCCCTCGAGGATCTCAATCTTGTCCTTACTCATGAGCTCACTTGCGCACATATCAGCTTTGTTGAAAGTCTTGAGCACTGCTCATGTTATGCAAGATATATCTGTTGTCGAGTTCGATGATGTAGTGGCCAACATAACAACAAGCAGATACTTGGGCTTTAATGAATCAGAATTGCCTCCTGAAGAAGCTGCCCACAACAAAGCACTGCACATATCCGTAACCTGCATGGATGCCTTATTATCTCGTGTTCTAGTAGATACCAGTTCTTCCCTCAATGTGATGCCCAAAGGTACATTGAGTCAGTTACTGGTAGAAGGGAGCGAGATGAGGCCGAGCGCTTTGGTTGTCAGAGCCTTTGATGGTTCTCGAAGGCAAGTCATTGGAGAAGTGGATTTACCCATCAAAGTTGGACCTCATTTGTTCACCATTACCTTCCAAGCTATGGATATCAATCCCGCCTACAGTTGCCTATTGGGTCGCCCGTGGATTCACGCCGCAGGGGCAGTTACATCCACTTTACATCAGAAATTGAAGTTCATGTTTGACGATCAGCTGGTCATCGTCTGTAGTGAAGAGGATCTGATTGTAAGAGAACTGTCATCTTTTTGATACGTCGAGACCGAAGAAGGCATAGCTGAGGTGCCGTTGCAGTGTCTCGAGTTCGAAGATGTTAGTTCTGCTTCAACTAGTCAAAGTAGATCACCGCAAATAACTTTGGTATCCGCCAAGAGTGCTAAAGATACCATCGAGAAAGGTGCCTTGTCAGGGTGGGGGCATGTGATTGATGTGGTTGAAAAGCATGATCGATTTGGATTGGGTTATCGTCCTGGGCGACAATCTAGTTCACATGGTCAGAAGCAGTGCAACTTGATCAAGTTCAGTAGTGCGGGTTTTCAAATGGGGGACATCGTGGCAGCTATTAACGATGCTAGTCCTAGCAACCATATTTCAAGCTTTGTGCGCAAGTGTCCGCTGGGTTTCAAACTCAACAATTGGACATCTACTGTGATTCCTGTGGTTTTTCCAACAAATATGTAATGCATTTTGCTTTCTCATTCCCCTGTCCTCGCCCGAGACGAGTGGATAGCTTGTAAAAGGCCTCCCGTTTTTACAATATTATGTGATAAATAAATAATAGTTTTTTGCATTCAAAATCTTGCTCTATTTTCTTTCCTTATTTTACTTTTTCACAAATAAATGGCAAAATTTTCTTTTATTTTTACCTTTTCAAAATAGCTCATTCTAAACATATTCATAAACATGCAGAACTAATAAATGCATTGATAACAACATGGCAAACATCTATTGTAATTCTGGGATTCCAATTAACCAAGCCGAAGAAGATGGTGAGGAAGATTGTGAATTACCAGCTGAACTAGCAAGGCTCCTTGAGCACGAGCATAAAGAGATTCAGCCACACAAAGAGCCAGTGGAAGTTGTCAATCTTGGTACTGATGAAGTTAGAAGAGAAGTTAAGGTTGGCGCCTCCCTTGCTAAGCATGTACACTCTGAGTTGGTCAAGTTATTGAAAGAGTAAGTTGATATTTTCGCCTGGTCCTATCAATATATACCTGGGTTGGATACCAACATCGTTGAACATCACTTGTCACTCAAGCCCGGATGTCATCCTGTCAAGCGGAAACTCAGGAAGACTAGACCCGACATGGCACTTAAAATCAGAGAAGAGGTAAAAAAATCAACTTGACACTGGGTTCTTAGCCACTTTCGAATATCCTGAATGGATTGCCAACATCGTCCCAGTTCCAAAGAAAGATGGGAAAGTTAGAATGTGTGTGGATTATCGAGATCTCAACAAGGCAAACCCGAAAGATGATTTCCCTTTGCCTCATATTGATGTCTTGGTAGACAACACAACGCAATTTTCGATCTTTTCGTTTATGGATGGTTTTTCAGGATACAATCAGATCAAAATGTCCCTAGCTGATATGGAGCAGAAAACTTTCAACACGCCGTGGGGTACATATTGTTACAAAGTCATGCCATTCGGTCTGAAGAATGCAGGGGCAACCTACCAATGTGCCATGACAACCCTCTTTCACAATATGATCCATAGAGAGATTGAGGTTTACGTGGACGATATGATTGCCAAGTCCAAAACTGAGGATGCTCACTTGGTTCATTTGAAGAAATTGTTTGACAAACTCTGGAAGTTTAGACTTCGGTTGAATCCTCCGAAGTGTACCTTCGGAGTTCGATCTGGTAAACTGTTGGGCTTTATTGTGAGTCAGAAAGGCATTGAAGTTGATCCTGACAAGGTTTGGGCGATTTAGAACATGCCGCCTCCTAAAACAGAAAAAGAAGTCTGTGGCTTTCTGGGCAGACTTAATTACATTTCAAGGTTCATTTCTCATTTGACGGCTACCTGTGAACCGATGTTCAAATTACTAAGAAAAAATCAATCGGTCGAATAGAACAATGATTGTATAGAAGCATTTGACAAAATAAAACAATACTTGCAAGAACCACCGATCTTAGTACCGCCGGTTCCTGGTAGGTCTTTAATCATGTATCTCATTGTTCTCAATGAATCAATGAGATGTGTATTGGGTCAACATTACGACACTGGCAGAAAAGAACATGCAATTTACTATTTGAACAAGAAGTTCACTGATTGTGAGACCAGATACTCACTCTTGGAGAAAACTTGTTGTGCTATGGTCTGGGCTACTCGACGCCTAAGACAATACATGATTTTCTATACTACTTTGTTGATATCCAAAATGGATCCGATAAAGTACATATTTGAAAAGCCTGCTGTCTCTGGAAGGATTGCTCGGTGGCAGATGCTGTTAACTGAGTATGATATCTGTCATACCCTAAATTTTGACCACTAAGATTCCCATCATTGTGAAAATCATCATCACAATATGAATGGGCCATTATACCTCATTAGTCTCCCCAAAGATGGGTGAGCATCCACTACAATCAAATTTAGGGTTTCAAGCCCTCTCAGAGCTCTTAGACAAAGGATCAATCAAGGAATGACATGATCTTCAACTTGTCTAGCCTCTCAAACATCCACAATGGATCAAGAGGACTCCCACAGCAAGAATCAAGCACAATGTTGCAGCATTCCAGGTGGATTAAGCCTCAAGATCGCCAGTGTCACCAAATTTGGGTTTTGGTTGACCAGGGCCTCCAGATGGAAATTTTCCTCTGGGCATGAGCCAATGCTTCAAAGCATAACCTAAGATGCTCCAAGGGACATCATGAACCCAATCATCAAGTCAATTTTGCCTCAGGGGATGCATTCATAAAAAATCAGGAATTAGGGTTTCTTGACCTAATTCACCCCTAAGTTGACTTTTGGAACAAAACATGAGCCAAGACCTCAAGAGAGGATTTGAGGGTCTCAAATACACCACATTGATCCATTTTCAATAATGGATTGATCCAAGAAGCTTGATCAACAAGTTTCAATTTCATCAGAACCAGAATTAGGGTTTCATGGGAAAAGTCAACGGTGCCTTTGAGTTTTGACCCAGGCATGCTCCCAAACCTTGGGACATGATTCAATATACCCTATAACACCTATGAAATCAATCCATCAAGTTTGATTTAGGTCAAGGACTTGATTTCATAGAGGATCGCACAGTTTGGAATTCATGTGACAAAAAGTCAACTGTGCACAAAGGTCAACTTTGACTTTTTGAGATTTTTCACAATTATGGTTCTTTGACCCTAAAATGATGTTAATGTGTGATTAGAATCATCATTCATCAAGAAAATTCAAGAAAAGTGGGATAACTTGTAAAAGGGGTAACCATAAAAACTTAGAAATTTTCTAAGTTATGGAACAAAGTGGCTAGGGTACCAACTTTGGAGGATCATAACTCCTAAACCACAAGGCCATTTTTCCCCATCCAAAGCTGGATTTGTAGCTCTCATGGCCCTCTACAAAAGCTTCAAACACAACTCATTCTAATTCCTCATGGATTTTAAGTTATGGAATGATCAAAATCACAAAAAGTGAAAATGTCACTTTTTCCAACACTTAGTGAAATTTTCACTAAGTCAGAATCTGCCTTCACTTTTTTCCAAATGTAGGGGCATTTTTCACTTGGATCCAAAAAGTATCAAAACCAACTATGATCAAACAGTTGTTGTATCATATGAGGGCTTTCCAAAATGGCCAGGAACTCCATCAAATTCCACTTGAGCCATGAGATATGACAATGGCAATATGCCTTGCTGAAAACTGTCAAAGCAAGGCAGATTTGTGCATTTTGCTCGATTTTCCAAATTTGTGCAAATGACAAACACACTTATCCATCTGAACACCTAAGGGGGAGACCAGGGAGGGACAAACACTGATCCATAAGCCTCCCAAGTCCTTGGAACTAAAAATAGCATGCCAAACCTAGAAATCCCTAAAGAGGGGACAAGACTCCAATTTTGTTTTGGCACATTCAATGGATGCACCAAGGTGGCATGGACTGAGCCATTTCTAACTGAATGCAGTCAAGACATATCCAAGACCAAGGGAACCAGCAACCTGTGCCCTAACCTCTAGTCAATGGCTAGAGGAGACTTGGATTCTCATTGATCAACATTGGCCAAACCTCTGCAGCAGTTGCCATTCACTATTGCTTGCAAAACAAACTTGCTCTACTATAAATAGAGCTCATTTGTGATCAGTTTGAGTACACCAAAGCCATCAAACAGATGCTTTCCTCAAAATCCACTTCTCACTTCCAAATTTGCCTTCCAAAGCAAGTCACTATCGGGTTTTGAGTTTGAGAGCAATTCCAATCAAACCAATCACACACACACACCTCATAAACATCATATAGAGGTGATCCAAACACTCACAAGTGACCTGTAACACCAAAATCTCAAAGTCACCTCTCAAAACCTCAAAATTGGACTTTTGTGCATTTTTCAAGCCATGTCTTGATTCAGTCTCTTTCCAAACCAGATAAAACCTCAAACACACTCCAAATATCATCCTTGAACTGTCCCAAATGGTTCCATACATCTGGAACATCATTTGAGATAGTTGCTATTTTGGTCACTTTTGCCCCTTTTGCAAGAAAGAGCTCAAACTTGTTCCTGAGGTTTCCAACTGATTCCAACCATCCTAAAAGCTTCTAAGAGATCATTTGAGGGTGTCCAAAGCATCAAATCATTTCTGGAACAAGGTACTTGGCAGTTTGCACAAAAGCCCTAAAAAGAGGTAAGCATCACAACTTGAATTCTTTGAATCATGCTTTCCTTTGATGTCCACTGATCATGCATCTCTTATACATGTTATATGTGTTGTGTTTGCACCAATTTATCATGTAATTCATACCTGTACCAAGAGATAGCACAGAAAATGCAAATCATGGCCTATTTCAAAACCACTATCAGGTTTTTCAATAGGAGCATGATCTGGAAAAAAACACCACCACCATTGGATTCCTTGTGAAATTCTAGGCAGAATAGACCTAAATTTTGTCCCAATCCATGGAGAAATGAGAAAGTTATGGCCTTCACGTTTTTAACCAAAATCTTGCCTTGGGCCAGGCCAAAAACAAGGCAAGCCTTGTATATTTGTGGTTGTGTTTCAATCAACGGATGTATCACCACCCCAGTGGTAGGGCGCGCGCCCTGTACACAAGAGGTCTGGGGTTCGAATCCCCCTCGCCCCAGATCCTCTTTTTTACCACTTTTTCATATTTTTTTTTCATATTTTACTATTTTTCATATTATTTTTAATGATTTGGAAAATTAATAACTCCCTCAATTTTAATTATTTTTTATTGGTTCTTTTTGCAAAAAATCACAAAAATGTTAAAATATTTTATCCCACAAAAAAATCAAATTTATACTACCTCCGTTTCTTTTTAAGTGTCACTTTTTTATTTTTTACACATACCAAGAAAGCTAATCAACATTACTACTTTTTATACAATAATTATCTTTTTACCTATAATACCCCTACTTATTTATTACATTTATTTTACTTTTTCTCTCTCTTCAATAAATATATAGGGGTAATTTTGATAAATGTGCAATCAATACTTTCTTAAACTTAGCAAGTGACAATTAAAAAGAAACAAAAAATAATTTTAAAAATGACACTTAAAAAGGAACGGAGGGAGTATTATTTATTTAATAAAATTAGTATTTTTGTGAATAAATTCATTTTTAATTGTTTTTAAACATTTAAAAGTGAATATTTATCTTGAAAATCAAAA
Organism: Lathyrus tuberosus; assembly: GCA_022829125.1. NCBI lineage: Eukaryota > Viridiplantae > Streptophyta > Magnoliopsida > Fabales > Fabaceae > Lathyrus > Lathyrus tuberosus. The sequence continues at coordinate 2,699,819 of JALAZF010000435.1, forward strand.
CCAAATGAGTTTTAATTCATCTTGTGATTAAAACCTCATTTTTCAAACCTTAAACAAAAATCACAAGTGGTTTATTCAAACTTATTTGGTATTTTTTATCATTTTATTGATTTTATTTAAATATTTACTTTTAAAGGAAAACAAATTTAGGGTTTCTTTGATTTTCACCCTCACAATTCTTTTTCTTAAAACTCTTTGGGCCTCTAGTAGAGTGTAAGACCCAACCCTTTTTGAAAACCTTTTTGGGCCTCAGTGTATTATGTAAGTCCCGACACCATCAAAAAGTTCGGCGCAATTGTCGCCTTTTTAACAAAAAACCTTGGGCCCTCCTTGAGCTGTAAGCCCCACCACTTGTACAAAAATAAGATATTGGGCCTCTAATAGAGTGTAAGACCCATACCTTGTAGATAAAACCTTTTTGGGCCTCAATGCATTGTATAAGACCCAGTACGTTAAAGAAATCTCAGCGCGATCGTCATTTTTCAAACAAAACCCTTTGGGCCTACCCTCGTGTTATAAGCCCCATTCCTTTTCTTTAAACACCTTTGGGCCTCTTGAGAGAGTGTAAGACCCATCCCTTTGTACAGAAAACCTTTTTGGGCCTCAGTCACTTGTATAAGTCTCTGTACAATTTCAAAACAACAGTGCAATCACTGATAAAACCTTGGGCCTCTCCTTGAGCTGTAAGCCCCAACAATCTTTTCAAAGTACTTTCTCCTTTGATTTAGAATATAATATTGTTATCAAAGCTTTCTTTGTTGAACAACTAACAAAACAACATGGAAGCTCTACAACCGAGTAAGTGTTTACCCGCATTCTTTATCCGCTTTCATATATATAACTATATTGTGGGGCTGCTCACTGTAAGTCTTCTTTCACAAACTTTTATATACTTGTCAAATATCAACTGTGTAATACTAGTATAGTTATTTAAAGTTTTCCCCGGCAACTACGTCTAGCACTAGGTAAAGCCCTGTTGGTCACTCTTAAATACAAACAAAACTAGATCCCCATAGGATTACCAGACACAGTCTTCCCTCCTCTTGGGGTTAAACAATATGGAGACGTGAAAGGCAGCATTCTCTGTGAACCCTTTCTCAGACTGTCAGCCTTAGAATTTGTCAAAGAAATTCTACTCCCCAGAGGTGATCTATTCTTGGTGAATGGCATCTCTTGAGTTTCTTCCATATTCTCGGACTTTCCTGACATGATCTATTCTCGGTGAATGGCATGTCTTGAACTTCTCAGGGTTTGGGGACCCACAGGCTTCTTAAAAGCATCCCCGCCTCCTCTTGGGCATTGTACAAGGACCCTTCGGCTTCTTAAAAGCTCTCATGCCTTCTCTTGGGCTTAGTACAAGGACCCAGAGACCTCTATAGGTATAAGAACAAAACCTAGTCATCAATTTGCTAGAGCTGTCTTTCTGAGTCAAGTGTCAGACCTATTAATGGGTTGACCTTCATCCCTTAACATATATACCAGCCTTCTCTTGGGCATCATACAAGGATCATTCACTATCTGAGAATCGATTTCTCAAAACACCAGTTGACTTGGACGGGCTGAATACCCTTTGGATTTCCCATTTCCTTAAAGAACAGGAAATAACCCTGATCCTCTGATCAATACCAAAGTACAACAATACCTTTAATCTTTCCTTCATAAGAACTGATTTTCTCTTTTATCCAAAACGCTGGACCTGTCACTAAACTGAAACAGTCACCAACAAAGTTAGCCTCCTCTCGGGCTTTGTACAATGATTCTCCCCACACTCTCTTGTTGAGTATAAAAGACTCTCTTGTTGAGTCAAACACTTTTAGCCTCCATCTCGGGCTTCGTACGAGATAGAAATCACTCTCTTGTTGAGTATAAAAGACTCTCTTGTTGAGTCAAACACTTTTAGCCTCCATCTCGGGCTTTGTACGAGATAGAAAACACTCTCTTGTTGAGTATAAAAGACTCTCTTGTTGAGTCAAACACCTTTAGCCTCCATCTCGGGCTTCGTACGAGATAGAAAAATACTCTCTTGTTGAGTATAAAAGACTCTCTTGTTGAGTCAAAAACCTCTTTAGCCTGGATCTCGGGCTTCGTACGAGATAGAAAAACACTCTCTTGTTGAGTATAAAAGACTCTCTTGTTGAGTCAAACCCACCTTTAGCCTCTATCTCGGGCTTCGTACGAGATAGAAAAACACTCTCTTGTTGAGTATAAAAGACTCTCTTGTTGAGTCAAACCGCTTTTAGCCTCCATCTCGGGCTTCGTACGAGATAGAAAAACACTCTCTTGTTGAGTATAAAAGACTCACTCGTTGAGTCAAACAACCTCCAGACTCTCTTGTTGAGTTAATCAGCTATTCAAGACTCTCTTGTTGAGTCAAACCTCTTTAGCCTCCGTCTCGGGCTTCGTACAAGACATATAAAAACACCCTCTTGTTGGGTCAATAGCCTCCTCTTAGGCTTTGTATAAAGAAAACCCCGGTTAAGTCAATCAACCTTTTAGCATCAAAGTCATGCCTTGCTCACAACATACAAACATCAACAGCTCCTCTTTAGAGATGACAAATTCTCTCTCAAGGCAAGACCCTTCAGCTTCACATCTTGGGCTTTGAACAAGATACAAACTACCTTTAGCTTCACGTCTTGGGCTTTGAACAAGACACCAAAATAACCTTTTTCCTCCCATAGAATAGGAGGAACTACAATCGCTCTGATTTCCCTGTTTCATTAAACGGGAATACGTAGGCATAAGATTGCAAAATCTTAGCGAGCACACTAATCAAAAAAACCAAAATCCAGTACCCCCATATATCAACCCAAAAGCACCAAATCCTAACATCCTACCAAAAACCTCGTAAATGATCCGGACATTGTAATTTTAACAAAATAAACCAAAGATTGGGCCCCACATTCACATAGCATCTGCAACCTAACATACCGCTGTTCAAACTCAGTATGCAAGCAGGGTTAATTGAAGACATCTATTTCCCTTCCTTAATCAGCTCAATAGGATAAAAAATGAATCGAACTGTAGTACCCAAGCGATTGTGACTCAGGACCACAAAAATCGCGCTACAGTATCCAACATGTTACCCAGAAAGCAATAAAAGGGAGCGTCTTGTCTGACTACCTTGCTCATCAACCTGTAGAGGGTTATCTGTAAATGAAGTTTGACTTTCCCGATGAAGATGTTCTATTTATCAGAGACTACGAGACTCCAGACCCTGACATAGGACCCGAACCAGGGGCGCAACAGACGCTCGTGTTTGGCGGTGCCTCCAATGCTAAAGGTAGTGGAATTGGTGCTATCCTCATCTCTCCGATAGGTTTTCACCTTCCCTTCACCGCCAGATTATTCTTTTCCTGCACCAACAATATGGCTGAATACGAAGCATGTATCTACGGTATTGAAGCGGTAATTGACATGAGAATTAAGATTCTTGAGGTCTATGGAGATTCTGCTTTGGTTATTGGCCAAGTCAGAGGGAACTTCGTAACTCGGGATTCCAAGCTGGTTCCGTACCAAAAGCACATAGAAAAATTGACTCCCTACTTTGATGAAATCTCTTTTCATCATATCCCTAGAGAGGAAAATTAACTAGCTGATGCACTTGCCACGCTAGCATCCATGTTCAAGGTCAAGTGGAAGAATGAAGTTCCTCATATCCGCATTGATCATTTGAACGAACCAGCACACTGTTTAGCAATCAAGGACGAGTCTGATGACAGCCGTGGTTCTACGACATCAAGAGATATCTGGAAAAACAGGAATATCCTGAGGGTATCACTATCACTGACAAGAAGGCTCTTAGGCGGCTTTGCGCCAAGTTCTTCTTAAGTGGTGGTGTATTATACAAGAGGAATTATGATTCCGTGTTGCTCAGATGCTTGGATAGACACGAAGCAAACACGATCATAAGGTCCATACATGAGGGCTGCGAGGGTGTACATGCTAAAGGTTCTGCTATGGCTAATAAGATCCTTCGAGCTGGGTATTATTGGATAACTATGGAGGTAGATTGTTACAACTTTGCCAAAAGATGTCACAAGTGCCAAATCTACGGAGACAAGATCCACGTGCCTCCAACTCCATTGAACATTTTGACTTCACCTTTTCCATTCTCTATGTGGGGTATAGATATAATTGGAATAATCAAACCGAAAGCTTCCAACGGTCATCGCTTCATTCTAGTTGCTATCGACTACTTCACCAAGTGGGTTGAAGCTACTTCTTATGCAAATGTCACACGACAAGTGGTTGCCAGATTCATCAAGAAAGATATAATCTGTCGCTATGGCATTCCTAGCAGTGTTATCACGGACAATGCAAGCAACCTAAACAATAAAATGATGAAAGAGTTGTGTCAAGAATTCAAGATCGAGCACCACAACTCTTCACCATATCGGCCCAAGATGAACGGTGCCGTCGAAGCAACAAACAAAAACATCAAGAGGATTATCCAAAAAATGGTCAAGACTTACAAGGATTGTCATGAATTGCTTCCCTTTGCACTACATGGCTACAAAACTTCAGTCCGTACATCTACTGGGGCAACTCCGTATTCGCTTGTGTGTGGTATGGAGGCTGTTTTACCCATTGAAGTCGAGATTCCTTCGCTCAGAGTCATCATGGAAGCAGGTCTTGATGAAGCTGAATGGGTCCAATCCAGATATGACCAGTTGAATCTCAATGAAGAGAAGCGCCTTACAGCCGTTTATCATGGTCAATTGTATCAGGGACGCCTCAAGCGAGCTTTTGACAAGAAATTTATCCCTCGAGCGTTCCATGAAGGCGAACTCGTGCTCAAGAGATATTCACCTGTTCACTCGGATCCACGCGGCAAGTGGACTCCCAATTACGAAGGACCCTTTGTTGTCAAGAAGGCCTTCTCAGGCGGAGCCCTGATCCTCACCACCATGGATGGGGAGGAGTTACCATCGCCTGTGAACTCCGATAAAGTCAAAAAATATTATGCCTGAAAAAAAAATGAAGAGCCCGCTAGATTGAAATCCGCGAGGACAATCTAGGCAAAAATGGGCGTCCCGATGGACAAAAAAAAGAAATGTCCAGGCAAAAGTTAGGGACAATGGAAAAAACCATAATAGCCCGCTAAGTCGAAAACCCGAAAGGGCGACTTGGGCAAAAATGGGTATCCTGGAGGACGAAAAAAAATAGAAATATGTCCAGGCAAAAATTAGGGATAAAGGCATTTGACTGTGAACACTTGAGTCTCTCTTCGTCATAGCTGGACTTCAGACGGTAACAGAGCAATCAAATCATCATCAACGGGTGCAAGGCGTTGGAACCTAGACTTACAGGGGATGGTAGCCAAAGTTGTAATCGATGCAAAGTGTTGCGGTGAGAATCGGATGTTAAGCTATTAATTAACTTGCATCGAAAAACTTTGAAATTCACCACCGAGCTTTGATTTATCCAAAGGAAAGGGTAAAGAACGAAAACCCTAATAAGAGATCTAGGTTCGGGGGTTGGTTATACTAAGGGAAGGTATTAGCACCCTAAGTATTTGTAGTACTCTACAGGAACCTCTTGTTTGTTTGTGTTATGTTAAAGTTGCTTGCTAAGGGAAATATGCTAAGGTAAAAACCTAGGGATATATACACTAAGTATGCTCGCCAAGACATCGCATCTCGTGCCTACGTATCCTGACGGGAATGGAATCAGAGCATTCGTAGTTCCCCTCAATGGGGGTGAGGAACTCTTGACTGTGGTCAAGGTTCCAAGGGAAAGTAGGGTCAAAAGCTTGAAAGCAAAGCTTGTGAGGATCGATTATTTAGGAGAAAGAGATTAATGGCTATCTCTTATGAAAGGATTGTGAAGGGTTAGACCGTCGTGAAGGAGAAGAGATTAATGGCTATCTCTTGGGAAGGTTAAAGAAAGGTTTAAGAATTATAAGAGATTAATGGCTATCTCTTGGGAAGGCTAGGTTAAAAGGGAATGAAGTGTTCACGGGAAAGTAGGGTCTGACAGCAAGACACCTACGTGGAGTGCGGCGACTCCAAACCTAAGGCTAGGTTAAAAGGGTAATGAGCTATCTATGACCTTGCGGTCAATAGAGAGACTTTCCTTTGGAAGGAGGGGAATCAAGGGATGGAAATTAAGTGAACAACATGAATATGGCAGAGATAACATTTTCAAAGTCTTGAAATCAGATATATGTTAAAGCATACAAACAACAGAATGATTTTATTCCAAGTCAAGGAACAAACATCTCAAGCAAACATTTCACGTACCACAGAATACTCAAAAAAATCTTAAAAGTCTTCAAGAACCAGTTGATGATTTTCCATAAAAAGTCCATGAATTAAATGTAAAGTTAATGTGTATTTCTGTTTTGAAGTTTTAGAAAGAAAATAAAATAAATATGAGAATTGAAATAAAAATAAGAAAAGAACTATCCATATTTTTTTGTTTTGAAATTTTTAGAAAGAAATGAAATTAATAAAAAAAAAATAATAAAAAAAAACTAAGTTTAAGTATGGCAGGCGCTATATAAATGTGGCTAGTGCCATGAATGAGTGGCCAGTGCCATAAGTGGGTGGCCAGTGCCATGAAACTTGTGGCAGGCACTATTCCACTATGGCAGACGCCATATAAATATGGCGAGTGCCATAAAAATGTGGCTAGCGCCACACCTTACCATGGCAGGTGCCATGGATTGCTCTTTTCTTTATTTTTTTGTTTAGTTTTTTTTTATTTAACAACAACCACAACCCGGTTCACGATCAAACAAAATTCACACATTAACCTTTGCAATATTTACAGGAATCAGATATTAACATGATAATAAATATGATAACAGTTATGGAGTAAATGATTACGATATTTTGAAAATGAAATGAAACAGAAGAATGAATGTTACTTAGTGGAGATGGTCCACTGCCTCTTCACAGGTACGTGTTCTGAAAAAATAAATGATGAGCTTCTTTTCCAAAACTCTTGCAACAACGTACTTGTATATTTTCAAGAACAAGTGGGGAAGAAAAAGAAGAGAGTATTCAGCCTTTTTGGGGTGAATATGGTGTGTCTGAAACTGAAGTTGAAGGGTCATATTTATAGGAGAAAGTAAGGATGTAGTCTGATTTTACATATTGTCCACAATACCCTTTTTCATATTTCCTCGTGCAAGTGAGCTGGCTGAGATTTGAAAAATCTTATTTGTTCAGAAGTTAGGTGGTGTTTGTGTGCTGATAAGATTGGAGCCCATACCTTTCTGAAAAGTTCTCTTTTTATTCATGATGAAATGCAACACCACTTGCCTTTAAACATAATTATTTTATTTTGTAGAAAATGCCACATTAATGTGGCAGGTGCCACAAGAATAGCATGGCAGGCGCCATGCCTTTCCAACATGGTGGTGGGCGCCATGATTTGTGGGGCCAGTGCCACCAAATCATGGCAGGCGCCATGCCATGCCTTTTTTTTTCTTTTCCATTCTTCTTCTTTTTTTTTTCTTTCTTTTTTTCAAATAAAAATCAGTAAGTGCCTTGGTGGTTTCTCATGTTCCAACTTCATTTCGGTCCAAATAACATCAGAATCTGAGGCTCGATTTCTTCGGTCAAAAACCCTGATTTCCTCAGAAATTCCAATGGATGATCTTTGAGGATCTTGCTTCTTCACTCTTTTCTAAGGTCCATAGATGGCCTTTAGGGATGTCCAGTATCATGTAGAATCAAGTTCCAAAGCTTGGGAATATGTCCTGATCAAAACCAAAAGCAATGGTTGACTGTCGTTGAGAAAACCCTAGTTTTAGGCATGGTGAATCCTGTGGCTCGAAGCACTTGTAATAAGAACCGAACACACTTGATTTCTTGTTGAATGAGACCTCCTGAATGTAGGTGAGCTCAAATGGTTGTATTTGGAGCCAGAGACCTTGAAACATGGGAGAGTCTGGCTTATTGACTTTTGTTCTTTTTCCTGTGCACCTGGATTTCACAAAAGAAACAAACTGGCAAGATAATGTGGTTAGTTAACAATGCATGGATGAATGAAACCTAAATGTAAGTGCAAAATGTCATGACATCTAAGGGGTAAAATTTGGGGTACAACAGTTGCCCCTATTTAAATAACTTTTACCGGATGACACGAGGAATGGAAATCCTCGGTACATCTAGGTGAAGGATATTTAAATATAGAAAACTGAAAATTTTCCCCTTAGACGGAATGCAGATGCTAAGGACAAGCAGCAGACATGCAAATGCTGACATGCCATGAACTTCTAGTATGATGATATGATGCCATGAAAGTGCAAAGATGCAGGCAAACAAGACACCAAAGATAAAGGGAAATCCACCACAGGTGAGGTTACTGGGGAAGGATAAGGTTAATATCCAACAGGAAGACTCACTAGGGATACTGGCTGACCAACAAAAGAGACTTACCAGGGAGATTTTGAGGGAACACCGGGGATTTACAAATAAAGAGGAAATCATACATGTCCTCATTGGGGATGGGAGCCAGAGAGGTGTTCTCCACTAGGGAAAGATCCAGGGAGATGGACGACAGGTCTATATGTGACCAGCCGGTACTGGGGATATGAAAGTACACTCTTTACTGGGCATGAAACCAGAAAGAAGACATGATCTCCATTGGGGATCAATTTGAAATAAAAGGATAGACATCAACAAAAGATTTTATGGGATTTTCTTATACTGAAGAGTTCAAACGGGATCTTCAAGAAAAGCCAGAAAAGACAGAGAAGGGCACATCCGGAAAAACATCAGATGGCAAAAGAAACCAGACATCCAATAATGGCTTTGAATGAAAGGTATAATCACAATATCTAATAAGGCATCAGATGAATATGAGAAAGGTAGAGATCCAAGAAGGAATTGGATGTAAAGACACCAGACATCCAATAATGGCTTTGAATGAGAGGTATAATCACAATATCTAAGAAGGCATCAGATGAAAGTGAACAAAGATTCGATCTGGAAGAACATCAGAAAAAGAAAGGCACATCAGGAAAAGCATCAGATGGTAAAAGCAATGTCGTTCCGGAAAAGCATCAGAATAATGAAGCAAAATATCTGGAAAAACATTAGATAAGTTCTGGAAAAATATCAGAACAGAAGACTCAATCTGGAAAAACATCAGATAGAGACACATCCGGAAAAGCATCAGATGATAAAAGCAATGTCATTCCGAAAAAGCATCAGAAGGACGAAGTGAAGTATCTGGAAAAACATCAGATAAGTTCTGGAAGAACATCAGAACAAAAGACTGAATCCGAAAAAATATTAGATAGAGAGACACATCCAGAAAAACATCAGATGGTGAAAGCAATGAAATTCTAGAAAAACATCAGATAGGTTCTGGAATAACATCAGAACAAAAGACTCAATCTGGAAAAACATCAGAAAGAGAGACACATCCGGAAGAGCATCATATAGTAAAAGCAATAAAATTCTGGAAAAGCATCAGAATTACAAAGGACTGTCTGGAAAAACGTCAGATAGGTTCTGGAAAATCGTCAGAACAAAGACTCAATCTGGAAAAACATTAGAGAGAGACAAATAAACGACATCCAAGAATGGCATTGGATACAAAAGAGGAACAAACATATTCAGAAAAACGATCGGATAAGAAAGGTCATATCTGGAAGAACTTCAGATAGACACTACAATATCTGTTTGGTAGGTGCCAAGTGAGTTGGATTTTGACCACAAGGTAAAATGTGGATAACGACACGACTTCGGGAGAAATGCAAATGAGGATGAAACACTCATGACATGCATATAGTATAAATTATGCAGATGATATATGATCAAATGCAGATGCTGACAACACAGCTCGACTCTTTTGGTGAGAAGACAAGACTGGGAGTCTGATTCCTCAACACAGAGATCACTGTCATTCTGCTTGGGGACTAGAGATGCTACTACTAGACACAACTCTGTCACACTAGTAAACTGTATCGAAATTGACGATCCTTGTAGGAAGGATGGAAAGTTGCGTGGGGATTCTTCAAAGTAAACTGCCCCAGTTTAGCTGACTGTTGTAGATGAACTGATCAATGCTTCAGTTTGTCTGACTATTTTGCTGTACACGGGGAAAGCCTGCCCCAGTATGAGCCTTGAAAATAATTGTTTTATTGTACACTAGGAAAGCTTACCCCAGTATGAGTCTTGAAAAATATTCTCGATAAACCAATTCTGAGAAGGAATTGCCCCTGAACAACAACCCTTGAACTGATTCTTCAATAGGATTTAGAGAGAACTTGTCCCTGATAGGATCACTGACCAAGTTTCTTAATTGTTTGAAAATTCCTTGAGAGGAAAGCTAGTTTGCAAGCAAAAATGTTCATACAAACGTGGTAAATGCAAAGTTCATGCAACTTTTGAAATCAAAATCAATTTGCAAAACAAATGAATCACTGGTCTGAACACGGTGGTTCAAGACATTTAAAAGTGAAAGGTATGATGCCAAAACAGATGATCTTAAAAGATCTTTGGGAGTCAGTTTACGTAACCTTGCTGTAGTATGCTTTCAAAATAACCTTGCCTCAGTTAGGTCTTTTGAGGGTTATAACGTGGCCTGGTTCACGGTTTAAGAAACAAAGGATAAAGGCTCAAAGTTTATTTATGACCCACCCAATCTACGTGATGAACTTCGAATCCTATGCTCAGTTAACTCAGACTATGCACTCATATTCCCACAGGTTGGAAGTGGTACTAATGATAGTTGATGATGATTTACACACCTTGGGTTGTCATTACTCCCTTACAACATTTGGTTGTCCTTTATTGCTGAGATTTTGAGACTTTTTTTTTCTTTGTTGAGGTTTTGAGACCTTTTCTTTGTCTTCTGAGGTTTTGAGACCTCTTCTTCTTCCTTATTGAGGTTATGAGATCTCTTCTTTTTCTTCCGAGGTTTTGAGACCTCTTCTTGTCTTTGTTGAGGTTATGAGACCTCTTTTTTTTTATTGTCATTTGATTTGAGAGAGCTGACTGGCGTCTTGCATGAAGCACTTGCGTTAGAATGCATAACCAAGTTAAACTGAGAACTACCCTTCCCCAAGGTTGAGATTTAAGGGTTTTTTGTAAGGAAAGAAAAACTCCTACTTCTAGGCTCGAAGTGGTTAACGAGGGATTATCTTCCTTATTTCTCCAGTATTTGGGAATTGAAACAATGCCTTACATCGTCAGCAAAGTTTTGATTTGAAAGCATACCAACATCAATTATGGGTATAATGTATCATCATCCTCCCTCCAATCTTTGTACAATAAAAAAGAAAGTGGAAAAGAGATAAAAAAAATTTTTGCAAAAGAAAACATAGAGATGTAAATAGTGGACAAAATGAATTGAATCAAAAGTTGCAATGCTCATTTCATTAATTTTGAAAGTACAAACATAATTGAAATCAAACAGTCATTACAAAATAAGGAAAGTGCAAACCACAAGAAACATGGTCTAGTGACTAATCAGAAACAAAGATGAGCTGTCCTATCTGAAAAACTAGCTTGCTGAAGTTGACTGAAGCTTCACTTGGCGTGCCCTGGCAAAGGGTTGTTCTGGACATTGGGATTGTCACGAAAGTTAAGAATTCCAGTCTTAATCAAATCACGCACTCTAGCCTTTAGTGGATAGCAATTTTCCAAGTCGTGGCCTGTGACACCTTCATGGAATGCACAATGGAGATCAGATCTAAATCCAGCAGGGAGAGGATTTGGAGGAGGTAAACTTCTTGTGGTAATCAAACCTTGCTCAATCAGACCAGGGAACAGTTCAGTGTACTTCATTGGAATAGGATCAAAATGATTCCTATTACAGTACTGGTTTTGTCCTACAGTTGGATGTTGGGAAGCTTGAGCTGGTCGTGGAGCAGTAACCACGGGAGTGACAGCAGCAATAGTAGGGTGAATGGCATACTGAGGTTGGGGACGAGGCCTTCTCACTTCAACCATTACAGCGTTGGTCTGATCTTTCCTTTTCCCCTAGAAGTTCCCATAGGATTTCTTCGCACCATTGGAAGATTCAACAGCCTTTTACACTTTTCCCTTCTTAAGACCTTCCTCTAATCTTTGGCCAATAGTAACCAAATTAGTGAAGTTGGAGGAAACACTTCCAATCATATTTTCCCAATAGAACGGGGACAGGGTATCCATGAACATTCCAATCAATTCTTTCTCGGCCAAAGGGGGTTCAACTTGGGAAGCCAATTCGCTCCAACGCTGAGCATACTCCTTAAAAGATTCCTTCTCATGTTGAGTCATATTTTGCAGCTGGCGGCGATCAGGAGCCATGTCAAGGTTATACTTATACTGCTTCATGAAGGCATTTACAAGATCTTGGAAGTAGTGGATGGAGTTTTGCTCGAGACCCATATACCATTTGAGTGATGCCCCACTCAAGCTATCTTGAAAATAGTGGATAAGCAGCTTCTGATTTTTGGTATAAGCAGCCATCTTGCGACAATACATGACCAAATGAGCCCTTGGACAAGAATGGCCCTTGTACTTCACAAATTCTAGATTTTTGAACTTAGTAGGCATAACAAGATCAGGCACTAAGCACATGTTGTCTGCGTCCACATTGAAGAAGTCAGTACCCTCAACAGCTTTGAGTCTTTTGTCTAAGGTCTGAAATTGCTCACGGACAACTTCAGGTTCAACAAAGTCTTCACAGTCTTCACCCTGAGCACTGGCAGCATTGTACTCAAAGAGGGGATTCTCAAAGGGAGCTCAAACAGTCTGTGAAACGGAATGGACTGTAGGTCTGGGCTCGGTGAAAATAGGAGCTTGAAATACAGGCATAGCAGTAGATACAATCGGCGGAGAATAGTTGTGTGGCAAACCACACTCGGGCCAAGTTGAAGGTGGCATTTGAACCGGTGGAGGTTCAGCACTTGAAACTTCCTGGATGACAGTTCTTTGGGGAGGCTCTCCTCTAGCAATCAAAACCTGAAGCATCTCAGTGAGTTTAGTCATGCTCGACTAAAGGTCATCGATTTCCATTCGGACCTCTGCATTGTGTGCCTTTGCTCTGACATCCTTCATCTGTAGTTAGCTCAAGTCTAGTATTTGTGTCAAGGAATCAGCTTGACGACTCACAGGTGACACTGGAAGATAAAGACCACTGGAAACGAGTTGTTGGACAAACATATACATGCAATGAATCATGCAAAGATGCAAATGATATGCAATGTAATACAAACAGGATGCAAAACACATACAACATGATCAAGGATTCGAGATCACAGCATGGAGTCTGGGTAAAGAACCAATCACAGGGTGTGTACTAGGGTTCTTGTATCTGTAAAACAGGGTTCTAAGAAGTTCCCAGAGTCAATAACCCATCTTTCGGATATTATCGATTTCCCGAATGAGTCGGTAGTCAATAATATTCTCAAGAGAGTCTCATCTGAGTGTAGTATCGCGTAACAACCAATTCGGGAATAGACTCCCTCATAGTCCTCACATTACATACTAGAAGGCCAAGTGGGGTTAGAGGTAACTACGGTTCTCAGTATCGATGGCACCTATGTGGAGAGTAGTGACGTTTTCACGAATAAACTCGTTCAACATGACTAAAACTCTCAAGAGGGCCTAAACTGAGTGATGGTGTCTCAAGTCAACTTTTACGGGAATCGACTCCCTCAAAGCCTCCTTGAATATACCATCGTCCTATCATAAGTGTACTCAAGTCCGGGTTAGGACTTATCTCACCACTCAATAGTAACCACCTTGCATACAGAAAAAAACCAAGCACAACAAGTATATATACATATATGAATATGTACAGATATACAAGCAAGCAAACATATAAATAACACAAATACAAACAAGGTGGGCTTAACCCTCTTAGGGGAGACTATCCCTAGTGAAGTCACCATTTTCTGTTGCGGTGAGAATCGGATGTCAAGCTATTAATTAACTTGCATCGAAAAACTTTGAAATTCACCACCGAGCTTTGATTTATCCAAAGGAAAGGGTAAAGAACGAAAACCCTAATAAGAGATCTAGGTTTGGGGGTTGGTTATACAAAGGGAAGGTATTAGCACCCTAAGTATCCGTAGTACTCTACGGGAATCTCTTTTTATTTGTGTTATGTTAAAGTTGCTTGCTAAGGGAAATGTGCTAAGGTAAACACCTAGGGATATATACACTAAGTATGCTCGCCAAGACATCGCATCTCGTGCCTACGTATCCTGACGGGAATGGAATCAGAGCATTCGTAGTTCCCCTCAATGGGGGTGAGGAACTCTTGACTGTGGTCAAGGTTCCAAGGGAAAGTTGGGTCAAAAGCTTGAAAGCAAAGCTTGTGAGGATCGATTGTTTAGGAGAAAGAGATTAATGGCTATCTCTTATGAAAGGATTATGAAGGGTTAGACCGTCGTGAAGGAGAAGAGATTAGTGGCTATCTCTTGGGAAGGTTAAAGAAAGGTTTAAGAATGATAAGAGATTAATGGCTATCTCTTGGGAAGGCTAGGTTAAAAGGGAATGAAGTGTTCACGGGAAAGTAGGGTCTGACAGCAAGACACCTACGTGGAGTGCGGCGACTCCAAACCTAAGGCTAGGTTAAAAGGGTAATGAGCTATCTATGACCTTGCGGTCAATAGAGAGACTTTCCTTTGGAAGGAGGGGAATCAAGGGATGGAAATTAAGTGAACAACATGAATATGGCAGAGATAACATTTTCAAAGTCTTGAAATCAGAGATATGTTAAAGCATACAAATAACAGAATGATTTTATTCCAAGTCAAGGAACAAAAATCTCAAGCAAACATTTCACGTACCACAGAATACTCAAAAAAATCTTAAAAGTCTTCAAGAACCAGTTGATGATTTTCCATAAAAAGTCCATGAATTAAATGTAAAGTTAATGTGTATTTTTGTTTTGAAGTTTTAGAAAGAAAATAAAATAAATATGAGAATTGAAATAAAAATAAGAAAAGAACTATGCATATTTTTTTGTTTTGAAATTTTTAGAAAGAAATGAAATTAATAAAAGAAAATAATAAAAAAAAACTAAGTTTAAGTATGGCAGGCGCCATATAAATGTGCCTAGTCCCATGAATGTGTGGCCAGTGCCACAAGTGGGTGGCCAGTGCCATGAAATTTATGGCAGGCACTATTCCACTATGGCAGGCGCCATATAAATATGGCTAGTGCCACAAAAATGTGGCTAGCGCCACACCTTACTATGGCAGACGCCATGGATTGCTCTTTTCTTTATTTTTTTGTTTAGTTTTTTTTATTTAACAACAACCACAACCCGGTTCACGATCAAACAAAATTCACACATTAATCTTTGCAATATTTGCATGAATCAGATATTAACATGATAATACATATGATAACATTTATGGAGTAAATGATTACGATATTTTGAAAATGAAATGAAACAGAAGAATGAATGTTACCTAGTGGAGATGGTTCACTGCCTCTTCACAGGTACGTGTTCTGAAAAAATAAAAGATGAGCTTCTTCTCTAAAACTCTTGCAACAACGTACTTGCAAATTTTCAAGAACAAGTGGGGAAGAAAAAGAAGAGAGTATTCAGCCTTGTTGGGGTGAATCTGGTGTGTCTGAAACTGAAGATGAAGGGTCCTATTTATAGGAGAAAGTGAGGGTGTAGTCTGATTTTTCATATTGTTCACAATACCCTTTTTCATATTTCCTCGTGCAAGTGAGCTGGCTGAGATTTGAAAAATCTTATTTGTTCAGAAGTTAGGTGGTGTTTGTGTGCTGATAAGATTGGAGCCCATACCTTTCTGAAAAGTTCTCTTTTTATTCATGATGAAATGCAACACCACTTGCCTTGAAACAGAATTATTTTATTTTGTAGAAATGCCACATTAATGTGGTGGGTGCCACAAGAATAGCATGGCATGCGCCATGCCTTTCCAAGGTGGTGGTGGGTGCCATGATTTGTGTGGCCAGTGCCACCAAATCATGGAAGGCGCCATGCCATGCCTTTTTTTTTCTTTTCCATTCTTCTTCTTTGTTTTTCTTTCTTTTTTTCAAATAAAAATCAATAAGTGCCTTGGTGGTTTCTCATGTTCCAACTTCATTTCGGCCCAAATAACATCAAAATCGGAGGCTCGATTTCTTCGGTCAAAAACCCTGATTTCCTCAGAAATTCCAATGGATGATCTTTGAGGATCTTGCTTCTTCACTTTTTTCTAAGGTCCATAGATGGCCTCTAGGGATGTCCAGTATCATGTAGAATCAAGTTCCAAAGCTTGGGAATATGTCCTGATCGAAACCAAAGGCAATGGTTGACTGTCATTGAGAAAACCCTAGTTTGAGGCATGGTGAATCATGTGGCTCGAAGCACTTGTAATAAGAACCGAACACACTTGATTTCTTGTTGAATGAGACCTCCTGAATGTAGGTGAGCTCAAATGGTTGCATTTGGAGGCAGAAACCTTGAAACATTGGAGAGTCTGGCTTATTGACTTTTGTTCTTTTTCCTGTGCACCTGGATTTCACAAAAGAAACAAACTGGCAAGATAATGTGGTTAGTTAACAATGCATGGATGAATGAAACCTAAATGTAAGTGCAAAATGTCATGACATCTAAGGGGTAAAATTTGGGGTACAATACAAAGCATGATTTCCCTTTGCCATTTAAATTTGTTTCTCAATTTTATTGCAAATTTCCTCATCAAGGATTTTTGCATCCTTGTACACATCTTATGTACAACATTTTTCACATTCAATAAAAATGCATCATTTGATTTCTCAATTGTTTTCTTTCCAGTATTTTGTTTGCAAAATAAACAATTATTTGTGATCACATAATACTATAAAACGTTGAGAACAATAAAAGCTAAATCAATCGATAAACCATTATGTATTGCATATTTTACTGGTGAATCATGCAGGATAATCAGTAATATCCATTGGCAAACCTATCGCCCGGCCAGCACCGTGACGATTCATTGAAGAAGTTGTTGTTGGCTCAGCAGAGCCATCAATCACCATTGTGGTTCTCCGGAAAGGTTGGATACCTTCCATTTCCCTAACAGAACCATAATGTCCCCAGTAAAGCTGCCATGATGTACCCTGATAAGAGACATGTTTGTTCTTTTCCCCAACACGGGTCGTGAATCATTCCCAGCATGTCAAAACTGACACACACCAGTAGTAATATGACTTAGTTTCTCATCTTCCCCAAGCAGAGAAGATCCTCCGAACCTTGGTAATTACCTGCAGCAGGGTCAGTGGCAACTTAGAAATCGGAGTTTTCTGGTTTCATTCCCCAGACAGAGCCAGTCATGGTGAGAAGATCGACCTGATTCTCTTATCCTCTGTAGTGTCAATGGCGTTGGTCTGGAGATTTAAGACTTCTCGGTTTCTTCCCCAGTGGAGTCGTCGCCATTTAGGGGCCTTTCCCTGGCAGGGTCTGTCTTCATCTGTGGGTTCTCTCCCTGACCGAAGATGTCGAGTTTGTCTTGCTACAATCTCTGCCTAACTCTCGCGCAATGCCATAACCTGCGCCTTTACATTGCATGATATCAAGCATCATGTAGAACGCAAACATGGCATATGCATCAAGCATACTACCTTTCTTTTGGCCTGATTCGTCTCTCCAGCAGATATTCAGCCAAACTTCAAACACCCTCAAAACTCTTCTTTTGTCGCCGTTGGCCAAATTTTCGAGCTACTCTTTTATTTAATCCCCTTCTACCTCGAATCATCGAAAAGCTAGCGCAATTCGTACATTCAGGTCCAAGAGGAATAAATAGGGGCAGCTGTCATAACCCGAAATTTGACATCCCCCTTTTGCCTTTTTGCATAAGCATGTGCATTCGCATCACTGGCATAGGCATTCACACTTTTCTCTATGTGTTTCTTGTTGCAGGATTTTCAGGTTTTTTTCCAGATTTATTGCATCCTCACAAGGTCATCACCTCATCAAAACAAGTACAAAATAAGGGTTTCTATGTTTATTCATCAAAACAAGAGGTGGAAAATCGAAATCGGGACTTCAGCACTTGTTCCTGAGCCATCTGGGCAAATTTTTCCTAGAGTAACTGGTTACTCAATATAGGATAACTGGTTACTCAGTACAAATTTGCAATTTTCGCTGCATTGTTGGGACAGTGTTGGTTACAGAATAGGGCAAGCAGCAAAAATATTTATTTTCGGAAAGAATTCTCTCCGGGATTTATGTCGTGTCCACAGAGATCGGTTCGAGGGAAAGAATGTCGTTCGACAGTCTCTCGCATTTATGAGTTTGGGTTTGAATGGTTTTGGATAAAAGTACAAAAAGAAAAACATAAGACAATAAAATAAATGCATTCTTAAGACGCGATAAAACTCATCAGGAGTAGTATTTCAATCTACCCATCAAGCATTAAAAAATATATGGATCAAATGCACACAACCTAAATCACTTGTCAAAATCCCCACGTATTGCTCACAACAAGAGGTTATATCTAACGCAAAAGTTGAGAGATCAACACCATTCTCTCGGAGGTGATGCCTCACGCAACTCAACAACACGGAGCATTAAGAATCGATACACACACATGAATATTAGACCGCTTCCCACAACCAATAGACATACATCTTAGGTCGAGTTCGAAAAGTATATTTCTATAGCGAATCAAACCCATTAAAATAGATAGTAAAGCAAAAATGACATTGATTAAGAGTTGTAAAAGAGATTTTATACAAAGATCCATAAATATACATACAATCAAGATAAACTTACATACAAAACCCCAACAAATAAAGTATACATAGAGAGGAAGGAAGAAGAACACAAATCTCACGGTTTGTCAACTCCGATTGAAGTGGACTCGACTCCGGATCATCAAGATATACACTCCATGTGTTGTTTCTAAGCTAAATCTACTCAAGAATGTGTTTGATGGAGTTGGGAGCAAAAAACTCCAAAACCATAACCTAGAAATTGTGTTTTTGGCCCTTAAATGGTGTTTCAGCCCGTCCAGTATCGCCCGGCGGTGGTTTGGGTCGCTAGGCGCTAGCCAAAATTCCTGGAACGCCACTGGAATTCATATTTCAATTTTTTCTACCGCCCCTGCACCGCCCGGCGCTGCAGGGGCTCAGCACACCAGACATCAAATATTCTGCAGTGTTTTATTCATAACTTTTGAACCGTAACTCCGTTTTTTGCCCGGTTCGAAGCGTTGGAAAGCTTATTCAATGCTCATTACAACAATGGTAAAATACCATTGCTGGAATACCTACAAAAATGAGATAAAATCAATTAAACTCAATGATATTTACAAGAAAATGCAATATACACACGAAAACGTAAAGTAAACGTATTTACACATAAAGTGGAGTTTATTCAACCAATTTTAACACAAAGTAACGATAAGTGCAACAAAACATATATACAAAAATAGGTACAATTTTCACTTATCAAACTCTCCCCAACTTACATAATTGTTTGTCCTCAAACAAAAATCAAACAACTCAAAGAAACAGAGTGAAAACCAACAAATCACAAATCAACAGGTTTTGAAACTCGGACAAATGAATGGTTCAAATGAAAACGGTACACACAAAGTAAATACTTACCACTAAACTACGACGACAACATAGTCACGAAACAAATGCAAAATACAAAAATCATGCCAAACATCCTAAAACAACACAAGTTCCAATGTGAATCACACCTAGCAAAAACAATCATCGGTAGATGAAAAACACAAAATGAGGGACTTTTCACTCACACAACAATCTTGCAAACAATAGACTAAATTATGCAACCATCCAAAAATCATATTGAACATACAAAGGCAAGAATCATAAGGACTTTTCAAGGATGTAGCGTGGTCGGGTAAACAAGCAAGAGGCAATTTCTAAAGGTAATTGAAACAAAAACTTGCCTAAACCTAAGGGAGTGATCAACTCACAAAAGTTCAAACACCAAATTCCAATCAACTTCTTCTTTCATCCCAAGTGTTACACAAAACACAATACATATTTAGCACAATTATTTGAACTCTTTTTGTTTCCTTTTTCAAGGATTTTCTGTTTCTTTCTTTTTCTCTTTTTTCTTTTCTTTTTCATATTTTACTCTTTTTTCTTTTCTTTTTCATCCTCATAGAAAACAACCAATGAGTAAACAATCATTCTCTCCCCAACTTGAATTCAACCACATCATTATGTGAATACTCCCTACTTTCTAAGGCAAGGTAAAAATTCATACAACAACACAAAGAGTTGAGGGTTCAAGTAAAAATAAAATCCATTCAAAAATAAGTGAACTAAATACTCATAGACAAGCATTAAGTTCAAATAAAACATGGATCAAAAAGCTCAAAGGGGTTACAAATGATCACACGCTCACAAGGTGAATGACTATTTGGCTAGGTAGTTGTGCTCAAAATGAAACAAAATGCCTTGATCCTTTTCATGCTTTCATATAATCAACACAAACAAAAGATTAAGCATAATAAAATCCAGTTAAAACAAGAATGTTGGTACTCCGTGCATATATGAACAATAGAAGGCTTCCTCGCAAAAAGGGTGGGAACTAAAGTGATTCACAACAAGAGCAAGTATACAAAAGAATGAATGGCATGGAAGTTTGTAAAATGCCTAAGTATCATGAATATGCTAAAGTCTAGAAAGCGATAAACACATACCTTGGACGTGTACAAAACTTAACAAAATCATTACCATACATCCGCAAGTTGAAACGGTCAAACTTGGAACAACACCACATTTCCTCAAGCTACTCAAAACAAGCTCATTGACAAACACGAAAACTATTAATATAAACAAATTGAAAAACTGGCAGAAAATTCATTAAACAAGTTGTAAAGTGAAGATTTGAGAATTTACGAAAAATCTGAGTACAACTTGTTTAATGAATGTTCACCACACTACCTAAGCTAAAATGAAAAAGTAATAACGAAACAAACAAACAAACAACAAAAGAAAACATGCTTGTTTTACGTCGTAAGCTCGACGCCTTTGCAATGCTTAGCTAGTAACTTCCTTCCTTCATGCCTTGGTGATGCATCACCGCGCAAACCAAAAGCAAGTGTCCTAACCAAACACTTGAACAAAAGTCAAAATGTACAAGTATCAATATAAACAAGTGAAAATATACAACATGTACGATATCTACAAAACTCAAAAACAAAGAAACTATTGCAATGGGATTCAATATCAAAACCAATCCCCGACAACGGCGCCATTTTGTTGGTTGCAGAATAGGGCAAGCAGCAAAAATATTTATTTTCGGAAAGAATTCCCTCCGGGATTTATATGTGTCCACAGAGATCGGGTTCGGATAAAAGTACAAAAAGAAAAACATAAGACAATAAACTATATACATTCTTAAGACGCGATAAAACTCGTCGGAAGTTGTATTTCAATCTACCCATCAAGCAATAAAAAATATATGGATCAAATGCACGCAACCTAAATCACTCGTCAAAATCCCCACGTATCGCTCACAACAAGAGGTTATGTCTAACGCAAAAGTTGAGAGATCAACCGCATTCTCTCGGAGGTGATGTCTCACGCAACTCAACAACACGGAGCATTAAGAATCGATACACACACGTGAATATTAGACCACTTCCCACAACCAATAGACATACATCTTAGGTCAAGTTCGAAAAGTATATTTCTATAGCGAATCAAACCCATTAAAATAGATAGTAAAGCAAATATGACATCGATTAAGAGTTGTAAAAGAGATTTTATACAAAGATCCATAAATATACATACAATCAAGATAAACTTACATACAAAACTCCAACAAATGAAAAATACATAGAGAGGAAGGAAGAAGAACACAAATCTCACGGTTTGTCAACTCCGATTGAAGTGGACTCGACTCCGGATCGTCAAGATATACACTCCATGTGTTTTTTCTAAGCTAAATCTACTCAAGAATGTGTTTGATGGAGTTGGGAGCAAAAAACCCCAAAACCATAACCTAAAAATCGTGTTTTTGGCCCTTAAATGGTGTTTTAGCCCGTCCAGTA
This sequence comes from Lathyrus tuberosus, assembly GCA_022829125.1. NCBI lineage: Eukaryota > Viridiplantae > Streptophyta > Magnoliopsida > Fabales > Fabaceae > Lathyrus > Lathyrus tuberosus. The sequence goes on from JALAZF010000435.1 coordinate 2,721,762, forward strand.
TCGCCCGACGGTGGTTTGGGTCGCCCGACGCTAGCCAAAATTCCTGGAACGCCACTGGAATTCATATTTCAATTTTTTCTACCGCCCCTGTGTAGCGAGCGATTTTGGACGCGGTTCTTAAGCGTTGGTCGCTCTCTGCGGTTTGAGCTTTAAACTATAGGTCGATTCATTTTTTATCCTATTGTGAGTTGAATAAGGAAGGGAAATAGATGTCTCCAATTAACCCTGCTTGCATACTGAGTTTAAACAGCGGTCTGTTAGGTTACAGATGCTATCAATGTGGGGGGGCTTTTGTACTGGTTATTCGTATTTCGCCAATACAGGTTCTTTCTTTCTAGGGCTTGGGCAAAAGGTTTCTGGTGGGGAACAAGGATTAGGATGTTAGGACTGATTCTTTTGAAATACTGCTTTTAATTGATGGAGATATGGGATTTGGGTTTTTTGTTGATTGCGCTCGCTAAGATCTTTTCTTTCGATCTTATGCCTACGTATTCCCGTTTACCGAAACAGGGAAATCAGAGCGTTCGTAGTTCCTCCTATTCTATGGGAAGAAATGGTGTTTTTGGTGTTTTGGTGTCTTGTTCAAAGCCCAAGACATGAAGCGAAAGGTGGTTTGTATCTTGTTCAAAGCCCAAGATGTGAAGCTGAAAGGTCTATTTGTGTCTTGTTCAAAGCCCAAGACGTGAAGCTGAAAGACCTCGACTTTAGAGAGAATTTGTCATCTCTAAAGAGGGGGGAAGGAGAATTACTTTAACTGGGATACGCGGATCCGAGCAATGCCATAATTTCCGAAGAAAGGGTTTTAACCTGAAGGAGAAGGCTTTAACTCAGTGTAGAGCAATGCCATCTTTCCTTAGGAATTTCTCATGCTAAAAGAGGGACAGTGGCATGGATATAGATGATCCAGAGGCTTGCCGCTTACAGCGATTAGATGAAGGGAAAAGGAGTTGTTGATGTTTGTGTACTGTGAACGAGGCACAGCTTTGATGCTAAAAGGTTAATTGGATTAACCAGTGGTTTTCTTATACAAAAGCCTAAGAGGGGGCTAATTTCCGTTAGGAAAATCATTATACAAAGCCTAAGAGGAGGCTATTTTGTGTCTCGTACAAAGCCCGAGAGAGAGGCTAAAAGTTTTTGACCCGACAATGGAGTCTTTTGGTATCTCGTATAAAGCCCGAGATGGAGGCTATTTTACTCAACAAGGGAGTTTTTTTGTATCTCGTACGAAGCCCGAGATGGAGGCTAAAAGTTTTGACTCAACAAGAGAGTCTTTGATACTCAACAAGAGTGTGTTTTTGTATCTCGTACGAAGCCCGAGATGAAGGCTAAAGGTTTGTTTCAGTTGAGTGACAGATCCGATATACTGATTTTAAAAGAGAAAATCAGTTCTATATGAGCAACACTGTACTCAGGGATTAGATTTGAGGATCGGGGTGGTTTCCTTTTCTTTGAGGAAACGGGAAATCCAAAGGGTATTGAGACTGTCCGAGTCTGCGGGTTTCCTTCCTATTTAACGAAGGGTGCTTGAGAATGTCTTTGAGACTCAAGGAAGCTAGACTGTCCAAGTCTAGGGTTTTTTCTTTTGTACTATGCTTTGATAAACAGTAGTAGACTCTATGAAAGGACTGTTCTATGAGGATGACTAGGTTCTGTTCCTATACCTCTAGGAGGTTGTCGGGACAATTTGTACGAAGCCCAAGAGGAGGCTGGAAACTTTTAAGAAGCCGACGGGTCCTTGTACGAAGCCCAAGAGGAGGCTATCATTCCCGAAGGAAGAGATCATTATACGAAGCCTAAGAGGAGGTTGTGAATACTTCTAAGAAGCCGTAGTGTCCTTGAATAATGCCCAAGAGGAGGCCGATGCTTTTAAGAAGCCTGTGGGTCTATCATCTCCTTTCCATTAGGAGAGATAACTCTTTTAAATATAAAAACCACTGGTAAACGTGCGAGGTTTACTATCCAGCGACTTTTAACTTTTAAAGAGGGTTCCTTAGTTAAGGTCCAAGATTATGACCGTAGTGGGTACCCAAACCCCGAGACATTCAAGGCAAGCTATCCACAAGGAATAGATCAAGTCAGGAAAGTTCGAGAATTTGGAAGAAACTCAAAGATGCCATTCACGGAGAATACATTCATCTTGGGGAGTAGAGCTTCTTGACGATTCCTAAGGAGGACAGCCAAAGAGAAGACTGTATCTGGTGCTCCTATTGGGGATCTAGGCATCTATTTCTACGAATAAATGAAACGGCGTCACCTAGTTCTAGACGTAGTTGCCGGGGAAACTCGAAATATCTATACTATTATTACACAGTAGATATGAGTTTATGAAAGGAGACTTACAGTGAGCAGGCCCACAATACAGTTTATAATATGAAAGCAGTAAATGAAAGCGATAACCACTTACTCGGTTGTAGTGCTTCCATGCTGTTTGGTTTGTTGTTAAACAAAGAAAGATTGAAAACAACAGTATATTCAAAATCAAAGGAGAAAGTGCTTTGAAAAAGAAAGATTTGGGGCTTACAGCTCAAGGAGAGGCCTAGGGTTTTATCAGTGAGCGCACTGTTTGACTTTGTACAGCGGGACTTATACAAGTGACTGGGGCCCAAAAAGGTTTTCTGTACAAAGGGATGGGTCTTACACTCTCTCAAGAGGCCCAAAAAAGGTTTAAAGAAAAGAGAGGGCCTTATAACACGAGGGTAGGCCCAAATGATTTTTCGTTTAAAAATGGCGATCGCGCCGAGGTTTTCTTTTAACGCAGAGGGACTTATGCAATAAGTGAGGCCCAAAATGTTTTGGTTAAAAGGGGGATTGGGTCTTACACTCTAATAGAGGCCCAAAGTGTTTTGAATGGGTCTTATAGCTCAAGGAGAGACCCAGATGATTTTTATTTTTAAACGGGCGACGATCGCGCCGTTTACTTGTACAGAGGGACTTATACAATGAGTGAGGCCCAAAAAGTTTTTGTACAAGGGGGGATGGGTCTTACACTCTCTCAAGAGGCCCAAAGAGTTTTGAAAATGATTTATGAGGGTTGAATTAATCCAAAACCCTAATTTGTTTTCAAAATGTATTTAATTGAATAAAAAATTCAATTAAAATGATCAAAAATTGTTTAACACATGGAAAACAAATTGTGACCTTGGATTAATGTTTCAAAAATTAAGTATTGACCTACAAAATAATTAGAAAGCATTAAAAGTTGCAAAATCAATGTAGAAAAAATATTTAAAATGCCAAAAACAATTAAAATATTAATTCTTTGCAAAAATATCAATTATATGAAATAAATAATATTTTTGGGATTTTTTTATAAAACAAAATATTTTAACATTTTTATGAATTATTAAAAAAAAGAATCAACTCAAAATCATTAAAACTCATAGAGAAATTAATTTTTGAATCAATTAAACAAAATCACAAAATTCAAATATTTGAATATATGAAAAATGGCGCCAAGAATAGGCTGAAGAACACGCGCGTGTTCTTGGTTTCTCAGATTTGCATTTTCTATCCAATCTCCATGAATACGTAATCATATCATGCAATCCACATATCATTATGCTCGCCTCAACCTCACGATCATGTCTATGTACTTTAATTTCATTTAAATTAAACATACAACAAGAAATCACGAAGAGACCTCAAGAACCCTAATTTCTGCACGAAGGCTAGGATTTTTGATACACGATTCAAACAATGCAATTAATTGAGGGAAAACATTCCATGCATGATTATGAACATATGGCCAAATTATTGTGCGAGGAAATATGCATAGATTGAGAGATGACCAAGTATGTGCTTACCTCCAAGTCGTGACAGCAATAGCAGATGTGATTTTGAGTTGGAGGTGTTACAGACAAGTTGTGATGATCTGGACAGCTTCCCTACATCATATGGAGTGTGTTTGAACACTTGGATTGAATTGAAATGGACTGGATCAGTTTATGGCATCTCAGCTGCAACTTCACTTCAAACTTGTGTGGATGGCAAGTGATTTTGAGATTTTGATGTTCCAGATGTTATGTGAGTGTTTGATCAGCTCATATGTGATGTATGTGAGGTGTGTGAGTGATTGGTTTGATTGGAATTTCTCCCAAACTCAAAACCCGATAGCTACCTTGCTAAGAAAGGCATTTTTGCCAAGAGAAAAAGATTTTGAGGAAAGCATCTGTTAGATGGCTTTCGTGTATTCAAACTGACCACAATTGAGCTCTATTTATAGTAGAGCAAGTTTGTTTTGCAAGGAATAGTGCATGGCAGCTGGTAAGTAGGTTTGGCCAATGTTGGCAAATGAAAATCCAAGTCTCCTCTAGCCATTGACTAGAGGTTAGGGCACAGAGCTTTGGTCCCCTTGGTCTTGGATAAGTCTTGACTGATTTCAGATGAGAATGGCTCAGTCTATGCCACCTTGATGGTTCCATTGAATGCCTCATTCCAAATTTGAAGTCTTGTCCCTATTTTGGCAACTCTAGGTTCAACATGCTATTCCTTGTTCCTTCGACCTTGGAGGCTTGGCTCAGTGATTGTCCCCTTTAGATTCAATCCTCTGAGGTGTCCAAGTGGATTGGAGCAGTTGAATTTGGCTGATTTTGGCAAATCGACCAAAGTTGCAAATTCTGCCTTGCCTTGACATATTTCAGCAAGGCAACTTGGCAATGTTGTATCTCATGGTGTAGGTTGAATTTGGAAATGTTCTTGGCCATTTTGGAAAGCTCTTACATGATACAACAACTGTTTGAACAAGTTTGGTTTTGATCTCTTTTGATTCCAAGTGAAAAATCCCCCTACATTTGGCAAAAAGTGAAGCAGAATCTGACTTAGTGAAAATTTCACTAAGTGTTGGAAAAAGTGACATTTTCACTTTTCAGCCACTTTGATCACTCCATAACTCAAAATCCTTAATGAATTGGAATGACTTGTAGTTGAAGTTTTTGTAGGTGATAATGAGGGCTACAAATCCATCTTTGGATGAGAAAAAATGGCCTTGTGGTTTAGGAGTTATGGTCCTTCAAAGTTGGTACCCTTGCCACTTTATTTTTAACTTAGAAAAATTTCTAAGTTTTATGGTTACCCCTTTTACAAGTTAACTTTTCTTGATTTTTCTTGATGAATGATGATTCAAATCATACATTAACATCATTTTAGGGTTAAAAATCCATTTTGGTGAAAAATCTCAAAAAGTCAAAGTTGACTTTTGTGCACAGTTGACTTTTTATCAGATGAATTCCAAACTGTGGAATTCTTCAGGAAATCATGTCCTTGACCTAAATCAAACTTGATGGACATGTTCCATGGGTGTCATAGGGTATATTAAATCATGTATTAGGGTTTGGGAGCATGTCCAGGTCAAAAGTCAAAGTTACAGTTGACTTTTCCCTTAAAACCCTAATTGTGGTGCAGATGAAATTGAGACTTGTTGCTCAAGCTTCTTGGATCAATCCATTGTTCCAAATGGATCAATATGGTATATTAGAAACCCTCAAATCATCTCTTGAGGTCTTGGCTCATGGTTTGTCCCAAAAGTCAACTTAGGGGTGAATTAGGTCAAGAAACCCTAATTCCTGATTTTTTATGAATGCATCCCCTGAGGCAAAATTGACTTGATGCATGGGTTCATGAGGTTCCATGAAGTATATTAGGTTATGTTTTGGATCATTGCCTTATGCCCAGATGAAAATTTCCATCTGGAGGCCCTGGTCGACCAAAACCCTAATTTGGTGACACTGTCGATCTTGAGACTTGATCCACCTAGAAGGGAGCAGCCTTGTGCTTAATCCTTGAAGTGGGAGTCCTTTTTGATCCATTGTGGATGTTTAAGAGATTAGACAAGTTGAAGATCATGTCATTTCTTGATTGATCCTTTGTCTAAGCACTCAGAGAGGGCTTGAAACCCTAATTTTGATTGTATTGGATGCTCACCCATCTTTGGGGAGACTGATGAAGCATGATGGTTCATCCATATTGTGATGATGATTTTCACAATGATGGAAAATCTAAGTGGTCAAAATTTGGGGTATTACAGATGCCCCTATTTAATCTTCTTGGACCCGAAGGTGTGAATGACGAAGGTATTCGAGCATTCGGGGTGCAAGAGGATTAAATATCGGAATATCCGAAATTTTGATGGTGGTTATGAATGGTAGCTTACGCATTCATCTTCTTTAGCTAAGCAATGATGCTTAGAAAAGGTAAACTTCCCCTCGATCCTGGTCTTCAGCCAAGGAACTGATCTTGGTTTCTTTTGAACTTCCCCTCGTTCTTGGTTTCCTACCAAGAACTGGTCTCAGTCTCTGAAATGAACTTCCCCTCATTCCTGGTTTCCTACCAAGGAACTGGTCTTAGTTTCTGATTTAAACTTCCCCTCGATCCTGGTTTCTTACCAAGGAACTGGTCTTAGTTTCTGATTTAAACTTCCCCTCGATCCTGGTTTCTTACCAAGGAACTGGTCTCGGTTTCTTATTTAAACTTCCCCTCGATCCTGGTTTCTTACCAAGGAACTGGTCTCGGTTTCTTTTGGTCAATAAACTTTACTGACAAGGGACACTATTCGTAGCGGCTTTCCTTCAAACTTCTCGCCGAATTTTCCTGGGGAGATGCCATTTGAGTGGAAAAAGTTTTGATTCCAGACTTGCTGGGGAACCCATTCGTCTGAATTGTAGAGGTACACAAACTTCTCTGTTTTGGAGACATCATTTGTCGATTCTACTAGGGAAAGCGAGTCTCTTGAGAGACTGTTTTCGTTTGGGATCTTTCATCATACTTTTCTCGGGATCTTCCCGGAGAAATGCCATATGATGGGGTCTAATTTTGAGGTGCCAATGACCTTCTCATCAGTGGTTTTTCGGAGCAAAACTGGCGTGCTGCCGAATCTCTGATCACGAGGCTTTCTCTGTGCATTTTCCTTAATCCGGGAAAGCAAGGATATCATCTTCAATGGCGAAGAGTGATGCTTATTGAAAGTTTTCTCTGGCTTTTCAGAGGTTCAAGTTATCAAAGTGGTCAAGGACCAACTTCTTCCCAGAATTAAACCGGAAGCGAGGTTGTTCAGTCACAGTATTTCCTGACGAGGCAAGAACTGACAACTCGATTGAGAGGACTTCTACCACTAGGGAACAAGACCGACTAGAGTGATAGTGATGCAATATGAAATGTGAATGCAAATAAAAAAATGCACGATGTATGTATGTATATGCTGACAAAACAGACGCGACATACAGACTAATGGATGGACACAATTGGATACTCGGCCATCGCGGGGCGAAGAAGTACCGTTGATTCAAAATAGCAATTCCACCTTGCTTAGGAGAGATAGTCCCGTTGGGAGCTATGTTGATCGGGCTTAGGAGATGAGAACTCGGCCGAGGCGTGTCAGACGAAACAAGGTCTCTGACACAGTTGATCCCTTCATTCAGGAGTACTGGCTTAGAAGGAGTAATTTGGTTCTGCACTTTGAAGTTCGCTTACTTCGGGAGAAGCGATCGATGTTCTTCTGATGTTCAACAGTCAAAAGAAATGCCATCTTTAATTTAAAAGCAGAAAAAGTTTAACAAGTAAATTTGTTTTATTTCAAGAATCGCTGATTAAGTTTAAACAACATCGTTCTGTAAAGCTAAAACAAGTTAAGAATTACAAACAAAAGCACAAGGGCTCAAATTTTATTGATAAGATGGAGATCAGCCAAACGCGTGATTCCAAAGAGTATATACAAAGTTAGAAAATGGTAATTTACAGGGAAAAGGGCTACGTTGAAACATAACGACCACTATCCTTCTACCAACTTTGAATTCGGGACATCCTGGGCTTCCATCGAAGATGACCTTTGACTGGAGATTTCCTCCGATAGATGATGCTGTAACTGCTGCTGAGGGACTTGCCTCTGTTGAACATAGTTACTTGCCATTATCCCTAATTTTTGCCTGGATTGTACTATGAGATTTCCAATCCATCGGGATGATTTTTTTTTCATGTCTCTAACTTTTGCCTGGACCGCCCTTTCGGGTTTTCAATCCACCGAGACGTTTTTTTTTTAGTTTTAGGCGAAGTATTTCTTGACTACATCAACATTCGTGGGGTAGGCAAATTCCTCTCCGTCCATGGTTGCAAGTCTCAAGGCGCCGCCTGAGAAAGCTTTCGTGACCACATAGGGTCCATCATAATTTGGGGTCCATTTTCCCCGAGAGTTAGTGAGAAATGATTGTATCTTCTTGAGCACGAGGTCTATTTTTCTGAAAATACGAGGTCAGACATTTTTGTCGAACGCCCTTTTCATTCTCTGTTGATATAACTGACCGTGGCATAGTGCCATGATTCTCTTTTCTTCGATCAGGTTCAGTTCGTCGTGTCGACTTTGACACCATTCAGCTTCGGTGAGATTAGCTTCCATCAATACCCGGATTGATGGGATCTCTACTTCTATGGGGAGAACTGCCTCCATGCCATATACTAGAGAGAAAGGGGTTGCCCCTGTTGAAGTGCGGACAGATGTACGATAACCGTGAAGAGCAAAGGGTGGCATCTTGTGCCAATCTTTGTAGGTTACAACCATCTTTTGAACAATCTTCTTGATGTTCTTATTAGCCGCTTCTACCGCTCCGTTCATCTTGGGTCGGTAGGGAGATGAGTTATGGTGTTCGATCTTGAACTCAGCACACAACTCTTTCATCATCTTATTGTTCAAGTTAGATCCATTATCAGTAATGATCTCGCTTGGAACACCATAACGGCAGATGATATTGTTTTTGATAAATCGGACCACCACTTGTCGGGTTACATTGGCGAATGACGCTGCTTCGACCCACTTGGTGAAATAGTCAATGGCTACAAGGATGAACCGATGTCCGTTTGAAGCCTTGGGCTCAATCATGCCAATCATGTCGATTCCCCATATGGAAAAAGGCCACGGGGAAGAAAGAACTTTGAGATGTGATGGCGGTACATGAATTTTGTCGGAGTATATCTGACACTTGTGACACCTCCTCATGTACTTGTAGCAGTCGGGTTCCATGGTCAACCAATAATACCCGGCCCTGAGAATTTTTCTCGCCATTGTGTGTCCGTTGGCATGAGTGCCAAAGGATCCTTCATGAATTTCTTTCATGAGCATGTCTTCTTCTGGTCTGTTGACGCATCGGAGCAAGACCGTGTCAAAATTTCTCTTATAAAGAGTGTCACCGCTCAGGAAGAAGTTTCCAGCCAATCTTCTGAGGGTTTTCCTGTCTTTTCTGAGTGCCCCAGATGGGTACTCTTGTTTCTGAAGGAAGTATTTGATATCGTGATACCAAGGTCTGTCGTCTATGACTGCTTCAATCGTGAAGATGTAAGCGGGCCGTTCAAGGCGCATGATGTCGATCTTAGGTATGTCATTCCATCGACCTACACTAATCATGGAAGAGAGAGTGGCTAATGCATCAGCCATGTGATTCTCATCACGAGGGATGTGATGAAAGTCGACTCTGTTGAAGAAGGGTAACAACCTCCTTGCATAGTCTTTGTAAGGAATCAATCCCGATTGGTATGTGTTCTAATCTCCTTATATCTGGTTAATAACCAGGGCTGAATCGACATATACGTCCAAGTTTTTGATCCTTAAATCAATCGCTTCTTCGAGACCCATGATACATGCTTCGTATTCGGCCACGTTGTTCGTACATTTGAACGTAAGTCTGGCAGTGAAAGGAATGTGGATACCCTGAGGGGTAACAATGATTGCCCCAATTCTGTTTCCGTAATGATTAACTGCTCCGTCAAAGATAAGTCCCCACTGGGAACTTGGTTCTGGCCCTTCACTAGGTAGCGGTTCATCGCAATCTTTCATCTTTAGATACATGACATCTTCGTTTGGGAAGTCAAACCCGATTGATTCTTGATCGTCAATCGGTTGATGAGCCAAATGATTGGCTAAAATACTTCCTTTAACGGCTTTCTGAGCATGGTACTCTATGTCATATTCTGATAGTAACATCTGCCAACGGGCAATCCTTCCCGTGCGAGCAGGTTTTTCGAAAACGTACTTGATTGGATCCATTTCGGAGACCAACCAAGTAGTATGACGAATCATGTACTGGCGAAGACGTTTGGCTGCCCAAGCCAAAGCGCAACAAGTTTTCTCAAGCATTGTGTACCGAGTCTCGCAGTCGGTGAATTTCTTGCTTAGATAGTAAATGGCAGGCTCTTTCCGTTTAGTTTCGTCTTGTTGGCCAAGTACACATCCCATTGAGTCCTCTAGGACTGTGAGGTAAATGATCAGTGGTCTTCCTTCCACTGGAGGTGATAGAATCGGCGGATTCAACAGGTATTCCTTGATACTGTCGAAGGTGGTTTGGCAATCCTCTGACCAAACGCAATCCTGGTTCTTTTTGAGTAATTTAAAAATCGGCGCACATATCGCGGTCATAAGGAATATGAATCTGGAGATGTAGTTCAAATGTCCCAGGAATCCTCTGACTTGTTTTTCAGTTTTCGGAGAAGGCATTTCTTGAATGGCCTTGACCTTGTCAGGATCAACCTCAATTCCTTTCTGGCTGACGATGAACCCTAGTAATTTCCCCGAACGGACACCGAAGGTGCACTTGTTAGGATTCAAGCAGAGCTTGAATTTTCTTAGACGTTCGAACAATTTTGACAGATGTTCAACGTGCTCATCCTCCGTTCTTGATTTTGCAATCAAATCATCGACATATACCTCGATTTCCTTATGTATCATGTCATGAAATAGAGTAGTCATGGCCCTTTGATAGGTTGCCCTGACATTCTTCAAACCGAACGGCATTACCTTGTAACAAAAGGTACCCCATGGGGTAATGAACGAAGTTTTCTCCATGTCTTTCGGCGCCATTTTGATCTGATTATAGCCCGAGAATCCATCCATGAAGGAGAATACTTTGAACTTGGCTGTGTTATCAACCAACATGTCAATGTGTGGTAAAGGAAAGTCGTCCTTGGGACTTGCCTTGTTTAGATCTCTGTAATCAACACACATTCTGACATTTCCATCCTTTTTGGGAACGGGTACGATGTTGGCTAACCATTGAGGATATTCAGATGTAGCGAGGAAACCCGCGTCGATCTGTTTCTGTACCTCCTCTTTGATTTTGATGGCCATGTTCGGGTGAGTGCGTCTCAACCTTTGCTTTACTGGCGGACATTCCGATCTTAGCGGTAAGTGATGTTCCACGATGCTGGTATCCAACCCTGGCATATCCTGATAGGACCAAGCGAATACATCGGGAAATTCTTTGAGAAGCTTTATCAAACCCTCTTTGGTAGTTGGACTGAGCAGTGCTCCGATCCTGATTTCTTTTCTCTCTTTTTCTGAACCCAAGTTTACCGTTTTCAATGGCTCTTTGTGAGGTTCAATGGACCTTTCCTCTTGTCTGAGTAGTCGGGAGATCTCTTCTGGAATTTCGTCGTCATTTTCTTCTTCAGCCTCGAATACCGGGAACTCAAAGTTGGAAGAAGGCATCGGATCGTATGTTTCAACGGGGTATAAAACAAGCAATCTGCATGACGTGATGATTCGTGTTTAGAAGAGATAGAGAAAATGCAAGTGTGTGCAGTGTTTTTATTTTACTGCTTGTTTTTATTTTTGAATGTTTTTTAGGATTACCATTTTCTGAAAAAGCAAAAAGAGAAAACAGTAATTAATGCAGAAATTACAGAACGACGTTATTTTATTAATGAACAAGTCGAATCTTGAAACTACAACCCTATAAAACAAAACTCTGTCGCTTTGGGCAAAGCGAAGAGGGAAATTTACAGAAAGCGAGCCCTATCAAAACATATGTTTCACCTGGGCAGGGTGAAAGGTTAAAGATGGCAATTACTTTAACTGATGAACGACCTTTGGAACCTCGACAGCAACCCATTGGCGGCGAACTCCTCGGTGAATCACAAAGTCTGGCACCTTCCTTGATTTGTCTTCAGAAATGACGCTGATTTCTGGTGGAGTAGGATCATTGGAATCTGTCTCCCAAGCAGAATTGTCGTAGGAGGATTCCTCTGTTGCATTTTTCATATCATTGGTGCTCTCAGCTGTATCTCCCCATCCAGTTGACTGGATATCTTCGAGCCTGATACGAGAGCTTTCGGGAGCGGTGTACTTGACCATAAAGTCGTATTTTCCACTTGGTTATCCCAAAGTGTCCCAAACTTCTTTGGAACTGGAGAAGTCATCCCTCTCGATGACGTTGACCTCAGGAAAAGCATAGTTGATGAATTCTAGTCCTGCAAACGTTGCGAATTCATCTTCATGTTGAGTAGTTTTTGAATGACCTGAGTGTTGATCCCATGACATGGCGGGGACACAGGTATTCTGTTCAATGACGCTCAGCTGAGTTTCATTACTCGGCTGGCTTTCTTGCCCCAAGTTTCCTGGGTAAGGCTGCCACATTGGCAGACCATCCATCGGGCCATAGTAATTGTGATCAAAGTTTTCCTTCATCAGAGTGTCTTCCTCTAATGAATTTGGCGGAGCACGACATCCTTCCGGATCACAATCTCCGTAGATCATTTCGACATCTGATCTTGGTATAAATCTCGGACTTTCTGTAGGAAAGCAAAAAGGCATAGGCACCTCTTCCTGAGACATATAGCCGTCCTTGTTAAGGTAGGACTTCCATTCTTCATCTGTGTCAGAGGGATCTTCCTCATTGATAGCATGAACTGTCTGAGACACTGGGTGAAGAAAGCCTCCACTGTGGAAGAAGTTTTGAAGGGGATGAAGACTTTCATCGTTGACAGCTGTCTGAGTACAGGTTGCAGAAAAACCAAGACCCTTCTTTGTTTTATTGTCAGTGGGAATGACAAGCCATCCCCATCCTGTCGTATCGGTACTCTCGACCGCTTTGATAGCATCTTTGTATGAAGAAATTGAAGTTCCTTCTTCGGATTGATCATTCTTGCTCACCGATAGTGCTTGGAACTGAGTTTCGATAACCTCCTCGGGTTCTATACCAGTAGATGATGACAAGTTGCTTACAAGCAAGGCTTGTTCCCCACAAACCGTGACAAGTTGATCGTTCTTGACGAACTTTAGCTTTTGGTGGAGGGTTGAAGTAACCGCTCCAGCCTGAGGTATCCAAGGTCTTCCTAATAAATAACTGTATGTTGCCCGGATGTCCATGACCTGGAAAATGATTTGGAAAGTGTGAGGACCAATAGTTATGGGAAGATCAACTTCGCCGATAACCGTTTTTCTGGATCCGTCGAATGCTTTGACGACGATCTCGCTGACTCTCATCGGAGGACCCTTGAATGATAATTGCATCAAGGTGGACTTCGGCATAACATTTAGGGCTGACCCTGTGTCTACCAGTACGCTGGCTAAAGCATTGCCCTGGCAGTTAACTGTAATGTTGAGCGCCATGTTATGACGGCGACCCTCTTCAGGTAATTCCTCATCACTAAATCCCAAATTTTTGCAGGAAGTGATGTTAGAGACAATACTATCGAACTGTCTGATTGTTACATCCTGTTCCACAAAGGCTTGCTCCAAGACTTTCTGTAGAGCCTCTCTGTGTGCTTCTGAACTGAGTAACAGTGATAATACTGAGATCTTTGAAGGAGTCTGTAACAGTTGATCCACAATGTTATATTCACTCCTTTGGATGAGCTTTAGCATCTCGTCTTTGTTTTTTGAAAAGTCGGGATTACCAGATTGACTGACTGGTGGATCAGGAATTTCCGCCTGAAGTTCCTTTTCTTTGTTGGATTCTCCAACCCCTCGGTTGAAGATTCGACCGCTCCGTGTTACACGACTGATGTCTGCAATATTCACGACGGAGGGTAATGGAATTTCCTTTCCATTCTCGATTATTGTTGCACCGTACTTGTAAGGGATTGCCTTAGCTGATTCATACGGTAGTGGCCCCGGTAGATAGATGACTATGGGAACCTTCTGATTTTTCTGACCATCATAAGTAACCTTGATCCGTTCCCAGTTGGGAACTCTAGATTTGTCAAGTAGAGGGATGATGGCAAAAACATCCCTGGTCATGTGATGACCAGAGATCGTGACAACATCCTCAACTTGCTCGGCAAGGTAGTTCGGCGACCAAATGATGGGTCCTGAACCGGGATATGGACGAATTTCTCCATGATCGACCTGACCCTGAAGAGCTGCTCTCACAAGGTAACACCCTTGGTTACTTTCCGAACAGACGCTACAACGGTCATAATTGTGTGGTGGCACCTGGCCACGCCCACTTTGAATACAATGTAACCTCACTAGGTTACCTTCCATTGATCGGACATCCTGACTTTGACGACGAGTAGGATTCCTGTTATTGATACTAATCTGCTGAGTATCTTCGTCCATATAGATTGGCATCCACCAATGATTTAACAAGTGCTGAAGTGCCTCCTGGACAAGGGTACAACCTCGATCGTTTTCGCAACCCACTTTACAATTTTGATAGTCATGTGATATTAAGAATCCAAGTCGGACCTGCTCAGCATGTAACTCTACCAGGTTGGTATTCATCACGCGGATGTCGAAGATCTGAACCATGTTGATTTGATAGGAGTTCCTATCAAGGTAGTCTTGGATCCATCCCAGATCCATCTGACGCTGGAGGGCCTCTTGTATGAAAGAGCATCCCTGTTTATTTACCGAGCAAATCAGACAGGAACTGTAATCGTGCCGCGGCAGATTATGATACTGGCTTTGCCTTGAGTGCATCGCCACCAAGTTGACATTCATCGCACGGATGTCGTGGTTTTGAATGACGTTGGAATTCGTGTAAACCATGTTAACTCCACGAACTCGGTGCTCTTGGATCCATCCGAGATCCATCTGTTCCTGTAGAGCTGCTTGCACTATAGAACATCCTTGGTTGTCTTTAGAGCAGATATCACACTGGTGATAATTATGAGGTGGCACATGGCCATATCCACTCTGTCTACAATGCATCTTGACCAGATTGGTTCCCAATAAGAGTACATCATGAATTTGATAGACATTGTTAGTCTCTTTCTCAATCAGATTGACTGCAGCTTTCTCGTGTTGAGGCAGCGGGTTCGTAAGAACATTAGGATTCGTATCTTTGAAAGATAAGAGCCCGCTCCTAACAAGCTTTTGCACGTCGGATTTGAAATTGAGGCAAGTCTCAATGTTATGCCCTGAACCTCCTTGATGATAAGGACATGTTTGATCCGCTTTAAACCAAAAGGCGGATTTTCTGGAACTGAAATGGGAGACTTAGTCTGAATGTGCCCCTTAGCCAGCAGTAACGGAAACAGCTCTGCGTACGTTACGGGTATAGGATCAAATCCTGGTGGCCGTGTTGTACGGTTGTTGTTATATGGAGGACGAGCCTGTTGAAGAGGCTGTTGTGTCCTTTGTTGGTCAGGTTGGCTCTGCGCAACCTGAGGTTGATACATAGGAACAGACGCGGGGCCGATAGCAGGAGTAACAGCTGCTACTGGCTGATAACGTCGCCTTTGCTTTTCGAGAGAGATATTCCCAATATCTTGCTCTTTTTTCTTAGGGAGAGCACTACCGTATTTTTTAGTACCGCTCGTCGATCCAGTGTCTTTTACCAAACGCCCTTCTCGGACGGCTTCCTCAAGACGTACACCCATGCCGACCATTTCGGTGAAATCATTGGGTGCACTGGCGACCATTCGGCCGTAGTAAAATGAGCTCAATGTCTTTAAGAAGATCTTTGTCATCTCTTTTTCCTCAAGAGGTGGACAAATTTGAGCGGCAATTTCACGCCACCTTTGAGCATACTCCTTAAAGGTTTCCTTGTCCTTTTGCGACATTGATCTGAGTTTATCTCTGTCGGGGGCCATGTCCAAATTGCACTTGTATTGTTGGACGAAGGCAGTACCAAGATCTCTGAATGTACTGATCGTAGTACGGTTTAAACCCATGTACCATTTTAATGCGGCACCGGTTAGACTATCCTGGAAGTAGTGAATCAGCAGGTCCTGATTCTCCGTCCGAGCTGACATCCGCCGAGCGTACATCACCAGATGGCTCTGAGGGCAAGAGTTACCCTTGTATTTTTCAAAGTCGGGCACTTGGAACTTGTGCGGGACTTTCACATTTGGGACCAAGCAGAGGTCTGCGGCGTCCTTTCCAAATAGATCCTGGCCGTGAATGGCTTGCAACTCTTTCTGCATTTCTAAGAACTGTTCCTGGAATTCCTCCATTCTGTCAAACAAAGTTTCCTTCTGGTAAGAAGGTGTTGGTGGAATCTGTCCTTCCGGGACAGTGTGCACCACAGGGGGTGGTACCGTGACTACGGCAGTAAGTCTTGGCGCCTCCCGAAGTTTGTAACCTTCAGGAGTCTTCAGTATGCCCCTGGCATCTTCGCTTTCCCGAAGTTTGTAACCTTCAGGCCCAGCGGCTTCTGTTGCGATTCCCTGATCTTCAGTGATCGGCGGAACATATCCTTCCGGGATATAGTTAACAGGCATGCCCCAAGGACGATCTTTCGGCATCTGATACCTAGGATCATACTTTTCTATGATGGGCGTTGAGGTGATCTCTGAGATCACAGTTCTTTGTAGCTGAGCTTCTGCCATGGCTTGCATGTCGTTACGAAGCTTTATCATATCCTCTCTTAGAGCGTCGATCTCTTCTTTCAACTCTCTGTTTTCTTCCTCAAGATCATCCATCTTTTTCTGACGATTTGCCCGAGTATTATACGAATGAGACAGTTTGACTCTAGAATCGAGACACAAACGTGAGATTCGTAGGGAAGAAGAATACGCGATGTGAGAATGATGAATGCAATGATTATATTAATTGTTGTTTTTTTTTTGGTTTAATCCAAATAAACTTCGACAATTAGATTGCAAATATCAAACAGTGGGGAAACCCCTTTTTATTGAAATTCAAAGGATTACAGAAATGGAAATACAGTAGATTACAAAGTGCAGAAACAGAAACCTAAACTAATGGGTCCCGAGTCCTCTTCTTTGACCGGGGCGCTTGGGCCGTTGTCGGGTTGTCATTCCTTTGCCAAGTGAAAGGAGTGAGCAAATTCCTTTGGTCATCTTGATTCTCTACGGCATGCTGCTCCAAAATTTCAATCAGAGCATCTTTCTCTTTTAGTAGTTGTTGTATTTGGATACACTCTACGTCGAGGGTGCGGTACTTGTTCTTCCAAGACCTTCTTTCCTTTTGAACTTTGTTGAGAGTAACCTGAAGCTTTTCAGTCTCAGTCATGAAGTACATGACAGATTCCCTCGGTGGAAGAATTCTGTAACGAGGATAAGGCATTTTTAGCTTGAGAGCTCTGGTTTGTACCCAATGGAGATAAGGCTCCACCGAGACACAGTCCGGTTTTCCCAGAGACTCTCGTCCTTTCTTATGAACATGTTTCCAAGCTTGCACTATTTCCATCTTTAGTGCTCTGTCACTTTCTCCTTCTTTGAAGAAAAGACCTTCTAGATGAACACCCAGTGGGATGTGTCTCATCGGGTATCCAAATTGACGAAGAACCAATATCGGATGATAGTTGATTCCTCCTTTAGTTCCTATGAGGGGTACGCTGGGGAAGTTTCCACAACGGTCAATGATTCTGATTCCCTCATAAATCCTATTATACCAACCTATATCGGAATTGGTGAGAGACATGATCTTCTGCGACCAACGTAAGACACTCTTGCAATCCCAACAAGCAGCAGACTTGGGCAAGTGCGAGATAAACCATTTATAGAGCAAAGGTACACAACATGTGACCTCCCCTCCACTATACAAATTTCCCAAGTGTACAGAATGATACGCATCTGCGAGCAAAGTCGGCACAGGGTTTCCAATGAGAAAAACCTTAATAGCGTTGATATCGACGAAGTTATTGATGTTAGGAAACAAAAATAACCCGTAGGTGAGCAAGACAAAGATGCTTTCAAAAGCAGTCCCGTTCCCTATACTAGCGAAGTACAGAGCCTTTTTTGTCAAGAACTGGGCTGGCAAACCTTGGATGCCACCCTTAGTAATCATGTGAGTCTTGACCTCAGACTCGTCCAAATGAATTGCTCTTGCAATAGTCTGATTCTTTGGAATTTCTTCCAGTCCAGAAAATGGAGCTCGATCAGTGATATGTAAATCAGCCAGATGAGAATACTCCTCCAGCGTTGGTGATAGCTGGTAATCCGGGAATGTGAAACAGTGATAAACCGGATCGTAGAACTGAATGAGCGCGTCCATGATCCCCTCAATCACATGGACTCTTAACAGTGGTAGCAGACCTCCGTGCTTGGCTCTGAAAGCCTCTGGGTTAACGATCATCCTTGCTAACTTTCTCAAATCCCCTAGTTTTGGAACCTTGAAGGTATACTGGTGAGTTCTCCTTCTACCGAAATCCATTAGCGTAATCCTTTTCTCTGATATTTGCAATCACAGTCTTAGTTTAATTTGAAAAACAGAGAGACTAGAAGAGAAAGTTTTTTTTTTAATATTTTAATGTTTTATTAAATGAATGCATGAATGCAGCACACAAAAACATAGAAAAAACATGGGGTCAGAGGCTCTACCCATCCCCAAAGGTTTATACTAGGGTGATTTTTGTACCTGTACTCATTATCATCAGCTCCTCCCAGGAAGGCAGACAACAAGTGGATCGCCAGCGAGTTGTGTGCAATCTTAGAGTAAGTGCCATTCACCGAGAATAGATCACCAGCCTCAAATGAGGGTAGTATCGCGTAACAGCTATTTCCGATAACTTCCGCACTATGAAAAAGGTTGGCTTTTCTTAAGTGTATACTCAATCTCACCACATGCGGCATCACACGCATTCCCAGTAGCAGAAAAATAAACACATATTTATTTAGGAAAAGCAGTATATATATTTGTCCTAATCATCCTAGACTTATAAAGCTACGATTCTTAAGTTCCTGACAGAAATGGGTTCCCCGACGGAAGCCCCAATCTGTGGTTCCCTGCCTAAGAGATGGACCAGCATAGGTCAATCTTTCTCTTCGGTAGAGTTCCCATTTTCCGTGGAAAACGGGGATGATGCCCTAAGGAAAAAAGATCTTGGCAAAGACTCCCCAGCAGAGTTGCCATTTTACAAGGAAAACAGAAAGAAAGAAAAACAAGGGCCCCACAGTGGGCGCCACTTTTCTGTTGGCGGCCACCGCCATGAAAATGACTTACCCGAGGTTTAAATTGTAAGAAAGAAAGAATCGGCCCCACGGTGGGTGCCACTTTTCTGTAGCGAGCGATTTTGGACGCGGTTCTTAAGCGCTGGTCGCTCTCTGCGGTTTGAGCTTTAAACTACAGGTCGATTCATTTTTTATCCTATTGTGAGGTGAATAAGGAAGGGAAATAGATGTCTCCAATTAACCCTGCTTGCATACTGAGTTTAAACAGCGGTCTGTTAGGTTACAGATGCTATCAATGTGGGGGGGCTTTTGTACTGGTTATTCGTATTTCGCCAATACAGGTTCTTTCTTTCTAGGGCTTGGGCAAAAGGTTTCTGGTGGGGAACAAGGATTAGGATGTTAGGACTGATTCTTTTGAAATACTGCTTTTAATTGATGGAGATATGGGATTTGGGTTTTTTGTTGATTGCGCTCGCTAAGATCTTTTCTTTCAATCTTATGCCTACGTATTCCCGTTTACCGAAACAGGGAAATCAGAGCGTTCGTAGTTCCTCCTATTCTATGGGAGGAAATGGTGTTTTTGGTGTTTTGGTGTCTTGTTCAAAGCCCAAGACGTGAAGCGAAAGGTGGTTTGTATCTTGTTCAAAGCCCAAGATGTGAAGCTGAAAGGTCTATTTGTGTCTTGTTCAAAGCCCAAGACGTGAAGCTGAAAGACCTCGACTTTAGAGAGAATTTGTCATCTCTAAAGAGGGGGGAAGGAGAATTACTTTAACTGGGATACGCGGATCCGAGCAATGCCATAATTTCCGAAGAAAGGGTTTTAACCTGAAGGAGAAGACTTTAACTCAGTGTAGAGCAATGCCATCTTTCCTTAGGAATTTCTCATGCTAAAAGAGGGACAGTGGCATGGATATAGATGATCCAGAGGCTTGCCACTTACAGCGATTAGATGAAGGGAAAAGGAGTTGTTGATGTTTATGTACTGTGAACGAGGCACAGCTTTGATGCTAAAAGGTTAATTGGATTAACCAGTGGTTTTCTTATACAAAAGCCTAAGAGGAGGCTAATTTCCGTTAGGAAAATCATTATACAAAGCCTAAGAGGAGGCTATTTTGTGTCTCGTACAAAGCCCGAGAGAGAGGCTAAAAGTTTTTGACCCGACGATGGAGTCTTTTGGTATCTCGTATAAAGCCCGAGATGGAGGCTATTTTACTCAACAGGGGAGTTTTTTTGTATCTCGTACGAAGCCCGAGATGGAGGCTAAAAGTTTTGACTCAACAAGAGAGTCTTTGATACTCAACAAGAGAGTGTTTTTGTATCTCGTACGAAGCCCGAGATGGAGGCTAAAGGTTCGTTTCAGTTGAGTGACAGATCCAATATACTGATTTTAAAAGAGAAAATCAGTTCTTATATGAGCAACACTGTACTCAGGGATTAGATTTGAGGATCGGGGTGGTTTTCTTTTCTTTGAGGAAACGGGAAATCCAAAGGGTATTGAGACTGTCCGAGTCTGCGGGTTTCCTTCCTATTTAACGAAGGGTGCTTGAGAATGTCTTTGAGACTCAAGGAAGCTAGACTGTCCAAGTCTAGGGTTTTTTCTTTTGTACTATGCTTTGATAAACAGTAGTAGACTCTATGAAAGGACTGTTCTATGAGGATGACTAGGTTCTGTTCCTATACCTCTAGGAGGTCGTTGGGACAATTTGTACGAAGCCCAAGAGGAGGCTGGAAACTTTTAAGAAGCCGACGGGTCCTTGTACGAAGCCCAAGAGGAGGCTATCATTCCCAAAGGAAGAGATCATTATACGAAGCCTAAGAGGAGGCTGTGAATACTTCTAAGAAGCCGTAGTGTCCTTGAATAATGCCCAAGAGGAGGCCGATGCTTTTAAGAAGCCCGTGGGTCTATCATCTCCTTTCCATTAGGAGAGATAACTCTTTTAAAGATAAAAACCACTGGTAAACGTGCGAGGTTTACTATCCAGCGACTTTTAACTTTTAAAGAGGGTTCCTTAGTTAAGGTCCAAGATTATGACCGTAGTGGGTACCCAAACCCCGAGACATTCAAGGCAAGTTATCCACAAGGAATAGATCAAGTCAGGAAAGTTCGAGAATTTGGAAGAAACTCAAAGATGCCATTCACGGAGAATACATTCATCTTGGGGAGTAGAGCTTCTTGACGATTCCTAAGGAGGACAGCCGAAGAGAAGACTGTATTTGGTGCTCCTATTGGGGATCTAGGCGTCTATTTCTACGAATAAATGAAACGGCGTCACCTAGTTCTAGACGTAGTTGCCGGGGAAACTCGAAATATCTATACTATTATTACACAGTAGATATGAGTTTATGAAAGGAGACTTACAGTGAGCAGCCCCACAATACAGTTTATAATATGAAAGCAGAAAATGAAAGCGATAACCACTTACTCGGTTGTAGTGCTTCCATGCTGTTTGGTTAGTTGTTCAACAAAGAAAGATTGAAAACAACAATATATTCAAAATCAAAGGAGAAAGTGCTTTGAAAAAGAAAGATTTGGGGCTTACAGCTCAAGGAGAGGCCCAGGGTTTTATCAGTGAGCGCACTGTTTGACTTTGTACAGCGGGACTTATACAAGTGACTGGGGCCCAAAAAGGTTTTCTGTACAAAGGGATGGGTCTTACACTCTCTCAAGAGGCCCAAAAAAGGCTTAAAGAAAAAAGAGGGGCTTATAACACGAGGGTAGGCCCAAATGATTTTTCGTTTAAAAATGGCGATCGCGCCGAGGTTTTCTTTTAACGCAGAGGGACTTATGCAATAAGTGAGGCCCAAAATGTTTTGGTTAAAAGGGGGATTGGGTCTTACACTCTAATAGAGGTCCAAAGTGTTTTGAATGGGTCTTATAGCTCAAGGAGAGGCCCAGATGATTTTTATTTTTAAACGGGCGACGATCGCGCCGTTTACTTGTACAGAGGGACTTATACAATGAGTGAGGCCCAAAAAGTTTTTGTACAAGGGGGGATGGGTCTTACACTCTCTCAAGAGGCCCAAAGAGTTTTGAAAATGATTTATGAGGGTTGAATTAATCCAAAACCCTAATTTGTTTTCAAAATGTATTTAATTGAATAAAAAATTCAATTAAAATAATCAAAAATTGTTTAACACATGAAAAACAAATTGTGACCTTGGATTAATGTTTCAAAAATTAAGTATTGACCTACAAAATAATTAGAAAGCATTAAAAGTTACAAAATCAATGTAGAAAAAATATTTAAAATGCCAAAAACAATTAAAATATTAATTCTTTGCAAAAATATCAATTATACTAAATAAATAATATTTTTGGGATTTTTTGATAAAACAAAATATTTTAACATTTTTGTGAATTATTAAAAAAAATAATCAACTCAAAATCATTAAAACTCAGAGAGAAATTAATTTTTGAATCAATTAAACAAAATCACAAAATTCAAATATTTGAATATATGAAAAATGGCGCCAAGAACAGGTTGAAGAACACGCGCGTGTTCTTGGTTTCTCAGATTTGCATTTTCTATCCAATCTCCATGAATACGTAATCATATCATGCAATCCACATATCATTATGCTCGCCTCAACCTCACGATCATGTCTATGTACTTTAATTTCATTTAAATTAAACATACAACAAGAAATCACGAAGAGACCTCAAGAACCCTAATTTCTGCATGAAGGCTAGGATTTTTGATACACGATTCAAACAATGCAATTAATTGAGGGAAAACATTCCATGCAAGATTATGAACATATGGCCAAATTATTGTGCGAGGAAATATGCATAGATTGAGATATGACCAAGTATGTGCTTACCTCCAAGTCGTGACAGCAATAGCAGATGTGATTTTGAGTTGGAGGTGTTACAGACAAGTTGTGATGATCTGGACAGCTTCCCTACATCATATGGAGTGTGTTTGAACACTTGAATTGAATTGAAATGGACTGGATCAGTTTATGGCATCTCAGCTACAACTTCACTTCAAACTTGTGTGGATGGCAAGTGATTTTGAGATTTTGATGTTCCAGATGTTATGTGAGTGTTTGATCAGCTCATATGTTATGTATGTGAGGTGTGTGAGTGATTGGTTTGATTGGAATTGCTCCCAAACTCAAAACCCGATAGTTACCTTGCTAAGAAAGTCATTTTTGCCAAGAGAAAGAGATTTTGAGGAAAGCATCTGTTAGATGGCTTTGGTGTACTCAAACTGACCACAATTGAGCTCTATTTATAGTAGAGCAAGTTTGTTTTGCAAGGAATAGTGCATGGCAGCTGGTAAGTAGGTTTGGCCAATGTTGGCAAATGAAAATCCAAGTCTCCTCTAGCCATTGACTAGAGGTTAGGGCACAGAGCTTTGGTCCCCTTGGTCTTGGATAAGTCTTGACTGATTTCAGATGAGAATGGCTCAGTCTATGCCACCTTGATGGTTCCATTGAATGCCTCATTCCAAATTTGAAGTCTTGTCCCTATTTTGGCAACTCTAGGTTCAACATGCTATTCCTTGTTCGACCTTGGAGGCTTGGCTCAGTGATTGTCCCCTTTAGATTCAATCCTCTGAGGTGTCCAAGTGGATTGGAGCAATTGAATTTGGCTGATTTTGGCAAATCGACCAAAGTTGCAAATTCTGCCTTGCCTTGACAGATTTCAGCAAGGCAACTTGGCAATGTTGTATCTCATGGTGTAGGTTGAATTTGGCAATGTTCTTGGCCATTTTGGAAAGCTCTTACATGATACAACAACTGTTTGAACAAGTTTGGTTTTGATCTCTTTTGATTCCAAGTGAAAAATCCCCCTACATTTGGCAAAAAGTGAAGCAGAATCTGACTTAGTGAAAATTTCACTAAGTGTTGGAAAAAGTGACATTTTCACTTTTCAGCCACTTTGATCACTCCATAACTCAAAATCCTTAATGAATTGGAATGACTTGTAGTTGAAGTTTTTGTAGGTGATAATGAGGGCTACAAATCCATCTTTGGATGAGAAAAAATGGCCTTGTGGTTTAGGAGTTATGGTCCTTCAAAGTTGGTACCCTTGCCACTTTATTTTTAACTTAGAAAAATTTCTAAGTTTTATGGTTACCCCTTTTACAAGTTATCTCACTTTTCTTGATTTTTCTTGATGAATGATGATTCAAATCATACATTAACATCATTTTAGGGTTAAAAATCCATTTTGGTGAAAAATCTCAAAAAGTCAAAGTTGACTTTTGTGCACAGTTGACTTTTTATCAGATGAATTCCAAACTGTGCAATTCTTCAGGAAATCATGTCCTTGACCTAAATCAAACTTGATGGACATGTTCCATGGGTGTCATAAGGTATATTAAATCATGTATTAGGGTTTGGGAGCATGTCCAGGTCAAAAGTCAAAGTTACAGTTGACTTTTCCCTTAAAACCCTAATTGTGGTGCTGATGAAATTGAGACTTGTTGCTCAAGCTTCTTAGATCAATCCATTGTTCCAAATGGATCAATATGGTATATTAGAGACCCTCAAATAATCTCTTGAGGTCTTGGCTCATGGTTTGTCCCAAAAGTCAACTTAGGGGTGAATTAGGTCAAGAAACCCTAATTCCTGATTTTTGATGAATGCATCCCCTGAGGCAAAATTGACTTGATGCATGGGTTCATGAGGTTCCATGAAATATATTTGGTTATGTTTTGGATCATTGCCTTATGCCCAGATGAAAATTTCCATCTGGAGGCCCTGGTCGACCAAAACCCTAATTTGGTGACACTGTCGATCTTGAGACTTGATCCACCTAGAAGGGAGCAGCCTTGTGCTTAATCCTTGAAGTGGGAGTCCTTTTTGATCCATTGTGGATGTTTAAGAGATTAGACAAGTTGAAGATCATGTCATTTCCTGATTGATCCTTTGTCTAAGCACTCAGAGAGGGCTTGAAACCTTAATTTTGATTGTATTGGATGCTCACCCATCTTTGGGGAGACTGATGAAGCATGATGGTTCATCCATATTGTGATGACGATTTTCACAATGATGGGAAATCTAAGTTGTCAAAATTTGGGGTATTACACCCTGCACCGCCCGGCGCTGCAGGGGCGCAGCACACCAGACATCAAAAATTCGGCAGTGTTTTATTCGTAACTTTTGAACCGTAACTCCGTTTTTTGCCCGGTTCGAAGCGTTGGAAAGCTTATTCAATGCTCAATACAACAATGGCAAAATACCATTGCCGGAATACCTACAAAAATGAGATAAAATCAATTAAACT
The DNA here is from genome assembly GCA_022829125.1 of Lathyrus tuberosus. NCBI lineage: Eukaryota > Viridiplantae > Streptophyta > Magnoliopsida > Fabales > Fabaceae > Lathyrus > Lathyrus tuberosus. Next base: position 2,747,056 of record JALAZF010000435.1, read on the forward strand.
CAATGATATTTACAAGAAAATGTAATATACACACGAAAACGTAAAGTAAACGTATTTACACATAAAGTGGGGTTTATTCAACCAATTTTAACACAAAGTAACGATTAGTGCAACAAAACTTATATAAAAAATAGGTACAATTTTCACTTATCAAACTCTCCCCAACTTACATAATTGTTTGTCCTCAAACAAAAATCAAACAACTTAAAGAAACAGAGTGAAAACCAACAAATCACGAATCAACAGGTTTTGAAAATCGGACAAATGAATGGTTCAAATGAAAACGGTACACACAAAGTAAATACTTACCACTAAACTACGACGACAACATAGTCACGAAACAAATGCAAAATACAAAAATCATGCCAAACATCCTAAAACAACACAAGTTCCAATGTGTGTCACACCTAGCAAAAACAATCATCGGTAGATGAAAAACACAAAATGAGGGACTTTTCACTCACACAACAATCTTGCAAACAATAGACTAAATTATGCAACCATCCAAAAATCATATTGAACATACAAAGGCAAGAATCACAAGGACTTTTCAAGGTTGTAGCATGGTCGAGTAAACAAGCAAGAGGCAATTTCTAAAGGTAATTGAAACAAAAACTTGCCTAAACCTAAGGGAGTGATCAACTCACAAAAGTTCAAACACCAAATTCCAATCAACTTCTTCTTTCATCCCAAGTGTTACACAAAACACAATACATATTTAGCACAATTATTTGAACTCTTTTTGTTTCCTTTTTCAAGGATTTTCTGTTTCTTTCTTTTTCTCTTTTTTCTTTTCTTTTTCATATTTTACTCTTTTTTCTTTTCTTTTTCATCCTCATAGAAAACAACCAATGAGTAAACAATCATTCTCTCCCAAACTTGAATTCAACCACATCATCATGTGAATACTCCCTACTTTCTAAGGTAAGGTAAAAATTCATACAACAACACAAAGAGTTGAGGGTTCAAGTAAAAATAAAATCCATTAAAAAATAAGTGAACTAAATACTCATAGACAAGCATTAAGTTCAAATAAAACATGGATCAAAAAGCTCAAAGGGGTTACAAATGATCACACGCTCACAAGGTGAATGACTATTTGGCTAGGTAGTTGTGCTCAAAATGAAACAAAATGCCTTGATCCTTTTCATGCTTTCATATAATCAACACAAACAAAAGATTAAGCATAATAAAATCCAGTTAAAACAAGAATGTTGGTACTACGTGCATATATGAACAATAGAAGGCTTCCTCGCAAAAAGGGTGGGAACTAAAGTGATTCACAACAAGAACAAGTATACAAAAGAATGAATGGCATGGAAGTTTGTAAAATGCCTAAGTATCATGAATATGCTAAAGTCTAGAAAGCGATAAACACATACCTTGGACGTGTACAAAACTTAACAAAATCATTACCATACATCCGCAAGTTGAAACGATCAAACTTGGAACAACACCACATTTCCTCAAGCTACTCAAAACAAGCTCATTGACAAACACGAAAACTATTAATATAAACAAATTGAAAAACTGGCAGAAAATTCATTAAACAAGTTGTAAAGTGAAGATTTGAGAATTTACGAAAAATCTGAGTACAACTTGTTTAATGAATGTTCACCACACTACCTAAGCTAAAATGAAAAAGTAATAACGAAACAAACAAACATACAACAAAAGAAAACATGCTTGTTTTACGTCGTAAGCTCGACGCCTTTACAATGCTTAGCTAGTAACTTCCTTCCTTCATACCTTGGTGATGCATCACCGCGCAAACCAAAAGCAAGTGACCTAACCAAACACTTGAACAAAAGTCAAAATGTACAAGTATCAATATAAACACTTGAAAATATACAACATGTACGATATCTACAAAACTCAAAAACAAAGAAACTATCGCAATGGCATTCAATATCAAAACCAATCCCCGACAACGGCGCCATTTTGTTGGTTGCAGAATAGGGCAAGCAGCAAAAATATTTATTTTCGGAAAGAATTCCCTCCGGGATTTATGTCGTGTCCACAGAGATCGGGTTCGGATAAAAGTACAAAAAGAAAAACATAAGACAATAAACTAAATACATTCTTAAGACGCGATAAAACTCGTCAGGAGTTTTATTTCAATCTACCCATCAAGCAATAAAAAATATATGGATCAAATGCACGCAACCTAAATCACTCGTCAAAAGCCCCACGTATCGCTCACAACAAGAGGTTATGTCTAACGCAAAAGTTGAGAGATCAACCGCATTCTCTCGGAGGTGATGTCTCACGCAACTCAACAACACGGAGCATTAAGAATCGATACACACACGTGAATATTAGACCACTTCCCACAGCCAATAGACATACATCTTAGGTCGAGTTCGAAAAGTATATTTCTATAGCGAATCAAACCCATTAAAATAGATAGTAAAGCAAATATGACATCGATTAAGAGTTGTAAAAGAGATTTTATACAAAGATCCATAAATATACATACAATCAAGATAAACTTACATACAAAACCCCAACAAATGAAAAATACATAGAGAGGAAGGAAGAAGAACACAAATCTCACGGTTTGTCAACTCCGATTGAAGTGGACTCGACTCCGGATTGTCAAGATATACACTCCATGTGTTTTTTCTAAGCTAAATCTACTCAAGAATGTGTTTGATGGGGTTGGGATCAAAAAACCCCAAAACCATAACCTAAAAATCGTGTTTTTGGCCCTTAAATGGTGTTTTAGCCCGTCCAGTATCGCCCGACGGTGGTTTGGGTCGCCCGGCGCTAGCCAAAATTCCTGGAACGCCACTGGAATTCATATTTCAATTTTTTCTACCGCCCGGCACTGCAGGGGCGCAGCACACCAGACATCAAAAATTCGGCAGTGTTTTATTCGTAACTTTTGAACCGTAACTCCGTTTTTTGCCCGGTTCGAAGCGTTGGAAAGCTTATTCAATGCTCAATACAACAATGGCAAAATACCATTGCTGGAATACCTACAAAAATGAGATAAAATCAATTAAACTCAATGATATTTACAAGAAAATGCAATATACACACGAAAACGTAAAGTAAACGTATTTACACATAAAGTGGGGTTTATTCAACAAATTTTAACACAAAGTAACGATAAATGCAACAAAACTTATATACAAAAATAGGTACAATTTTCACTTATCAAACTCTCCCCAACTTACATAATTGTTTGTCCTCAAACAAAAATCAAACAACTTAAAGAAACAGAGTGAAAACCAACAAATCACGAATCAACAGGTTTTGAAAATCGGATAAATGAATGGTTCAAATAAAAACGGTACACACAAAGTAAATACTTACCACTAAACTACGACGACAACATAGTCACGAAACAAATGCAAAATACAAAAATCATGCCAAACATCCTAAAACAACACAAGTTCCAATGTGAATCACACCTATCAAAAACAATTATCGGTAGATGAAAAACACAAAATGAGGGACTTTTCACTCACACAACAATCTTGCAAACAATAGACTAAATTATGCAACCATCCAAAAATCATATTGAACATACAAAGGCAAGAATCACAAGGACTTTTCAAGGTTGTAGCGTGGTCGGGTAAACAAGCAAGAGGCAATTTCTAAAGGTAATTGAAACAAAAACTTGCCTAAACCTAAGGGAGTGATCAACTCACAAAAGTTCAAACACCAAATTCCAATCAACTTCTTCTTTCATCCCAAGTGTTACACAAAACACAATACATATTTAGCACAATTATTTGAACTCTTTTTGTTTCCTTTTTCAAGGATTTTCCGTTTCTTTCTTTTTCTCTTTTTTCTTTTCTTTTTCATATTTTACTCTTTTTTCTTTTCTTTTTCATCCTCATAGAAAACAACCAATGAGTAAACAATCATTCTCTCCCAAACATGAATTCAACCACATCATCATGTGAATACTCCCTACTTTCTAAGGCAAGGTAAAAATTCATACAACAACACAAAGAGTTGAGGGTTCAAGTAAAAATAAAATCCATTCAAAAATAAGTGAACTAAATACTCATAGACAAGCATTAAGTTCAAATAAACATGGATCAAAAAGCTCAAAGGGGTTACAAATGATCACACACTCACAAGGTGAATGACTATTTGGCTAGGTAGTTGTGCTCAAAATGAAACAAAATGCCTTGATCCTTTTCATGCTTTCATATAATCAACACAAACAAAAGATTAAGCATAATAAAATCCAGTTAAAACAAGAATGTTGGTACTCCGTGCATATATGAACAATAGAAGGCTTCCTCGCAAAAAGGGTGGGAACTAAAGTGATTCACAACAAGAACAAGTATACAAAAGAATGAATGGCATGGAAGTTTGTAAAATGCCTAAGTATCATGAATATGCTAAAGTCTAGAAAGCGATAAACACATACCTTGGACGTGTACAAAACTTAACAAAATCATTACCATACATCCGCAAGTTGAAACGATCAAACTTGGAACAACACCACATTTCCTCAAGCTACACAAAACAAGCTCATTGACAAGCACGAAAACTATTAATATAAACAAATTGAAAAACCGGCAGAAAATTCATTAAACAAGTTGTAAAGTGAAGATTTGAGAATTTACGAAAAATCTGAGTACAACTTGTTTAATGAATGTTCACCACACTACCTAAGCTAAAATGAAAAAGTAATAACGAAACAAACAAACAACAAAAGAAAACATGCTTGTTTTACGTCGTAAGCTCGACGCCTTTACAATGCTTAGCTAGTAACTTCCTTCCTTCATGCCTTGGTGATGCATCACCGCGCAAACCAAAAGCAAGTGTCCTAACCAAACACTTGAACAAAAGTCAAAATGTACAAGTATCAATACAAACAAGTGAAAATATACAACATGTACGATATCTACAAAACGCAAAAATAAAGAAACTATCCAAATGGGATTCAATATCAAAACCAATCCCCGACAACGGCGCCATTTTGTTGGTTGCAGAATAGGGCAAGCAGCAAAAATATTTATTTTCGGAAAGAATTCCCTCCGGGATTTATGTCGTGTCCACAGAGATCGGGTTCGGATAAAAGTACAAAAAGAAAAACATAAGACAATAAACTAAATACATTCTTAAGACGCGATAAAACTCGTCAGGAGTTGTATTTCAATCTACCCATCAAGTAATAAAAAATATATGGATCAAATGCACGCAACCTAAATCACTCGTCAAAATCCCCACGTATCGCTCACAACAAGAGGTTATGTCTAACGAAAAAGTTGAGAGATCAACCGCATTCTCTCGGAGGTGATGTCTCACGCAACTCAACAACACAGAGCATTAAGAATCGATACACACACGTGAATATTAGACCGCTTCCCACAGCCAATAGACATACATCTTAGGTCGAGTTCGAAAAGTATATTTCTATAGCGAATCAAACCCATTAAAATAGATAGTAAAGCAAATATGACATTGATTAAGAGTTGTAAAAGAGATTTTACACAAAGATCCATAAATATACATACAATCAAGATAAACTTACATACAAAACCCCAACAAATGAAAAATACATAGAGAGGAAGGAAGAAGAACACAGATCTCACAGTTTGTCAACTCCGATTGAAGTGGACTCGACTCCGGATCGTCAAGATATACACTCCATGTGTTTTTTCTAAGCTAAATCTACTCAAGAATGTGTTTGATGGAGTTGGGAGCAAAAAACCCCAAAACTATAACCTAAAAATCGTGTTTTTGGCACTTAAATGGTGTTTTAGCCCGTCCAGTATCGCCCGACGGTGGTTTGGGTCGCCCGGCGCTAGCCAAAATTCTTGGAACGCCACTGGAATTCATATTTCAATTTTTTCTACCGCCCGGCGCTGCAGGGGCGCAGCACACCAGCCATCAAAAATTCGGCAGTGTTTTATTCGTAACTTTTGAATCGTAACTCCGTTTTTTGCCCGGTTCGAAGCGTTGGAAAGCGTATTCAATGCTCAATACAACAATGGCAAAATACCATTGCTGGAATACCTACAAAAATGAGATAAAATCAATTAAACTCAATGATATTTACAAGAAAATGCAATATACACACGAAAACGTAAAGTAAACGTATTTACACATAATATGGGGTTTATTCAACCAATTTTAACACAAAGTAACGATAAGTGCAACAGAACTTATATACAAAAATAGGTACAATTTTCACTTATCAAACTCTCCCCAACTTACATAATTGTTTGTCCTCAAACAAAAATCAAACAACTCAAAGAAACAGAGTGAAAACCAACAAATCACGAATCAACAGGTTTTGAAAATCAGACATATGAATGGTTCAAATGAAAACGGTACACACAAAGTAAATACTTACCACTAAACTACGACGACAACATAGTCACGAAACAAATGCAAAATACAAAAATCATGCCAAACATCCTAAAACAACACAAGTTCCAATGTGAATCACACCTAGCAAAAACAATCATCGGTAGATGAAAAACACAGAATGAGGGACTTTTCACTCACACAACAATCTTGCAAACAATAGACTAAATTATGCAACCATCCAAAAATCATATTGAACATACAAAGGCTAGAATCACAAGGACTTTTCAAGGTTGAAGCGTGGTCGGGTAAACAAGCAAGAGGCAATTTCTAAAGGTAATTGAAACAAAAACTTGCCTAAACCTAAGGGAGTGATCAACTCACAAAAGTTCAAACACCAAATTCCAATCAACTTCTTCTTTCATCCCAAGTGTTACACAAAACACAATACATATTTAGCACAATTATTTGAACTCTTTTTGTTTCCTTTTTCAAGGATTTTCTGTTTCTTTCTTTTTCTCTTTTTTCTTTTCTTTTTCATATTTTACACTTTTTTCTTTTCTTTTTCATCCTTATAGAAAACAACCAATGAGTAAACAATCATTCTCTCCCCAACTTGAATTCAACCACATCATCATGTGAATACTCCCTACTTTCTAAGGCAAGGTAAAAATTCATACAACAACACAAAGAGTTGAGGGTTCAAGTAAAAACAAAATCCATTCAAAAATAAGTGAACTAAATACTCATAGACAAGCATTAAGTTCAAATAAAACATGGATCAAAAAGCTCAAATGGGTTACAAATGATCACACGCTCACAAGGTGAATGACTATTTGGCTAGGTAGTTGTGCTCAAAATGAAACAAAATGCCTTGATCCTTTTCATGCTTTCATATAATCAACACAAACAAAAGATTAAGCATAATAAAATCCAGTTAAAACAAGAATGTTGGTACTCCGTGCATATATGAACAATAGAAGGCTTCCTCGCAAAAAGGGTGAGAACTAAAGTGATTCACAACAAGAACAAGTATACAAAAGAATGAATGGCATGGAAGTTTGTAAAATGCCTAAGTATCATGAATATGCTAAAGTCTAGAAAGCGATAAACACATACCTTGGACGTGTACAAAACTTAACAAAATCATTACCATACATCCGCAAGTTGAAACGATCAAACTTGGAACAACACCACATTTCCTCAAGCTACTCAAAACAAGCTCATTGACAAGCACGAAAACTATTAATATAAACAAATTGAAAAACCGGCAGAAAATTCATTAAACAAGTTGTAAAGTGAAGATTTGAGAATTTACGAAAAATCTGAGTACAACTTGTTTAATGAATGTTCACCACACTACCTAAGCTAAAATGAAAAAGTAATAACGAAACAAACAAACAACAAAAGAAAACATGCTTGTTTTACGTCGTAAGCTCGACGCCTTTACAATGCTTAGCTAGTAACTTCCTTCCTTCATGCCTTGGTGATGCATCACCGCGCAAACCAAAAGCAAGTGTCCTAACCAAACACTTGAACAAAAGTCAAAATGTACAAGTATCAATACAAACAAGTGAAAATATACAACATGTACGATATCTACAAAACGCAAAAATAAAGAAACTATCCAAATGGGATTCAATATCAAAACCAATCCACGACAACGGCGCCATTTTGTTGGTTGCAGAATAGGGCAAACAGCAAAAATATTTATTTTCGGAAAGAATTCCCTCCGGGATTTATGTCGTGTCCACAGAGACCGGGTTCGGATAAAAGTACAAAAAGAAAAACATAAGACAATAAACTAAATACATTCTTAAGACGCGATAAAACTCGTCAGGAGTTGTATTTCAATCTACCCATCAAGCAATAAAAAATATTTGGATCAAATGCACGCAACCTAGATCACTCGTCAAAATCCCCACGTATCGCTCACAACAAGAGGTTATGTCTAACGCAAAAGTTGAGAGATCAACCGCATTCTCTCGGAGGTGATGTCTCACGCAACTCAACAACACAGAGCATTAAGAATCGATACACACACGTGAATATTAGACCGCTTCCCACAGCCAATAGACATACATCTTAGGTCGAGTTCGAAAAGTATATTTCTATAGCGAATCAAACCCATTAAAATAGATAGTAAAGTAAATATGACATCGATTAAGAGTTGTAAAATAGATTTTATACAAAGATCCATAAATATACATACAATCAAGATAAACTTACATACAAAACCCCAACAAATGAAAAATACATAGAGAGGAAGGAAGAAGAACACAGATCTCACAGTTTGTCAACTCCGATTGAAGTGGACTCGACTCCGGATCGTCAAGATATACACTCCATGTGTTTTTTCTAAGCTAAATCTACTCAAGAATGTGTTTGATGGAGTTGGGAGCAAAAAACCCCAAAACTATAACCTAAAAATCGTGTTTTTGGCCCTTAAATGGTGTTTTAGCCCGTCCAGTATCGCCCGACGATGGATTGGGTCGCCCGGCGCTAGCCAAAATTCCTGGAACGCCACTGGAATTCATATTTCAATTTTTTCTACCGCCCCTGCACCGCCCGGCGCTGCAGGGGCGCAGCACACCAGACATCAAAAATTCGGCAGTGTTTTATTCGTAACTTTTGAACCGTAACTCCGTTTTTTGCCCGGTTCGAAGCGTTGGAAAGCTTATTCAATGCTCAATACAACAATGGCAAAATACCATTGCTGGAATACCTACAAAAATGAGATAAAATCAATTAAACTCAAAAATATTTACAAGAAAATGCAATATACACACGAAAACTTGAAGTAAACGTATCTACACATAAAGTGAGGTTTATTCAACCAATTTTAACACAAAGTAACGATATGTGCAACAAAACTTATATACAAAAATAGGTACAATTTTCACTTATCAAACTCTCCCCAACTTACATAATTGTTTGTCCTCAAACAAAAATCAAACAACTCAAAGAAACAGAGTGAAAACCAACAAATCACGAATCAACAGGTTTTGAAAATTGGACAAATGAATGGTTCAAATGAAAACGGTACACACAAAGTAAATACTTACCACTAAACTACGACGACAACATAGTCACGAAACAAATGCAAAATACAAAAATCATGCCAAACATCCTAAAACAACACAAGTTCCAATGTGAATCACACCTAGCAAAAACAATCATCGGTAGATGAAAAACACAAAATGAGGGACTTTTCACTCACACAACAATCTTGCAAACAATAGACTAAATTATGCAACCATCCAAAAATCATATTGAACATACAAAGGCAAGAATCATAAGGACTTTTCAAGGTTGTAGCGTGGTCGGGTAAACAAGCAAGAGGCAATTTCTAAAGGTAATTGAAACAAAAACTTGCCTAAACCTAAGGGAGTGACCAACTCACAAAAGTTCAAACACCAAATTCCAATCAACTTCTTCTTTCATCCCAAGTGTTACACAAAACACAATACATATTTAGCACAATTATTTGAACTCTTTTGTTTCCTTTTTCAAGGATTTTCTGTTTCTTTATTTTTCTCTTTTTTCTTTTCTTTTTCATATTTTACTCTTTTTTCTTTTCTTTTTCATCCTCATAGAAAACAACCAATGAGTAAACAATCATTCTCCCCCAAACTTGAATTCAACCACATCATCATGTGAATACTCCCTACTTTCTAAGGCAAGGTAAAAATTCATACAACAACACAAAGAGTTGAGGGTTCAAGTAAAAACAAAATCCATTCAAAAATAAGTGAACTAAATACTCATAGACAAGCATTAAGTTCAAATAAAGCATGGATCAAAAAGCTCAAAGGGGTTACAAATGATCACACGCTCACAAGGTGAATGACTATTTGGCTAGGTAGTTATGCTCAAAATGAAACAAAATGCCTTGATCCTTTTCATGCTTTCATATAATCAACACAAACAAAAGATTAAGCATAATAAAATTCAGTTAACACAAGAATGTTGGTACTCCGTGCATATATGAACAATAGAAGGCTTCCTCGCAAAAAGGGTGGGAACTAAAGTAATTCACAACAAGAACAAGTATACAAAAGAATGAATGGCATGGAAGTTTGTAAAATGCCTAAGTATCATGAATATGCTAAAGTCTAGAAAGCGATAAACACATACCTTGGACGTGTACAAAACTTAACAAAATCATTACCATACATCCGCAAGTTGAAACGATCAAACTTAAAACAACACCACATTTCCTCAAGCTACTCAAAACAAGCTCATTGACAAGCACGAAAACTATTAATATAAACAAATTGAAAAACCGGCAGAAAATTCATTAAACAAGTTGTAAAGTGAAGATTTGAGAATTTACGAAAAATCTGAGTACAACTTGTTTAATGAATGTCCACCACACTACCTAAGCTAAAATGAAAAAGTAATAACGAAACAAACAAACAACAAAAGAAAACATGCTTGTTTTACGTCGTAAGCTCGACGCCTTTACAATGCTTAGCTAGTAACTTCCTTCCTTCATGCCTTGGTGATGCATCACCGCGCAAACCAAAAGCAAGTGTCCTAACCAAACACTTGAACAAAAGTCAAAATGTACAAGTATCAATACAAACAAGTGAAAATATACAACATGTACGATATCTACAAAACGCAGAAATAAAGAAACTATCCAAATGGGATTTAATATCAAAACCAATCCCCGACAACGGCGCCATTTTGTTGGTTGCAGAATAGGGCAAGCAGCAAAAATATTTATTTTCGGAAAGAATTCCCTCCGGGATTTATGTCGTGTCCACAGAGATCGGGTTCGGATAAAAGTACAAAAAGAAAAACATAAGACAATAAACTAAATACATTCTTAAGACGCGATAAAACTCGTCAGGAGTTGTATTTCAATCTACCCATCAAGCAATAAAAAATATATGGATCAAATGCACGCAACCTAAATCACTCGTCAAAATCCCCACGTATCGCTCACAACAAGAGGTTATGTCTAACGAAAAAGTTGAGAGATCAACCGCATTCTCTCGGAGGTGATGTCTCACGCAACTCAACAACACAGAGCATTAAGAATCGATACACACACGTGAATATTAGACCGCTTCCCACAGCCAATAGACATACATCTTAGGTCGAGTTCGAAAAGTATATTTCTATAGCGAATCAAACCCATTAAAATAGATAGTAAAGCAAATAAGACATTGATTAAGAGTTGTAAAAGAGATTTTACACAAAGATCCATAAATATACATACAATCAAGATAAACTTACATACAAAACCCCAACAAATGAAAAATACATAGAGAGGAAGGAAGAAGAACACAGATCTCACAGTTTGTCAACTCCGATTGAAGTGGACTCGACTCCGGATCGTCAAGATATACACTCCATGTGTTTTTTCTAAGCTAAATCTACTCAAGAATGTGTTTGATGGAGTTGGGAGCAAAAAACCCCAAAACTATAACCTAAAAATCGTGTTTTTGGCCCTTAAATGGTGTTTTAGCCCGTCCAGTATCGCCCGACGGTGGTTTGGGTCGCCCGGCGCTAGCCAAAATTCTTGGAACGCCACTGGAATTCATATTTCAATTTTTTCTACCGCCCGGCGCTGCAGGGGCGCAGCACACCAGACATCAAAAATTCGGCAGTGTTTTATTCGTAACTTTTGAATCGTAACTCCGTGTTTTGCCCGGTTCGAAGCGTTGAAAGCGTATTCAATGCTCAATACAACAATGGAAAAATACCATTGCTGGAATACCTACAAAAATGAGATAAAATCAATTAAACTCAATGATATTTACAAGAAAATGCAATATACACACGAAAACGTAAAGTAAACGTATTTACACATAAAGTGGGGTTTATTCAACCAATTTTAACACAAAGTAACGATAAGTGCAACAAAACTTATATACAAAAATAGGTACAATTTTCACTTATCAAACTCTCCCCAACTTACATAATTGTTTGTCCTCAAACAAAAATCAAACAACTCAAAGAAACAGAGTGAAAACCAACAAATCACGAATCAACAGGTTTTGAAAATCAGACATATGAATGGTTCAAATGAAAACGGTACACACAAAGTAAATACTTACCACTAAACTACGACGACAACATAGTCACGAAACAAATGCAAAATACAAAAATCATGCCAAACATCCTAAAACAACACAAGTTCCAATGTGAATCACACCTAGCAAAAACAATCATCGGTAGATGAAAAACACAGAATGAGGGACTTTTCACTCACACAACAATCTTGCAAACAATAGACTAAATTATGCAACCATCCAAAAATCATATAGAACATACAAAGGCTAGAATCACAAGGACTTTTCAAGGTTGTAACGTGGTCGGGTAAACAAGCAAGAGGCAATTTCTAAAGGTAATTGAAACAAAAACTTGCCTAAACCTAAGGGAGTGATCAACTCACAAAAGTTCAAACACCAAATTCCAATCAACTTCTTCTTTCATCCCAAGTGTTACACAAAACACAATACATATTTAGCACAATTATTTGAACTCTTTTTGTTTCCTTTTTCAAGGATTTTCTGTTTCTTTCTTTTTCTCTTTTTTCTTTTCTTTTTCATATTTTACTCTTTTTTCTTTTCTTTTTCATCCTTATAGAAAACAACCAATGAGTAAACAATCATTCTCTCCCCAACTTGAATTCAACCACATCATCATGTGAATACTCCCTACTTTCTAAGGCAAGGTAAAAATTCATACAACAACACAAAGAGTTGAGGGTTCAAGTAAAAACAAAATCCATTCAAAAATAAGTGAACTAAATACTCATAGACAAGCATTAAGTTCAAATAAAACATGGATCAAAAAGCTCAAATGGGTTACAAATGATCACACGCTCACAAGGTGAATGACTATTTGGCTAGGTAGTTGTGCTCAAAATGAAACAAAATGCCTTGATCCTTTTCATGCTTTCATATAATCAACACAAACAAAAGATTAAGCATAATAAAATCCAGTTAAAACAAGAATGTTGGTACTCTGTGCATATATGAACAATAGAAGGCTTCCTCGCAAAAAGGGTGGGAACTAAAGTGATTCACAACAAGAACAAGTATACAAAAGAATGAATGGCATGGAAGTTTGTAAAATGCCTAAGTATCATGAATATGCTAAAGTCTAGAAAGCGATAAACACATACCTTGGACGTGTACAAAACTTAACAAAATCATTACCATACATCCGCAAGTTGAAACGATCAAACTTGGAACAACACCACATTTCCTCAAGCTACTCAAAACAAGCTCATTGACAAGCACGAAAACTATTAATATAAACAAATTGAAAAACCGGCAGAAAATTCATTAAACAAGTTGTAAAGTGAAGATTTGAGAATTTACGAAAAATCTGAGTACAACTTGTTTAATGAATGTTCACCACACTACCTAAGCTAAAATGAAAAAGTAATAACGAAACAAACAAACAACAAAAGAAAACATGCTTGTTTTACGTCGTAAGCTCGACGCCTTTACAATGCTTAGCTAGTAACTTCCTTCCTTCATGCCTTGGTGATGCATCACCGCGCAAACCAAAAGCAAGTGTCCTAACCAAACACTTGAACAAAAGTCAAAATGTACAAGTATCAATACAAACAAGTGAAAATATACAACATGTACGATATCTACAAAACGCAAAAATAAAGAAACTATACAAATAGGATTCAATATCAAAACCAATCCCCGACAACGGTGCCATTTTGTTGGTTGCAGAATAGGGCAAACAGCAAAAATATTTATTTTCGGAAAGAATTCCCTCCAGGATTTATGTCGTGTCCACAGAGATCGGGTTCGGATAAAAGTACAAAAAGAAAAACATAAGTCAATAAACTAAATACATTCTTAAGACGCGATAAAACTCGTCAGGAGTTGTATTTCAATCTACCCATCAAGCAATAAAAAATATTTGGATCAAATGCACGCAACCTAGATCACTCGTCAAAATCCCCACGTATCGCTCACAACAAGAGGTTATGTCTAACGCAAAAGTTGAGAGATCAACCGCATTCTCTCGGAGGTGATGTCTCACGCAACTCAACAACACAGAGCATTAAGAATCGATACACACACGTGAATATTAGATAGCTTCCCACAGCCAATAGACATACATCTTAGGTCGAGTTCGAAAAGTATATTTCTATAGCGAATCAAACCCATTAAAATAGATAGTAAAGCAAATATGACATCGATTAAGAGTTGTAAAATAGATTTTATACAAAGATCCATAAATATACATACAATCAAGATAAACTTACATACAAAACCCCAACAAATGAAAAATACATAGAGAGGAAGGAAGAAGAACACAGATCTCACAGTTTGTCAACTCCGATTGAAGTGGACTCGACTCCGGATCGTCAAGATATACACTCCATGTGTTTTTTCTAAGCTAAATCTACTCAAGAATGTGTTTGATGGAGTTGGGAGCAAAAAACCCCAAAACTATAACCTAAAAATCGTGTTTTTGGCCCTTAAATGGTGTTTTAGCCCGTCCAGTATCGCCCGACGGTGGTTTGGGTCGCCCGGCGCTAGCCAAAATTCCTGGAACGCCACTGGAATTCATATTTCAATTTTTTCTACCGCCCCTGCATCGCCCGGCGCTGCAGGGCCGCAGCACACCAGACATCAAAAATTCGGCAGTGTTTTATTCGTAACTTTTGAACCGTAACTCCGTTTTTTGCCCGGTTCGAAGCGTTGGAAAGTTTATTCAATGCTCAATACAACAATGGCAAAATACCATTGCTGGAATACCTACAAAAATGAGATAAAATCAATTAAACTCAATAATATTTACAAGAAAATGCAATATACACACGAAAACGTGAAGTAAACGTATCTACACATAAAGTGGGGTTTATTCAACCAATTTTAACACAAAGTAACGATATGTGCAACAAAACTTATATACAAAAATAGGTACAATTTTCACTTATCAAACTCTCCCCAACTTACATAATTGTTTGTCCTCAAACAAAAATCAAACAACTCAAAGAAACAGAGTGAAAACCAACAAATCACGAATCAACAGGTTTTGAAAATTGGACAAATGAATGGTTCAAATGAAAACGGTACACACAAAGTAAATACTTACCACTAAACTACGACGACAACATAGTCACGAAACAAATGCAAAATACAAAAATCATGCCAAACATCCTAAAACAACACAAGTTCCAATGTGAATCACACCTAGCAAAAACAATCATCGGTAGATGAAAAACACAAAATGAGGGACTTTTCACTCACACAACAATCTTGCAAACAATAGACTAAAATATGCAACCATCCAAAAATCATATTGAACATACAAATGCAAGAATCATAAGGACTTTTCAAGGTTGTAGCGTGGTCGGGTAAACAAGCAAGAGGCAATTTCTAAAGGTAATTGAAACAAAAACTTGCCTAAACCTAAGGGAGTGATCAACTCACAAAAGTTCAAACACCAAATTCCAATCAACTTCTTCTTTCATCCCAAATGTTACACAAAACACAATACATATTTAGCACAATTATTTGAACTCTTTTTGTTTCCTTTTTCAAGGATTTTCTGTTTCTTTCTTTTTCTCTTTTTTCTTTTCTTTTTCATATTTTACTCTTTTTTCTTTTCTTTTTCATCCTCATAGAAAACAACCAATGAGTAAACAATCATTCTCTCCCAAACTTGAATTCAACCACATCATCATGTGAATACTCCCTACTTTCTAAGGCAAGGTAAAAATTCATACAACAACACAAAGAGTTGAGGGTTCAAGTAAAAACAAAATCCATTCAAAAATAAGTGAACTAAATACTCATAGACAAGCATTAAGTTCAAATAAAACATGGATCAAAAAGCTTAAAGGGGTTACAAATGATCACACGCTCACAAGGTGAATGACTATTTGGCTAGGTAGTTATGCTCAAAATGAAACAAAATGCCTTGATCCTTTTCATGCTTTCATATAATCAACACAAACAAAAGATTAAGCATAATAAAATCCAGTTAACACAAGAATGTTGGTACTCCGTGCATATATGAACAATAGAAGGCTTCCTCGCAAAAAGGGTGGGAACTAAAGTGATTCACAACAAGAACAAGTATACAAAAGAATGAATGGCATGGAAGTTTGTAAAATGCCTAAGTATCATGAATATGCTAAAGTCTAGAAAGCGATAAACACATACCTTGGACGTGTACAAAACTTAACAAAATCATTACCATACATCCGCAAGTTGAAACGATCAAACTTGGAACAACACCACATTTCCTCAAGCTACTCAAAACAAGCTCATTTACAAACACGAAAACTATTAATATAAACAAATTGAAAATCCGGCAGAAAATTCATTAAACAAGTTGTAAAGTGAAGATTTGAGAATTTACAAAAAATCTGAGTACAACTTGTTTAATGAATGTTCACCACACTACCTAAGCTAAAATGAAAAAGTAATAACGAAACAAACAAACAACAAAAAAAAACATGCTTGTTTTACGTCGTAAGCTCGACGCCTTTACAATGCTTAGCTAGTAACTTGCTTCCTTCATGCCTTGGTGATGCATCACCGCGCAAACCAAAAGCAAGTGTCCTAACCAAACACTTGAACAAAAGTCAAAATGTACAAGTATCAATATAAACAAGTGAAAATATACAACATGTACGATATCTACAAAACTCAAAAACAAAGAAACTATCGCAATGGGATTCAATATCAAAACCAATCCCCGACAACGGCGCCATTTTGTTGGTTGCTGAATAGGGGAAGCAGCAAAAATATTTATTTTCGGAAAGAATTCCCTCCGGGATTTATGTCGTGTCCACAGAGATCGGGTTCGGATAAAAGTACAAAAAGAAAAACATAAGACAATATACTAAATACATTCTTAAGACGCGATAAAACTCGTCAGGAGTTGTATTTCAATCTACCCATCAAGCAATAAAAAATATTTGGATCAAATGCACGCAACCTAGATCACTCGTCAAAATCCCCACGTATCGCTCACAACAAGAGGTTATGTCTAACGCAAAAGTTGAGAGATCAACCGCATTCTCTCGGAGGTGATGTCTCACGCAACTCAACAACACAGAGCATTAAGAATCGATACACACACGTGAATATTAGACCGCTTCCCACAGCCAATAGACATACATCTTAGGTCGAGTTCGAAAAGTATATTTCTATAGCGAATCAAACCCATTAAAATAGATAGTAAAGCAAATATGACATCGATTAAGAGTTGTAAAAGAGATTTTATACAAAGATCCATAAATATACATACAATCAAGATAAACTTACATACAAAACCCCAACAAATGAAAAATACATAGAGAGGAAGGAAGAAAAACACAAATCTCACGGTTTATCAACTCCGATTGAAGTGGACTCGACTCCGGATCGTCAAGATATACACTCCATGTGTTTTTTCTAAGCTAAATCTACTCAAGAATGTGTTTGATGGAGTTGGGAGCAAAAAACTCCAAAACCATAACTTAAAAATCGTGTTTTTGGCCCTTAAATGGTGTTTTAGCCCGTCCAGTATCGCCCGACGGTGGTTTGGGTCGCCCGGCGCTAGCCAAAATTCCTGGAACGCCACTGGAATTCATATTTCAATTTTTTCTACCGCCCGGCGCTGCAGAGGCGCAGCACACCAGACATCAAAAATTCGGCAGTGTGTTATTCGTAACTTTTGAACCATAACTCCGTTTTTTGCCCGGTTCGAAGCGTTGGAAAGCTTATTCAATGCTCAATACAAAAATGGAAAAATACCATTGTTGGAATACCTACAAAAATGAGATAAAATCAATTAAACTCAATGATATTTACAAGAAAATGCAATATACACACGAAAACGTAAAGTAAACGTATTTACACATAAAGTGGGGTTTATTCAACCAATTTTAACACAAAGTAACGATAAGTGCAACAAAACTTATATACAAAAATAGGTACGATTTGCACTTATCAGACAGCAACTATGCACTCTCTTTGTTCTTGAATTCTACATGGTTCTAGCAGTATGTGGAACATTCTAGACATCTTTAGACATTTCAAGACTATTCAAGACACTCCACTTGCATTTACTCCAATGCATCACTTGAAATTGAGTGCAATATTTTCCTTGATTTCTAAGTATATGGACCCTTGGATGTGAAGTTTACATTAGGATTGCTACCGAGTTAACTTCCTAACTAACCGAGTTACCCGCTTGACTTGGTGAGTCAAGTGTAACTAACTCTTAGCCTAATTCCAAACCACCCAAAGCTAGCTCCTAGCCTAATTCCAAACCTCTCACACTCTAAACCAAAAACTCTATATAAACAAACCTTCAATCATTTTTCAAGGACCCTCAACATTTCACACAAATTTCTCATACTTCACTCTCAATTCTCTCACTTTCTCTCTGAATTTTTCTGTAACTTCTTCATCTTCATCTACATTTTCTTCCCAAACCTCACCATAGCTCTTCACCATTGAAGAATAATCACTTTTCACATTGAAAGTGATTATTTCTTGAGCTTAACCTTCATCACTTTGCAATCATACTTGGATTTCTGGAGTTTTATTAGCTTTCATATTCATCTCAAGTGTTTGCCTCAAGATTCAACGGTTCAAATTCGTATTTCGGAGTTTCATCGCAATTTGCTCGGTTTCGATACGATTCGGCTACAATCGAAGATTCCTCTGGTTTTCTTGGATTATCTTCATCAAGAATCCTTTGCAATAATCACCAAGCCAAATCTCTGGCTTGTAGGTTGGTAGATCTCACTCATTTTACTGTTTCAAACATTTTCGTATCATTCGCA
Source organism: Lathyrus tuberosus (assembly GCA_022829125.1). Taxonomy (NCBI): domain Eukaryota; kingdom Viridiplantae; phylum Streptophyta; class Magnoliopsida; order Fabales; family Fabaceae; genus Lathyrus; species Lathyrus tuberosus. Next base: position 2,766,119 of record JALAZF010000435.1, read on the forward strand.
ATGTAGTTCGATACCTTTTTGTGTGTGAATTGATTATGTCATTGCTTGATCCATGATCTTGATGTGTTAATTGATTCCATCAGTATTTATCTGCTGTTTTTAAGCTTGTTTTTTGTGCACAAATTCATACCCTAGCATGTGGTAGATTGAACAAGTGATTTGGTTGCTTTAAGTGCTTTTTCAAAAGCAATTTTTGCCACTGTTACAGTGGTAACCGGTTACTCAATCCAGGATAACCAGTTACTCTTCACAAATTTTGCACCAGCGCTGCTTTTTTCAACTGAGTAACCGGTTACTCAATATAGGATAACCGGTTACCCTTCACAATTTTCCCCAGATTTGCTGTTTCAAGCAAGTAACTGGTTACTCACTTTGAGGTAACCAGTTACCACTGTAACAGAGTGCCATTTTTGGTGTTTTTCAAGCTTGTTTGCCATGCCTTCTTCCTCTAACTTCCATGGATAAATACGATTGATTTTTATGGATGTTTTAGGTGATGTTTCACTTCAGTTTAAAGCATGATCGTGAATTTGCCAATGCTCGATCTTTCGATTTCATAATTATGCACATTCTTAGCATTGTATGAACATGATCATTCTTGCACATCCTTTTGCTCACTTGCTAACATGATTTTGTCTTGCATTTTAAGTGTCGTTTGGTACTGTTTTGCACGTTTGTTCTTCAAAGAATAAGCTTAATCTTGTATAATCAATAATGCACCCTTTTGCTTTAATAATTTTTTAATTCATTTTGGAAAATTATTAGCATATTCCTTCCTTGTGATTAATCAATCTAAACTTCATTTCGATTATTGATCTCCCCTTTGGCACTTCTCTTTAGGCTTCCTTTAGAGCTTTCTCTCTCTTCGTCCCGCGGAGTCATAGATTCGCAAGACGCACGCCGCACGACACTGGAGCACCATACAACTTGGAGCTGTTATGCTACTTGTTTCAACTTCTGCACTACACCCTGTGTGTTAGAGAAGGAATGAGAATGGAGAATTCCTATTCTCATTCTGACCACTTTAGGTAGGGGACGAATGACCCTGTGCCTGGCTTAGCCACCTCTATCCCCAGATGGTAGTGTATCCTCTTCCCCAGTCAGGTCGATCCTTGATCGCTTTCACTCTGTTCCAATCTCTCTTTTGATCAATCACCACCCTTTTGGTTAAGGTCATTGACTTGAACCAATATTTCTCTCTTGTCTCATCTGCCTTTCTTGTGGCTAATCATTGCTTTTTGATTCCCCTGAAGGGTCTCAACCCTTTCCTTCGGTTAATCACAGTCTCTTTGTTAAAAAATCGAATCCTAAGGAGTTCGCAACTTTCTCTTGGTTCTTCTCCCTTTGTTTGGTTAACCACTGCCTGTCAGTTAAAACACCAATTTGCACTTCTTTTCAATTAATCATAGTCTATCTGTTAACATACTGAGTTTTGCTTCTTGGGTTAATCACATTCTCTTGGTTAATCACCCATTTTTTCAGTTAACCACAGCCAGTCTGTTAACATATTGAGCCCCTTTCGAGTTAATCACCTTCTCTTAGTTAATCACTCGTTTCTCTTTCGGTCAATCACAGTCTTTTTTTTCACACCGAATCCTTAGCTGTTAGAAACCTCTTTTGGTTCAATACCCTTTTTGTTGGTCTAGTACTGTTTGTTCAGTCAGTACCGACATCCCTAGTGGGTCACAACCTTTGCTTGGTTCCACACATGTCCTTTGGGTCACAACCTTTGCTTGGGTCTACACCCGTTCTTTTGGTTGATCACAGTTTATCTGTTAAAACCTTTATCCCAGCAGAGTTTCAATCTTTTCTTTTCTCGGTTAACTACTGTTTATCAGTTAATATACCGAAACCCCTCAGAGTTGAACACCTTCTCTTGGTTCAACACTCTCTCTTTTCCCCACCAGGGTCGTTACCTCTTTTTTCTTTCCGGTTAACCACTGCCAGTCAGTTAATATACCGAACCTTTCCCTGTTGATTCCCAGTAGGGTCACTACTCTCTAATTCCCAGCACGATTCTTTATTTCCTTTCTCCCCAGTGGAGTCTCTGTTATTCTTTTGCTCCTTTATCTTCTTGGTTTTGACACCATTTCTTTGGAATCCCCAGCGGAGTTTCCTTCTCTCCTTTTGTTCTTGGTTTTGACACCATTTCTTTGGAATCCCCAGCGGAGTTTCCTTCTTTCCTTTTGTTCTTGGTTTTGACACCATTTCTTTGGAATCCCCAGCGGAGTTTCCTTCTTTCCTTTTGTTCTTAGTTTTGACACCACCTCTCCATTTTCTTTCTTTTTCTGTCTTAGTTCCTCGAACTATGGAAGCTCTGATTCTTCATTCATTCGAATGTAAGATACGTAGGGACAAGATCGCGATAATCTTGGCGAGCACCCTTCCACCTTCTTCCATTCCTCTCTCTTTTCCCTGGTTCCATGAACTACGAAGCTCTGATTTCCTCATCCCACTATGAGGGTACTTAGGCACGAGGGCCCTAATCCTCCGCGAGCACTTCCTTTCTTTCTTTCTTTTTCTCTTTTCTCTCTCTTTTCTTTTAGCTAGAAGCCTTTAGATATCTAACCCATCCAAGCCTAGAAGCAATCGAAATGGTTCCCGTCGAGTACGACGGATACGTTAGGTGCTAGTGCCTTCCTTTCGCATAACCGACCCCCGTTCCCGTTTCTCTTCCCCTTGGGTTTTATCGATATTTTCCCTGTCCTTTGGGACTAAATAAAGTTCGGTGGCAACTCTGTTGTATCTTTGAGTGTGCGATTCACTCATGTATAAACCGGCCCTCTACACATAGGTATGAATCCTTTCTTGGAATCATGCATATTAAAGCGTCTCAGCACTTTGTCTATGTATGTACTCTGACTTAGGCCAAGCAATTTTTGTGATTTATCTCTATAGATCCTGATTCCTAATATGTAGGCTGCTTCACCAAGGTCCTTCATAGAAAAGCATTTCCCTAACCAAGTTTTTACTTGTTGCAAGGTAGGGACATCGTTTCCAATGATTAATATGTCATTTACATATAATACCAGGAAGACGATCATGCTCCCACTAACCTTCTTGTTGACACAAGGCTCATCTTCATTCTTTATGAATCCATATTGTTTTACAGTTTCATCAAAACAAAGATTCCAGCTTCTGGAAGCTTGCTTCAATCCATAGATTAATCGCTGTAACTTACATATCTTTTGGGCTTCTTCTGGTATGTTAAATCCTTCAGGTTGTGTCATGTACACATCCTCAAGAAGATTCCCATTAAAGAAAGCAGTCTTGACATTCATCTGCCATATTTCATAATCATGATATGCAGCGATAGCATGTAAAATCCGAACAGATCTAAACATTGCAACTGGTGAAAAGGTTTCATCATAGTCTATACCATGAATTTGTTTATAACCTTTAGCAACCAGTCTTGCCTTATAGGTATGTACCTTACCATCCATGTCAGTCTTCTTTTTGAAGACCCACTTGCATCCTATAGGATTAACTTCTACAAGAGGCTTTACCAAGGTCCAAACCTGGTTTGCATGGAATCCATTTCATATTTCATGGCTTCTAGCCACTTCTCAGACTCAGGACCAGTTATGGCCTCTTGATAGGTTACATGCTCATCTTGATCCATGAGTAATACATCACCTTGATCATTTTTTAGATATCCATATCTCTCTGGTTGGTGACATATCCTGCTCGACCTATGCTGGTCTTGTTCTACTTGAGCAGGTTGCTCTTCCACAACTACTTGTGGTTCCTGCTCTAATTCCTCCATAGGTGTATCAATGCTTTGTGATTCTTGAATTTCTTTAAGCTCTACTTTCCTCCCACTGATTCCTTTGGAAATAAAATCCCTTTCCAAGAAAACTCCAGTTCGAGCGACAAACACTTTGCCCTCAGAAGGATTGTAGAAGTAATACCCTCTTGTTTCTTTAGGATACCCCACAAATAAGAATTTGTCATATTTGGGCTCAAGCTTAGTTGAAATTTTTTCGTTTCACATAAACTTCACAACCCCAAATCTTCATGTAAGACATATGTGGCTTCTTACCACTCCATATTTCATATGGTGTCTTTTCAACCTTTTTGGATGGAACACGGTTAAGTGTGTAAACTGCTATCAGTAGTGCATGTCCCCAAAAGGATTTTGGAAGATCGGTGTGACTCATCATAGATCGGACCATGTCTAACAAGGTTTGATTTCTTCTCTCAGATACCCCATTCCATTGTGGTGTTCCCGGAGGAGTGAGTTGGGATAAAATCCCACACTCTTTTAGATGGTCATCAAACTCTAGGCTTAAAATTCACCGCCTCGATCTAATCGAAGAGTTTTAATATTCTTACCTAGTTGGTTTTGTACTTCATTCTTGAACTCCTTGAACTTTTCAAAGGATTCAGATTTGTGTTTCATTAAATAGACATAACCATATCTACTAAAATCATTGGTAAATGTGATGAAGTATTGAAAACCTCCCCTGGCTGGTATGTTCAGTGGTCCACATACATCAGTATGTATAAGGGCCAAAAGATCATTAGCCCTTTCACCTTTTCCCGTGAATAGGGACTTTGTCACCTTTCCAATTAAACAAGATATGCATGTATCATATGATTCATAATCAAAAGAGTCCAATAGTCTATCTTTATGGAGATTGGAGATACGTCTCTCATTTATAAGGCCTAAGCGACAATGCCAAAGGTAACTTGGATTTAACTCGTTAGGTTTCATCCTTTTAATATTAATGTTATAAATTGGCATTTCAAGATCAAGGACATACAATCCATTGTTCATTTGTGCAGTAGCATAGAATATATCATTCAAATAAATATAACAACAATTGTTCTTTATTATAAATGAAAAACCAAACTTGTCCAAACAAGAAACGAAAATAATATTCCTGCTAATTGCAGGTACATAATAACAGTTCTCTAACTGAATTATTAAACCACTAGGTAAAGTCAATACATAAGTTCCTACGGCTAAAGCAGCAACCTTTGCTCCATTTCCAACTTGTAGGTCAACTTCACCTTTTGCCAAAACTTTAGTCCTTTTTAGCCCCTGCACATTGGTACAAATGTGAGAACCACATCCAGTATCTAATACCCATGATGCAGAAGTAGATAAATTTATTTCTATAACAAAAATACCTGAAGTCAAAGTCTTCACTCCATTCTTCTTATCTTCCAGGTACTTTGGGCAGTTACTCTTCTAGTGTCCGGTCTTACCGCAATAGAAGAAAGTTCTCTCCTTTGCTATACCTCCACTAGGCTTCAAAGCAGGGGCAGTATGTTTGGGTTTGGCAACTTCCTTGCTTTTCGATTTACCACCCTGCTTAGTGGGCCTTTTGTTCAGTTTCTTTCCATTACTGACCATCAGAATGGATTTCCCTTTTGACTTCATATTTTGCTCAGCAGTTCTTAACATGTCTAGCAATTCAGGAAGAGTTTTGTCCATATCATTCATGTTGAAATTAAGGAAAAATTAACTGATGCTTTCCGGCAACGATTACAGGATAAAATCAGTCGCAAGATCTTTTTTTAGGGGAAATCCCAATCTTTCAAGGTTCTCCACATACCCAATCATCTTGAGTACATGGGGACCTACAGGGGCTCTCTCAGATAGCTTGGCTTGAAAAAGGGCTTTTGAAACTTCAAACCTTTCATGCCTTGCCTGCTCTTGATAGAGCATCTTCAGGTGTTCGATCATATCGAACGCTTCCATGTTTTCATGTTGCTTTTGCAATTCAGAATTCATGGTAGCCAACATGAGGCAAGCAGTTTCATTGGCATCATCGACATGCTTCTTATAAGCATCTCTTTCAGCCTTAGGAGCAGAACCAGGAGGCTCCTCCTCAGGAATAAGTGTCTCAAAGACATACAACATTTTGTCATGTTTGAGGACAATCCTCAAATTTAGGTGCCAATCCATAAAATTTGTCCCAGAAAATTTTTCCTTATCAAGGATTGATCGTAAAATATTGTTAGATGTGTTTGTTGTCATGGTAATCTACAAAATAGAATGGAAAAACATAAGTATCATTAAAACAACATATTCAATTAGGCCTTTAATTAAATATGCTCCCACTATTTTACTCAAACCAAATGACCCTCACCATTTGATTCGGAAAATCCTGTTGGAAGATTTTCTAGTGGATCGAGATCCATATTTCCCTTTGTTTTAAGTCACTGTTAGGATGATTACACAAAACTCAGCTATTTAAGTAGGAACTCCTTCCAATTGTATCCAATACAATTCTTGAATATTTTAGTTGGGTGAATAACTCCTTTTTCTAATCCATCACATGGATTATTCCCAACTCTTGCATCTAAACATATATAATCTTATTATATTTTGTTTAGTTAAGTTTGACCCATTGTTTTAGAAATTGGATATTACATTTATCCCATTGCATCTTACTAATATAGAACATGCACCTCACGTTAGGCGAAACCTACATTATTCGATACTAGTCTTGATGAGTTCTAAAACTTGGAAAGCATAAACTTAATATTCAATTTGAGGGAATTTTCATTAGTTTGATCTCACCGGCTTATTTATCATATAAATCATCTCTCACATGCATCAACATACATACACATGCATCACCATACATACAAAATGAAACTGTTATGGCCCCTAGCGCAATTGTTCTCCCAAGCCAATGAGAGAGCCTAAGTTAAACCTAATAACGATCTACACTTCTCCAAGCAAGATCTCCAAGGTTGTCCTCCTTTGATCTTGTAGTCTTATTTTTCTTCATAACATTACATTACATTAAAGAATACTCGTTTTACATACGAGGGAGTGAGATGAGAAAATAAGTTATATCAAGAGATTAAAAGAGAGGCACGACACGCAGGTCATATTTTAAAATCCCAAAACAAAATAAAGGAAAACTAAAGCAATAACTGATCACCACAAGAGAAAAATAATAAACACACTTTTATTATTATTAATTTAAATCCTGTTAATTAAATGAATCAAATTAAATTTCGGCAAATTTAATGAACAATTTATTTGAAATCGGTGTCGTTTTTCGTATCAACACTTGATACTTTCCATAAAATTAAAGCACAACTTTTGTGCCATCACAACCCTAATCGCAGACCTTTTAGACAACACAACCCTTGTGTCGTCATGAACCCTAATGCAACAATTTCATATCGTCAAAACACCATGATCAATAATTCAGTATGATTGATCCATATGTCACTGCTTCACCATACTAAAGTCGGATTCCGAAGCAAATGAACACGGATCGTTCAAAGGAATAATGATCATTGCGTGATTTAAATGAACGAAATATAAATAATATATCCAATATACCATCTTTGCATCAGAGTTAATTATATCACATATAAAATTTGATCGATCATATTTGTGTAACTTAAGGACGATCGATATATCGCTGCTTCACCATACTATTGTCGGATTCCGAAGCATAATCAATATCGATCATCCAAATCGTACACAGCCTCATGCCAAAATTCAATTTCTCGATTTAATTTAATTTGTTATGTGTTTTAATCGAATTAAAACAAAAAAAAACATAAAATAAACACTTATCTGATGCATGGTTTCGTAAGTGGCTCTGATACCACTAAAGGGAAATCACGATTCAAAATGCAGCGGAAATTAAAATTTCCCTTTAGCGATCCTTACGAAAGATCATGATCAGTGATAGAATGGTTACCTCTTGTGGCGATGAAACCTTTGATTCTGAATCGAAGGAATAATCACGAGCGATGTACGATGAACAACGCCTCTATTCAGTCCACACGAACAGCTTCCTTCAGTCTCAGTGCTAGCTGCTATGATTGAAGGCTTTGAGTGAGTGAGAGAGAGAGAGAGAGAAGGAAAATACAGCTAGGGCTTCACAACTGAATTTTCATCAAGTGTTTATGCTTCTGCATAAGGGTTATATTTATAGAACCACTTGTGTGGGCTGAAAGCTAAAAAGCCCACTTAAGTGCACGCATACCATATCTTATGATGTACTGTATACCTTACCATAATCTGTATTCCACTTAAGTGCACCGTACCTTACGGTGTTACATATTTAATTAAGTACACCGTACCTTACGGTGTGCCTTATTTACTCTACCTCTTATCAAACTGTCCTTATGTGTGTGACCCTGTAGGATTTCGCGACGTTGGTAATTATATTAAACCATGCATTTAACATAATAAATAGTGAAAGGTATCTAGCAACACATCACTGCTACCCAAGTCACGAAATTGTCATGTGATCTGACAAAACCTTTTGTGATAATGCTTGTGTGTACAATTACCCTTTTGCCCTTATGTCTATATTGAACACAAGACATATACCGTGTCATTCTTGTTCAGTTCAATATTGGGCCCTTAGACATTTATCATGTTATGCAGGATGGGCAAATTCCATCTAGGTCACTCATGTCCCTCAGCGTGCTTTATGAAGTACCCATCTACTGTCTTTATAGTCATCCAATTACGGACAATGTTTGATCAGTAATAAAGTACTTGACTCTACATCTAGGGTCCATAGTGGTTTCAGGTCAAAGGGTGGTATACACCACTATCACCATGAGAGTAACTTATGACACTTTGCATAACATTCTATGTAGTACTCTCATAGTGGGTCAATCCAGTATAAATATTACTCATAATATTCATACCTATGTTAAGACTTGATAACTCCTTATCCATGATCCATGAGATGTGATCATCAGTCTATCTACATAATAGTCTTAATGCTTTAAGGTTATCTCATTTCACATTAAAGCTCGACTACGGATACTTTAAGAATAGTGTCCTTATGTTTAATGGAATCTCATGATTAAGTCACACTTAATATTTCATTAAACGAACAAGCTATTCTAGGGACTTAATCACTTTGGAAAAACAAACATAATAAAGAAATGCCTTTTATTATTAATAAATAATTCTATACAAGTACCAAAAGTATTGGCTTTTAGGGCTTACACCAACACTATCTACTCTCTCAAATGCTCTCCCATCTCTACTCTGACCACCAACTTCGGCCATCATCCTACCCATAACCCACCACTCCTCTGCTCCCCAAACCACCCTTTAGACCTAGGCCTCCGGTTGAGCTTCAACGGGAGCCTTCAAAACTTCAACTTCTTCCCAGATACCACCCCTAAATCAAGAACCCTAACTAAGGTTCATCAAGAACCCTATGAACCTCACAAACCCTACCTCACCCGGATGAACCCTAACCCCCAACAGTAAGAACCCTAACCTTAAATGGAAGAATCCTAACCCTAAAATTCCCAGACTTCTCCTAAACCTACACAGATAGGTTTACACGCAACAAATTTACAACAACAAAAAAATAATCATACAAAACTTAAACCTAAGCATACTTTACCTTCCTTGTTGTGATACTGGTCACAAATTGTCAATTTTGAAACTGTTTTATTCTCATTCTAATCCCTCTTTTTCCTTGCTTGCAGGTGGCGTTAAGGGTCTTAGCTCTGAGGCTTTAGGGTTTCAAGGTGGAACCCTAAATCTCAAACAAATGGGGAGCTTTAGTGAAGGGTTTGGGATCGCAGCAGCAACAGTGTCTTAGGGTTTTTTCTCCCGCCTTCTGAATTTCTTTTAGGTTTTATAAGGGAATTTTTAGGATTTTGAATTTATTAGATTGATTTTATTTAGGAATTTTATATCAGATCTGATTGTAATTTTAAGTTTGTTTTTAGGGTTTATAATTGTAACACCTTCCATAATATATTTGGTCCAATTTTGAATGTAACTTTTCTCTTTGGATGTATCTGAAATATATTCAGAAAGATTTGATTTAAAAAAATAGTTTCAAAGTTTTGATCCATTTCTATCTTGCTGAAGCGTGATTTAGGGTTTATAGTTATTTGATCAACAATTTTGAACCAAAACAAAATAACAAAGAACAATAATTTTAATAATCCAATTTTAAATATAATTAACCTAAAACTTAAATTAATATCATTTTGATAAAACCGAGCCATAAATAATAAATATTACGAAAATAAAATGATGAGCCTATCATTTTGATGAAATCTGGCCATTAAAGCAATAACTTAACCCAAAATAAAATGATGATTATGATTTAACCTTATAGGAACAAAACTAATCTATTATTATATTCCTAATATTATTTTTTTTACTTCATCCATCCCTAATTCAAATAATACTCTTATTAAGATTTATTTATTTATTTATATTTCTTATAATACAGTCTAATAAGACAAATTGTCCTAATTTCTAACTAATACTCACGAATTATACTACTTACATAATACCCATAAGTTAGAATTAAGCATCTAAGAGGGACTAAAAAGTCAAAAGAGTTCCTTTTTGATTTTTTAGGTTATTGGGGTTGACCTAAATGACTGGTAGAGGTATTTAGGATATGTTAGTGTCTTACATTCTAAATTAAGAGAAGAAAAGGTGGTCAAATTTTAGGATAACACATGGGAGTCGTGAAACCTTTCTTTCATTTGAATGGCATATACAATTCATTATCTGAGCTTCCATCATAATCAAGGACTTTGTAATACCCTGTAAGTTATTTTGCTCTGGATAATATTAGTATGATCAACTGGGTTCCGGTGTACTCTGAAAAATTATCGGTTAAGATAATTAGGGTAACTGATGAGCTCATAGCAGATCAAATTAATAATTATCTGACTCTGAGGTTTTAACATTTGGTGCTATAGAGATATTTTGGACATTTAAGTTAGTGTTACTAACTAATGATATTTCTCTATATCTTTTTCTTTTTCCTTTCCTCTTCATTGAATCAAAAGATAGTAAGAGTAGAGAGAAGGAGGAGCAAGGGGAGAAAAAGAGATAAAATTTGGAATTGTAGAGAAAGCTTCAATCTTCATCATCTCTTCTTCATCCAATCAACCCAACATCTTCTTCATCTTCTCCATCTTGTTGTTGGTGAGTTCTAGTTAGAACCCTAAGTATAGAAACTTAGGTTAGAACTTGGATAAAAATGGTGAAAATGGATTGATCATGCTAAATGTTGTTTGCTATGGTTAATATTTGAAATAGAACACATAATATGTGTGGGTTGTAGGAAATATGGATGTTTGATGCTTTCTATGATGTTCCTATGAATTTTGATGGGTTCCATTGGGTTTTGATGCTGAAAATAACAGGTTTTTAGGTCTCAGAATCAGTGGTAACCGGTTACTCATTATAGGGTAACCGGTTACATGCAGAAAAATTATAGTTTTTACGCAGAAAATGAACTGAGTAACCGGTTACCCAATTGGATTTTTGGCTACTGTCTGTGTAGGATGAATGCGTAACCGGTTACTCATTATAGGGTAACCGGTTACCACTGTTGTGTTTTGAAAAATATTTTAGAAAATTAATATCTTTTGAACCGTACTTCCGATCGAGGCGTTCTTGGTACCGATGGAAAGCTATGAAAATATGCTACATGATAAAGCTGAAAATATTGTTTTCGATACCCGATTAAATAAATGGGAGGGAACCTAAGAGTTATGTAACTTGCAATTGAATTATTATATGTAATTCTGTTATGCAAATTGTAATATGCTTTGTCTAATATTGATGTTAAACATGATTGAGAGAATATGCATATTAAAATATGGAATAGGTAGAGTGAGGAAACCTTACTATAAACTTATGTTAGAACCTGGTAATAAGCTAGGAAATTGATAAGTAACTTAATGACGACGCTCGTGCAGAAGAGGTTGAGGCGTGTGTCCAGTACCGAATGGTATAGAAAGAATAAGACACTAGTATGGAACACGTGTAATTATTATGTTTATAGAGAAAGGCAAAAGAGGCCTAAAGGCTATTGTGGCCTAGAATTGTGAATACAATTATGTTTATATGTGAAATTACGAAATCGTAACCATTCCCCATTATGTGTCGTTTCATGAGTAACAAGCTCCTCTGGAATGAATGCACGATTACTTTTTAGGTTTGATTCCCAATGTTATAGTACAAATGGAGCCTACGGGTAAAGAGACTTGTAACGGTGAAAGGGACCGTGTAAAGTGGCGAATTAAGGTGATAATGTATCCCTTAGTTCCGAATCCATCTCGTATGCCAAGTAATCTACGAGGATCCATGACTCGTTCCGACTTCTAGACGTAGAAGAGGACGGGAAGAAGGGATGCCTTGATAGGGTTGACGATAGTGATAACTTTTGAGTTAACGGACTCAATAACGTGTTTCCATATAGTGTGAGTGAGTACTCAAGGTCACTTCCCTTCCCTTTTGACTTGGGTTAGGATGATAGAACCTTGTAAAGCCGAGAGAATCTAAGATATGGAACTCACTGAGATTTAATATCTCACCCCATGTTGTTGATTATATTACAGGTGCTTCAGGTTCCGCGAAGGGTAAGGATAAGGCCGTTTAATTATGCTTACTTATCTTGGCTTTTGGGATGGCAAGACTTTCGTTGTGGAGATTATTTTGAGATCATTGTTTTGATCTAGTTCTTAGTGTCTTGGAACATCTTGTATACATTATGCCATAGATTTTTTTCGTATTAAGTACTTTGGGCATGTAATGTATATAATGTGTTAACTAGGAACTTGTGATATTTCAGTACCAAAGACTTGGATTCATGTATAGTATTTGTGCTTTGATGTATGATATTATATGTGGATGTTACAGACTTCAATACACTTCTCTTTCACAATGATAGGTTGATTACTCCACTAGTTTCTCCAACATGGACTAAAGCTGCGGATTCATTTTGTTTCTTGTTTGACAAGTCATCCAATTCTACTGTATTTTTCTTCTTTCCATCCACATGGATATAAACCTAGTTGATTACCTTTTTTGGTTTAGGGTTTGATTTTTCCTAAGTAGTATCCATCAACACCTCTCTTCTTTTACAATTTACCATAGGAATGCCCAATGCATGAGCAAAAGGAGCAAAAGTTTGTAACCTTTCCATATTCTATTTCCACGAAAAAGGTAAAACAAACCCTCTACACCATAATTTTGTAGTTTAAATCTTTGGTCAAGTCTAAATCCACCGGAAACTCTAAAAAAGTGACCAAAGGCCCTATCAAAGGATGATTTATTAGAGGAAAAGTCAAAGTGAATAGTGATACCAATGTTGGTAGCAATAACAAATATAATTTTTGGTCTCCAATATTTCGGTGTTAGGCCATGAATGCATATCCAGACTTGGGCTGGGGTTTTTTAAAGAGTGGAAGGAACAAAGTCCTTAGTTCATGGAACGAGTTTCGAAACCCTGAGATTCAAATTATAGATATTAGTGACCTAACCCTGTAAAAGTCAGCTAAACAAGAGAACGAGAACTCATAAAAGCCATTGGCAAAGTTTTGAATGAATACTTTAGTAATTTGTTCACAAAATTTATTTTATAATTGTTATTAGAGTTTAAAAATACGATATTATGATTAAAAATAAAGAATTAAATATAGAAGTGTGATAATATTAAAATAATACAAATAATATATGACTAAAAATGTAAAAAGAGAAAGTATATTGTTGATCATTAACGATATTTACTTTAGTAACAAAAACATAAAGGAGAAATAATTAGATATTTGTTTTTGGTATCTACCTTAACATTAACATAAATGAGAAATAATCTTGTATTTGTTTTTGGTATATATATATATATATATATATATATATATATATATATATATATATATATATATAATTCAGCCTTCTATTTTAGTTTTGATAAAAGTTTAGTCTTTTGACTTTTAAAATTTAGTTTATTTATTTATTATTTATTTAACAATTTTTGAGACTATTTAAACCCCTTCCATTAAGGTGTATGTGATGTGAGTAGGATAAAAATGAAATATTATCATTAATCAATATTCACGTGATATGTTTTATATGTAAATTATTTTAATATATTTATTATTTATTTTATTAATAAAATAAAATAATAAAAATTAATTAAAAAACAAAAGAATGTTTTTCATGATTTTCTCCATATTCTTCACCTCCATATTCTTCTTCAATTAGAATATTATTTTAGAAAAACTTTCTTTATCTATTACATACTTTTGTTATGGTGTCTATGGCTGAGGCACTGTTGGCTCTAGTAGTGCTTGATCTCCCTTTACAAGTCCATCTTCTTGCATGTCAATCTAATTGATGGTGATACATGTCTTTTGCCTCAAAGTTAGATCACCTCATAATGTTGGTACCTGTCGGGCGTCACAAAAGACGTTAATCAAGCAATAGTTACTCGATACGCTTTCTCTTGGGTAGGTGTTGGAGAATAACTCTATTGCTATACTAGGGTTAGAGTCTTGGATCTTGCCATAAAGCGATCCTAGCTACGCTTTCGTAGATCTTAAGTGATCATAGGACACTCGGGGAGTCCAAATTTAAAATCCCTCTTATTGTTAAACTTTCACTTTAGTATCCCACCCATACCTCTTGCAATAGTGTTAACTGATGAAGCAGAGTGAGTTGTATGCTTTGTGAGCACTAGAGAAAGCTTCAATAGCCCTTTGGTGTTTTGCCATAGAGATATATACACTGTAAAAGTAAAAATTATGAGTAAGAAAGGTAGAAAATTAGAAGGAATGGTGAAAAATGCACTGCATTTAGTGTTTATAAAAACCGTGAAAACACATTGCGCCACCTAAGAGCACACTATATTTTAGAACTGTTGGAGAATGCACTATATTTTATTCAGACGCCTTTTGATTGTGTAACATTGATGAAACATGTTATGTTTTCTTGGGACGCATTGTGTTGGCAGTTAACTTAATGCACCTCCTTTTTTCTATAAAATTATAAATATATAAAAATAAAAATGCAAAAATAAAAGGTTACATTCCATTCAACGTTTGTTTAACGTTATTAGTTTGACGATTCATCATCCAAATTACGATAGATAATTAATTTTCCACACATCATTGACTTTATTTTTTGAGATGAAGATGTTTTTCTTCCAAGGCAAGGGGAACATTGTTTTACCTTGGTTGCCCTATCTTCCACATCACTCCTTCAATGTTGCTTTTTCATTTTTTGCTTGGTTTTAGGAGCTACTACTTTAACCTTTTTCATCGAAAGAGAGGGTTGTAAATGAAATTGCATATCCTTAAGCATAGTTAAGGCCTCATCTTCTTTGTGTCTTCCTTTGGCCGGTTCAGATGTTATACTTAAGACTTTTTTAAGCGATAATTTTTTAATATGGCTTTCATTGAAAGAAGAAATGGTCAAGGTGACTTCGTAGTAATCATCTCTATCTTGTTCAAGGTTCGTGGTTTTTATCAAATTTAACTTGACTACCTAATTGTATACCTTCAAAGTTAATGTACCTTATTCTAAGTTGATCTTGCATCTACTCATTAGCAAGAACCACTGACAAAAAATTAATGGGATGTCCTTATATTTTAGTATGTCTAACTCCACAAAACCTTTTAGAAAAAATAATTTATTTATCTTTACCAACACATATTCATCAATTTCATAAATAGATTTGATGGAGTTGTCTACAAACTGAAAGTGTCATCCTCGTGTCACTTACTCTTCCAATGGCCAGCTTCTTGTAAATTGGTAAAGGTATTGCACTCACACAGGCACCAATATGAATAAGGAATTTTTGGAATGTTCTATCCCTTATTGCACAAGGGATGATGACACTACAATTATCAAATATTTTAATTATTTTATCTTCCAAGGATCTCTTTTTAAAGATGATGTCCTTCATGAATTTTGCATAGGTAGGTATCCACTTTAATTCTTATGTTGATTTTTGAATATTTATAGAAACTTTTCAAATATTTTCTCTCTTTTTAAAGATGGTGTCCTTCATGAATTTTGCATAGGGAAGTATCCACTTTAATTCTTATGTTGCTTCTTGAACATTTATAGAAACTTTTCAAATATTTTCTCATAATTCGGCTTTTGTAATATTTGAGGATAAGGAAGTCTTCTCTCAGAATCTTGCATCTTGTCTTTCTTTGATATGATTGGTTGATCTTGAGCATCTTGAAATTGCATTGCAGACGGTATCATTGAGTATGATGTCCTGTTCATGTTTTTTTATCTTTGTGTGTGTGATTTGATTTAAAACATATGTATAATTCATTTGTAATGCCCTGTATAATATATATCTAGAATAATACCATACAAGCATTCTATTTGGTACTGACACATCAAAAGTGCCTAATGGCATAGTTCACATACTTGTCCATTTCTAAAACATAAATACAACACATGGCACAAGTCATGGAAACTAGCCAAAAAATAATAATAAATCTAAGAATGATATACAATATCCCCAATTGTATACAACAAAAGAATACACAGCGGAATAAGCTTAACTAAGCTTCTCTCGAAACATCTCTGCATAACTCCACTTGTAAGCAAACCTGCACCTGAAATAAAGCAACTATAGTGGGGTGAGATACATCAAATCTCAGTGAGTTCCCTATCTTATAGGTCCTCTCAGCTTTACAAGGTTCTATCATCCTAACTCAAGTCAAGGGGAAGGGAAATGACTTTGAGTGCACAAATTCACAATCTCACACTATAGGGAAACATGCCATGAGTCTGTTAACTCATGAATATCACACAGAAGGAATTACGTCCTGAGCCTGTTAACTCAAGATTCCTTACGAATTAATAACCTTACCAAGGCATCCCCTTTTCCCGTCCGCTTCTACGTCTAGAAGTCGACCCAAGTCATGGATCCTTATAGTTACTTGGCATATGAAATGGATTCGGGATCATCGGCCTGTTAACCGTGAACCGTCACTTCTCATGGCCTGTTAACCATCACAAGTCTCTTTACCATATAGGCTCCATTCGTACTACACGCGGGAATCAAACCTGCCAAGTAATTGTGCATACGTTTCAGAGGAGGAGCTCGAGTCTCATGAAACTACACCGCAAGATAAATGGTTACGATTACGTGATCATATACACAACGTGATTGTATTCGACAATCACAAGGCCATATTAGCCTTAAGGCCTCTCTTGCCTTTAACAATAAAACATAACAATTACACATGTTCCATACTAGTGTTTCACTCATTTCTATACCATTCGGTAATGGACACACGCCTCGGCCTCTCATGCACGAGCGTTGTCATTACGTTATCTACTCTAGGCCAGAACTCGTCAGTGAATGCACGAGCGTCGCCATCCAGAGTTTCTATCACAATTCTATCCACAACCTAGAATTATACCATTTGTTTTGGGGTAAAGTTTCCTCACTCTTCCTAATTCAGTTTAACATGCATATGTTCTCATTCACAATTTACAATTTGATAAACATGGTATAATCACAAATATTACAAGTAAACACACATAATCACACATTACATAAAACATCACTTTCCTTCATTTTCCACTAAATTAAATATCCCACATCATAGCTTTCTAATAACACCAAGAACGTCCCGATCCGAGTTACGGATCAAAAGTTATGAAAGAAACAAGTTTGAGGATCTGCTATGTTCGCAATGTGAAGCAGCCAGCGAATGCTCGCTTTCTCATTCGCAGTACGAAGCTCCCAGCGAATGCCTAAATACACTGGGTTCGCTGTCCCATTCGCAGTGCGAACGTCTGGCGAACCAAGTCAGAACCAAAACAAGGTAAAGTTCGCAGTGCGAACCTCTGACAAATGTTCGCCTTCACCTTCGCCATGCGAACAGCCAGCGAGTGCACGATTTCCCCCTTCGCTAAGGGATTCGCAGTGCGAATCTGGGAAAATTGGGTTTTCCATCAGCGTGAAAACAGAGCTAGGTTACCAATTTCTCATCCCAAAACTTCACCAACATGCAAAACATATATTAACAGATGATCATACATGGCTAGGGATTATACTACACAGATTATACCGCATTTCAACCGTTAAATTCCATCGATTACCAATTTAAGTAATTTCTCATAAAACCTAACTTAAGCTAAAAAATCATTTCTAACTCTAGAACTTAAGTTTCTATCTAGAACCCACCTGATAATCGAAGAGGAGTTTGAAGAAGATGATGGTCCAATGTTCCAACTTTCTCTTCTTCTTCCTTAAGCTTTTTCTCTTCTCCACTTCCTTTCCTCTTCTTCTCCTTTTCTTTCTATCTTTTATTTTCTTTTCCTTTCTAACAATATATATATATATATATATATATATATATATATATATATATATATATATATATAATACTATTATTATATAATATAATCCAATAGAGCAAAATATCTCCAATTGATATTTTGTCGTCTCAACCAATTGATCAATTATTAGAGTTACTATTAAATCCCATCTTAAACTAATAATTATTGATCTCATCAGAGTTCATTAGTTGCTCTATTGATCCCAAGTGTCGATACTTAAAGTACTAAAAGGATTCCATTAATCCAATTTACCAAAGATAGAGCACATAGATACTCATCTGATCTCATCTGATATCCAATTGAGCATTTAAATAATACGGGGTATTACATCATTTGTAATTTGAATGTAATTTTATCACTTCATTTGTTAGACATGTACCTCGAGACACCTCTACGTTTAACTTTATGGAATTGGACCCATAAGAATATATTTTTTTAGCCTTTACAATTTGATTCAAGTCAAAATATTGGGTGTAGCTTAAATCACAAGTTAGAAGTCTTAAATCAAGGTTTTTGTAAGGCTTTATTCGAATCAGGCAAGTTATGATTCAAAACAAACACTTTCTGGGAAGTGAAAAATTTTCTATTTCCAACTTGCTTCTAATCAGGGAGGTGTGTGATTTGAATCAAAATACTATTTATTTGAATCACAAGAAAGTTGATTCAAATAATAGAAATCAAACTTTCTTCAAAATCAACCGTGATTCGAATCATACTTTGTTTGACTTGAATCACAGACCCAGACATGATTCAAATCACAAAATAACAAAATATTCACTTTACTACCTTTGGTTCAAATCATTTTTTCTTTGATCCTAATTACAAACTCATGATTTAACTCAAATCACATTGTATTTTCCATACCTTTTGTGAATTATCTCTAGAACCTATTTAAGCCTTTTTGTTTGTCTTGTTTCAAGTGATGCCAAGTGATGAAAATTTGATGAAAATGAGTGATATCATGTGTTATCACCTAACATCAAGTGATGTCAAGAAAAGAGAAATTATTTTGATAAGCTATTGAATCTTAAAGATTGTAAACCCATAAAATTCATCAAGAACCTAATCATTTTTGTCAAGAAACTTAAGAGATATCATAAAAGATTTCTTCATTCATAAACACGTTATCTCCTTGATTCCACCTAGTGAAAAACATCCTAAAATGTTTAAATTTTGAGAAGTTTGTAGTTGTGTTATGTGAGATCCTTTATATATTATTCATCCTCTTCAATCGTATACCAAAGACTCATTGCTTTGGTGGTTAACTCTAAAGATTAAGTGTGGGAGGTTGATTAAGGTACATTAGGGAATATAATGTTTTTTTGTGTGTAAAGCTTTGTTAGTTGTATCTAGAAAAGTATATTTTTTTTCTTGTTCACATTATTGATTGGTCTTTATAAATCAAGAAAAGAGTTTTCTCAATACTTCAAGGAATACTTTGGTGGATCTAAGTAAATGTTGCCGCATAACAAAGTTGGGAGTTATCCTCATTTGTTGTTATAATAATTGCTCAGAGTCATCGTCAGATCCGAGTAAAGAGTGTTGTAGAATTAAAGCTTGGACCAGGATTATTGTGTCTATCAGTTTTGTTGGATCAAGATCATTGAAGATCTTAAGTATTAGCAGTTGAGTAATTTGCATCAACAGAAGGGATTATTATTTTAGATCTGTGTTGGCTAAAGCATTAGAATGTTAGTGTTAAGATTGATGGTAATTCATTGTATCAAAATACTTGTATCTTACACTTTAAAAATAGTGGAAGACGTCACCATTTTCAATGGTAAAATCATCTAAGAGTGGAGTAGGCACAACGAGGACGAATCACCAAACCACTAAATATTTGGTGTACATTTTTCTTTCTCTATCTCTTTTTATTTCCTATATATCATAATTTATACTAGGTATTGTTCATCATTAGAATGTCATCTAGAATTAGATCTTGCTTATAGTCTTTTATCGTATAATCTTAATTGAACATTGTTCGAACTGCAATATAGCGGCAAGAAGCAAAAGATTTGGAAGAATTTCCTTCAGGTTTTTATCGTCTCCACAGGGATCGATGCGAGGGAAAGAATGTCGTTCAATAATCTCTATGTTTCTAAGCTTGGTTTGAATGGTTTAAAGGCGTAAAATACGGAAAGAAAAACATATGAACAAGTAAAGAATACATTCTTTAGAGAGGATAGAACTTGTCAGGATTGAATTTCCTCTACCCATCAAATACTAAAAAATCTATCAATCAAATGTACACAACCTAAATCCCTCATCAATATCATCATGTATCACTCACAACAGAGGTTATTTCTAACGCAAAGTTGAGAGAACAACTATATCGTCTCATTGGTGATGTCTTATGCAACTCAACACCAAAGAGCATTAAGAACTGATACCTACGCGAATATTAGATCTAAATCTATGTCTAGAGTTTAGAATCTAACAGATGTTCATCTTAGGTCAAGTTAGAACCGTATATGTCGATAGCAATCCAACCCCATTAAGATAAATATTGAAATAAAAGATAACCATCGATAAAGATTTGTAAAAGAGATTTTATACAACGATCAATAAATATACATACAATCAAGATAAACTTACATACAAAATCTAAACAATAGAGGATACAAAGAGAAGAAGGATGATGAAGAGGAATCTCTCAGTTTGTCAACACCGATTGAAGCAACTCCAACTTCGGATCATCAAGATATACACTCTAATGTTGTTTCTAAGCCTCTTTATCTAAAGGAATGTTCTGATGGAGTTGGGTGTAAAAATCCCCAAAACCATAACCTAAAAAATGATGTAAAAATGTATTTATACTGTTTCAAAATCGGAAGCCCGTTTAGCTCGTGCAGAAGCCCACTCAACGCACTCAGAAAAACAGAGAAAAATCAGAATTTGTTTTTGCCATAACTTGAGAACCGTAACTCCGTTTTACGCACAGTCAGAAGTGTTGGAAAGCTTATTCAATGATCTATAATATAATCACTAAATATAATTGCTTGAATAACTATAAAAATGAGATAAAAACAATTAAAATCAATTATATTTACACGATAACGCAATATATACACTATAACATAAACTATACAAAATATACACAAAAGGTGAAGTTTATTGGTATAAAACGAATGAATTAAGCTGATGAGTGCTAATTATTCACACTCAAAATCACAAAAATTTAGCACTCATCAAACTGTAAAGACATGGCTTCTCAAAGGTTTTGACGACGACACATGTTCTACAAGTCAAGCATGGATTAACAAAAAGGAATTATCAAGGCTTTAAGCTTAAGAACAAAAGCTCAAGAACAAAATGTCAAATATTTAATCAAGTCTTGATGAATTTATGAAGATTGACTAGCACAAAGAAAAAGGTATAACACTCAACTTCTATGTGATTATGCAAATGTTCAAACCATCCCTCATTCATGCCATAACCATTAGGAGTGTTTTTATGCATCTTAAAATTCTTTACATTTCAATTTTTAAGGCATTTTTTCAATTCTGGGCTTAAGTAATCGATTACACTAATTAGGGTAATCGATTACACTAATTAGGGTAATCGATTACCCTGTTGAATTTTTGAAAATTTTTGAACGTTGAAAGCATGTAATTGATTACCTTAATAGTGGTAACCAATTACCACTGTTCTATAACCCAAAATATTACATCTCTTCATAGAAACTTTTTAAAATTCTTTTCATTGAAGCATGGCATCCTTTGGTTAATTGCACTCTTTTGAGGAGGTGTTTAGCGGCTATATAAACCTCATAATTTCATATTTTCAAACTCACCTCCTTGCAAATTTTCAATCAATCATTCATACACTTTCAAACTTTCAAATTTTGTCTAAGTGTTCATACATAATTTTCTTAGAGTGAAACATTGTGCATAAACCTTCATAGTAAAGCATCCTAGTTTCATTTCATACAAAGAACACTTGTATAATTATTGTGAGAGTTATGCGTTACAAGGAGAAGATCCATCTTTTGATTGATAAGTATTAAATATCCATTTTTTACATACTTACAAAAAATTCAGATTGTACATTGCTTGTTACATCTTATTTTCTGGATTGTTGGAAATAAGATTGTAAAGTTGTATTCCTTGTTGTCCTAGTTTTGGAAACAAGAGGCCCATTGTGAGAGGATTGTTCTCAATTGGAATTAGTGGAAAAATCCAAGAGGTTGTTCTTGGTGTGGTTTGTTAGTGTCTGTATAGAAAGACTAGGAAGAGTCTTGTCTAAATCCTAACATTATTAAAAATCTCTTTCATCTTGAAAGGGGACTGGAGTACTCTTGGACTGTGAGGGGAACCAGGATATATACTTGTGTTATTTACTTTCCGCATTGACAGTTTTCATCACATAGTAATCACTTAGGAAAGTAAAACATAAAACCGTCAAAATTTTGGCAAAATTTTCTAAGTACCTAATTCACCCCCTCTTAGTGCAATCTTAACTTACATTTGGCATCAGAGCAGGTTATAGGTAACTTGTTCCTACAGATCTAGTATGGCTTCCACAAGCGAAAATCCGGTTTTCAATGATGGCGGTAGTAGAAATAAGCCCCCTCTATTTTCTGGAGAGTATTTTGACTTTTGGAAAATCCGTATGAGAGCACACTTAGAAGCACAAGGAGATGGAATATTGGAAACTGTTGAAAATGGTCCACATCAAGCAATGAGTGTCTTAAATGGTGTCGGAACTCCAAAGATTAAAAGTTCTTATACTGATGATGATAAAAAGAAAGTTCTTAATGAAAAGAAAGTCATTAACATATTACAAAGTGCATTAAGTATGGATGAATTCTTCCGCATTTCTCAATGTAAATCCCCAAAAGAAATTTGGGACACTTTGGTGGAGACTCATAAAGGAACCGCTGAAGTTAAACGATCTAGATTGAATACATTAAGTCAAGAATATGAAATGTTCCAAATGCAGCCCGGAGAATCCATCGTCGCATTGCAGAAAAGATTCGTACATTTAACAAATCACTTGATTGCACTTGGTAAAACATTTTCTAATGATGAATTAAATGTTAAAGTACTAAGATCCTTGACTAGAGAGGTGGATTGTCCAAAACTCTCCAAGAAAGGTGGATTCAAAGGCAAGAAGGAAACAAAATAAAAAAAGGCATATACTGCATGGGACGACAATGACATAAGTTCATCATCCGAGTCGGAAAGCGACGAAAATGCGAATTTAACATTAGTGAAGAAAAACAAGAGTTTGTATGTAAAAATTGTGAATCATTTTCTTTCCAAATTGTTCAATTAAAAAGAGTCCTTGAAAGATATGAGAAAGGACAAATTGGGTTAGAAGGGGTCCTTAGTCAACAAAGATATTCAAATGATAAAAGTGGACTACGTTATTCAAATTTTTCCAAACCAAGTTCTAGTAAAACTATTTTTATTAAAGCTAGTGAGCAATCTTCCAAAGAGAAAGTGAACAAACCAAAGAGTGTGCATCCTTATCCTAAAAAGAAAATATTTGTGAAAAAGAAATCTTATGTTCCTAGATATAAGAGTAAATTTCTTCCTACTTGTTTTTATTGTGGTATTGTTGGCCATACACCTAATGCTTGCTATGTTAAAAACTTTAGTGTTGCAAGTGGGCATTATGTGTGGGTAAAGAAAGGTATTAATTATGAAGGACCCAAGGCAATTTGGGTACCTAACAAAACTTAATTTGTTTTGTAGGTTTGCTTGAAGACCACTTCTAATTTATGGTATCTAGATAGTGGTTGTTCGAAGCATATGACAGGAGACATTGACAAATTTTCAAGTCTAGTGCTTAAGGCCAGGGGTTATGTTACTTATGGAGATAACAACAAAGGAAAGATTCTTGGCATAGGCAAAGTTGGAGTACCTCCTTTCACATCCATTGAAGATGTACTTTATGTTGAAGGACTAAAGCACAATCTTCTTAGTATAAGCTAACTTTGTGACAAAGGCTTCAAGATCAAGTTCACCAAGGATGAATGCTTGATAGAAGATGAAGTCAAACATGAGGTAAAACTCAAAGGTAAAAGAATTAACAATATATTTATGATTTCCCTTGATGACTTATCTTTTAAGGTAAAATGTCTCATGGAAAATAACAATGATGTATGGCTATGGCACAAAAGGATTGCTCACATTCATATGGAATCTAGTCATTGGATTGCCAAAGATAAAGTTTGTCAAAGATAAGTTGTGTGATGCATGTCAAAAGGGGAAACAAACCAAATCAATTTTCAAATCTAAGAAGGTGGTGTCCACTTCAAGGCCACTACAATTGTTGCATATGGACTTATTTGGTCCATCAAGAACAAGAAGCTTCAGAGGTAATGTATATGCTTTAGTTATTGTTGACGATTTCTCTAGATATACTCGCACTTTTTTTTAGTGCAGAAAAGTGATGCATTCAAGGCATTCAAGAAATATGCAAAGCAAATTCAAAATGAGAAGTCACTAACTATTGCCTCCATAAGAAGCGATCATGGTGGAGAATTCCAAAATGCTTCTTTCGAAGAATTTTGCGAAGAACAGGGAATCTCTCACAACTTCTCGGCACCAAGGACTCCTCAACAAAATGGTGTTGTAGAAAGAAAGAATATGTCATTAGTGGAACTTCCAAGGACAATGCTTAGCGATTCAAATCTTTCAAAGTATTTTTGGGCGGATGTGGTAAGCACGACATGCTTTGTAAGTAATAGAGTAAATATTAGACCTATCCTTAAGAAAACTCCTTATGAACTTTTCAAAGGGAGGAAACAAAACATTGCTTACTTTCACATTTTTGGATGCAAGTGCTTTATCTTAAACAATGACAAAGACAATCTTGGTAAATTCAATGAAAAATTGGATGAAGGTATATTTCTTGGTTATTCTCATTCAAGTAAAGAAAATAGAATTTATAATAAACGAACTTTAACAATTGAAGAATCTATGCATGTAAAGTTTGATGAATCTGACCCCTCCAAGGAGGATATTGTTTTGGGTGATGATGATGATGATGATTTAATAGTAGTTCCTCAAGAAGATACTTCCAAGGTCAACAATGAAACTCAAACGAAACATCAAGAACAACCGATTCAACAAGAGTCAAATGGCAATGATCTACCTAAGGAATGGAGAACTCATAGATATCATCAAATTGATAAGGTCATTGGTGATATTAGTCAAGGCGTTGGAACTAGACTAAACCTCAAAGATGCATGCTTGAATATGGCATTTATTTCACAAATTGAACCTTCCAAAGTTGACGAAGCCTTAGGAGACGACCAATGGATTATTACTATGCAAGAAGAGTTAAACCAATTCGAAAGGAATCAAGTTTGGGAACTTGTTCCTAGGCCAAGTAATAAACACATCATAGGTACCAAATAGGTGTTTAAAAACAAGCTTGATGAGAATGGAATAATTATTCGAAACAAAGCAATATTGGTGGCCCAAGGATACAATCAAGAGGAAGGCATTGATTTTGAAGAAACGTTTGCTCCGGTTGCAAGGTTAGAAGTTATCCGTTTATTACTTGCTTATGCGTGTTCATTGAATTTTCAGTTATACCAAATGGATGTTAAGAGCGCATTCTTCAAAGGCTACATCAATGAAGAAGTCTATGCCAAACAACCCCCTGGATTTGAAGACTTCACATGTCTTTAAGTTGAGGAAAGCTCTTTATGGCCTAAAGCAAGTACCAAGAGCATGGTATGATCGACTTAGCAACTTTCTTTGTGAAAGAGGATTTGAAAAAGGTAAAGTAGATAAGACCTTGTTCATTAAGAGAATTAAGGACAACACTTTATTGGTTCAAGTCTATGTTGACGACATCATATTCGGATCAACAAACAAAGAACTTTGTGAAGAATTCTCGTTGATGATGCAAGGAGAATTCGAGATGTCTATGATGGGTAAGATGAACTATTTCCTTGGATTACAAATTAAGCAGTTAAAGGATGGCATCTCCATCAACCAATCCAAGTATTGCAAAGAGTTGTTGAAGAGATTCAACATGGATGGTTGCAAAGTTATGTCTACTTCAATGGGATCCGGAACCTACATTGATCAAGATGAATCGGGTATATCAGTTGACGTTACAAAGTATCAAGGTATGATTGGTTCTTTATTATATTTGACGGCAAGCTGTCCTGACATAATATTTAGTGTGTGTTTATGTGCCCGTTTTCAAGCAAATCCGAAGGAGTCACATCTCACCGCTGTTAAAAGAATCATGAAGTATCTCAAGGGAACGACCATTGTTGGGCTATGGTATCCAAAAGGTAGTGTTTGTAATTTAGTAGGTCATTCTGACTTGGATTATGCAGGTTGTAGAACAGATCGTAAGAGCACAAGTGGTACATGTCACATTCTAGGGAATGTGTTAGTATCATGGTCCTGCAAGAATCAAGCTTGTGTCGCACTTAGTACGGTTGAAGCAGATTATATTGCAGCAGGAAGTTGTTGTGCTGAGATCCTTTGGCTCAAGCAACAACTACATGATTATGGACTCAATCTTGGGTGTGTTCCTTTACGATGTGATAATACAAGTGCGATCAACATAACAAAGAATCTAGTTATGCATTCAAGGACAATGCACATCGACATACGACATCATTTCCTTTGTGATCACGTACTTCAAAAGGATGTCGAAGTCACCTTTGTGGATACACACAACTAATTAGCAGACATCTTCACGAAACCGCTCGCTAAAGAACAATTTTTCAAGATTCGACGAGAACTTGGAATATTAGATGAAAGTGATGTATAATTCTTCAATATTTATTCATTATAAACTATAATGAATCCAAGGCACACAAAATTTTAATCTTTTTAAATTTTGCAAGTTAAAATATGTGTTTTGTGTTAAAATTACATATCTTCATTTTTCATGAGGTTAAAATAATTTTCATGACATGAGTGACATATCCAAAGTTGTATTATAGTATGATATAATATGTCAAGTTGGAAAAATGTGCAAACAACATGTACTTTTAGAGTTGTGAAGATTCTATTTTTGCCTTATGGTAATTGATTATCAAGATATGGGTAATTGATTACCCTGTTCATTTTCTGCGTTTTTTCACTTGTTTAATTCCATGTAATCGATTCCCCTATTTAAGGTAATCGATTACCACTGACACGGGTGCAAAATTTTTTAAAAATTAGAATTTTTTGTTCCTTTTATTTATTTTATTTATATTTTGTCACATGCAAATAAGTGATTATTTTGAAAAGCACTTTCACTTTTCTTCTTGGAACTCTTCATCTTTGACTATATTCAACTCTTTTCTTTACATTGGTACTCTCCATCTTTTCATTTTCCAACTCTCATTTACTTCACTCTTCCAACTACTTCTTCTACCTCACATTAACTCCATTTAACCCAAATTAAAAACCCACTCATATATTCACTCTTTATAATCCCTAAACTCTCAAACCCTCATCTCCAAACTATCCACTCTCCTCAAATCTGAAAATCCCCTCTCTCAAATCTTAACCTTCAAGCTCTCATGGCTCCTCCAAAAAAAACAAAGGAAAGAAGAAAATAGGAGAAGGAATTTCTGACCCTGTGGAAGAAGAGCACACACAAAATGTCAAATCCAGAAGACTTACTTCTGGTATCAGGAATCGTCCATTAATGTCGGTAAAGTATGTCAATCTCAAAGCTTTTCCAAACCATAGCTTTACTTTTCCAGCATTATTGAAAACTCAAGGGGTGGATAAGCTTGTATCTGAAGTATGAGCTTATTATCCTGATATGGTTAAAGAATTTTATACTACTTTGGAAGTTGGATTTTATGATTTTGAAGATTTAGTGTTAGTGGCTAAGGTTAAGAATACTGACATATGTATGACTTTGCAAGAGTTAGGAAATTGCTTAGGGGTACCTTTTAAAGGAGAAGAGATCCGTCATGGTGTTCAACCCGATACGGAAGCTTGGAAAAAATTTAGTAGTATGGATTATTTTATTTCAATCTCTAGAGGAACACAAGCTGATCTTATGAGTAGACAAAATCCGGATTCCTCTAGGGTGGTGAAGTTTGCCAAAAACTTAACCGTAAGCGATAGGATGCTACACTACATCCTTGCCTATGTCTTGGTACTAAAACACCCAAACCATGCTCAAGTGAGTGATGTTGAACTTCAACTCATCCATGCTATCAAGAATCAAATGAAAGTGAATTGGTCCTATGTAATAATGCACCACATGAGGCATCAAAAAACTCTTAAGGGTGGTCTCCCATATGGTATAATTGTTTCAAAAATTTTGGAGTTTAGTGGAGTGCTATTTCAAAGGGAACCAACAACGGTTATGACGGCTTTTAATTGTGAGATTAATGCGGATACGGCAACTAGGAACACCGGCATCATCAAAGGTCCCGATGGAAACTTTGCATACAAGGATCCTATTTCATCCTCCTCTATTCCACCGGTTCCGGAAGGTGGATACACCAATGAGGTTCTTTATAATAAGATGTGTTCTATGGAGGCTACTATGAATCTTAACCATAGGGAACACAAACGTGAGATGGCTTCTATGAGGCGCGTGATGAGGAACTTTGCCGAATCCCACATTCAAGAACCTAATGATGAAGAGGAAAGTGGTGAAGAGAGTAATGATGGAGAGGAAGATGATGGTATGTCCGAACGTGATTAATCATGTTGTCTTATGTGTGCACTAGTTTTTATTCCTAGTACTAGTTTATGTCTTAAACTCATTTCTAAGTTATGTTTTAGTTTCTAATTTCTAAGTTATGTTTTTAGTCTTAAGTTAAAATTAAGTCTATGTTATGATATGTCATAAGTACTTTATTATGTATTCGTCTCGTTTCGTTATATGTTGTTTATGCACTTAATATAATATAATGTTCTATGTTCTATATCTTGTGTGTTCTACATATGTGTTATATTATGAATGTTTTAATTTTCACATATATTATTGTTATACAACATGAACACTTTTATTTTCATCTTTTTCCATCCTTTTTGTTAATGACAAAGGGGGAAAAGAAATGTATGTTGTTGTATGCTTTTCTCTAAAAAAAAATACAGATTTTAAAGGCTCTCTAGAAATCATAGATTAAAGGGGAGCATCAAAAATGGGGAGCATTGTGTTAGAGAAACAAGGTTGGAACAAAATTTCAAGAAGTGGTTTTCATCATCCAAAAGGGGGAGAATGTGAAGACATGGCTTCTAAAAGGTTTTGATGACGACACATGTTCTACAAGTCAAGGATGGATTAACAAAAAGGAATTATCAAGGCTTCAAGCTTAAGAACAAAAGCTCAAGAACAAAGTGTCAAATATTTAATCAAGTCTTGATGAATTTATGAAGATTGACTAGCACAAAGGAAAAGGTATAACACTCAACTTCTATGCGAT
Source organism: Lathyrus tuberosus (assembly GCA_022829125.1). Lineage (NCBI taxonomy): Eukaryota > Viridiplantae > Streptophyta > Magnoliopsida > Fabales > Fabaceae > Lathyrus > Lathyrus tuberosus. The sequence goes on from JALAZF010000435.1 coordinate 2,795,578, forward strand.
TATGGAAGTGTTCAAACCATCCCTCATTCATGCCATAACCATTAGGAGTGTTTTTTTGCATCTTAAAATTCTTTACATTTCAATTTTTAAGGCATTTTTTCAATTCTGAGATTAAGTAATCGATTACATTAATTAGGGTAATCGATTACCCTGTTGAATTTTTGAAAATTTCTGAACGTTGAAACCATGTAATCGATTACCTTAATAGTGGTAACCGATTACCACTGTTCCAGAACCCAAAATATTGCATCTCTTCATAGAAACTTTTTAAAATTCTTTTCTTTGAAGCATGGAATCCTTTGGTTAATTGCACTTTTTTGAGGAGGTGTTTAGAGGCTATATAAACCTCATAATTTCATATTTTCAAACTCACCTCCTTGAAAATTTTCAATCAATCATTCATACCCTTTCAAACATTCAAATTTTGTCTAAGTGTTCATACAGAATTTTCATAGAGTGAAACATTTTGCATAAACCTTCATAGTAAAGCATCCTAGTTTCATTTCATACAAAGAACACTTGTATAATTATTGTGAGAGTTGTGTGTTACAAGGAGAATATCAATCTTTTGATTGATAAGTATTAAATATCCATCTTTTACATACTTACAGAAAATTCAGATTGTACATTGCTTGTTACATCTTATTTTATGGATTATTGGAAATAAGATTGTAAAGTTGTATTCCTTGTTGTCCTAGTTTTGGAAACAAAAGGTCCATTGTGAGAGGATTGTTCTCAATTGGACTTAGTGGAAAAATCCAAGAGGTTGTTCTTGGTGTGGTTTGTTAGTATCTGTATAGAAAGACTAGGAAGAGTCTTGTCTAAATCCTAACATTATTAAAAATCTCTTTCATGTTGAAAGGGGACTAGAGTACTCTCAGACTGTGAGGGGAACCATGATATATTCTTGTGTCTTCTACTTTCCACATTTAGAGTTTTCATCACATAGTAATCACTTAGGAAAGTAAAACACAAAACCGTCGAAAATCTGGAAAAATTTTCTAAGTACCTAATTCACCCCCCTCTTAGGTGCAGTCTTAACTTACACAAACTGTCCCCAACTTAGACTTGTTTGTCCTCAAACAAGAATCAATCAACCTAAAGAAACAAAAGCAATTGCCGAGAAATCATGCTCAACAAGTTTTTTCAAACGAAAACAAATGTATGGTACAAATATCAAAAGTACACGCAAAGCAATGCTTACCACTATACTACAACAACACCATGACAATGAAGCAAAGTCTAAGCACAAAAACACATGTCAAACAATTCTAAAGCAATGCATATGTTCAAGAATGAATAATACATAACACACAATTTCATCTAGGGATGAAAAACAAACATGAGGGGTTGAACTCACACCCAACAATCTTGCAAACACCAATTCAAATTTTGCATTCATCTAAAAAACTCATATTGAAAGTATAAAAGCAAAAATCACAAGGACTTTAAAGGGTTGTAATGTGGCTTGGATAACAAAGAAAGGTTAATTTCTCAAGGTCAATGAAACAAAAACTTTCCTAATCAAATGAGAGTGATCATTTATCAAATTCTCAAGCATTCACAAATTTCCTTCACCTTTTTCTATTTTCCTAATTGTTACACTATTTCACATAACTTATTAGCACAATTCATTTACTATTATTTTTCTTTTTCAATGCTTTTTCTCTTTCTTTTCTTTTTCACTTTTTTTTCTTTCTTTTTCAATCTTTTTCTTTCTCAACCGCATAACAACCAACTTTTCTTCTCCCTAACTTGAATGCAACCAATCATGTAAAGTGAATGCTCCCAAACTTATTAGGTAAGGGTAAAAACTCAAATAACAAGTCATGGTTATGGTTCAAGAAAAATACTAGAATCCATATAAAAATTGAACTTGTTCCGAACTGGACCAATGTCTAGGCATGACCCAATCCACTTCTGCTCCCAGAACGGCCCAATTGCCTAAGTCCAGCTGAGGTAGGGCAGTATTTACCTTTCTGCCCCTCTACCAGGCACATATGGACAGTTGAATCTCAAGGTCATTTGCTCCTCCTCGACATTCCTGCCCATTACGCACGACTCCATCATCCAGGAACGGTCATGACGCCTCTGCCCAGAACTACGCCTTTGCCCGTGGCAACGACTAGTTTTGGGCATCTCTGTCCATCTTAATGGCTAGTTATTGGCAATTACCTATTCTTCAGGAAACGGTTACTCCGCCCCGAAAATAGGGACCGTTGGCCACGCTATGGGGGCATTATAAAAACTCTCTCATTTGAGAGGGTCAGGTATCCAAAAATCAAACTAAGAAACTCATATTATTGTACTCACCTTTCGCTCTCCCGATTCTCACTTTAGCATTGGAGTGCCTTGCACGTACACCCCCTCCTCATCTCACACACCCTGCATCACAGATGTTCTTCTTGGCCCATTACATGATCTGATAAGCCTTCACGATCAGTAGCGCCGTCTGTGGGAAACTTGTTATCCTCGTCTTAACATCCACCTCAGATTCAAAGACCAAAACACATTCTCTGTCCAAGATTACGATCATGGCTTCCCAAGATCACGTCCAAGATGCTCGCAATCTATTTGTTCTCCCCGTCAACAAAACTGATGCTAAAGGATCTACGTCATTCCTCGGAGGATACGCCCGTTATCTGAGAGACGGAGCTACCGCATCTCCCTCCCCTACTCGTACTGAACATGTTGAGGACTAGCCCCTGCTGGCCCTCCAGCTCGTTCCAGCTCCACCCAACGCCAAACCGGCCATGGTGGCCCTCCTTGAAGCAATCAACAAGACCAACTTTTTGATCCTCCAACAAAACAAGAGGATTGAGGCGTTGGAAGAATATGCCCGTCCGAGATCCCCTCAGCTGATGAGGGATCGACGACGATCCAAAAACCCACAACCCCGGTAGGAAGCAGATCGCTGGGTGCGCCAAGGACCAGAGTCTCATGCCATTCGGAAGTGCGATCACGTTTCCCCGTGAAACCAACATTCCCTGGACAACAAGAGAACCCGGAGAGATCAACGTTCACCCCTGGTCAGACCAAAGGGCCGGGCACGTACACCATCACCCCGTAGAAGTCGCTGTCACGAGCGAAGCATCCGCTCCCCTTCCCAAAACAGTTCCAGCAATGACGATGAGCCCCACGGCCTATTGTCTCAGGAGATATTGGCTACACGCCTCCCCAAAGGCCTGGAGAAACCCCTATCTTTGGGAACTTACGACGGAACGACTGACCCAGATGAGCACATCGAAAACATTGATGCGCGGCTAGACTACCGTGGCGTCCGGGGCGCCATCAAATGTCGTCTGTTCCTGACCACGCTCTGGAAATGGGCAATGACCTGGTACAAACAACTGCCCGAGGAGTCCATCACCTCGTGGAAGCAGCTGAGCAGGATGTTTTCTAGGCACTTTACGGTGTCACGCCACCATCCAAAGACTGAAGCCTCCCTTGAGGCTATAATTCAAGGGAAGGATGGGCCTCTCCGGGCATATATTGAGAGGTTTAATAAAGAAGCTGTGCAAGTCCCCACTACCGACGACATGAAGAAATTTATGCTCGAACAAGGACTTCGCCCGTATTCAGAATTTTCAAAAGTTGTTGGCCTTGCACCTCCAAGGAGCCTGGACGCCTTCCTCCTCAAGGCGCAGGCGTATATTCAATACGAAGAAAAGGAAGCGGCCAGCTCCACCCGAGCCTCACGCCATCAGAAAAATGCTCGCGCCTCCAAAGGCGATGAACCCTCGACATCCTGTCGAGGGGAAAGAAGACACGAAGATCATCCCTGGGAATCCCGGGACAACAAGGGGCCATCTGGCCGGTTCCACGATTACACCCCGTTGACTGTCTCTAGGGAAAAAATTCTCTTCGAATGTGCTAACTCGGAGTTTAAACAGGCGGTAGTTCGGTTCCCCAAGCATGTTCCAGCCAAGCCCAACGCCGATAAATCAAAATACTTCCGTTTCCATAAGAATCATGGCAACACCACTGAAGATTACATCCACTTGAAGGATGCCATAGAAATACTGATTAGGGATGGCCACCTGAAGCAGTTTACAAAGAAGAAGGATGCTCCCCGGCAAGACGACCAGGAGTTAAAGAAAGTAGAGTAAGAGGTGCCTTCCTCGGAAGAAACCAACCTCCAAGTCGCCATGAGTATATCACGACTGGAGGATTTCTACGTTCCAAATGAGCTCAGCGCTCCCGCGTATTTCGCAACCCACAACCCATGGGAAACTTTCCCCTCCGTAATGGTCATCTCCGGAGGGGGCTTCAATAAAGTCATCGTGGGCTCCGAAAAGAGAAAGTTCGAGCACCTGATCAGCACGAGCTCCAGCAAGGTGACAATGTTCGACAAGGTCCGGAAGGGATCAGTCCCCATCTCCTTCTACCGGGAAGAGCTCCTCGGAGGGTCCCCGAACTCAAGTATCCCACTGCTCGTTAGAGGCCAGATGGTAAATTTTGATGTTCACAGGATCTTAGTCGACCAAGGCAGCTCGGTCGACATTATGTACTCACAGCTGTTCTCAACTCTCCAGATAGACGAATCGCACCTCACTCCCTCCGTGGGTTCCGACCTACAGGGTTTCAATGGGTCGGTCACGAAACCCTAGGGGTAGGTCAAGTTGATCGTGACCTTTGGATCTGCAGAGAAAGCCAGATCCATTAAAGTTTAGTTCCTGGTAATTGACTGCCCGTCTCTCTATCAGTGCTTATTCGGGCGGCCAACTTTGGCCGAGCTGGTAGCTGTGCCATCAACCGTCCATCTCAAAATAAAGTACTACACTTCGAAAGGTATGGCCGCTACATTACACAGGGACATCAAAGCTGCGCGACGATGCTTCGAAGCGGCCACCAGGGGACTCAACACCATCGCTGCCAAGCCAAAGACGTCCAGCAAGCCAGCCTTTCCCAGCAGCTCAGAGGAAGTCAAGCCACGGCCACGCGTCGACTCTGTCGACCTCGACAACCGCTTGCCGAAGATGACCAGAAGGAAGACCAGGTTGGGCCGAGCAACTCATCCGCCTCGACCAGCAACAACTCTCATGTGATGCGCCCAATCTCGGATGGCGACTTCGAGCTCGTCCTGCTCGGCAACGATCCTCAACAGGGAGTAAAGATAGGGACCGGCCTCCCCGACATCGTGAGGAGATAACTCAAAGCTTGCCTTCGAGAGAACGCAGACTTGTTCACCTGGAGTGTCGCGGAAATACCCGGCTTAGATCCTGCTGTCGCCTGCCATCAACTCACGATTGACCCTGTAGTCAAAGCAGTAGCACAACGTAGGAGAAAGCAGTCTCCGGAGAAAACGGAGGCTGCAGAACAAGCTGTAAAAGACCTCCTCGGGGAAAAACTTATCTCGAAAGCCAAATACACCACTTGGCTGTCCAACGTTGTACTCGTGAAAAAATATAATGGAAAGTGGCGCATGTGTGTTGATTATACTGACCTTAATAAGGCATGCCCAAAAGATGCCTACCCCCTCCCCAATATTGATAAACTTGTTGATAACTCTGCATGTTTTAAACTATTATTATTCATGGACGCCTATTCGAGCTATAATTAAATACCAATGGCGATGAGCGATAAAAAATACACGGTCTTCATGACCTAATCGGGCAATTATTACTACAACGTAATGCCCTTCGACCTGAAGAACGCCTGTGCAACCTACCAGAGGATGATGAACAAGGTCTTTCGGGGAAAGATAGGCGACATGCTCGAACTCTACATGGACGATATGATCGTGAAATCTCACGAGGAGACCGATCACATAACCCATTTAAGAAAGGTATTCGAACAGGCTAGGAAATACCGAATGCGTTTCAACCCAGAAAAGTGCATGTTCGGAGTTCGGGCGGGTAAGTTCCTCGGCTTCTATCTGACAGAGCGAGGAATCGAGGCCAACCCCGACAAGTCCAGGGCATTCTCCGAATTTCCAACGTCCAACTCAAAGAATTCCATCCAATCCCTCAACGAGATGCTCGTTTCTTTGTCTCGTTTTGTGGCCAAGTGTGCCAAGCATGCCCTGCCCTTCTTCAAACTCCTCCGCAAGGAGGCAGCGTTTGAATGGACGGAGGAATGCGACCAAGCTCTCCTCCATCTGAAACAGGCACTGTCAGAACCATCAGTCCTCTCTCGACCAGACAACGGCGAAACATTGTACCTATATCTCGTCGTGGCAACCAAGGCCGTAAGCGCCGCCCTTATCCGTGAGACACCCGACGGGTAGAAGCCCATATATTTCACCAGCAAAGCATTGTAGGGACCAGAGCTGAGATACCAGCAGATAGAGAAGGTAGCTTTGGCCCACATCAATGCTGCAAGAAGACTGAGGCACTACTTCCTGGCCCACGCGATTGTGGTCCAAACAGATCAGTCCATAAAGGAACTGCTAGGGCGACCAGATATGGCCGGCAGAATGCTCAAATGGTTGTTAGAGCTTTCCAAATTCGACATTCAGTATGAAAGCAGAAAGGCCCTTAAAGCCCAGGCTTTGGCTAACTTCGTCGCAAAGATGACGTTCGCATATTCCCCCACCTGCGGGGCACGCAAGTGGACCATCTTCGTAGACGGAGCATCCAGCTCGGCAGGGGGAGGGGCAGGAATCATCTTGGAAAATGACGAGGGAATCATCGTAGAGGTATCGCTCACCTTATCATTCCCCACATCTACTAACCAGGCTGAGTACGAGCCTTTCCTCGCCGGCCTCCGCCTGGCCGAAGATCTTGGGGCAGAAGAAGTCGTCATTTGCACGGATTCGCAACTCGTGGCCCTCCAGGTTCGAGGAGAATACCAAGCCAAAAACGACAACCTATCCGAGTACTTAGCCTTGGTCAAAGAAAGGATGACGAAGTTCACTGCAATAGAGGTAAAGCATGTTCTCCGCGAACATAACGTCAGAGCAAACGTATTGTCTAAACTGGCGAGCACAAAGAAAAAGGGAGGAAACAAGTCCGTCATCCAGGAGGTGCTTCCTCGACCCAGTATCGAGAAGACATCTTCGACCTCGACGTATATATAATCGGCAACAACAACTACTAGATGACCCCCGTTTACAACTACCTCGCTAGGGACGAACTTCCGTCCGACCCCAAAGAAGCTGGCACAGTCAAACGCAGGGCCTGCTCCTACATCCTGGTCGAAGATAAACTCTACAGGCGAGGGTTCTCCATCCCATTACTCAAATGCGTCGAGGAGGAGACGGTCGCCCACGTCCTACGTGAGATCCACGAAGTAATCAACGCCTAACATCTCGGGGGAGGGGGGAGATCCCTTGCCCAGAAGCCCCTTAGAGCAGGGTAGTACTGGCCAACCATGCAGCAGGATGTTAAAGAGCACGTGAAGAAATGCGACAAATGCCAACGGCACGGGGACATGCACCTAGCTCCACCTAACGAGCTCAAAGCTATATCCTCCCCGTGGCCATTCGCCTGGTGGGGCCTGGACATCCTAGGGCCATTCGTAGTAGGATCAAACCAGAACAAGTACTTAATAGTAGGCGTTGATTACTTCACAAAGTGGATAGAAGCTGAGGCTCTGGCCAAAATAACAGCCCTTAACATACTTCGTTTCTACAAGCGAAACATCCTCACATGCTTGGCATTCCCCAAGCGATAGTCATGGACAATGGGACACAGTTCACGGACAGGAAGTTTCAGGATTTCGTCGCTCAACTGGGCACGAAACAACACTTCGCATCCGTCGAACACCCCCAGACTAACGGGCAAGCCAAAGCAGCAAATCGAGTAATCCTTTGAGGCCTCAAGCGAAGGATGGACGGAACAAAGAAAGCTTGGGTCGAGGAGCTGCACAGCGTCCTATGGGCATACCGTACAACTCCACACTCTTCGACAAGGGAAACTCCCTTCCGCCTGGCCTACGGGACTGAGGCAGTAATCCCCATCGAAATACACGTACCATCCAGGCGGACTGAGTCACCCCTGGACGAGGAAATGAACGACGAGGCACTAAGGGAGGAGCTCGACCTCGTCGAAGAGGTCCGGTCAGGGGAAGCTTTTCGCGAAGCCTCGTTAAAGCAAAAAATCGCAATCAGGCATAACGCCAAAGTGATACGATGAGATTTCCAAGTGGACAGCCTTGTCTTGAGAAGGAACCACAAGGACTCTCTAGTGGGCAAACTCGCCGCTAACTGGGAAGGACCCTATCGCGTCCGAGCAAAGATGGTGAATAAGGCCTACTACCTAGAACACCTCAACGGGGAAGAACTTGCTCGACCATGGAACGCCGAAAAGCTAAAAAAATACTATAGCTAAGGCCCTAACTGTCGGTTTGCTTCGTCAAAGCAACGAACATAACATACCGACTAAGATGTGCGCCCAGGTACAAGCATCGCATGCCAGCCAAGGCAGGACCCCGCTCAGGATCGAGCTAGGTCTCTTCCCGACAGCGGTTCCTCAATCGAGCCCGCCGTCATCAAAGTACCATGATAGGCAGAACACCCAGCTCGCGATGGGAGGTTCACGCTGCGAACTCGGGCCTCAAACGCGACCTGAGCTCCGCTATCATGCCCGAAAATTCCCTAGGTCGTTCGACCAGTCCCCCTCACTGCCGAACACATTTAAGTCGAGCAATTCCCTGAAAACGTTAAACAAATCAAAGTGACCCCTATTACAGGCACACACGTTTCGAGCAAAGATATAACACTTAGCAAAAATAATCAAAGAAAGCCATGCGCGAATATACAACATACAAAACCTGCCACGATGGCCGGATACATACATATAATTAAGTGGCCACAAGGACCACGAGTGTGCATATTACAAGGCAAAAGGGCCATGCCCCCTACCGAACAAAATAAAATTACATCAAATATGGCACGCAGGCCAGTTACATTATAACAAAACAAAAAGAGATCACTCCTCCATCTGATCAGGCTGCTCGAGGTTAGGTTCAGACTAGTGAGTTTCCTCGTTCAAAAGTCGGGCGTGCTCATCACCGATGTTAAAGAAGTCCGGAGCAACTATCTTGCCATTCTCAACATGGCCCAGGAAGTTAGTACCCTCCGTGGATATCTGGACTTCTGGATTCACCATCCGGAGTTGGGCCACGGCATTGTTGGACGACTCTTCCCCAATGGCAATAACACCGTCCTCTGCCCGTAGAAGACGAGCAACCAACTCGGCCCTAGTCTTCAACGCCCTCACTCCTTCAGGCTCATCTTCAGTCGGGGCCACCGCAGCCCTCACCTGTTCGACCAGATCCTCAGCAGTCTTCTTTTCAGCGACCAGAGTCTCATTCTCCCCTATTAGCCTAACAGTCTCCTCGTCCGATTTCTTCCTCGCGTCGTTGGAAGCCTTAGCCTCCTCTTTAGCCTTCTTCATCGTCTCCTCCAAGGACGCTATAGTCTCCTGGGCCTTCTTAAGTTCAGACTCAGAGGAGGAATCCCCCTCAGTATACACCGCCTCCATCTCCAGGACCCAGACCAACGCGGAGGCGTCCTGCGCCAGCATTGACCTCTTGCTCGGGCGGTCCATACCTTCGAGCTTGAGGGACTCTGCCAGAGGAACCAATAGGGACGTCCCCTCGAAAAACTTCTTGTCGTGAAGGCACGGGGGAAGTTCAAACTTACCCTTCTCAGCCGCCCGACTGAGGTCTACCAACTCATTAGCTCTGGTCCGCTTGAACCTCGGAGACCCGGGCACCGGAGACCCCTGGCCAGGTGAAGGAACAGGCGAAGAGCTCCCCGCAGCAGGTTGAGGAGGAAGCACACGCTGTGTAAACCGAGACTTCGAGGTGGCCGCGCCAGCTTTGCCCCTCGCCAGGACATTCTTCACCATTCTCTCGTGGGCAGAAGGCATCTCACCTGCAAAAACATAACAAACATGTTAGCCACCGAGGAAGTTATAATTCGGACAAGCTGAAAAAGCTAAAACTACCAAGTAGCTTAAAAGCATCTGCAGGGGTTTTGCACTTCAGAAGCGCCTTCGTATTGATATAACGATACTCCACTCTTTGCCCGCCATCATCCTCAAAGATCAGGTTCCCCTTTTTCGTCCAACACTCTGCAGGCCTAAAGTTGTTAACGTAGTTGACCAACGCATCGTAACCGGCTATGTCTTGCTCGTCCAGCATATCTGGTTGGGCAAGATAATGGCCAGTGCCCTGATTAAAGTGGCTCTCACTCTAATGAAAAGGGAACTTGAACACCATGTCCGCCAGCAACTTCCCTTCCTCGTCATACATATCTTTGCCCTCCTCGTCTGTCGACACTGCCCAGGAATATGTGGTTTCTTGGGCCTTCTCTAACATAAGTTCAATGATATAGAACCTCTCCTTGAAGGTCGGGATAGACTCCAAGAAAGGCTTGAACAATTTTCTTGGTTGCTTTAGTGAAACCCAGCCATACCTTTTCCCCGAGACCTGCCTTTGGAGGTGAAAGATGGTGAAGAACAAAGGCTTTGTAGCTCCTATCATCAGGAACTCGCATGTCAGCTTGAAGGTGCGGTTAAACGCCAATGAATTCAGATGCAATTGCGACGAGGCCAAATCCAAATGAATAAAGATGGACTGTTGGAAGTCAGTAAAGGGCAGCCTCAGCCCTATTTCCTTGAAAGCATATTCATTCATTGGGAACCTCTCCCCAGGGCTGCGAGCTATCCTTAAGTCATCACTCCCATGCTCGGGAGCAACGACTTGGGGGGCTCCTGTTCCAGACTGGACCAATGGCTAGGCATGGCCCAATCAACTTTTGCTCCCATAACGGCCCAATTGCCTAAGTCCAGCTGAGGTAGGGCAACATTTACCTTTCTGCCCCTCTACCGGGCACATATGGACAGATGAATCTCAATGTTATTTGCTCATCCCCGACATTCCTGCCCATTACGCACGGCTCCATCATCCAAGAACGGTCATGACACCTCTGCCCAGAACTACGCCTTTGCCCGTGGCAACGGCTATTTTTGGGCATCTCTGTCCGTCTTAACGGCTAGTTTTTAGCAGTTACCTATTCTTCAGGAAACAGTTACTCTGCCCCGAAAATAGGGACCGTTGGCCACACGCTGGGGGCATTATAAAAACCCTCTCATTTGAGAGGGTCAGGTATCCAAAAATCAAACTAAGAAACTCATACTTTTGTACTCACCTTTCTCTCTCCCGTTTCTTAATTTAGCATCGGAGTGCCTTGCAGGTACACCCCATCCTCATCTCACACACCCAGTATCACAGACATTTTTCTTGGCCCATTACAGGATCTGATCAGCCTTCACGATCAAAACTCAACACCAACATGGATTCTAACAAATGCTCAAAGGGGGTAAGCAAATTCTCACTCACTCATAAGGTAGATTGACTATTTGGTCAAGTGGTTGTGCTCAAAATCAAACAAAATGCCTTGATTATTATAGTGTTATCATACAAACAACACAAATACAAGATAAAGCATAATTCAAATGAGTTAAACAAGAAAGTTGGTCTCCATGCAATTTAGTAAACAATGGAAAGGTTCCTCACATTGGGCTATGAACTAAAGTGATTCAAAATTGAACAAAAAATGCTAAAGAATAAATGTCATGTAATTTGTACAAAGCCTAAGGTTCATAAATATGCTATGTTCTAGAAAAGCAATAAACACAAACCTTAGCAATGAAACTCTCTATAAACTTTTCACACTACCATAAAATTTCCTTGTTGAACATTCAAACTTGAACAATCACAAAATGTATCCTCAAGCTAACAAAAACAAAACTTGAGAACAAACACAAAAAATTTCTAACAACCTAACAAAATCAAATAAAACTAACTAAACATAAAATAACATAAGCCAAAATGGGTCAAAAGTAAGAATAATTGACCTAGTGAAAGTGGAACGGGGACATAAAATCATTGGCAAGAAAAGAAAACCACACTAAGCACTCTCTGGCCGCGCTTAGCGCCAGCAGAGTTTGCTGGCTTTTCAAAATTGTCAATTTTTCTTTCAACACTCCATCCACATTACCATTATAACTCTACTGTTATACACAAAACTATAAATACTTATAAATCTTTAGATTGCCTCACAACCAATGCTTGTTTCACATCGTTAGCTCGACACCTTATTTACGTACAACTCCTTCATGTTGCTCCGTTCACCGGTAGATACCAAATAAACTTGTGCAACACTTGAGCAAACGTAAACGAAAAACCAAAATATGCACAAACACATACACACACATGATGGACAACACACACACACACACACACACACATATATATATATATATATATATAAGAATGGCAAACAAAATCAAAACAAACATATATACAATTATGTACAAAGCTTAGAAATATAGAAACTATCGCAATGCAATTCAATATCAAAACACCAATCCCCGGCAACAACGCTATTTTGTTCGAACTGCAATATAGCGGCAAGAAGCAAAAGATTTGAAAGAATTCCCTCTGGGTTTTTATCATCTCCACAGGGATCGGTGCGAGGAAATGAATGTCGTTCAACAATCTCTACGTTTCTAAGCTTGTTTGAATGGTTTAAAAGCGTAAAATACGGAAAGAAAAATATATGAACAAGTAAAGAATACATTCTTTAGAGAGGAGAGAACTTGTCGGGATTGAATTTCATCTACCCATCAAATACTAAAAAATCTATCAATCAATTGTACGCAGCCTAAATCACTCATAAATATCATCATGTATCGCTTATAACAGAGGTCATGTCAAACACAAAGTTGAGAGAACAAATGTATCGTCTCATCGGCGATGTCTCACGCATCTCAACAACACAGAGCATTAAGAACCGATACCCACGCGAATATTATACCTAAATCTATGTCTAGAGTTTAGAATCTAACTGATGTTCATCTTAGATTGAGTTCGAACTATATATGTCTATAGCAATCCAAGCCCATTAAGATAAATATTGAAATCAAAGATAACCATCGATAAAGATTTGTAAAAGAGATTTTATACAACGATCAATAAATATACATACAATCAAGATAAACTTATATACAAAACCCCAACAATAGATGATACAAATAGAAGAAGGAAGATTAAGAGGAATCTCTCAGTTTGTCAACACCGATTGAAGCAACTCCAACTCCAGATCATCAAGATATACACTCTAATGTTGTTTCTAAGCCTCTCTATCCAAAGGAATGTTCTGATGGAGTTAGGTGTAAAAATACCCAAAACTATAACCTAAAAAATGATGTAGAAATTTATTTATAATGTTTCAAAATCACAATCTCGCTTAGCCCGTGCAGAAGCCCGCTCAGTGCACTCATAAAAATAGAGAAAATTTAGAATTTGTTTTCGCCATAACTTGAGAACCGTAACTCCGATTTTACGCATGATCGAAAGCGTTGGAAAGCTTATTCAATTCTTTTTAAGACAATGACTAAATATCATTGCTTGAATACCTACAAAAATGAGATAAAAACAATTAAACTCAATGATATTTACCGATAACGCAATATATACATTATAACATAAAATATACAAAATATACACAAAAGTTGAAGTTTATTGGTATAAAACGAATGAATTAAGCCGATGAGTGATAATTATTCACACTCAAAATCACAACAATTTAGCACGCATCAAACATTTACTCCTTTAATTAAGATTGTATTGTCTCTAAATTGTTTGATTTATATTTCTTATCCAACCAACTTCAAGTCCCGAGTTATTCATGATATTATTTGAGTCATATATCTTATAAAGGAAATGAAACATATAGCTTTTGAATCCATCCACTGTATTTTTTCTTTCACTTATCATATTTTGCTTAGGCGTTTTAAACTCTAGTTTCGTAAAAGAAAATGTTTTTAAAATTAGTTTAAAGGGGACATGTATATTCAACCCCCTTGAGACCTTCTCATCTCCATATTCTTTCCCAACACATCTTTATCTTTGTTATTATTCTCAAGGTACTCTTTTCCACCTCACTTTCTATCTATAAATTTTTTATAGATGCATTTATACTTTTGAGTGATCCTAGTCTCTTCATGAAATAGGTAAGTGTTTATGGACATTTGAGTACTTTAGACAACTAATCTTTTGAATGAGATCTCCAAATTAGGCTTATTCATTTGATATGCAAGTTGATTTGGTTGACCTCTTGGGGAAGGGAACTATGAATGCTCTGATTCTTTTAGTCAAGATACGTAGGCACGAGATGCGATGTCTTGGCGAGCATACTTAGGAATAACACCTTAGGTCTCCCTTTTCTTTTCACCCTTAGCAAACAAAGTAACAAATAACACAATAAGACAAGAGGTTCTTGTAGAGTACTACAGATACCTAAGATGCTAGCACTTTCCCTAGGTATAACCAACCACTGGACCTTAGATTCTCTTTTGCTTTGCATTGTATTATGGGTTATTCGTTCTTTTTCCCTTCCCTTGGATAAATTAAAGATCGGTGGTGAATTAAGATTTGTGATTCAGGTTAATTCAATAGCTTGATATCTGATTCCCACCGCAACACTAAGCCTAGCAACATTAGGCCTACGAGACAACCTCATGTATTTGTTTAATAAAATTGGTTGGGACCAATTCTCAGTTGCACGCCACCCCACCTACTAGAACCTCACACTTGAGTTTCTTAGCTCTTTTAATTACTATTCTGACAGAAGAGTAGGCAGAGATATGGGTAGGATTATTTTTAGACTGCTTGGGCATGACTATCGCTTTAACCATAATGAAATATGTGAGCTATTAGGATTCTAGACCGGCCCCGAAGCCTTCACTAAGGTTCCTAGTGACAACTTCATGCAGTATGAGCTTGATAACTTCTGGGGGTGCATCACCATGGAAGCCCTACCTAACCCTGAAAGGTTGGATGTTTCCATTATTCATAACCTGACTATTAGGTATTTTCATATGGTTTTAACACAAATCTTATTTGGAAAGAGCGATAATACTGACACTGTTAGTAAATAAGAGTTATTTTTCCTGTTCAGTGATTTCCAATCCTGCCCCGTCCATTCTACAACATTCTTGCTTTCCAATCTGGACACAATAGCAAAGCCTACACAAGGAATTATTTTCGCTGATGGGATTGTCACTTCCATTGCCTTAGCTGTAGGCCTCCAGAATCAAGTGGAACATCTAATCCCCCTTGAGGGTAACACTATGCTAGATATAGACTGCTGCCTGAACCGACAATTGATAAAAGTTACGAGGCCTAATGAATTCCACTTATTGATCAACAACGAAGTTGTCCATTACTTCGTCCTTTGAAATCATGAACGAACAAGTGTCCATAACCACGATAACTAGATATACCAATTAGAAGGTCAGAGAGAGGCACCTACACATCTACAAACCCTCCCGCACCTAAATATCACTCCGCACCTCTATCGAATGTTTCTTCTTCTTCTTCTTCTTTTGTAGGTCCTTCTATTTCCCAAGGGTATGATGTTGACTATGATGTCAATGCCTTCATACTTGAAGTCACCGCTCTCCACTGAGCCTTACAAGACCAAAAAGATAGAATGGCAGTGTAGATGGACCACCTATATCAAGAAGTCTAAACATTACGCATGGTCATGGGTCTAGCAGCCAGACACTGTGGTCACTGATCTCTTCATAGGTATTTTCTGTCCTTGTTTCCACTTTCACTGAGACATTAAGGCTAATGTTCAGTTTAAGTGTAGGGGAGGAACTTTTTCCCACTTTTCTGTTTCCATTATCATTGCTTTTCTAGTACTATTTCTAGATATGTTTCTAATTTCTCTTGTCGAGCTACCGACGTTAAACGAATCGCTGCGTGGGAGGCAACCCACGAAATCTTTTCCTTTTAACCATTAGTTTTAGTTATTTTCTTAATAAAAATAATATAAAGCCTGGTAATAAAGTTGGAAAACACACGAACGCACCAAAAGAGCCAAAAAAGTGAAAAATACGAAGAAAAAAATGAAAGTTGACGACCGTCAGCCAGGGCAGACGCCCGTCAGTGAATGGAATTCTACATTTTGACTTTTGGGTGCTGGCGAGTTGACTTTAAGCTAAAGCTGACGCCCGTCAGTGCTTTTTGTCACGACTTTTAAGGTATCAGACCATTTTCTTCTCTTTCTCTCTCTCTCTCTCTCTCTCCACCTTTCCCACTTCACATGTTTCCCCGCCATCCACTTTTCCAACTTCCACCTTTTTTTTCTTCTTCATTCTATATTCCACTTTAAACTCCATTAAAACTCATTCTTAAAACCTCCATATCTCACTCAATTCTTAATCAAATCCAAAACCGTAAACACGTAAACTGATCACCACACTATCTAAAACCCATATCCAATGTCAAAGACAAAACTTTCCCACTTAATTTTTTTTCTATATTTCACTACCCTTACTAAGAAATCCGAATTTCACATCTACCACCATGTCTCTAAGACCCCAGCCTATAGACTATATGGGAATAGAGTTTTGGGACGAGGCTCAACAATAAAGATACAAAGTTTTATATCGAAAAATTTAAGCTCTATCAGGTATCTCGATGAATTTTTTCTTAGAACCTTAGGGATTTATGATTCAACACATTTTGTGTATGAAAGATTATAGATGTGTTACTTTGTGACTCTAAAACATAGGACATATGCTAGGCTGACCTTAGTATTTTTAAGTTCGTTTGATTATTTATATGAGAGATGCATGCGCCGAGTAAGTGGAGGAGTCATGTTTAGGTTATTCAATCAAGAGTATGCTCTTAACCACAATGAGATTGGCGCCTATTTCCAGTTTGATGCCGATCATAACCAGTGCAGTACAAAAATTCGCTCGACGACCTTGGACCCTAGAGTTTGGTACCTTTTGGAAGATATTGACTACTGAGCTGGCCACCAGTATGGAAGGGTGAAAATCCTCCCATATCCACAACCCAACAATTCGGTACTTTCATAATGTCTTGGCCCACATTATTTTTGGCCGAGGCAATAGTAGTGGGAATGTCAAGTCAAAAGAGTTGTACTTTATTAATGCTATTTTCCGCCAACAGAGAATTCATATAACGACATTTATGGTCACTAAGATGCAGGAAATAGAAAAGGCCCGTAACGGTGGGATTGTGATCGGACGATTGATCACTACCATAGCCTTGGGATTAGGCTTACATGCTGAGGTAGCCACTCTTGAGCCCATTGAGGACTCCCTCACTTTAGACTTGAACTCGTATCTAGCATAAAAGTTGATTGCAGTAAAGAACCTAACACAGTTCTATCTTATGGTGAGGGGCCAAGTAGTGCCAAGTGTTATTTTACCTAATTCGGCCAGGATTAATGTGAATAATGAAGATAATTGGTTCTTTACAGTAAATGCCCCGAAGGATACTGATGTCCGCCCTTGTACCAGTGCCCTTGTTGAGCATGCACCTGAGGGTACTGATATTGATGATGAGATATACCTTAGAGAGAGGTCTCCACCTATTCCTACCTCCATGCATGCATCTCCCCCATCCTACCATTCACCTGCACACACTGCACATCATTTTACTAACTTTTTTATAGGTACCTTTTCCAGGCATTAGACACCAGAAGAGTATAACTATACAACTATACGGACTTCCCTTGATGATGTCCTCCACGAGATGTGCTCCAGGAATGACATTGATGCCGACTATGATCAGTTGTTCCGATCCATGTACCAGTAGCACGTGGACATGATGATCCATATATAATAGTTGCAGGAGAAGCTACATGATTCTCAAGGGCGTAACTAGCACATGATATCAGACCTTACCGACCCGTTGCATGGGATAATGGTGTATCTAGGGAGAGGTACTCTAGGGAGCTGTAGAATCAGACTTACCACGATGATCTGATAAAGGATATGTTATACTATATGCGCGCTATGGGTATGCCTCCTCTACCTCCTCATTATGGACAACGTCGAGGACGAGGCAGGGGTCGTGGCCGACATTAATTTTCACTTACCACCAGGTTCTACTCCCTCTCTTGCTCTTATTTCAAAACATTGAGAACAATGTTCAACTTAAGTGTAGGGGAGGTGAATTACAACTTTCATTTATTTTTATGCATTTTCCTATTTCATTTTGTTTGCCTTATTTTGCTCTCTGCTTAGTAATTCCTAGTTAACTTTTTCTTCATAGCGTAGAGTATATTTTGAGTCTTTGCATGTGTTGTCGAGTAAGTTATGTGTGGTTTCCATTGTTTATTGAATTTCATGTTTTTGTGAGCCATACCAATTTTTTTAAAGTACATAGGAAGCTCAGTTTGATTTTGAAAGTAAGTATGTTGTGAAGAGAGGAGAGGCTAGGTCAAGGAGACTTGGGAAAATCTGACAAAATCGGTATTGTCCTAACACCTCAAGACTCCCAATTATGCATATTAGTTTAAATCCCCAATGAACTTTAGTCTTAAGCTTTTATTTGCTGAAAAATTCTCAAAGTAGTTTTATATCCAACCATGCACCATCTGTAGTCACTAAGTAGGTCAGTCCACGAGTAATAAGTGAATGATCCATTATGAAGAAAAAAAATGAATAAAAAGGAATAGACCGCATTTACTAAGTTAGGTAACCCTTACCCGGTTATTTAGCCCAAATGAAGAGGTTGGATCCCTTAAAAAGAAAGAAAATTCATCATTGAAAAAGTAAGAATTTTTTTTTAAAGAAAAGATGCTCGGATCATAACCACTAACAGACTGCCTACCATGTAAGACGATAGATAAAGGGCCTTAATGTGACTGTCATGAATGAAAGAGGATTAGAATCAAAGAGGGAAATTAGAATTTATTTCAATGACATGATTTAGCACTGATATGCATAAGAGGGAGGCTTGTGTTCACAAAATTGGTTTGTGTTGTTACAATGCCATTGGTGTTGCATTAGTACCTATTGAATTGATCATAGCCAAATTGATTTTCATCTACCACGTATGAGTAGCTTTTGATACTTTACTTTGCTCTATATCTTTATAATCACCATGTTGCATTTTAAATGTTTACATGCTAGATGAATTGCTTGAGGACAAGCAATGGTTCAAGTGTATGGGAGTTTGATAACGGGAAATCATATAAGTATTTTGACTCGATTAGCATGCATTTTAATTTCAGTTTTATTTATTTTTGGTAGTATTATGTTGGTGTTATCCTTGCATTTCAGAAACAGGACAATCAGAGACATGTGCAAGTAAAAACGGCGAGAAATGGCAAGAAAAAGCAAAGAAAACAAGTTTTGAAGAAGATGGCATCCGTTAGCCATGGAAGAATGTGAAAATTAAAGACCTGACGACCATTAGCCCCAACTGGCACCTGTCAGGAAGGCCCAACCCAGTTTTTCTCCCCCACTCCTCAGATTCAATCTCCCACTTCCCATATTTTTCTCCACCACTTTTCCCATTATCTAGCAGTAATCAATATGAAATTTTCGTATATAAATAAGATTTTAGTTTCAATTTTCATTATCCAATCTTTTAGTATTGTATTAGGCAGAAATCAGCACTTTTGTAAAGCACTTATTTGTTCACATTGAGTTATAAAGACAATTTAGGAGTTAGTTTTTGAAGAGATTTATGTACTCTTTGGAACGTTTGCTACTTAATCCTGCCGACATATTTTTCTGGAGCTTAATTTCAACTTTTTATTATATATATATATATATATATATGGTCGTGAAGGCTGGATCAGATCCTGTAGAATCAGGCCGCCAAGTGCGTCAGGGATGCTGGTCGTATGGAGAGGAGGGGGTGTACCTCCAAGGCACTCCGACGCTCAAGTGAGAAAAGGTCAGAGGAAAAGGGCAAGTACAAAGTATGAATTCTTAGGGTGAATATTGGATACCTGACCCTCTCAAGCGAGAGGGTTTATATAGAGCCCCCAGCGCGTGGCCAACAGTCCTATTTTCAGGGCGAAATAACTGTTTTCCCCAAAGAATAGGTAACTGCCCAACTAGCCGTTAGGCCGGGCAGGATGCCCGAAACTAATCGTTATGTCGGGCATAAACGCAGTTTCGGGCACCTGTCCTTTGCTGTTCGAGCAGCGAGGAAGCCGTGCGTAACGGGCATCAACGCCGGGGAGGAACGTTGCATTCCTTGCCCGGTTTGAGGGGCAGAAAGGTCATTTTGCTCCTCTGTGGATTGGACTTAGGCAATTTGGGCCGCTCTGGAGTAGAGGCGGATTGGGTCAATTCTAGCCATTGGTCTAGTCCAGAACAGGAGCCCCCCAAGTCGTTGCTCTCGAGCATGGGAGTGATGACTTAAGGACTGCTCGTTGCTCCGGGGAGCTAGCATAGAGTCGTTGTTTGTAAACGAGGAAGGTTGTCTCAAAGTGTTTGTGACCCCAGGTGTTCGTGAGATTCGTGGTCGTGACCTTGTTGCCCGGTGTACGGGGAGACTAATGGTCAGACAGAATTTGAAACATTGGGGCGCCACGTGTACCTAGAGCTTCGTGTAGCAGTTAATAGGCAATGATGGCTAGCGGATAGTCATAATGGCCTACGGGCGCGTGGTTGCACGTGCCCCTTTGTATAAAAAGGGGGGAAACCGTTTCATTTGAAACTTTTCCTTTCTGATTTCTCTTCGGCTCTTTTAGTTCTTGCCCGTCACCGTCTTCAGGCTTTCCGACCACCGTCACCAGCTTCGAGCAGCTTCTACCTTCTTCCAAAATCAAGTAAGTTTTTCGATCTGTAACTTGTTTTACTTCCTTTTGTTGTTAGTGGTAGACCGTATGCGGTTAGGGTTAGCTTTAGGTGACAAAATAGGTGGATTTCTGGAGAGTGTTGGTGGTGGACGGTGGTTGTACCATTTTGCTACCTCCAACACTTCGCCGGAGTATGTAGTATGTTCAGCGAGGAGGTTCCTCGCAGGAGGATGATATGTTTCGAGCATCTCCTCGCGGGGAGGTTTTAGCTTTTCTTTTGATGTTAGGGCTTAGGCCGGGGACGTTGTCCTCAGCCCTTTGCGCGCCCTTTCATTTGACTTAGCAGTGGAAGAGTGGATTTGATTTGCTGTCGAATTCACTATCTTCTCTGCTTTTCAGGTGATCGTAATGGCGACGGGGCCAGACAGAGAAGTTATTCTAGATACGTCCGAGGAGGAAACTGGCTCCGAGGAAAACAGTAGCTCGACGGCTTCGAGCTCGGCGACCTCAAGTTCCTCCAGCAGTGCCGGGGAGGAAGAAGAGTTGAACGGTATGGAGGAAGACGCCGAAGGGTTCTCCGCAGAGGAGTGGGGGTGGCCGAACCTTCCGAGCACATTTCTACGTTCGCAAAGTCTTTGGCGGACGTCTTTACAGAGGTAGGACCGGAAGGGGAATGGAAGGTGCATTTACCTACTTTGAACGAGCGGGTCTACACGGACTTCGGGGACTGCTTCACAATGTATGAGTATGCCTTCAAAGAGTTGGGACTGAGGCTGCCTTTTACTGATTTTCAGCGGTCCGTGTTCGAGCATCTGAAGTTAGCCCCTACACAACTGCACCCTAATTCGCTGTCCTTCACCCGGGATTTCGAATTGGTGTGTGAGCATCTTTCTTTGGGGGCCACTCTCCCTCTGTTCTTCACTGTTTTCCATCTACAAAGGCAGCTGGCGGGGAAGAAGTATGATTGGGTTTCATTGAAGCAGCCTCGCAAGCTTTTCAAGCCGTTCTCGGAGTCAATCCGAACATTCAAGGAACGGTACTTCGTCGTTGAGCCCGTGTCCTAGGTCGCCCCAGACAGTACATATTTCTGGGAGATCGAGGTTAACGAGGATGGAAACGAGCTGCTCACCGAGGAAGGGAAGTATATTGGGCGGAGACTTTACAAGTTCCCCATTCACTGGTCGCCGGACCACTTCACCAAGGAGCCCAGTGATTATGTCTTTCAACCGGGCGAGCTGCTTGGGCAGGATGCTGCGGCGTATGAGAAGCTGGTGAACTGGGTCAACTCCTTCCGGCTTGCTGAGTGCTGGACGAGCAAGGGCAGCCCGATCTTCGAGGAGGATGGGAGCCAGAGAGTTGAGCGTAGATTCGTCAATGTTAAGGCACTGTTGGAGTGCAAGACTCCCGCGGACGCTGAGAAGCTGCTCGGTAGTCTTAGTTGTATAGATTTTGTTCACGTTATTTCTTTTCTTCGGCTCTAACATGCTCGTGTTTTGTTTGTGCAGGTGAGATGCCTCAGGCTCATGATCGGGTTGTGAGGAATGCTCTGGCGAGGAATAAAGCTGGAACGGCTCCTCCGAAATCTCGGTTCGCTGGTACCCGTGCTCCTCCTCTCGTTCAAGCTGCTGCGGGAACCTCCACTTCTCTAACTCCTACTCCCCGGGGATCTCCTCTGCCTTTGGCCGGGCGACCGAAGCGGCCAAGGATTACTGATGTCGTGGACCTTACTCGGGTAGCGGAGAAAGGGAAGTTCGAGCTTCCTCCCTGCATCCTCGATAGGAGGTTCTTCGAAGGCAATTCTTTAGTTGTTCCTCGGGCGGAATCTCTTCGCTTGGAGGGCATGGACCGCCCGAGCAAGAGGGCGCTGGTGGCCCAGGACGCTTCAGCCTTGGTCCGGATGCTGGAGATGGCGGCAGTTTATGGTGAAGGGGACTCTGCAACTGAGTCCGAACTCAACGCTGCCCGTGCTTCCGTGGCATCCCTCAAGGAAGAAGTCAAGGGTGTCGGTGAGGCTCGGAAGAAGGCGGAAGAGGAAGCGGCTAGGTTAAAAGAGGAGAACTCTAGGTTGTCGGCGGAGAAGAAAGCTGCTGAGGAGCTGATCCGGGAGCTGAGGGCGGCCAATGCCCTGGGTGCTAATGAGCCGGACGAATTGAAAGATCTGAAGACTAGGTCCGAGCTGGTTGCCCGCATCCTGCTGGACGAGGACGATGGCATCGCCGTGGCGGAGGAGTCTTTCAGAAACGCCGTGGCTCAGCTGCGTGTGGTGAACCCTGGGCTTGAAATCTCTGCCGAGGGTACTCACTATCTTGCGCGTGTTAATGATGGTCGCATTATCTTGCCCGAAGGTCTCCTTGCCGTTACCCCCGAGGATCAGCCCGCGGAGGAGCAGGGACCCGAGCCAGAGTCAACCGAGCATGCCGATGATTGAGGAATTTGTTATTTTTTTATGTTGTTGTAATGAGTCCGACCTGCGTGCCTCCGAATCACTGTAATTTATTTCTGGGGGGCATGGCCCCGGTTTTATGTAACAACGTACAATTGTGGTCTTTACGGCCACTTGTTAAATTATCGTATATTTAGTTCTGTTGTTTGCATGACTTTACTTGCTTTTATTTTTGCTAAGTGTTGTATGCATGCTTGTTGTGAATGTACGTCCGCCCGTAATAGGGGGTACTTGACTTGTGTGACTATTTCTGGGGGGATTGCTCGTAATAGATGTGTTCGGCAGTGTGGGGAACTGGTCGAACTGTCGGGGAATATCATGGCGGGGAGCGGAGCTCAAGTCGCGTTTGAAGCCTGAGTTCACGGCGTGAACGTCCCATCGCAAGCTGGGGTTCTGCCAATCGTGGTACTTTGATGATGGCGATGCTCGATCGAGGACCGCTGTCGAGCAATTACCCAGCTCGTTACTGAGTGGGGTTATGCTTTAATCGTATGCGACGCTTCTACTTAGGTGTGCATAGTGGTCGGTGGCTGACGTTCATCGTTGCGACGAATCGAACCGAGGAATTAGCTGTAGTATTGTTTTAGTTTTTCAGCGTTCCATGGTCGAGCGAGTTCTTCCCCAGTGAGATGTTCTAGGTAGTAGGCCCCATTTTCCGTTTTTTCCCGGACGCGATAGGGTTCTTCCCAATTGGCTGCTAGTTTGCCTTCGCGAGAGTCTTTGTGGTTTCTTCTTAGGACAAGGCTTCCCACGTTGAACTCTCGTCGTATCACTTTGGCGTTGTGCCTGATGGTGATCTTTTGTTTCAGTGAGGCTTCGCGGAGAGCTGCCCCGGTTCTGATTTCCTCGACGAGGTCGAGCTCTTCCCTTAAAGATTCGTCGTTCATCTCCTCGTCCAGGGGCGATTCTGTCCGCCTAGAGGGCACGTGAACTTCGACGGGAATTACTGCCTCGGTTCCGTATGCTAAACGGAAAGGTGTTTCCCCGGTCGTTGAATAAGGAGTTGTACGGTATTGCCCAGAGCACGCTGTGTAGCTCCTCGACCCATGCCTTCTTTGTTTCGTCCAGTCTTCGTTTGAGGCCTCGAAGGATGACTCGGTTAGCTACCTCAGCCTGCCCGTTTGTTTGAGGGTGTTCGACGGATGCGAAGTGTTGCTTTGTGCCTAGTTGGGCGACGAAGTCCTGAAACTTCCTGTCCGTGAACTGCGTCCCGTTGTCCGTTACTATCGCTTAGGGAATACCGAAACGTGCAAGGATGTTTCGTTTGTAGAAATGCAGGATGTTGAGGGCAGTTATTTTGGCTAGAGCTTCTGCTTCTATCCACTTTGTGAAATAATCTACGCCCACTATGAGGTACTTGTTCTGACTTGATCCTACCACGAAGGGTCCTCGGATGTCTAGGCCCCACCAGGCGAATGGCCATGGGGAGGACATAGCCTTGAGCTCGTTGGGCGGAGCGAGGTGCATGTCCCCGTGCCGTTGGCATTTGTCGCATTTCTTCACATGTTCTTTCGCGTCGTTTTGCATGGTCGGCCAGTAGTACCCTGCTCGGAGAGCCTTGCGAGCAAGGGACCTTCCTCCGAGATGTTGGGAGTTGATTCCCTCATGGATTTCGCACAGGATGTGTGCGACCATTTCCTCCTCGACACATTTGAGCAGTGGAATGGAGAATCCCCGCCTGTATAGTTTACCTCCGACCAGGACATACGAGCAGGCTCTTCGCCTGATCGTGCTGGCCTCCTTTGCGTCGGACGGGAGTTCGTCTTTGGCGAGATAGTTATAGACTGGGGTCATCCAGCAGTTGTTGTCGCTGATCACCTGCACGTCTAGTGTCGGGGAGGTCTTCTCGATGCTGGGTCGAGGAAGCACTTCCTGTATGACAGATTTGTTTCCGCCTTTCTTCTTCGTGCTGGCTAGTTTAGACAACACGTCTGCTCGTACGTGATGTTCGCGGGGAACGTGTTTCACCTCCACTGTTATGAATTTCGCCATTTCCTTCTTTACCAGGGCCAAGTATTCGGTCAGGTTGTCGTTTTTGGCTTGGTATTCACCTCGGACTTGGAGGGCCACGAGTTGTGAGTCCGTGTAAATGACGACTTCTTGTGCACCCAGGTCCTCGGCAAGGCGTAGCCTATCGAGGAAGGCTTCGTATTCCGCCTGGTTATTGCAGGTTGGGAAAGATAGTGTGAGTGATACCTCGACGATAATTCCTTCGTCGCTTTCCAGTATGATCCCCGCGCCACTTCCCGCCGAGCTTGAGGCACCATCGACGAAGATGGTCCACTTGCGCGCTTCGCTCGCGGGGGTATCTGCGAATGTCATCTCCGCGAAGAAGTTGGCCATAGCTTGGGCCTTGAGGACTTTTCTTCCTTCATATTGGATGTCAAATTCGGACAGCTCTAGCGACCATTTGAGCATTCGGCCGGCCATATCTGGTCGTCCGAGCAGCTGCTTTATGGGCTGATCTGTTCGAACCACGATCGTGTGAGCCAGGAAGTAGTGTCTTAATCTCCTGGCTGCGTTGATGAGGGCCAACGCCACTTTCTCTATCTGCTGGTATCTTAACTCTGGTCCTTGCAATGCTTTGCTTGTGAAGTAAATGGGTTTCTGCCCGTCAGGCGTCTCACGGATGAGAGTGGCACTCACTGCTTCGGTCGCGACGGCCAGATATAAGTACAACGTTTCGCCGTTGTCTAGTCGAGAGAGGACCGGCGGCTCTGAGAGTGCCCGTTTCAGATGGAGAAGGGCCTTGTCGCACTCCTCGGTCCATTCGAATGCTGCCTCTTTGCGGAGGAGTTTGAAGAACGGCCGGGCGTGCTGGCGGACTTGGCCACGAAACGAGATAGTGACGCGAGCATCCCGTTGAGGGACTGGATGGATTTTTTGGACTTGGGCATAGGAAACTAGGAGAATGCCCGACATTTTTCGGGATTGGCTTCGATTCCTCGTTTCGTTAAGTAGAAGCCGAGGAATTTGAATGCCCGGACACCGAACGTGCACTTCTCCGGATTAAAACGCATTTTATATTTCCTGGCATGTTCGAAGACCTTTCGTAAGTGGGTAGTATGATTGGTTTCCTCGTGGGACTTAACGATCATGTCGTCCATGTATACTTCGAGCATGTCGCCTATTTCTTCCCGAAATACTTTGTTCATCATTCGTTGGTACGTTGCTCCGGCGTTCTTCAGGCCGAAGGGCATTACGTTGTAGTAATAGTTCCCCGATTCGGTCATGAAGGCCGTATATTTTTTGTCGGACATTGCCATTGGGATTTGATTGTAGCCCGAGTAGGCGTCCATGAACGATAAAAGTTTAAAACCAGCAGAATTATCAACAAGTTTATCAATATTGGGGAGGGGTAGGCATCCTTCGGGCATGCCTTATTGAGATCGGTATAATCAATGCACACGCGCCATTTTCCATTAGATTTTTTAACCAATACAACGTTGGACAGCCAAGTGGTGTACTTAGCCTCCGAAATAAATTTGGCCTCGAGGAGGTCCTTTACAGCTTTTTCGGCAGCCTCCGTTTTCTCCGTAGACTGCTTCCTCCTACGTTGTGCTACGGCCTTGATGGCCGGGTCAATGGTCAGCTGGTGACATGTGACGGATGGATCCAAGCCGGGCATTTCCGCGGCGCTCCACGCGAAAAGGTTGGCATTCTCTCGGAGGCACGCTTTGAGCTGCTTCCTCGCGATGTGAGGCAGGTCTGCTCTGATCTTTACTCCCCGTTGGGGGTCTTCGCCGAACAGGACTAGCTCGAAGTTGCCATCCGGGACTGGGCGCAACGGATGGGAGTTGCTGCTGGATGACGTGGATGGGCCGGCTGAAGCTGCTCGTTCCTCCTGTTAGTCCTCGGGGAAGCGACTATCGAGGTCGATGGAGTCGACCTGGGGCAGAGGCTTGGCCTCCTCGGAGCTGCTTGGCAGTGCTGGCTTGCTCGACGCTTTAGGCTTGGGTGCGGTGGCGTTGATCCCCTTTGTAGCTGCTTCAAAACACCGTCGGGCAGCTTCTATATCACCGTGGAGGGTGGCGACCATTCCTTTCGAAGTGTAATACTTCATCTTCAGGTGGACGGTCGATGGCACCGCTACCAACTCGGCTAGAGTTGGCCTTCCGAAAATGCATTGGTAAAGTGACGGCCAGTCGATTACCAGAAATTGCACCTTGATGGATCTGGCCGTTTCAGGTGCTCCGAAGGTCACGATCAACTCGACGTAACCCCATGGCTTGGTCACAGACCCGTTGAACCCCTGCAAATCGGACCCTACGTAGGGGGTAAAGTTTGATTCGTCCAGCTGCAGCGTTGAGAACAGCTGGGAGTACATGATGTCGACCGAGCTGCCCTGGTCGACTAGGATTCGGCGAACGTCAAAGTTTTCCATTTGGGCTCTGACGAGCAACAGAATGCTTGAGTTCGGGGATCCGCCGAGGAGTTCCTCCCTGTAGAAGGAGATGGGGATGGAACCCTTTGGGACCTGATCAAGCGTGGTCACTTTGTTCGAGGTGGTGTTGATCAGGTGTTCGAACTTCCGTTTCACGGATCCCACAGTAACTTTGTTGAAACCCCCGCCAGAGATGACCATGGCGGAGGGAAAGGTCTCCCACGGGCTGTGGGCCGCGAAATATGCAGGGGCGCTGAGCTCGTCAGGGACGTTGAAGTCCTCGGGTCGCGATATGGACATAGCGACCTGTATGTTGGCGTCTTCTGAGGAGGGTACCTCCTCCTCGACCTTCTTGGACTCCTGGGCGTCCTGCCGAGGAGTTTCCTTCTTCTTCGCGAACTGCTTCAGGTGGCCGTCCCTGATCAGTATCTCTATGGCATCCTTCAGAAGGATGCAGTCCTCCGTAGTATGGTCGTGACTTTTGTGGAAGCGGAAGTATTTTGACTTGTCCACGTTTGGTCTATTCGGCAGCTGTTTGGGGAAACGGACCCCGGCTTGTTTGAACTCCGAATTGGCACATTCGGATAGAATCTTTTCCCTAGAAACAGTTAGGGGAGTGTAATCATGGAAACGCCCAGAGGCCCTTTACTGTCACGGGGGTCGCGGGGACGGTCCTCGTGGCTTCGTTCACCCCGACGTGACGTCGAGGCTTCATCTCCTTTGGAAGCCCGGGCGTTCTCCTGGCGGCGAGATGCTCGGACGTTACTGGCCGCAATCTTCTCCTCGTACTGAATATGAGATTGGGCTTTGAGGAAGAGGGCGTCTAAGTTCCTCGGTGGCGCGAGGCCAATGGCTTTAGCGAACTCGGAGTCCGAGCGGACCCCTTGTTTGAGCAGGAACTTCTTCATCTTATCTGTCGTCGGGACCTGGACAGCTTCCTTGTTGAACCTCTCGATATATGCGTGGAGAGGTTCGTCTTTCCCCTGGATTATGGCTCCGAGGGAGGCGTCAGTTTTGGGATGGCGGCGAGATGCTGTGAAGTGTCGCGATAACATCCTGCCCAGTTGCTTCCACAAGGTGATGGACTCCTCGGGCAGTTGTTTATACCATGTCATTGCTCCCTTTCGAAGCGTGGTCGGGAACAGTCTGCATTTGATGGAACCCCGTACGCCGCGGTAGTCTAGAAGCGCATCGATGTTCTCGATGTGCTCGTCGGGGTCGATGGTCCCGTCGTATGTGCCAAGTGACGGGGGTTTCTCCAAGCCTTTTGGGAGACGGGTGGCCAGGATCTCCTGGGACAACGGGCCGCGAGGCTCGTCGTCGTCACTAGAACTGGTGTATGATGGTGACCGGACGGGTTGCTCGCGTCGGCGGTTCCTTCATGGAGAAGGTGAGCGATTCCTTCGAGGAGAAGGTGACCGGTTCCTTCGAGGAGAAGGAGAGCGGTTCCTTCGAGGGGAAGGTAAGCGTGCCCGTCCTTTGGACTTGATTAGAGACTCCTCGTTCCTTCGAGTCTTTTTGTGGTCATGAGCGTGCTGGTCACGCGGGGAGATCTGGTCGCGCTTTCGGGCTACGCGAGGATCGCGCTCTTGGCACAGTCTTCGGTCGATTTCTCTCCGTGGCTGCGGGCTTCTAGATCGTCGCTGGTTCCTCCGCGTAGGAGGGGATCTTGGACGGCGAGACTCTTCCAGTGCCCCGATCCTCTCGTTTTGCTGCAGGATCAGAGTGTTGGTTTTGTTGAGGGCTGCCACGGCCGGGTCGGCGCTGGGCGGAACAGGAACGGGCTGGAGGTCAAGAGAAGGTTGATCGTTGTGGCGGTCAGCAGGGGTAGGGGAAGGAGAAGCAGTGACTCCATCCCTACGGAAGCAGGCATCTCGGAGGAGAGATGATTGGCCATCAACGTCAGATTTGTTGACGGGGAGGATGGTGGAATGAAAAGCATCCTGGGTGCGATCTTGGGAGGCCATGATCGTGATGATGATCGGAAGTTATTTTGATCTTCGGTTAAAGAAAGAAGGGGAGAACAAATCTTCCCACAGACGGCGCCACTGATCATGAAGGCTGGATCAGATCCTGTAGACTCAGGCCGCCAAGTGCGTCAGGGATGCTGGTCGTATGGAGAGGAGGGGTGTGTACCTGCAAGGCACTCCGATGCTCAAGTGAGAAAAGGTCAGAGGAAAAGGGCAAGTACAAAGTATGAATTCTTAGGGTGAATATTGGATACCTGACCCTCTCAAGCGAGAGGGTTTATATAGAGCCCCCAGCGCGTGGCCAACGGTCCAATTTTCGGGGCGAAATAATCGTTTTCCCCAAAGAATAGGTAACTGCCCAACTAGCCGTTAGGCCGGGCAGGGTGCCCGAAACTTGCCGTTATGTCGGGCATAAACGCAGTTCCGGGCACCTGTCCTTTGCTGTTCGGGCAGCGAGGAAGCCGTGCGTAACGGGCATCAACGCCAGGGAGGAACGTTGCATTCCTTGCCCGGTTGGAGGGGCAGAAAGGTCATTTTGCCCCTCTGTGGATTGGACTTAGGCAATTTGGGCCGCTCTGGAGCAGAGGCGGATTGGGCCAATTCTAGCCATTGGTCCTGTCCAGAACAATATATATATATATATATATATATATATATATATATATATATATATATATATATATATATATATATAAAACTATTGTTTTTGTTTCGAAACTAAATTAATTTTATGATTAGTTTGGTTTATTTACATTTCAATAAAAGTATGTTAGGTATTTTTAACATGTTCGACTAAGCTCTAAGAGTCTGAAATATGAAGATCGTCGTTCCAACGAGATTCGATAAAATAAACAGCACTAACTTTTATTATTAAAATTGTTTTTTGATTCCGAATTTTGTTTTAAAAAGTTAAGATTTTTGCGCGAAAGTGAAAAATACTCAAACATAGATTTCTTAGTGAAAGTGTGAAAACGGTATTTGATCGTTAAAATTTGGATTTTTAATTTCTAAAAACATCAACATTACTTTATAAATTAATTAAGATTGATTGATTTTCAAAAAGTGTTTTGAAATTGTAACTTGTACGTGCGACAACAAGCAACTACGGTTTTGGAATCCAATATTGGTTGTGCGAAAGTGAGTTGTGTTTTTAAATTAATAACTCGAAAATGATTTTTAAAGCAATCTAAAATGCTGAATTTTATCTGAGTCCTGAAGGTACTCGAAAATTACATTCCGGTATCTGTTTTTATTATTCAAGCTTTTAGTATTGTATTAGGAAGAAATAAGCATTTTGTAACAATACTTATTTGCTCACATTGAGTGATAAATGCAATTTAACAATCAGTTTTTGGAGAGATTTCTGTACTCTTGGATAGTATGCTACTTAATCCTACTGGCATAATTTTTCTGGAGCTTAATTTCAATCTTTTATTCTATTAGATCTGCATTACACATTCTTAAATTTTTAATTTTCTACTGTTTTATTTTGTAATTTCGTTAAGTATTTATTTTATATATATATATATACATGATCGTGAAGGCTGGATCAGATCCTGTAGAATCAGGCCGCCAAGTGCGTCAGGGATGCTGGTCGTATGGAGAGGAGGGGGTGTACCTGCAAGGCACTCCGACGCTCAAGTGAGAAAAGGTCAGAGGAAAAGGGCAAGTACAAAGTATGAATTCTTAGGGTGAATATTGGATACCTGACCCTCTCAAGCGAGAGGGTTTATATAGAGCCCCTAGCGCGTGGTCAACGGTCCTATTTTCGGGGCGAAATAACCGTTTTCCCCAAAGAATATGTAACTGCCCAACTAGCCGTTAGGCGGGGCAGGGTGCCCGAAACTAGCCATTATGTCGGGCATAAACGCAGTTCCGGGCACCTGTCCTTTTGCTGTTCGGGCAACGAGGAAGCCGTGTAACGGGCATCAACGCCGGGGAGGAACGTTGCATTCCTTGCCCGGTTGGAGGGGCAGAAATGTCATTTTGCCCCTCTGTGGATTGGACTTAGGCAATTTGGGCCGCTCTGGAGCAGAAGCGGATTGGGCCAATTCTAGCCATTGGTCCAGTCCAGAACAGGAGCCCCCCAAGTCGTTGTTCCCGAGCATGGGAGTGATGACTTAAGGACTGCTCGTTGCTCCGGGGAGCTAGCATAGAGTCGTCGTTTGTAAACGAGGAAGGTTGTCTCAAAGTGTTCGTGACCCCAGGTGTTCGTGAGATTCGTGGTCGTGACCTTATTGCCCGGTGTACGGGGAGACTAATGGTCAGACAGAATTTTAAATGTTGGGGCGCCACGTGTACCTAGAGCTCCGTGTAGCAGTTAATAGGCAATGATGGCTAGCGGATAGTCATAATGGCCTACGGGCGCGTGGTTGCACGTGCCCCTTTGTATAAAAAGGGCTGAAACCATTTCATTTGAAACTTTTCCTTTCTGATTTCTCTTCGGCTCTTTTAGTTCTTGCCCGTCACCGTCTTCAGGCTTTCCGAACACCGTCACCAGCTTCGAGCAACTTCTACCTTCTTCCAAAATCAAGTAAGTTTTTCGATCTGTAACTTGTTTTACTCCCTTTTGTTGTTAGTGGTAGATTGTATGCGGTTAGGGATTGCTTTAGGTGACAAAATAGGTGGATTTCTGACGAGTGTTGGTGGTGGACAGTGGTTGTGCCATTTTACTGCCTCCAGCACTTCGCCGGAGTATGCAGTATGTTCAGCGAGGAGGTTCCTCGCAGGAGGATGATATGTTTCAAGCATCTCCTCGCGGGGAGGTTTTAGCTTTTCTTTCGATGTTAGGGCTTAGGCCGGGGACGTTGTCCTCAGCCCTTTGCGTGCCCTTTCACTTGACTTAGCAGTGGAAGGGTGGATTTGATTTGTTGTCGAATTCACTATCTTCTTTTCTTTTCAGGTGATCGTAATGGCGACGGGACCAGACAGAGAAGTTATTTTAGATACGTCCGAGGAGGAAACTGGCTCCGAGGAAAACAGTAGCTCGACGGCTTCGAGCTCGGTAACCTCAAGTTCTTCCAGCAGTACCGGGGAGGAAGAAGAGTTGAACGCTATAGAGGAAGACACCGAATGGTTCTCCGCGGAGGAGTGGGAGGTGGCCGAACCTTCCGAGCACGTTTCTACGTTCGCAAAGTCTTTGGCGGACGTCTTTACGAAGGTAGGACCGGAAGGGGAATGGAAGGTGCATTTCCCTACTTTGAACGAGCGGGTCTGTACGGACTTCGGGGACTGCTTCACAATGTATGAGTATGCCTTTAAAGAGCTGGGACTGAGGCTGCCTTTTACTGATTTTCAGCGGTCGGTGTTCGAGCATCTGAAGTTAGCCCCTACACAACTGCACCCTAATTCGCTGGCCTTCACCCGGGCTTTCGAATTGGTGTACGAGCATCTTTCTTTGGGGGCCAATCTCCCTTTGTTCTTCGCTGTTTTCCATCTACAAAGGCAGCTGGCGGGGAAGAAGTATGGTTGGGTTTCGTTGAAGCAGCCTCGCAAGCTTTTCAAGTCGTTCTCGGAGTCAATCCGAACATTCAAGGAACGGTACTTCGTCGTTGAGCCCGTGTCCGAGGTCGCCCAGGACAGTACATATGTCTGGGAGATCGAGGTTGACGAGGATGGAAACGAGCTACTCCCCGAGGAAGGGAAGTATATTGGGCGGAGACTTTATAAGTTCCCCATTGACTGGTTGCCGGACCACTTCACCAAGGAACCCAATGATTATGTCTTTCAACCGGGCGAGCTGCTCGGGCAGGATGCTGCGGCATATGAGAAGCTGGTGAACTGGGTCAACTCCTTATGGCTTGCTGAGTGCTGGACGAGCAAGGGCAGCCCGGTCTTCGAGGAGGACGGGAGCCAGAGAGTTGAGCGTAGATTAGTCAATGTTAAGGCACTGCTGGAGTGCAAGACTCCCGCGGACGCTGAGAAGCTGCTCGGTAGTCTTAGTTGTTTAGATTTTGTTCACGTTATTTCTTTTCTTCAGGTCTAACATGCTCGTGTTTTGTTTGTGCCGGTGAGATGCCTCAGGCTCGTGATCTGGTTGTGAGGAATGCTCTGGCGGGGAACAAAGCTGGAACGGCTCCTCCGAAATCTCGGTTCGCTGGTACCCGTGCTCCTCCTCTCGTTTAAGCTGTTACGGGGACCTCCACTTCTCCGACTCCTGCTCCCCGGGGATCTCCTCTGCCTTTGGTTGGGCGACCAAAGCGACCAAGGATTACTGATGCCGTGGACCTTACTCGGGTAGCGGAGAAAGGGAAGTTCGAGCTTCCTCCTTGCATCCTCGATAGGAGGTTCTTCGAAGGCAATTCTTTAGTTGTTCCCTGGGCGGAATCTCTTTGCTTGGAGGGCATGGACCGCCCGAGCAAGAGGGCGTTGGTGGCCCGGGACGCTTCAGCCTTGGTCCGGATGCTAGAGATGGCAGCAATTTATGCTGAAGGGGACTCTGCAACTGAGTCCGAACTCAACGCTGCCCGTGCTTCCGTGGTATCTCTCAAGGAAGAAGTCAAGGGTGCCGGTGAGGCTCGTAAGAAGGCGGAAGAGGAAGCGGCTAGGTTAAAAGAGGAGAACTCTAGGTTGTCGGCAGAGAAGAAAGCTATTGAGGATCTGATCAGGGAGCTGAGGGCGGCCAATGCCCTGGGTGCTGATAAGCCGAACGATTTGAAAGATCTGAAGACTAGGTCCGAGCTGGTTACCCGCATCCTGCTGGACGAGGACGATGGCATCGCCGTGGCGGAGGAGTCTTTCAGAAACGCCGTGGCTCAGCTGCGCGTGGTGAACCCTGGGCTTGAAATCTCTGCCGAGGGTACTCACTATCTTGCGCATGTTGATGATGGTCGCATTGTCTTGCCCGAAGGTCTCCTTGCCGTTACCCCCGAGGATCAGCCCGCAGAGGAGCAGGGACCCGAGCCAGAGTCAACCGAGCATGCCGATGAATGAGGAATTTGTTATTTTTTTATGTTGTTGTAATGAGTCCGGTCTGCGTGCCTCTGAATCACTGTAATTTATTTCTGGGGGGCATGGCCCCGGTTTTATGTAACAACGTATAATTGTGGTCTTTACGGCCACTTGTTAAATTATCGTATATTTAGTTCTGTTGTTTGCATGACTTTACTTGCTTTTATTTTTGCTAAGTGTTGTATGCATGCTTGTTGTGAATGTACGTCCGCCCGTAATAGGGGGTACTTGACTTGTGTGACTATTTCTGGGGGGATTGCTCGTAATAGATGTGTTCGGTAGTGTGGGGAACTGGTCGAACTGCCGGGGAATATCCTGGCGGGGAGTGGAGCTCAGGTCACGTTTGAGGCCTGAGTTCGCGGCGTGAACGTCCCATCGTGAGCTGGGGTTCTGCCAATCGTGGTACTTTGATGACGGCGATGCTCGATCGAGGACCGCTGTCGAGCAATTACCCGGCTCGTTACTGAGCAGGGCTATGCTTTAATCGTATGCGACGCTTGTACCTAGGCGTGCATAGTGGTCGGTGGCTGGCGTTCGTCGTTGCGACGAGTCGAACTGAGGAATTAGCTGTAGTATTGTTTTCGCTTTTCAGCATTTCATGGTCGAGCGAGTTCTTCCCCAGTGAGATGTTCTAGGTAGTAGGCCCCATTTTCCGTTTTTGCCCGGACGCGATAGGGTCCTTCCCAATTGGCTGCTAGTTTGCCTTCGCGAGAGTCTTTGTGGTTTCTTCTTAGGACAAGGCTTCGCACGTCGAACTCTCGTCGTATCACTTTGGCGTTGTGCCTGATGGTGATCTTTTGTTTCAGTGAGGCTTCGCGGAGAGCTGCCCCGGTTCTGATTTCCTCGACGAGGTCGAGCTCTTCCCTTAAAGATTCGTCGTTCATCTCCTCGTCTAGGAGCGATTCTGTCCGCCTATAGGGCACGTGAACTTCGATGGGAATTACGGCCTCGGTTCCGTATGCTAAATGGAAAGGTGTTTCCCCAGTCGTTGAATGGGGAGTTGTACGGTATGCCCATAGCACGCTATGTAGCTCCTCGACCCATGCCTTCTTTGTTTCGTCTAGCCTTCGTTTGAGGCCTCGAAGGATGACTCGGTTAGCTGCCTCAGCCTGCCCGTTTGTTTGAGGGTGTTCGACAGATGCGAAGTGTTGCTTCGTGCCTAGTTGGGCGACGAAGTCCTGAAACTTCTTGTTCGTGAACTGCGTCCCGTTGTCCGTTACTATCACTTGGGGAATACCGAAACATGCAAGGATGTTTCGTTTGTAGAAACGCAAGATGTTGAGGGCAGTTATTTTGGCTAGAGCTTCTGCTTCTATCCACTTTGTGAAATAATCTACGCCCACTATGAGGTACTTTTTCTGGCTTGATCCTACCACGAAGGGCCCTAGGATGTCTAGGCCCCACCAGGCAAATGGCCACGGGGAGGACATAGCCTTGAACTCGTTGGGTGGAGCTAGGTGCATGTCCCCATGCCGTTGGCATTTGTCGCATTTCTTCACGTGTTCTTTCGCGTCGTTTTGCATGGTCGGCCAGTAGTACCCTGCTCGGAGAGCCTTGCGAGCAAGGGACCTTCCTCCGAGATGTTGGGCGTTGATTCCCTCATGGATTTCATGCAGGATGTGTGCGACCATTTCCTCCTCGACGCATTTGAGCAGTGGAATGGAGAATCCCCGCCTGTATAGTTTACCTCCGACCAGGACATACGAGCAGGCTCTTCGCCTGATCGTGCTGGCCTCCTTTGCGTCGGACGGGAGTTCGTCTTTGGCGAGATAGTTGTAGGCTGGGGTCATCCAGCAGTTGTTGTCGCCGATCACCTGCACGTCTAGTGTCGGGGAGGTCTTCTCGATGTTGGGTCGAGGAAGCACTTCCTGTATGATGGATTTGTTTCTGCCTTTCTTCTTCGTGCTGGCCAGTTTAGACAGCACGTCTGCTCGTACGTGATGTTCGCGGGGAACGTGTTTTACTTCCACTGTTGTGAATTTCGCCATTTCCTTCTTTACCAGGGCCAAGTATTTGGTCAGGTTGTCGTTTTTGGCTTGGTATTCACCTCGGACTTGGAGGACCACGAGCTGTGAGTCCGTGCAAATGACGACTTCTTGTGCGCCCAGGTCCTCGGCAAGGCGTAGCCCAGCGAGGAAGGCTTCGTATTCCGCCTGGTTATTGGAGGTTGGGAAAGACAGTGTGAGTGATACCTCGACGATAATTCCTTCTTCGCTTTCCAGTATGATCCCCGCGCCGCTTTCTGCCGAGCTTGAGGCACCGTCGACGAAGATGGTCCACTTGCGCGCTTCGCTCGGGGGGAGTCTGCGAATGTCATCTCCGCGACGAAGTCGGCCAGAGCTTGGGCCTTGAGGGCTTTTCTTCCCTCGTATTGGATATCAAATTCGGACAGCTCTAGCGACCATTTGAGCATTCAGCCGGCCATATCTGGTCGTCTGATCAGCTGCTTTATGGGCTGATCTGTTCGAACCACGATCGTGTGAGCCAGGAAGTAGTGTCTTAATCTCCTGGTTGCGTTGATGAGGGCCAACGCCACTTTCTCTATCTGCTGGTATCTTAACTCTGGTCCTTGCAACGCTTTGCTTGTGAAGTAAATGGGTTTCTGCCCGTCAAGCGTCTCACGGATGAGAGCGGAACTCACTGCTTCGGTCGCGACGGCCAGATATAAGTACAGCATTTCGCCGTTGTCTGGTCGAGAGAGGACCGGCGGCTCTGAGAGTGCCCGTTTCGGATGGAGAAGGGCCTTGTCACACACCTCGGTCCATTCGAATGCTGCCTCTTTGCGGAGGAGTTTGAAGAACGGCAGGGCGTGCTGGCAGACATGGCCACGAAACGAGATAGTGACGCGAGCATCCCGTTGAGGGACTGGATGGATTTTTTGGACTTGGGCGTAGGAAACTCGGAGAATGCCCGGCATTTGTTGGGATTGGCTTCGATTCCTCGTTTCGTTAAGTAGAAGCCGAGGAATTTGAATGCCCGGACACCGAACGTGCACTTCTCCGGATTAAAACGCATTTTATATTTCCTGGCCTGTTCGAAGACCTTTCGTAAGTGGGTAGTATGATTGGTTTCCTCGTGGGACTTAACGATCATGTCGTCCATGTATACTTCGAGCATGTCGCCTATTTCTTCCCGAAATACTTTGTTCATCATTCGTTGGTACGTTGCTCCGGCGTTCTTCAGGCCGAAGGGCATTACGTTGTAGAAATAGTTCCCCAATTCAGTCATGAAGGTCGTATATTTTTTGTCGGACATTGCCATTGGGATTTGATTGTAGCCCGAGTAGGCGTCCATGAATGATAAAAGTTTAAAACTAGCAGAATTATCAACAAGTTTATCAATATTGGGGAAGGGGTAGGCATCCTTCGGGCATGCCTTATTGAGATCTGTATAATCAATGCACATGCGCCATTTTCCATTAGATTTTTTAACCAATAGAACGTTGGATAGCCAAGTGGTGTACTTGGCCTCCGAAATAAATTTGGCCTCGAGGAGGTCCTTTACAGCTTTTTCGGCAGCCTCCGTTTTCTCTGGAGACTGCTTCCTCCTACGTTGTGCTACGGCCTTGATGGCCGGGTCAATGGTCAGCTGGTGACATGCGATGGATGGATCCAAGCCAGGCATTTCCGTGGAGCTCCACGCGAAAAGGTCGGCATTCTCTCGGAGGCACGCTTTGAGCTGCTTCCTCGCGATGTCAGACAGGTCTGCTCCGATCTTTACTCCCCGTTGGGAGTCTTCGCTGAACAGGACTAGCTCGAAGTTGCCATCCGGGACTGGGCGCACCGGATGGGAGCTGCTGTTGGATGACGTGGATAGGCCGGCTAAAGTTGCTCGTTCCTCCTGTTGGTCCTCGGGGAAGCGACTGTCGAGGCCGATGGAGTCGACCTGTTGCAGAGGCTTGGCCTCCTCGGAGCTGCTTGGCAGTGCTGGCTTATTCCACGCTTTAAGCTTGGGTGCGATGGCGTTGAGCCCCTTTGTAGCTGCTTCAAAACACCGTCGGGCAGCTTCTATATCACCGTGGAGGGTGGCGACCATTCCTTTCAAAGTGTAATACTTCATCTTCAGGTGGACAGTCGATGGCACCGCTACCAACTCAGCTAGTGTTGGCCTTCCGAAAATGTATTGGTAAAGTGACGGGCAGTCGATTACCAGAAATTGCACCTTGATGGATCTGGTCGTTTCAGCTGCTCCGAAGGTCACGATCAACTCGGCGTAACCCCATGGCTTGGTCACAGACCCGTTGAACCCCTGCAAATCGGACCCTACGTAGGGGGTAAGGTGCGA
This sequence comes from Lathyrus tuberosus, assembly GCA_022829125.1. Lineage (NCBI taxonomy): Eukaryota > Viridiplantae > Streptophyta > Magnoliopsida > Fabales > Fabaceae > Lathyrus > Lathyrus tuberosus. Next base: position 2,834,151 of record JALAZF010000435.1, read on the forward strand.
TTCGTCTAGCTGCAGCGTTGAGAACAGCTAGGAGTACATGATGTCACCGAGCTGCCCTCGTCGACTAGCATTCGGCAAACGTTAAAGTTTTCCATTTGGGCTCTGACGAGCAACGGAATGCTTGAGTTCGGGGATCCGCCGAGGAGTTCCTCCCTGTAGAAGGAGATGGGGATGGAACCCTTCGGGGCCTGATCAAGCGTGGTCACTTTGTTCGAGCTGGGGTTGATCAGGTGTTCGAACTTCCGTTTTGCGGATCCCACAGTAACTTTGTTGAAACCCCCACCAGAGATGACCATGGCGGAGGGAAAGGTCTCCCACGGGCTGTGGGCTACGAAATATGCAGGGGCGCTGAGCTCGTCAGGGACGTTGAAGTCCTCAGGTCGCGATATGGACATAGCGACCTGTATGTTGGCGTCTTCCGAGGAGGGTGCCTCCTCCTCGACCTTCTTGGACTCCTGGGCGTCCTGCTGAGGAGTGTCCTTCTTCTTTGCGAACTGCTTCAGGTGGTCGTCCCTAATCAGTATCTCTATGGCATCCTTCAGATGGATGCAGTCCTCCGTAGTATGGTCGTGACTTTTGTGGAAGCGGCAGTATTTTGACTTGTCCACGTTTGGTCAGTTCGGCAGCTGTTTGGGGAAACGGACCCCGGCTTATTTGAACTCCGAATTGGCACACTCAGAAAGAATCTTTTCCCTAGAAACGGTCAGGGGAGTGTAATCATGGAAATGCCCGTAGGGCCCTTTGCTATCACGAGAGTCGCGGGGATGGTCCTCGTGGCTTCGTTCACCCCGACGTGACGTCGAGGCTTCATCTCCTTTGGAAGCCCGGGCGTTCTCCTGGCGGCGAGACACTCAGACGTTGCTTGCCGCAATCTTCTCCTCGTACTGAATATGAGATTGGGCTTTGAGGAGGAGGGCGTCTAAGTTCCTCGGTGGCGCGAGGCCAATGGCTTTAGCGAACTCGGAGTCCGGGCAGACCCCTTGTTCGAGCAGGAACTTCTTCATCTTATCTGTCGTCAGGACCTGGACAGCTTCCTTGTTGAACCTCTCGATATATGCGTGGAGAGGTTCGTCTTTCCCTGGATTATGGCTCCGAGGGAGGCCTCAGTTTTGGGATGGCGGCGAGATGCAATGAAGTGCCGCGAGAACATCCTGCCCAGTTGTTTCCCCGAGGTGATGGACTCCTCGGGCAGTTGTTTATACCATGTCATTGCTCCCTTCCGAAGCGTGGTCGGGAACAGTCTGCATTTGATGGCGCCCCGTATGCCGCGGTAGTCTAGCAGCGTATCGATGTTCTCGATGTGCTCGTCGGGGTCGGTGGTCCCGCCGTATATGCCAAGTGACAGGGGTTTCTCCAAGCCTTTTGGGAGACGGGTGGCCAAGATCTCCTGGGACAATGGGCCGCGAGGCTCGTCGTCGTCACAAGAACTGGTGTATGATGGTGACCAGACGGGTTGCTCGCATCGGCGGTTCCTTCGTGGAGAAGGTGAGCGGTTCCTTCGAGGAGAAGGTGAGCGGTTCCTTCGAGGAGAAAGAGAGTGGTTCCTTCGAGGGGAAGGTGAGCGTGCCCGTCCTTTGGAATTGATTGGAGACTCCTCGTTCCTTCGAGTCCTTTTGTGGTCATGAGCGTGCTGGTCACGCAGGGAGATCTGGTCGCGCTTTCGGGCTACTCGAGGATCGCGCTCTTGGCGTAGTCTTCGGTCGATTTCTCTCTGTGGTTGCGGGCTTCTATATCGTCGCTGGTTCCTCCGCGTTGGAGGGGATCTTGGACGGCGAGACTCTTCCAGTGCCCCGATCCTCTCATTTTGCTGCAGGATCAGGGTGTTGGTTTTGTTGAGGGCCTCCAGGAGGGCTGCCACGGCCGGGTCGGCGCTTGGCGGAACAGGAACGGGCTGGAGGTCAAGAGAAGGTTGATCGTTGTGGCGATCAGCAGGGGTAGGGGAAGGAGAAGCAGTGGCTCCATCCCTACGGAAGCGGGCATCTCGGAGGAGAGATGATTGCCCGTCAACGTCAGATTTGTTGACGGGGAGGATGGTGGAATGAAGAGCATCTTGGGTGCGATCTTGGGAGGTCATGATCGTGATGATGTTCAGAAGTTGTTTTGATCTTCGGTTAAAGAAAGAAGGGGAGAACAAATCTTCCCACAGACGGCGCCACTGATCGTGAAGGCTGGATCAGATCCTGTAGAATCAGGCCGCCAAGTGCGTCAGGGATGCTGGTCGTATGGAGAGGAGGGGGTGTACCTGCAAGGCACTCCGACGCTCAAGTGATAAAAGGTCAGAGGAAAAGGGCAAGTACAAAGTATGAATTCTTAGGGTGAATATTGGATACCTGACCCTCTCAAGCGAGAGGGTTTATATAGAGCCCCCAGCGCGTGGCCAACAGTCCTATTTTCGGGGCGAAATAACCGTTTTCCCCAAAGAATAGGTAACTGCCCAACTAGCCATTAGGCCGGGCAGGGTGCCCGAAACTAGCCGTTATGTCGGGCATAAACGCAGTTCCGGGCACCTGTCCTTTGTTGTTCGGGCAGCGAGGAAGTTGTACGTAACGGGCATCAACGCCGAGGAGGAACGTTGCATTCCTTGCCCGGTTGGAGGGGCGGAAAGGTCATTTTGCCCCTCTGTGGATTGGACTTAGGCAATTTGGGCCGCTCTGGAGCAGAGGCAGATTGGGCCAATTCTAGCCATTGGTCCAGTCCAGAACAAAATATATATATATATATTGTTTTTGTTCCGAAACTAAATTAATTTTATGATCAGTTTGGTTTATTTACATTTCAATAACAATATGTTTGGTATTTTTAACATGTTCGATTAAGCTCTTAGAGTCCGAAATATGAGGACTGTCATTCCGACGGGACTCGATAAAATAGATAGCGCTAATTTTTAATATTAAAATTGTTTTTTGGTTCCAAATTTTGTTTTAAAAGTTAAGATTTTTGTACGAAAGCGAAAAATACTCAGACGTCGGTTTCAATGCAAAAGTGTGAAAACGGCATCCATTCGTTAAAATTTGGATTTTTAGTTTCTAAAAACAACATTGCTTTATAAATTAATTAAGACTTATTGATTTTCAAAAAGTGTTTCGAAATTGTAACTTGTACGTGCAACAATAGGCAACTACGGTTCCAAAATCCAACACGGAATGCGGGAAAGTGAGTAGTGTTTTTAAATTAATAACTCTTTGAAAAATGTTTTTTAAAACAATGTAAAGTGCTGAATTTTGTCTGAGTCCCGCAGGTACCCGGAAATTACATTTCGGTCTCTGTTTTAATTAATTCCAAAACATGCATTTTTAACATGTTTTCAAGCAAAACTCTTACCGTTAGCCTTACAAAGCAACATTAGACAAGGGTAGGCTGACATTGGTCTTTGTGGGTTCAATATTTTTTATACTATAACTGACATTTCTGTGCACTTGCGGATAAGCACGCATCATATTTGTATTATGGTTTTGTGTTCAGGTAATTTTTTTGTGTCAGTAAGTACGAGGAATTAGGTCTTAACTTGTCGGAATAACGGGCCACATATGAGTATCAAGCGAATCTTTTTGAGCTTTTAAAGATCCAGAATCACTTTATCCTAATTCTTTCTAAGCAAGCTTGTTGTTCGAGGACAAGCAACAGTTCAAGTTTTGGGGTATTTGATAAGCGAGAAATGCATCGTGTTTCTTGTTTGTTTTCCTCTCAATTCATGTATGTTTTCATCATCCTAGTTCGATTTTATGTGTTTTTGCTCATTTTTGTGTTTTCAGGTAATAAGAGGTCAATGGATTGAATCAGAGCAAGAAAAGCCAAAGATCGAGCGAAAATTAGCTCTTAGAGTCCGGAATGTGAGGACTGTCATTCCGACGGGACTCGATAAAATAGATAGCGCTAATTTTTAATATTAAAATTGTTTTTTGGTTCCAAATTTTGTTTTAAAAGTTAAGATTTTTGTGCGAAAGAGAAAAATACTCAGACATCAGTTTCAATGCAAAAGTGTGAAAACGGTATCCATTCGTTAAAATTTGGAATTTTAGTTTCTAAAAACAACAACATTGCTTTATAAATTAATTAAGACTTATTGATTTTCAAAAAGTGTTTCGAAATTGTAACTTGTACGTGCGACAATAGGCAACTACGGTTCCGAAATCCAACACAGAATGCGCGAAAGTGAGTAGTATTTTTAAATTAATAACTCTTCGAAAAATGTTTTTTAAAACAATGTAAAGTGCTGAATTTTGTTTGAGTCCCGCAGGTACCCGGAAATTACATTTCGGTCTCTGTTTTAATTAATTCCAAAACATGCATTTTTAATCTGTTTTCAAGCAAAACTCTTACCGATAGCCTTACAAAGCAACATTAGACAAGGGTAGGCTGACATTAGTCTTTGTGGGTTCAATATTTTTTATACTATAACTGACATTTCTGTGCACTTGCGGATAAGCACGCATCATATTTGTATTATGGTTTTGTGTTCAGGTAATTTTTGTGTCAGTAAGTACGAGGAATTAGGTCTTAGCTTGTCGGAATAACGGGCCACATATGAGTATCAAGCGAATCTTTTTGAGCTTTTAAAGATCCAGAATCACTTTATCCTAATTCTTTCTAAGCAAGCTTGTTGTTCGAGGACAAGCAACAGTTCAAGTTTTGGGGTATTTGATAAACGAGAAATGCATCGTGTTTCTTGTTTGTTTTCCTCTCAATTCATGTATGTTTCATCATCCTAGTTCAATTTTATGTGTTTTTGCTCATTTTTGTGTTTTCAGGTAATAAGAGGTCAATGAATTGAATCAGAGCAAGAAAAGCCAAAGATCGAGCGAAAAATAGCTCTTCCTATACAAATTTTCCAAGACCAACATGGCCTAGCCATGTCCCATGACACGAGCCATGTTTTCCCCTTTGAGCCATTTCCATATAAGTAAACCGAGGCTGACACGGCCAACCCGTGTTCCTTGACACGTCACATGTCAGCTCTTAGGCAGTTACGAACTTTTGATTTTAGGTAGTTTTTGTGACCTTTCATCATCCATAACCTCCATAGCATTGAGAACTAGTGATTAGTAATAGTAATGCTCGAAATTAGTGCCAATTGTGAGTGACTTATGTTTTGGATTAGTATAAATAGAGGCTTAGTCATCAAGCAAAATCATCACTTCTACTACCGTCATACATTAGAATTGTTATTCTCTTTGTATTTTGCTTTGATTCTTAGCTCAAGTTCTTGCAAACTCTTGTAATTTTTATGCACTTTTGGTATTGCAATCTTGGGTTAATTTTCATTTCAAGTTGCTATTACTTTGCTTGCTCTAATTTATTTATTTTCTTGCAATGTTTCTAAATTGTATTATTGTTGTTGTTTATCTCACCATGTGTGAGTAGAACCTTAATGATATGGGGTTATGAGAGCATATCTCATGAAAACCCCCAATAAATTTATCCATAATATATTACGAGAATAAACCTTGAAGTTTCTTTTTATTTTAGAATTCAAGTCACAATTCACCTGTCTAAGTCGGTTGCAAAAGCAAAGGCAACATAGATGTCGATCATGTGTCGAAAGATAATGATTTGACATCTGAAAGTGGATTACTAAACAATAGAGTAAAGAGGCACCATCCATGACAAGGCGACTTGCTTTCTCTTGAGAAAGTCATTAGTCATTCCGTGATCAACGTCTAGATTTTGCACGCCACGAAAGTGGGTGACACAGACTTTTATCTACTTTTCTATAAAAACATGTTTAAAAATATTCTTGTAATCAAACTTGGAAATTCATTGGGATGAGTCTAGATAAACAATCACAAACCCCATGTCCTATTTTAATTATTTGTCAATTTATATTTTCAATCTATATCAAACAAACACTTTTTGCTATCGCTTTATATAAACATAGTTGGAGTAAAATTCGGTAACATACATCTCTTTGTGGGTTTGATCTTTTTACTACTTGACATAATCATGCACTTGCGGTTCACACACGTTCAAGTTTACTCTCTATATTTATGTGGGGTGGTTTAACCACCACAATATTTTACTTATGTTTTTCTATTTTGACAACCTCCCTAAGAGATGCGTTGTCATCAGCAAAAAAAGGGAAAATGTGGATCTATGTACTTACAGGTACAGTTGTCTCCAACCGTCAAATGTTTATGATGGTTTTGATGATGAAAAAACTATATGCCAAACAACATGATGTGAATTCTTCATCTATCAAGAAGAAGAAAATGTTCTTTGAGAGATCAAGATATCAAACCAAGCTCAATGATGACAATATTTAATGTCAAATGACATTTTGTGAAGTATTTGATAATTTATCGTCCAGTAAACCCTGATGATGGCATATATCAAAAGGCTACATCAATCCTTATCAGTTAGAAGAGTTAATCACATATGAAGTGTTGAATCAACGATGAATCAAATAAGGGATCTTGAAGCTTCAAGGTTGCTTAAAGAGAGGAAGTGTGAAAGCTCGTCTAGTCATGTGTTTGAGGGATTAGTTAAATGTAAAGACATAATACTAATTCTCAAACTACTAAGAAAAATCACACACTCAACTAAAAATGTTTTAAACCTCTCTAAATTTACTAAAACCGTCTTAAAACATATGAAAAAATTATCAAGGTGCATGTTGAATCGACCGAGAGTACTCCTAATCGTTTAGAGCAAGGCAAAAGGCATTAATCATTTAGATATACTCCTAATAGATTAAGACACACTTGGATTTCCAATTTAGAATTATGATTGTTGTATTTTTGAATCCCTTAATCAATTAATCCTAGTATTTAATTGATTAAGTCATTAAAATGTCTATGCATTTTTTTCCATTTTGAAAAACTCTTTTCTTCTATTGAATAAAGATATTCTCCTCATTATTGAAACACAATAATTATTTTTCGAATTAAAGCAATTATTTTCTTCTATAAATGAAAATATTTTTTTTTGAATTAAAAAAACAACTCTTTACAAAGTGTTGTGTTATTATTGAAACCAATGTTTTAAAAACCGAACCGGTTATCAAACCAGTGAGGGTATTAGGTGATTGGTTCATTAGTCTAACCACTGAGTCGTTGGTCGAACCGCATGACTAAACCGGATAAAACCAGATAATTCGGTTGAATAAACCGGTCACTATAACAAAATTATATAGGTATTAAACCGATCGAACCAGATGACTCGGTGTCGAAAAAATCACTAACACCTAAAAATTTTAAAAATATCATAATTTTACAAGTTTATAATTTAAATTCAAATTTGAATCTAAGTCAAGTAATTGATTTAAAAATTAAAAAAAAGGTATCAATCTCAAATACAAACTTATGTTTGTTATCTATATAACATGCATTACCATTTACTTTACGCAACACATCAGCCCAACTAATAAAAAGCAATGATATCAATCATATAGGAGAGAAAATAGATTATGTTTAAATACCACAACCTATCAATGCTATAATACTGCAATAGGCTTTATTTATTATATTTAATCGTTGTTACCAATTTTTAAAGAAATGAATATTTACTTTTTTATATATATATTTTTTTTTAAATAATGAAAAATGACGTCGTTTTAATTAAAAAAAACATGCATTTGAACCGTCGGTTTTTTAAAACCGCCGGTTTATCGATTTTTACCGATTTACACCGGTTTTGACTAGTTCTCACCGGTTCAACTGCATATCTGATCTAACAATTGAACTAGACCGATTACCATTCCGGTTCCCGGTTCAACCGGTCCGAGAAACACAATAATTATTATATATTTAATTAATCTATTTATTAATTACTAATAACAACAAATTATGCCAACTCATCAATGTTGGTGAGTGCTATATGACAATTTAGACATATATGGCTGACACATTATTTGTGAATTTATATAAGTTTGGCTCTAAAAAAGTATAATGAATTTTTGTAAACCAATTTTTTTTATTAAATAACTTAATTGTTAGAATTACACGTTTTAATTGTAAAAAATAAAATAAAATCCCAATTCATAGAGAGTCTCCTTCCTATCAATGTGGTAGACATTTACAACTCAAATTTTAGAGTCTGCAATACAGACCTATACATGTTTAAAAATTGATTGGCCCAAATGTCCAATACAAGTCTCAACCTTTTGTAAAAACCGACTTCTGAAATGTACGTCATTAATTATTATTATTTTTGGTTATATATATATATATATATATATATATATATATATATATATATATATATATATATATATATATTGTATTATTCCCTTAGTAATTGTTCATTAATTTATTGCTGATGATAGAAGTAGTTCAGATTTATTATGTGACAATTGATTGTTTTTAAATGGATGAATGTGAAGTATTTAAAGAATACAAGTTCTAAAACCCGATTGGAATAAAGTTGTTGAAATAATTTTATACAGCATGATGCTTTTGGTATTCAAAGGAGGGTTAACATTAGCTTTTTTCTGGAAAGGCCAAATTTTTTTATTAAATAATAGGCATAAGCTATGTCAACAATACATAATATTAGTATCCTGGAACACGAGGGTTAATATTAGTAATATATTTGCGTGAGTAGCAAGAATTCTAACAACCGGAGTATTTTGAAACTATAGATTTCCTTTCTTTGGTTTGATCACATTATATATATATATATATATATATATATATATATATATATGGGAAATGCTAACATGCATCCAAAATTTGTGGATCCCACACAAAAATACACTATATCTATTTTCTTTCTAATTTTTTTCTTCATCTTTCTAATGTGGGTCACACCAAAAATTGGTAAACCCCACACACAAAATACACTAAGGTGTATGTTGTTAATGCACACCTATATGGGTGTGCATTAGCATGACCCTATATATATATATATAGGGTTAAATATGTTTTTAGTCCCTATAAAGTTTGAAATTTCATTTTTAGTCCCTCCTGGATTTTGGCAACGGTTTTAGCTGGTTTTGGCAACGGTTTTTTTGTAAAAACCGTTGCCAAAAGGTAGGGAGTGACTAAAAATGAAATTTTAAATTTTATAGAGACTAAAAACTTATTTAACCCATATATATATATATATATATATATATATATATATATATAAAGGATAAAGAAATCAAATAGAATACAGATGAGGAGCCGAATGTATTAAATTAAAAGCTACAAAAAAAAAAAATACCAAACACGTACAAATAAAAGTTGAAAAAGCTAAGGGTATAGTAAGCATAACAAACAACTAGATCACCAACACCGATCAAATATTTTTTAAGTAGAGTGCAAATAGTATCAAGGTTAAAAGCATTGTAATTATCCCTAAGAGCCAAAGCATATAACTTAGAGTTAATAAATCAATCGTTTGCTCACTAAATATGTTATTCAACTTTTGTAATTGTTTGTTAATGGTAGTGAAAAATATTTCAACTTTAAAATAATGCTTAATGGTTACCTAGTTCTCTTTAAGACGAGAACGCCCAAATTTTGTTGTTGAATAACATTATCAAGATTAGGAATCTTAATATCATGTTTTTCACAAAAAGACTTCACACGAGTAAACAATTTATTCAAACCATCTTCTCTCAATTCTTGAATAAGTGTTTTTTTTTTTTACAAAGCAAATGCATAACATTAACTACATCTTGGGATTTTTTGTTGTAAGGCTTGACAAAGCATATTTGTGACACCCATAATTTCTTTCATCATATGCAATATGAATATAAAATCAAATGATTTTAAGTAATTGTAATCACTATCAGCATCTCCACATGAAGCATAATTTAATCCTTCCTTTGCAATTCTTTTTTGAAACAGTACAAGTTGCTTCATACATATTATTCAAGTTACTAATAAAAGAGAAGTGTGATCCCCCAAGGAGTATCTCCAGCACGTCTCAAAGTACCAATTTGATTTTCACATTTACTAGTTACAATCTCACTAATCTCTAACAAATGTTCAATTTCATCTAATTGGAAAGCTTGTAACTAATCATAATTAGAGACAAGATCCCTTAATGTGTGGATCCAATGATTGTCCTTGACACTGACAATCATTGTAATTAGTGTAATTACCAATCAATGGCTTCCAGTATTATTTATTGCCTTATTTACTTGTAGTATCTTAATGCTAGCCTTAATCATAGGATCATGTATTACTAGCATTTTCTATATATGTACACTGTATTCATCAGATCAAATACATCATTCTTTATCTCTCATTACATTTTCTAACTTGGCATCAGAGCTCTTAAGCCCTGAAGGCTCTTGATCCAATACAAATCATGGCATCTGCTGCAGATTCAAAATCCAAAAATGATCTCCCATCCACTATGTCTGTCAAGTTGGATAGAGACAACTATCCACTATGGAAATCCTTGATGATCTCTATAGTCAATGGTTGCAGGCTCCTTGATGGGAACATGTTAGGGACAAAGGAGTGTCCTGGAGAATTCATAGCTTCTGCAGATTCAAGCAAGAAGCCAAATCCTACTTTTGAAGATTGGCAGGCTCATGATGCACAACTCATTGGATGGTTGATGAATTCAATGACTATTGAAATGGCAACACGGTTGCTGCACTGTGAAACCTCAAAACAACTTTGGAATGAAGCTCAAAGCCTAGCAGGTGCACACACAAGGTCTCGAGTCACTTACCTTAAATCTGAGTTTCATAGCATCAAAAAAGGAGAGATGAAGATGGAGGAGTATCTAGTCAAAATGAAGAATCTTGCTGACAAGCTTAAACTTGCAGGCAGTCCCATTTCCAACTCAGATCTAATCATTCAAACCCTGAATGGTTTAGATTCTGATTACAACCCTATGGTGGTCAAGCTATCTGATCAAACTAGTCTCACTTGGGTTGATCTGCAGGCTCAATTGCTGACCTTTGAGAGTAGACTTGATCAACTAATTACAAAGGCAACAAATTCAACACAAACAACAACTGGAGATGTTCCAGTAGCAACTGGAGAGGTTCTAACTTCAGAGGTTGGAGAGGAGGCAGAGGAAGAGGAAGAATGTCTAAGCCAACATGTCAAGTTTGCTACAAGGTCGAGCACACAGTAGTAAATTGCTACTACAGGTTTGATAAGTCTTATTCAAACTCAAATTATTCAGCAGGCAGTGACAGGCAAGGAGCACGCAATCCCTTCCTCGCCTCACAAAGCTCTCTTCAAGATTATGATTGGTACTTTGACAGTGGTGCAAGCAATCATGTGACACACCAAACTGACAATTTCGAGGATCTAGCAGAACATCATGGTAAGAACTCATTAATAGTTGGAAGTGGTGAAAAATTGAAAATTGTTGCCACAGGTTCCTCAAAACTAAACTCGCTTAACTTACATGATGTCTTATATGTGTTCAACATTACCAAAAATCTATTAAGTGTGTCGAAATTAACTGCTGACAATAACATTCTGGTTGAGTTTGATGCAAATGGTTGCTTTGTGAAAGACAAGTTGACAGGGAAGGCAATTCTAAGAGGGACACTTAAAGATGGCTTGTATCAGCTCTCAAGGACTGAAAAGAACCTGTGTGCTTATGTATCTGTCAAGGAGAGCTGGCATAGAAGGCTTGGTCATCCAAATAATAAAGTCCTAGATAGAGTCTTGAAAAATTGTAATGTCAAACTATCACCTAGTGATCATTTTAACTTTTGTGAGGCTTGTCAATATGGCAAAATGCACTTTTTACCATTTAAAAACTCTTTGTCTCATGCTAAGGAAATTCTTGAATTAGTTCATACTGATGTCTGGGGACCTGCACCAATAACATCTCCTTCGGGTTTCAAATATTATGTTCACTTCCTTGATGACTTTAGTAGATTTACTTGGATTTATCCTCTGAAACATAAATCATATACTGCACAAGCTTTTACCCATCTTAAAAACATGGTAGAAAATTTGTTTAACAAGAGAATTAACACAATCCAATGTGATGGTGGTGGTGAATATAAGGTTATGCAAAACCATGCAATAAAAGCAGGGATACAATTCAGAATGTCATACCCTTACACATCACAACAAATGGTAAAGTGAGAGAAAACACAGACATATTGCTAAATTTGGCTTGACATTACTAGCACAAGCCAAAATGCCCTTACACTATTGGTGGGAAGCTTTCTCCACAGCAGCTTACCTCATAAACAGACTGCCCTCTCTAGTCACTCAAAATGAAAGTCCTTACTCACTGCTCTTTAGAAAGGAACCTAACTACAGCTCCCTAAAACCCTTTGGTGTGCTTATTATCCCTGTCTCAAGCCCTATAATCAACACAAACTGCAATTCCACACAAACAGATGTGTGTTCTTAGGCTATAGTAACTCCCACAAAGGATGCAAATGCATAAACTCCCATGGAAGAATCTTCACTTCAAGACATGTTGTCTTCAGTGAAGAACATTTTCCATTCCATGATGGTTTTCTCAATACAAGAAGTCCCTTGAAAACACTAACTAAAAGTCCATCTGCCTCTTTTTCTTTGCCTATTGTAGGTAACTTACATACAAGAGAAACAACACCTTCAGATGTCAACAATCCTGATGTCGAACAAGAACCAGCCAGTCCAACTGAAAGTATTGTAGGTAATCTGAGCAGAGATCAAGATGCAAATGATTCAACAAGGAACAATCCAATTTATCATGACACTAATCCTATAGAAGCAGTTACTGAAGCTCCCCAAGACCGTGCTGAACCAAGCACAAACAACAACACTCATTGGACCAGGAGCAAGGCTTGAATTTACACGCTAAAACAACCATACATTGGGTTAGCTGAAACCTGCATAGATGAGAAGGAACCAGAAAATGTCACAGAAGCACTCACAAGACCACAATGGAAATAAGCTATAGATAATGAGTATCAAGCACTCATGTCAAATCAAACTTGGGTTTTGGTACCATATCAAGGCCAAGAAAACATCATTTATTCTAAATGGGTCTTCAAGACCAAGTACAAAGCAGATGGGACAATTGAAAGGAGAAAGGCAAGATTAGTTGCAAAAGGATTTCAACATACAGCTGGATTGGATTATGAAGAGACCTTCAGTCCAGTTGTCAAGGCCAGTACAATTCGAATCATACTCTCAATTTCAGTGCATCTCAATTAGGAGGTCAAACAGCTGGACATAAACAATGCATTCCTTAATGGATACCTCAAAGAAACTGTGCTTATGCATCAACCAGAGGGATTTGTAGACTCAACTAAACCTGAACATGTCTGCAAGTTATCTAAGGCAATCTATGGATTGAAACAGGCCCCAAGAGCCTGGTTTGACAGCATCAAAAATACCTTACTCAGCTGGGGCTTTAAAAACACAAAAAATGATTCCTTACTCTTCACTCTAAGAGGTTCATGTCATATTACTTTTCTACTTATATATGTGGATGCTATAATTGTCACATGGAACAACACCAAATTTTTAGAATCCTTCATTAAACAACTCAATGTTGTGTTTTCCCTTAAGGACCTTGGTCCACTACACTACTTCTTAGGCATAGAAGTTCAAAGAGATGCATCTAATATGTACTTAAAGCAATCTAAATACATAGGAGACATCCTAAGAAAATTCAAAACGGAAAATGCTTCATCTTGTCCAACATATATGGTAATTGGCAAGCAATTTAGAGCTAAATGGGGGGAAGTTAAAAGACCCAACCGTGTTCAGACAAGCTATAGGAGCATTGCAATACTTAACAAACACAAGGCCTGACATAGCATTCTCAATTAACAAGCTCAACCAATTCATGAGCTCTCCCACTATAGATCACTGGCATGGCATCAAAAGAATATTGAGATATCTTCAAGGTACCATCCAACACTGCCTACACATTAAACCATCCACTGACTTGGACTTAACAGGCTTCTCAAATACAGATTGGACCACAAGTGTGGATGATAGAAAATCCATGGCAGGTCAATGGGGTTTCCTTGGTGAAACACTTGTTTCTTGGTCCTCAAGAAAGAAAAAGGTAGTCTCAAGATCTAGTACAAAGTAAGAATATAGAGCCCTGGCTGACTTAGCTGCTGAAATAGCATGTACTCGTTCACTCCTTGATGAGTTGAGATTCCCTATGCCAAGAAAACCAACATTGTGGTGTGATAACTTGAGTGCCAAGGCATTAACTTCAAATCCAGTTATGCATACTCGATCCAAACACATTGAAATTGATGTGCACTACATCGGAGACCAAGTGCTACAAAATAAGATTGTTGTGGCCTATGTTACATCAGCTGATCAAATTGTTGACTGCCTCACTAAGTCATTGACTCACACACGATTCAACAAACTCAAAGACAAACTTGGGGTGACTCTCTCACCCATCAATTTGAAGGGGGAATTAGAGACAAGATCCCTTAATGTGTGGATCCAATGATTGTCCTTGACACTGACAATCATTGTAATTAGTGTAATTACCAATCAATGGCTGCCAGTATTATTTGTTGACTTATTTTCTTGTAGTATCTTAATGCTAGCCTTAATCATAGGATCGTGTATTGCTAGCATTTGCTATATATGTACATTGTATTCATCAGATTAAATACATCATTCTTTATCTCTCATTACATTTTCTAACTATCATGACGCTTTGTAGAAGAACAAAAAACATTCACAATAAGAGTTAGCTTATCAAAGAATTGATGAATTGGTTTAACTTCACTTGCTGCAGCAACTAGGGCAAGTTGCAATCGATGAGCAAAACAATGAACATAATATGCATAAGGACAATCCTTCATAAAAAATGCTTGTAAATCGTTCCATTCTCCTCTCATATTGCTAGCATCATCATACCATTGACCATGAATGTTAGAGACATCAAGGTTATGTAGAGAAAGTATATCACATACTTTATGGTTAACAGTTAAAGGTGTAGTGTCATTAACACGTGCAAGGCCAAAAGATATCTCTTGTATAAAACCATATTTATCAACAAATCTCAAAACAGGAGACATTTTCTCTTTTTTAGATTCATCATGAGCTTCATCTACAACTATACAAAATTTGGAATCACCAATTTCTTCACGGATATGCTTTTTCACCTTACTTGAAAGAATGCACAAGATCTCTTTTTGAATTTTATGTGAAGTATACTTGTTATTATATTGATCATTTTCCAACACAACTTTTGCAACTTCATCATTATAACATGCCAGGATTTTTATCAATAGAAGAACATTACCTTGGTTTAATGATTATTTACTTTCATCATAACCTCTAAAAGTACAACCTTAAAAAGTTAAATAACGAACTGTATCAATTGATGTTTTGAGACATAGTCAATTCTTCAGAATTTCAATTGAACTTTGAGCTTGAATAATATTCCGAATGTGCCCATCTTAATTTATCAAGTCTTTATAAGCTTTCATAGCATTGTTGTGTGCTGAACAAGGATATTTTCCTATGTGTTTAAGAAAGGCACAACGCTTTCCATTTTTAACTTTATTCCAACCTCTAAAACCTGTAGAAATAAAGACATCTAAACCAGGACATCCACTTGGTCTTTTGCTAAAAAGATAACATGGCAAGCAATAAGCAACATCCTTTGAAGGTGAATATTCTAACTATGAAGGAAAAATGTTAAACCAAGCATGTTGAAATCGTCTTTGATGATCTTCTTTACCAGACAATGGATATTGATCTAAATTCATTTGATATGGACCCCATTCAAATAAGCTCTTTGTATTTCATCCATTAGATTTAATGAATATTTCCACATTAGGGGACGTTTTCCAAGATCACGTTCTAAAGAATTCTCAATGTCATCCAGGTAAACTATATTAACATTTTCTTCAATTATTGGGTTCTCAACAAGAACTCTTTGAGGTCCTGACATAGAAGTTATATTTTCTTCATCACTTTCTTTTCTCTTGAAAAAATAGTCAATTTTTCTATTCTTTATCATCAGTTTAATTATATAAAAACAGAAAGAAAAAAAAACTTTAACAACATTGTGAAACATTGATCAACATTAACAAAAAATACTCTTGAATAACATTTCCAAAACATAAAAAAATACACTTGAATAACATTACCAAACATTGTTCAACATTACCAAAATTTGCTCAATATTACCAAAAACTGCTCAGACATTGTTCAAAATTGCCCAACATTGCTCAATTTTACCAAAAATTGCTCAACATTAACAAATTCATAGGGGTAGAGTTCAAAAAAAAAAGAAAAAAATAGAACTCACATATGATATGAGAAGGGAATAGTAGTTTGTCCGTACAACGGCGATTGGCAGAGTGGTGGCTGCACTGGTGGCGGAATGGAACTATATTGGTGTGTTTGAGTGCTTGCAATTTTTATTTTATGGTTCCAGCAAAGAGAAAGAGTGGAAAAAAAGTAAAATAAGGTTTTAGGGTTTAGTGGAAAAGTGGTAGTTTTTAAAATTTATTAAGGGTATTTTGCTATTTTGAAAAAAAATATATATATTGAGGTGGTCGTGCCCCCCCTGTCCATACATAGTTCTGCCTCTGATTTAAAGCGGAGGAAAGGTGGCTTGAAAAAATAGAAGAAGCCAAAAGAGAATGGTATTAAAAGGACACCAAGAAAGTACAATCTCTTGCAAGCTTTCAACCACACTTGTCTTTGTCCATGAAAAAAGATGCACTTGAATAACCGAGATGAATTCAACAACAACTCCTTCTTAATGCATAAAGAAAGACATCCTCCACTTGAAACCCCAAATTAAGGTCTCACTAACCCACCTAACAACCTCTCCCACAATCCTATTAAGATATTCAATGATTGTAAATAACTTAGGGAACCTATCCTTAAGAGGTATAGTCCTAATTGAATGGTCTGTCCGAAAAGATAATTGAAGAGTATTCATGCTTAGAAGAGTATTGTATGATTGTAAATAACTTAGGGAACCTATCCTTAAGAGTTATAGTCCTAATCGAAGGGTATGTCCGAAAAGATAATTGAAGAGTATTCAACCTTTCTACTAATACCATCCACGAACTAGTCAGAAGAGTATTCATGCTTAGAGCCAAGAAGAGAGATTTTTTATCCACCAGGAGGAGAAGTTATGGAAGCCAAAATCTTTGTCGCACCTTAAAATAGAAATAATATAGGCACCATAACGGGAAAAAAGGACATCACTTAAAAGACCAGAGGCGCCCGAGATAAGACGCCACCTCCACTTAGCCAAAAGAGTTAAGTTGACCAGGTAAGGATCTCTAACCCCAAAGCCACCTTTACTTTGAGGCTTACACACATTAGCCCAATTAACCCAAAATATTTTAGAATCTCCTTTACACCTCCTCATATGAACCTTATTTGGATTTGGACTATTTTCGTCTAGATCTTTACATGCATTTCAAAAAAGACAAAAAAAAAGGAATAACATTCAACACAAAATTAAGCAAACCTTCTAGAAGCTAACATACATGTGCTTCCATGAGTTAAGCCTCTTAGATAATAGATTAATAAGAGGGTCCCAAGTGACTTATTGGTTGGGAATATCCCCAACAGAAAACGTAATGCATTTAAAAGGAAGGTTCTTCATTCTACAGTGAAGAAAGTCACAAGTAGTATTAAAAAAATGGATTCCAGATTCACTTATATTAGGTTACTCTTAGAAAAATTCACCTGAAGGCTAGAAGATAGCTCAAAGCCTCTAAGAATAGCCTTTATTGTCTAAAGATTCTCAACAAATGAGTTTAATAAGATAAGAGTATCATCAGCGTAGTCAAGGTGAGAGTCTACCAACTCCGATGCTCTAATCTTAAAACTAGTGAAAAAACCCAACTCCACTGACTTACTAATCAAACCACTTAAACCTTCAACCATCAAAAGGAAAAGGAATGGAGCTAGGGGATCCCTTTATTCAAACCACTTTAAATTCCAATCTCTTGAGTTGGGGAACCATTGACCAACACTGTAAGATTCCCCGCGAACACACACACTCTAATTCAAGGCCCCCACTTATCATTGAACCTAAATCTAACCAACATATAATTCAAAAACTTCCAGCTCACAAAGTCATAAGCTTTCTCAAAATCAACTTTAAAATGAGACAAAATTTCCTTATTTCTTATCCAGGCCAATCACTTCATTCACAACCACCACATCATTGATGTGTAGCATCAAAAGTAAGTATTTTTGTTTATCGTATCCAATGGGACTAGTGTGATATTACTGTCGTTCAACAATTAATATGATTTTAAGTAAGGTGATTGTAAGATATTTGTTTGCGTAAATCAAAGGAATATAACAACAGTAAATGATAACAAAATTAACAGAGAGATGAGCTTGTTATGATTAGATTTCATTAATCTATTTCGCATGTATCCTCCTAATCAGTTATATAGATCTTAGTTATTAATTAATATTATCACGTATTGCTTAACAAACATTATTTATGTTTAAACAATGATGTGGTTTCAACTGTGTTGCTAAATTGACGATCTCCCAGCTTATTAACAAACACGATAACATTAAAAATCAATACTTTTAGTTAATGTTAAACCCAAATCTATCTCTAGAGTTTAGAATTTGACATATGAATATCCTAAATATAAGTTAAAAAGGTATTTCTCAATAACAATTTAAATCCATAAATTTAAACATTGAAAACAATGATTACATCAATATTAATGAATAAATAGATCATATATAACACCGTGATAAAAAGAGATACATACGAGTACAGTTAATTATGCTTAATCCCAACAAGAGAGAGAGAGAGAGAGAGAGAGAGAGAGAGAGAGAGAGAGAGCTACTCATTTTCATGGTAGCTTTGTACAAATGAGAAGAAAAGGGATGAATTAGTATCAACATTGATTTCTCAAACGATTCTTGTATATCCACATTGAATTCCTCTTTTCGTGGCTTTGCTCATTTGTTCTCTCCGTGTTTCACTTCTAGAAAAAATCGTCCCCTGGTCTATTTTTGAAGTGTATTTATACCACTCTAAAATATATATGCTCACTTAGTGACAGATGGCTCGCTTAGCGAGCTGGCCTTTTTCCATTAGGTTGTTTTCTTCCACATCAACTTAGACCGCCCTGTCTCTCTTAGCGAGCTATCTTACTTTAACCTTGTTGTGTTGAGCTAAGCAAGACTGTTGATTTAGAGGATCTTGTGCATTTTGTCTAGCCTCGCCTTGAGCTTGCTTTGACCTCTCTAATCGGTGCTATTGATTTGTAAACACTTGGACTTTTTGTTTGCACCCGCCTTGAGCTTGTGCATTTTGATGTTGAAACTCAATTCCTTGCTTTTCTGGATCAATCTTCATGACATGTATAAATACCTATAAAATATTTGGAATTAGGTATAAAAGGTAGAAATTGACTATTTTCCTAATAAAACTAATATTTACATTATAGTTGGAGTTTTAATATGAAATAATTTGCAAAATAAGGTAATAAGTGCCCTCATTATATATGTAAATTTACCATTTTTTGGCACTTATCAATCATCCACCAACATTCTATCTTTTAGAAAGGAAGATTGATTAGGGGAAAGTAGCTTTCCCATAACCTCCTTTAGTATAGAAATTAACACTTTATCCACTAACTTGTATAAAGAACTCACCAAATAAATAGGCCTAAAATATTCTGACTAAACAAGATATTTAATCTTAGTTATCAAGGTGACAAAGTTAGATGCAAAGGAATGAGGGACGAGGAAAAGCGATGAAATTAATCAAACATAACCCCGACCTTTTCCCTAAAGAATTCCCAAAAGTTTTTTAAAATGTGAAAGAAAATCCATCAGGATCAAGACTCTTATTACCCTCGCACAGAGAAAAATCACCATCTAACTCCATAAGGGTAAAAAGAAGTAGTCAAGGCAAGGTTATCCTTAATAGAGAGAGATCAGAAGTCTATCACATCCAAGTGACGTCTGTACAAATTAGGCTCCTTGGAAATCTCTGAAGAATAATTGAACATTTCTTGCCTAATATCAGACACCCTTCCAACCACACTTCACCTGCCTTCAATGCTAAGATAACATTCCTCATACTCCTACTCTTAACTGAAGCGTCAAAAATATTAAATTAGAATAACCTTTTTTTAGATATTTAGATTTGGATCTTTTGAGCAATTGAGAATCTTTAATCCTTAACAAAGACCAAAGTTCTGCAACATTACTAGATCGAGCCTGAATTTCCTCCTGAAAAAGAGACCTCTGATAAGTCACTTCATCCAACATCCTATCTTCCTCTCTAAAATAATCAGTCTAAAACTATAAGTTGTCAAAAACCTTCTATTCCAAACTTTCAATACACATTTAAGGGCTTTGAACTTCTTCAACAAAACAAAGGTCTTCCAGCCTTGAACTAATGAACTAAATAAGCAAGAAAAAATAACCACGGTGAAACTGTTATGTGATAACCAATAGTTATTAAACCTAAAGGGTTTTGGCCCCCACAATTGATTATAATACTTTATAATTATTGGAAAATGGTCATAAAAATCCCTAGGAAGAGTCTGGTGAGACATCATCCCCCAAAAATTCCACCACCATTGGGATGAAACCAAGTGAAGTATCTTCCTAGGAGAGGGAGATCAACCAACTCCGTATGAGAAATAAAGTTAGAGAAAGCTAAACGACCCGCATCCCTAGAAGAAATAGAAGGACCTCTACCACCTAACCTTTCAGCAGAACAACAAATTAAGTTAAAATCTCCAAGAACACACCAAATGTCACCTTTGAGCATGAATTTATGCAAACAAAGGTTTGTCCACACAACCTCTCTATCAGACAAGGGACACTTGAAATACACATTTTACACATAAAAAACATTATAAAAAAGGGACTTACCCTTAAAGTTACCCTAAATATATAGAATATCTCCACTTCTATAAGAAGAAGAGATAAAACTCCAATCACATAAATGATTACCCCAGAGAGAGGTCACTAGAGCTTTATAAACCTTAGTTAACTTGGTCTCGTGAATAACCCCAAAGTATAAACAATTAACCGAGATAATATCCCTCACCTTATTTTTATTAACCCTCCCTCCCAAGCCTCTAAAGTTAAAGAAACAGATAAACATCGATTGCAACCCCTGGACGACTAAAAAAAATTAGCTTCCTATATCTACGTTTTAAAGCCATTAACTTCTTAACCTTTTCCGCATCACTCAACTGATAAGCACAACCCAACTTCTTAGTTAAATTAAGAAGCCTATTTGCTACCCTACTTTAAAAACTAATGGAGGAACCATATAAAGACTACACCGGGGACAACAAATGCGAAAAAGTGGAATATAGTCACCATCCAAACAAACACATAAAGATATCCCCTGATAACTCAAGATTCCTTCTAGATCAGACTTATGAACGCAATCATGCAGGCATAAACCAATAAAAGTACGAGATTTAACAATATATGATCCTGGGAGTGGAGTTTCCCTAAGTGTTATGCTTATATAAATGTTACTTTACGTTACACCAAGGTACAACTCGTCACACACTTTTAGTTCCTCCTCTCTAACATCATTGACAAGGGCGTTGAAGTGTTAACCTTGCAATTACACCCCCTATTTGTCCATTAGCGGCCTCCACCTCCATGTCGATTTTCTGTTCCACTCTAGGAATACATTATTTAATTGATTATCTAAGATAAAACAAGAATATAAACTCAATTGAATTCCTAAGTTAAGCTTAAAAAGTACTTACTCTTTTTAAAGAATCACCATAATTACTTTTATTAGTGATAAAATTCGCAATAATTCTTTTTAAATGACAAATAATATAGATATATAGATTTTAAAGGAAATAAGAGCCAACGAGTACAAAATAAGTAGTGAAGTTATGGTACAAGAGGTACCTGGCCAAACCACAACCATATAAAAACTTGAAAAACAAACACAAATACCAGTACAAGAAAAACAAGCTAACTAAATAAACCTAGAATGCAAAAACCAAGCAAGGCAACCGTACACCAGTCAGAGGGAAAAACATGTTAGATATCAACCCCCTAGAAACCACCATCAACAAAAATAGAAAACCACCAAGGATAGCACCAAGAACACTCTAACAAAGGAACATGTCAAAGACCCTCAAACTACTATTGACTCAAACAAAGAATATGATTACCAAGCCAACCATTGAAAGTACATGAGCTGGTGGAAAACCTATCAAGAAGTCATTTCCAAACGAGGAATATGCACTTATCTTACAATTGCTTTATAGTAGTATTAGTACCTATAAAAACAACATTATCCCCTCATTTTTAAATAGACCAAACTATTAAGTGTCAATTCATGGATAAGCCACCTTTAATCCTAGATACCTCACCCAACAAAATAAATAGCTTAAAAGAGATAGAAGGTCTCGAGGAAGAAGAAAACATCACCCAACCATCTAAATATCCAATATCACAGAGAAACCTCCAATTCATAAGTGACAAACAAATGATAAACCAATTCAGTTGATCCCCTACACAAAGCACACAAACACCCTCAAAATCAATTATAAAATTCCTCTAAAAATATTTACTCTAGTAGGTATCTTATCATGCAAGAGCTTCCAAGAAGACATAATAACTTTAGAAGGAGTTCAACTAGCCCAAATGAAGGGTGGAATCAAGTCTACTCTATAGATATATATATATATATATATATATATATATATATATATATATATATATATATATATATATATATATATATAGAGAGAGAGAGAGAGAGAGAGAGAGAGATTCTTCTCCTGGAGGACACTATAAGCTGATGCAACAAAACACCATCTCTAGTATGCCTCCACCGCCATCTTTTATGATCCTAAGATGTAGTCACATCATAGATAAAGAGAAGTAGATTGGTGTCCAACTTCTGCTCATAGACAAAGAGAAACTCATCCAATGAAGATCTCAAACAAACACACCATCCACCCAAATTTCAACCTTGAAGGAGCTACGAAGCTGATTAGAAATACTATAAAACCCAAATTGTTTTTGTAATCATAAGATAGATGTTATAATATTAACAAAAGTCATAATAATGATATACTATGTGCACTTAATAGGAAAAGTTTAACTTAGTAAAATAGATTCAAATTATTATATGATCCTAACATTATAATTTATTGGAATTATGTTAATAAATTAAAATTGTTATTAATGGCATATGATTTTAATTTAAAAAAAAGCTCTTAAACCCCTATTGACTCGAACAAAGAATATGATTACCAAGTTAACCAATGAAAGCACATAAGCTAGTGGTTGACTTACTAAGAAGTCATTTTCAAGCGAGGAATATGGACTTAATTGTGCATTTCCTTCATAGTAGTATTCATACCAACAAAAACAACATCATTTTGTGATTTTCAAATAGACTAGACTACTGAGTGCCAAATTATGGATAAGTTACATATAATCCTAGCTACCTCACCCAACAAAATAAATAACTCAAAAAGAGACAGAAGATCTTGAGGAAGAATAAAACACCACCCCTAACCATTTAAAGATCATATACCAAGGAGAAACCTCCATCTCACAAGTGATGAATAAATAATAAAAATGACTCAATCAACCCCGACACAAAGCACATAAAACACTCCCAGGATCAACTATAATATTCCTTTAAAATAATTTACTTTGGTGGGTATCTTTAGAGGTGGAAAATGGGTCCGGCCCGTCGGGCATGCCCGTTTTGTCCCCACTTTTTCGCAGGGTAGGTCAAGGTTTTATGCCAGCACCCTTTGATGTGCCTGTTCCACCCGCCTCATTTTTTGTGGACTTTTGCGAGCACGAGCTTTTACAGACACTTCTGTATGACCAACACTCGTATACTGTTTCCGTAAAAGCAGTCTTTGTAAATTTTGCTCTCCAATGCTTCTTACCGCTATTATGGATCATCCACTCCATCTCTTTATCCCATCCTTTAGGTTCATGATTTTCATTTAGCCACTGAAGGACCCCACGCCATATTTCCTACGTGGTTTCGCAATCAAACAAAAGATGTTGTATGTTTTCCTTCTCTCGACAAAACCCACAATTATCTTCTTTAATCATCCCAAATATAAGTATTCTATCTTTTGTTGCCAACCGTTTATGACAAGCCATCCACAACATAAAAATCATTCTAGGCCTCGCTTCATTATCAAACATGATTTTCCTCCACGGAACCTTTTCAGACTGGCCCAAGATCTCATAGTAGAATTTCTTGTTCACAAACTTACCCGTTATATTCAAATCCTGCCAAATAATCCAGCCCTACACATTTTCCCTTTGTTTCAGAATATGCCTTAAAATCCACGAGCAATTGGTTTTTATGGCCACATCCATGACATGTTTTTCTTTTACGTAGTATGTGTGGATCCAGGGTACCCACAAACTATCCACTTTCCTGCATAAGTTCCAAAGCAGTTTAATCAAGCATACCTTATTCCAGCTCTTAAGGTTAATGACATTCATACCACTGTGATTCTTAGGCTTGCAAACTTTGCTCCAAGCAATAGAAGCTTTTTTGCTCACGACGTGTTTGCCCGTCCAAAGAAATCCCCTACACACTGCCTCAATTCTATTCGTCACACCGCTGGGAAGAGGAATACACTGCAACCAATAATTAGATATGCCAAACATCACACTATTTATAAATTATATTCTCCCTGCATAGCTCAAAAATCAGGCGCTCCAGTGTTTAATCCTACTGCAAATTCTCTCCACAAGGCACACACATTGGGTGTTAGTTAGTTTCTTACTTGCCAAAGGAATTTCCAAGTACCTGAAAGGTAACACACCAGACGAAAAACCAATCAACTCAGCTATTCTATCCTCGGTTCCCCTATCCACACCTCCACAAAATAGCTTACACTTATTAGGATTCACATACAGGCCTTTTAATCGAGAAAAAACGTGGAATCTTTCCATGACAAGTTGGACAGAAATAACATCACCCCTAGTGTAGATTAATAAGTCATCATCGAAACTCACATCAATTATTTGGAGTTTCTCACACTTATTGTGGAAATTAAAATTAGGGATCATCTTTAACTCATCAAGCTTCCTATGGAGGTACTCCATAATTATGACAAAAAGCAAGGGAGAGATTGGATCCCTTTGCCTTAGTCCTCTCCGAGCCTACATCACATAAGTGTAAGTGCCATTAATATTGTACTGATAGCTAACAGTAGTCAATGTTGTCATTATCCAATCAATGAACCTGCGGGGAAAACCAGTTTCAGCCATGATGGTCTGCAATGCTTTCCAATCCACGGTGTCATACGCCTTCAGTATGTCCATCTGGATCATACATCTAGGAACTCCTCCCTTCCTGATATATCCTTTAATAAGTTCAAAG
Source organism: Lathyrus tuberosus (assembly GCA_022829125.1). Classification (NCBI taxonomy): domain Eukaryota; kingdom Viridiplantae; phylum Streptophyta; class Magnoliopsida; order Fabales; family Fabaceae; genus Lathyrus; species Lathyrus tuberosus. Next base: position 2,859,363 of record JALAZF010000435.1, read on the forward strand.
GTTAGCAGCACATGATTCTGTATGTTTTAGCCTGGAACAAACGCATCCTGGCTTCTACTTATAATGAAAGGAAACACACTACTCAACCTATTAGACATGATTTTTGAAATAATTTTGTACACAGTCGTACAACAAGATATTGGTATGTATTCCTTTATGGACTTGGCATGTTCATGTTTAGGAATCAATGTCACCAACGTTCTGTTGAATTTCTTCTCCAGCATACCTTTATCAAAGAAATCCATCACCACAGTTATCACATAATTCTTCACCAAATCCCAAGATGCTTTAAAAAAATTTGCTCCAAAACCATCTACCCCAAGGGCTTTCAGGTCACTAATACTCCTTAATGCTTTTTCAATCTCAACCACATTTACAGGCTTCACAAGCATTACTCTATGCTCTATATTGACTTGGGGTCCATTCCTTAAGGCCATAATATCCACACATTCCATATTATCATGTTTGATCCCAATTAGCTTTCCATAGAAATTCAGAATTTCCATAGCAATATCTTCATGACTTGAAGCCACAGTATTATCATCGCTATAGAGTTGATTAATTCTCATGACTTTTTTGTTTGCTTCTCAACTGTGCATGAAAATAGGCATTATTGCCATCACCTAATCTGATCCAGTCAGTCTTAGCTCTTTGGCTCATAACATGTTCATCAATGTCAATCAATTCCATAGGCCTTCAAAGTTTCTCCTGCATAATGATTTGATTATTCATTCTGTCAGATTGTAACCTTTCATGGGCATCCTGTAAATTACATCTTGCATCCTTAATCTGTTGGTGGATTTCCAATCAATGGTTTATTCAACTTTCTAATAAAATATTGCAGCCTCATCAGTTTCCTCCACAAAACACTCCCCAGATTTCCTTTAATTGTCTTGTTCCAGCTCTTAGCAACTTCTGTACAATAATCCTCCATATTAGTTACCTTGTTTATATGTTTGAACCTATACTGCTTTCTTTTAGTCTCTTAATCACTTTTAATGCATAACAGACCATGGTCAAAGATACCTGGCTCCATCACATACAAGGTCATCTTGATGTTTTGTTGAATCCAATCAATATTTGATATTACTATATCAATACGAGAGTATATGGCACCATTAGCATGTTTACTGAACCATGTATACTTATCACCTTCGTTTTCAACTTCAAACAGACCAACATTTTCCATCATACATTCTAAATCTTTATATTCCCATTCTTTCACACTTTTTCCTCCAATTCTGTCTTGAATGTGCAAGACATTATTAAAATCTCCAATCACCATCCAAGAGCCTTGTTGATTTAAACCAATATTTTCAATATCTTTCCACAACTTTTTCCTATTATCCAATAGGTTAGAAGCATAAACAACCGTTATCCAATTTTGGAACATACCATCCAAGCCATAGATACCACAATGAATTAGCTGTGAGGTACTAACATTCTTCCTTACATCCACTTTACTTCCATCCCAAAGTATCCACACTCTACCATTTTCATGCTCTTGATAGTTGTCAAAGAATTTCCATTTAGTACCCAGAATATTCTTAATTTTCCCTGCATTTTTCTCTTTCACCCTAGTTTCCACCAATATGGCAATCTTAGGGTTAAGCCTCGAGAGACGGGAGCTAATCTCTCTACTTCTGGCTTTTTTATTAAGCCCCATAACATTCCATGATATGATCATGGGACTCCCTCAGGAGTCGCTTTAGGGTCTTCCCAAACACCAAAAGCTCCAAAACCATTTGAGCAAAAAAGATTATTAATAGGAGTTTCATTCAATACCTTCTTTCACGTGTCTCTTTTCCTTCTGTTGACTTCAGTCCACTTGCTTCCATCATTTGGGGTTGCGATAACTGCTTTAATTGGTGTGTCTGGTACTTTTCCCGTGTCTCCCTTTTCCTCTTGAAGCTCTTTGTTTTGTCTATCTGAGGGCTCCCCCTGATGATGTTTAGGTTTCCATTCTTTGACCGATATCTTCCTTTCATTGCTACACGTATGTCTTAACTTTTGGCATCTCTTACAAAATTTGTCCATTCATATTCCACCTTCTGCTTCCTTTTATTACCTTCATGATCCCTTATCGTGATTTCCTCATAGAGTTTTTGCGTAACATCTACCTCCACCAAGATTCGAGCATAAGTGACCCTTAGTTTCTCTGTCGTACATTCATTTGTGAACAACGGATTACCTATCGCACTGACAATTTTCCCCAAACTTTTCAACCCCCCCTAAATGTAAAGGGAGTCGAGGGAGCTTGATCCACATTGGGACAGTTCTTAACATATCTCTTTCCATTGAGAAATCCTACCTTCATTCCATGATAACCATCGCCATATTATGAATTATATATGGCTCATTCATCATCACCCTATCCATGTCCTTGTCAGATTTAAATTTCAGAATGAAGTAACCTTCATCGTTATAGTACAGTTCCGAAAACATCACAAAGTTATGTCCTTGTCATGTAATTCTTAACAGCGTGCATACTCAGGTTGGTTCCAATAACATACATTATCAATGATGTTTCCCAGAACCACACCTCCACTTGGACATAATCTTACATATAAGAAAATAGATGGCTAGCAAAAATACCAAGTTGCCCCTCTGCTTCCACAAGCCGCCACGTGGCGCTTTGTATGATCAACATTGTTAAAAGTTTGGTTTCTCAGCCTTTCTCACGCAGTACTATTGTTGCTCCCGTTTTGAAACTATGTAACATTTTATAATATTTTCTAACATACCAAATATTTTGAACAACACCCATTTCCAATGCATATCCCTGCTGCAACATTTCTTCTTCTAACCTTTCTAATTAAATATTTGTTGTTCTCTACGTGGATGCATGAGAAAGAGAAATAAATGTTACAATCCCAGCCCTTTTTTTGTTTTATTTTTGTTTTATTTTTGTTTTATATTAAAAAATATTTAAAATTACTAAACTATCCTTGATTTAAATAAAAAATAAAAAATTCAAAAAAAAAGAAAGAAATGAAAGAAAAAAAAGAAATGAAAGAAAAAAAAAGAAAGAAAAAAAAAGAAAAAAAAACAGAAAATTAAAGGTGGCGCCTGCTGTAACACCCCAATTCCCATCGCGAATAAATAATACATAATTAAATTAGAGTGGGTAAAAATTTATTTTTTCCGACAGAAACAAGGATGCCACAATTTTAAAGAAAGAAAACACAATCCCTGCTCATAAATTTGATACATAACACAAAATGGAATAACCTCAAAGGGAAATTTTTTCCATGTAAAAGGAAAGTTCAGTTATGGAATAAAGCGGAAAGATCCATAACTGTTTTGGTTTGCAAAATAAATCGTTTTATAACATCAAAATATACGTACAAAGTAATACAAAATATATTCCACAAATGTATACTTATATAACAAAAACGTTCCCCGACTCCCGTGTTACGTATCAGAGCAGACAGACCAACAAACGGATGGAGAACTAATCTTCACAAAAGCCTCCAAGACTACTAATCTGCAATTGCCTCATAGAGCAACAAACCACGGAAGAAGGGTGAGAAATAACAACTAAATCAAGATTGCATGATAATATGAAAACACATAAAAATTCACATGCATAGTTATTCTCTCCACAAGCATCACATATTAATACATATCGCATGCCACATCTACATAACATATATCTAAAAATCCAACAACATAGCATATATCAATTATTCATCATACTCACATAATTGCACATCAGTCATACCAAGTCATAACATATGGAAACACCCCACCCCACCACATCACATAGCATATATCTATGCATAAAACATATTATCCACAACCAATGCATTTATCACATATGCACATCAATTCACCAATTCAAACATAAATCTCAACACATACTCAATCAATTCATGATTTCCACACAAAGTCCATCCATTCACAATTCTAACACATAATCAATCCATTCATGATTTATGCAAATGCACAGAGACCGACACAACGACTCTATGCAATGCATATGCGGTACCGTTCCATCCATCATCGCAACACTAGTTCACTCAGTAACTATTGGAATCATCGCTTGTTACTTATGATTACTCATGTAACACCCCGTCGGGCAAACGATGTTCCCCGTCGCTTTAGGTCCTCTTATTTTTTAAGGCACACGACGTTTATGGATCGCTTTAGGTCCTCTTTGTATAAGGCACACGATCCGATCGCTTTAGGTCCTCTTTGTATAAGGCACATGATCGTCTATAATCATCGCTTTAGGTCCTCTTATTTTTTTAAGGCACACGATGTTATAGCGGATCCCCTCTGGAATCGATTCGTCGCTCACACCCACTAGGGCACACAACATCACAAGAATTCATATCATGATGCTTGGCATACAATGACTCATGACATTCAAATGCACACATATATACAACCATCTCAATCAACAATAATCATGTTTTGCAATCAAGCCCAAAACAATGCATTTATTTGCCATAAGGCCACAAACCATCATCACAACATTTAAACACATGCATTTACATCATACGACAGCACACAAATCATACTATATCTATCCAAGGCATATCGCATGATAACACATCAAATAAACTGTTAAAACGGTAAAAGTCGACAAAATGACACATTTTCAAATTCCCGACATAATTAAATCGGCCAACAATTTCAAAACCATTTTAATAAGAAAGAACATTTCATTAGCTTTCCAACGATATAAAGAATGTTCAAAACGGATAATCGGCACACAAGTTACGGACGTACAAAGAAAAGGAATCGCGAAAAGACAACATTATGCACTCTCCCTGGCCATACGCGTATTGCCCTGAGCCATACGCGTATTGCCTTGCTTGCTCGCCCATCCATACGCGTATTGCCCAAGCTGATACGCGTATGATCAGAGACCAAATTTTCCCCAAAATTCCCACTAAAAATCCAATACGCGTATTGCCTTGCTTCATACGCGTATTGCCCTCAACCTTACACGTACCATTACGCAAATGGGCAGATGGCCGAGAAAATGAAACTTCCATACGCGTATTGCCCTCATTCCTTCATTGCCATACGCGTATTGCCTTAACTAATACGCGTATTGCCTTGAGTGATACGCGTATGGGCAGTGGAAAAACCAGAAATTTCCTGCATAATTTTTGTTACGAATTTCACCCCAAAACCTCTCCAAATCTCATCTAAACACTTCCAAATCACAATATATCAACCCAAACATGTCCCAACATAATCAACAAGTATTCTACGCAGTTTATATCGAGTTTCAACCGCGAAAACATCGATTTCTATCAATTATTCATCAATTTATCAATTAGAGAAAAAGTTGTGAAACAACCAAAACAATTACACAAACAACACATATACATACACAAGCAAGATATAATTGAAACTTCTCACCCTTACCCGATTAATCGCGCTTGAAACAGATGAATTCTCGATTTTCCTCTTCTCCTCTTTTTCCCTTCTCTTCCTCTCCTTTCCTTCTTTCCTTTCTCTTTTCTCTCTATTTTTCTCTCTTTCTATTTTGTGAAAAATAACCCAGCAAAAAGACCAAAATACCCCTCAGCTCAAATATCTCGCAAACGCTCTCAAAATGAGATAAAACATAAACATACTGATGAAATATATTTCAGGAAATAAAAGTTGAAAAGAAATTATAATTTAATGCAAATATTTTATCTATCAGAGAAACTAACCAATTAATTCAATTAGCAGGTAAAATACAATAAATTCACACATTTCACAAAATTCACATAAATGAAATAAATAAATACAATTAAACAAATCGGGGCGTTACAACTCTCCCCCACTTAGACATTTTCGTCCTCGAAAATATAACCGATACGAACAACCCCGGATACGACTCTCGCATCTGACTACCCAACCAACATGCTAACCAAAGGCACCCCACGAATAACACAACTGACAAACCACCTTGCTAACAGCAACCACAACAACGACACGACAACGACAAGATGCAAAGCCCATACAATGCACTTGACGAGCAACTCACAACTCAATGAATACACAAGCTACGACCACACACAGGTTCACTCTTGAGCCGAAACACAACAAGATTGTTACCATCACCGTAGGTAACACTCCTCTAATTCACCACAGGAATTAGCCACTCCCACTCGAACCATCACCATGGAAACGAGACCACAACCCAAACAAGAACATAAAGTCCCACGATCCAACATCATTTCAACAACCTCTACGTAACCACAACACCAACATCCTGGTCACGCAACAATATTACCACAATGCAACGATTCTCCAGTCGAACCTACAACCAAAACATCCATCTACATATTAGTACATGATTAATATTGAAACCTTCCACCTAACACGTCCATTCTGAAACGTCCAATAGTCTCATCACTCCTACATGTTCCCAATGTTCAACCTATGAACTCTTACAAGTCACACACGCATATACGAAATATGCCACATCACGCTTCCGTTGCGCACTCTGATTACTCGAAAGCATCAAAACCACAAATCTCACGTCCAACGTCTAACTCTTTCTCATATTCACCAAAAATCACTGTTCACTTTAATATTTCCAACCTCACACTCTCCTGTGTTATCTCACACACCAGACACAAGCCTCGGAACTGCTCAAATAATTTTAATTCTCTGACCATCAAAACAGACATGCATAACAACTTTCGACTTAACTCATCAGGCACAACCTTAGCTTTTCCCGAAGGATAATCCAAGCCAAATTCATAACTCGTCACGAATTCTAACCATCCTCGTTGTCTCATACTCTATTCCTTCAGACCAAACAAGTACTCAATATTCTTGTGATTACCGAACACTTCGAACCTAGAAACATAAAGATAATACCTCCAAATTTTCCAACACAATCTAACTGCAACCAATTCCAAATCCATAATAGTATAGATCATTTTATAAACCATCAAATATCGTAAAGCATAAGCCACGAATTTACCCTCTTGCATTAACACAATGACTAAACTTATCAAGGACACATCATAATACCTCACAAACGGTCTATTAGGATCACACAAAATCAAAACTGGAGCCGTAGACAAACTCTACTTCAGCTCACCAATACTTACTCACGACGAACATCCAAAACAAACGACTTACCCTTTTGCAAGTCAACTGAGATCACAGAAGCACTAACTTCGCAAAATCCTCCATAACCTACAGTAACAACCAACTAAGCCAAAAGTTTCTAATCACCTTAACCGACTTCAGAGCTTCTCATTTATAGAACTGCATCTACTTTCGATAGATCCATTAACCATACTCTCGTATGAAATAACATATCCAAGAAAAATAACCTTTTTCAACCAAAATTCTCACTTGAATATCTTAGCATAAAACTTCGTCTCTTTTCAACACTTGTAATTCAAATCTCAAACACCATATCTGTTCTTCCTCTGAGTTTATAACAGATCCGAATATCCTCAATCAAAACCACTATGAACTTATCCAAATAAATATGGAAGATACGATTCCTCTACTCCACAAACATTACCGACGCATTACTAACACCAAATAACATCACTGTACGTTGTAATGCCCAACCAAATTCCAAAAGGTATAAATTCTTAAAGCTTCAGCAAAAATTTTCACTGGGTAACTGGTTACTCACATACAAGCTTAACCGAGTAAATAACAGCCTATCCCGACGATAACAAACATAACCAATCACATTACGTCGATCAAAGCCTCAACTCTCACAATTCACCACTCTTATCAAACATTCCAAACAATTGTAAATTCACTCAAACTCAACCAAACTAATCCAGTCATCAGTTCATGAAAGTGGACACTTATTCTCAATCGTCACCTTATTCGACTGTTAGTAATCCATACACAATTTCTTCTCTTGACAGTCCAAATTCTCATAAATCCCAACATGTAGTAACCACCAAAACTAACTCTCAAATATTACATCCACTCCTCAGGGTTTTCTCAAGATTTCCATTAATGCTCTAAAACTCCAAAGACTCCAAACCTCACCAGAACTCTAAGTTTGCTTTCCATAGTCTCATTACCATTATACATATCATGCTTGTTATTCTGTTCAATCATCCTTTCTTTTTGCTACTCACAAAGCTGGAGCTCCCTAAGACAACCCCTTACTGTTCCAACATATCAAAACCTCTAATCCACCTCATCTTCCGATATAAGAATCTTCGTCAATTCATCAAAACAATCCGTAATCATTTTCTTAATTCCAAACAATTTATTTCACACACTATCAAAGCCGGAAAGACACGTATATTCCATCTAACATAATTCCCGTCTACTATCGACAAGAGATTAAGGGTGATCATTTCCTCAATTTGTTAATAGACAGCTGACAATCATGATGGGGCATAAACCGTCTTTACCAAACTATAATAGCATTCCTTGCATCCTGTGCACAAAACTACCTAAGGCACAAATCCTTAGTTGACATACGCCTTACTTCCGCATCCCTTCCGGAACCGGGAACAACATTGTCCAAACAACACTTACAATCTTGCAATCAACGCTCCACAACTGAAGCAACTTGGAGAAGCACCAGCTTCTCCCCCACTTAGCTCATTCCCACACCTGAAGACAAAGGATTAGAAAACCATAAAGTACTGACAGTGTTTCACACACCTATCACGTACTAAGGGACAAACAACAACGACAGTATTCAACTGTCACACCAACTGACTCAACAACTTGGCCGGACTGACCGACCTGCTCTGATACCACTTTTGTAACACCTCAATTCCCATCGCGAATAAATAATACATAATTAAATCAGAGTAGGTAAAAATTTATTTTTTCCGACAGAAACAAGGATGCCACAATTTTAAAGAAAGAAAACACAATCCCTGCTCATAAATTTGATACATAACACAAAATGGAATAACCTCAAAGGGAATTTTTTTCCATATAAAAGGAAAGTTCAGTTATGGAATAAAGCGGAAAGATCCATAACTGTTTTGGTTTGCAAATTAATTGTTTTATAACATCAAAATATACATACAAAGTAATACAAAATATATTCCACCAATGTATACTTATATAACAAAAACGTTCCCCGACTCCCGTGTTATGTATCAGAGCAGACTGACCGACAAACGGATGGAGAATTAATCTTCACAAAAGCCTCCAAGACTACTAATCTGCAATTGCCTCATAGAGCAACAAACCACAACAGAAGGGTGAGAAATAACAACTAAATCAAGATTGCATAATAATATGCCAACACATAAAAATTCACATGCATAGTTATTCTCACCACAAGCATCACATATTAATACATATCGCATGCCACATCTACATAACATATATCTAATAATCCAATAACATAGCATATATCAATTATTCATCATACTCACATAATTGCACATAATTCATACCAAGTCATAACATATGGAAACACCCCACCACATCACATAGCATATATCTATGCATAAAACATATTATCCACAACCAATGCATTTATCACATATGCACATCAATTCACCAATTCAAACATAAATCTCAACACATAATCAATTCATGATTTCCACACAAAGTCCATCCATTCACAATTCTCACACATAATCAATCCATTCATGATTTATGCAAATGCACAAAGACCGACACAATGACTCTATGCAATGCATATGCGGTACCGTTCCATCCATCATCACAACACTAGTTCACTCAGGAACTATTGGAATCATTGCTTGTTACTTAGGATTACTCATGTAACACCCCGTCGGGCAAACGATGTTCCCCGTCGCTTTAGGTCCTCTTATTTTTTTAAGGCACGCGACGTTTATGGATCGCTTTAGGTCCTCTTTGTATAAGGCACACAATCCGGTTGCTTTAGGTCCTCTTTGTATAAGGCACACGATCGTCTATAATCATCGCTTTAGGTCCTCTTATTTTTTTAAGGCACACGATGTTATAGCGGATCCCCTCTGGAATCGATTCGTCGCTCACACCCACTAGGGCACACGACATCACAAGAATACATATCATGATGCTTGGCATACAATGACTCATGACATTCAAATGCACACATATATGCAACCATCTCAATCAACAATAATCATGTTTTGCAATCAAGCCCAAAACAATGCATTTATTTGCCATAAGGCCACAAACCATCATCGCAACATTTAAACACATGCATTTACATCATACGACAGCACACAAATCATACTATATATATCCAAGGCATATCGCATGATAACACATTAAATACACACTGTTAAAACGGTAAAAGTCGACAAAACGACACATTTTCAAATTCCCGACATAATTAAATCGACCAACAATTTCAAAACCATTTTAATAAGAAAGAACATTTCATTAGCTTTCCAACGATATAAAGAATGTTCAAAACGGATAATCGGCACACAAGTTACGGACGTACAAAGAAAAGGAATCGCAAAAAGACAACATTCTGCACTCTCCCTGGCCATACGCGTATTGCCCTGAGCCATATACATATTGCCTTGCTCGCTCGCCCATCCATACACGTATTGTCCAAGGTGATACGCGTATGAGCAGAGACCAATTATTCCCCAAAATTCCCACTAAAAATCCAATACGCGTATTGCCTTGCTTCATACGCGTATTGCCCTCAACCTTACACGTACCATTACGCAAATGGGCAGATGGCCGAGAAAATGAAACTTCCATACGCGTATTGCCCTCATTCCTTCATTGCCATACGCGTATTGCCTTAACTAATACGCGTATTGCCTTGAGTGATACGCGTATGGGCAGTGGAAAAACCAGAAATTTCCTGCATAATTTTTGTTACGAATTTCACCCCAAAACCTCTCCAAATCTCATCTAAACACTTCCAAATCACAATATATCAACCCAAACATGTCCCAACATAATCAACAAGTATTCTACGCAGTTTATATCGAGTTTCAACCGCGAAAACATCGATTTCTATCAATTATTCATCAATTTATCAATTAGAGAAAAAGTTGTGAAACAACCAAAACAATTACACAAACAACACATATACATACACAAGCAAGATATAATTGAAACTTCTCACCCTTACCCGATTAATCGCGCTTGAAACAGATGAATTCTCGATTTTCCTCTTCTCCTCTTTTTCCCTTCTCTTCCTCTCCTTTCCTTCTTTCCTTTCTCTTTTCTCTCTATTTTTCTCTCTTTCTATTTTGTGAAAAATAACCCAGCAAAAAGACCAAAATACCCCTCAGCTCAAATATCTCGCAAACGCTCTCAAAATGCGATAAAACATAAACATACCGATGAAATATATTTCAGGAAATAAAAGTTGAAAAGAAATTATAATTTAATGTAAATATTTTATCTATCAGAGAAACTAACCAATTAATTTAATTAGCAGGTAAAATACAATAAATTCACACATTTCACAAAATTCACATAAATAAAATAAATAAATACAATTAAACAAATCGGGGCATTTCACAAAATTCACATAAATAAAAGAAAAAAAAAAAGAAAAGAAAAAAGAAAATTAAAGGTGGCGCCTGCCACCCTTCCTTGTTCAAAATGTGGCGCCTGCCACACTACCACACAAGGTGTGGCGCCCACCACCAAAAGGTGTGGCACCTGCCACATAAAACCATGTCACCTGCCATGAGAAAAAGTTATTTTTGTTATTATTATTATTATTATTATTATTATTATTATTATTATTATTATTATTATTATTATTATTATATATATTATCATTATATTATTTATTATTACTATTATTAATTTTATTTCCATTTATATTATAATATTATTATTATTATTATTATCTTATTATGATTATCATTATTACTATTTATATTATTATTATTATTATTAGTTTTGTTTTTGTTTTATATTAAATATTTTTATTATACGATTATTATTATTCTTATATATATTTGTGCCAACGTGTGATCAATGAAGCAATAAAATTTAATAATAATTATTATTATAATAATAATTATAACTAAGTAGTATGATTTAATTTCATTCAGCTTAATTTTATTAGTACTTTTGGTTTCACAATAGTGAGATGCAGAAAAAATTTTAAACACTAAAAATTAATTTTAATATATTTAAATGATGTTAATTGAAATTGATTTTATCTTTATAATTAGGACTAATTTGTTTTAACTTTAAAAAATATATATTTTTTATATTTTCAATAATTAGTTTTATAAATTTTTTGTCAAAATAGTTTTTTAAAAAAATTAACTCATTTTTTATAATTTAGAAGATTAATTTTGACATTCAATAACATAAATATACATTATTAAATATTAAAATAGTTTAAATCACATAATGTTTATTAAAAAATAAGTATTTTAAATTAATTTTTATCAAAACTATTTGAAATAGTTTCAAATTTAAATTCTTTTTTAAATTTTAATATTTTAAAAAATTATAATAATAAGATGAATTATCTATCTAAAATAACATTTTATGAAAAATTATTTAAATATTTTTTTATTTGAATTATTTTTTAAAAAAATTGATGCAATTATGATAAGAAAGAGAAAAAAGAGGGAAAAAAAAAGATACATGGCGCCCACCACCATTAAGGTGGCGCCTGCCATGTAAATGGTGGCACCCGCCACAAAAGAAGCATGGCGCCTGCCATGATTTCTGCTCTCCAAAAAAAAATATAATAAAATGTTTTATTTTAAATTAACCAATCACTTCCTCTTTCCACAAAATATCTTCTTTCTCTCATCTCTCTCATCTACTTTCTCTCATCTCTCATGTATTTCATCTCTCAGATCTTAAAAAAAAAGATTTCTTCTACAAATCCCCATTTCTTGCATCTCTCAATCATTCATCTTGAAATCCTTTTAATCAAATTTGTTTTATGTTTTTCCACAGCTTCATAGAAGGAGATGATTGTCAAAGATGTTGATTCGTAAAATATCGAAGTAACGGTTCGGTTAATCTATTTTGATTTTATGTTTTTATTTTATGGTTTTCGATAACTTTGCTTTCTAATTGTGTTTTTTAGAAATTGCATTTTAAACCTTGCTTTTTGATGTTTAGGGCTTTTATCAACAACAGTTTGGTTGAAGACGAATTTGAGAAAGACGAAGATGAGAAATTATGGGTATGATATGTTTGTTCTATCAAATCTATTGTTATTTTTTATTCTGGGCGGTTTGCTTAATCTGTTTTCATTTTATGTTTTTATTTTATGGTTTTCGATAACTAATCGTGCTTTTTAAAAATTGCATTTTAAACCTTGCTTTTTGATGTTTAGGGCTTTTATCAAAGAACATGGGTTTGGTTGAACAAGAGTTTGGAAGAAGAACAACAGTTTCGTTGAAGATGTATTTGATTGGATAAGTAAGTTTTTCTACATCCCAACACATATTTGCTCGGTTTTCATAGCGGTCTTTTGTTGATTTTGTTGATTTCTGTGGTGCTAATAATTTTGTTGAATTTCAGCAGATCTGAGTTTTTATGGGGTGATGGTTCTGCAAAACGAGTATGAATTGTTGGATAAACAGGTTTGGATTTTTTTATTTCTGATTTTTTTTACTATGGATTGTTATTGATTTGGGGAAAAAGAGTATTGACCAGGTTCTGTATTTGTTTGTTTAGGTTTTTGATTTGGCGAAAGAGACTCTATAGCAGGTTCTGAGCTGATTTTTGTTTGATTGTTATTATGTAAATGGATATATCTTCTCTGATTTCAATATTTATTTACCATTGTATACCCTATTAATGAATTTAAAATTTTTTGGATTTACTAACATTTTTCCATTTCCTCTTTTTGGGTGAGGATTTTGCCAAATACATGGGTGTTACATGAAAGTTTCAAAAAAATTGTGTCTCATACTGCTTAATTTGTTAATTGAAGGTTGGTCATGTTAATTATGGAAAATCAACACTATTTGACAGGTTATTGTGAAACTTTTTATATAGTTTATACAATGTATTTCTTTTTTGAATTTGTAATAATTGCTGGTAATGAATTTGTGTGGTTTTGGTTAGATCTCACTTGCCATCGATCTGTCTCTATTTTTCACAGGTAATATGTCTTTTGGAAACTCTGGTTCTTGCTTAATGGTATGTTTACACAATTCTGTTTTGAATCTTTTGTTGGTTTTGAGATTGAGCATGCTAAGCTTTTGATCCAAATTAGGATGAGATAATCAATATTGGTAGCCTTTTTGACCCAAACAAGGGAATTGTAAAGCATCTGTTTGTTACAGAAGTTCATCTATTTATGATTGTAACATTTTCCATTCTCTGCTCTGTTTCTGTTTTATGTTAATAGAGAATATGTTATTTTTCTGCTTATGATTGTAACATTGTTCACAACATCATTCTCATGTCATGCTCATATTTTTATAGTACCTAAATCAAATTACAAAATACATGGTTGAATATATATGTTTTTTCATATTAAACATGCCAAATATGTTAAACATCTTCATATTTTTATAGTACCTAAAGATGTTCTTTTGCTGACTTTTAACATTGTTGCGAATTTGTTAAACATGCTAACAAGTTTGGTTTGTGGTGAAGTTGACTCCTGCATTGGAATGTTTTATCCAAGTTTCGTAGGTATACATTGGTTTTGCCAAAATTTTGATAAAATTTATTTGAGTTATTTGATAAAATCTTGATGGAGTTTTAAATATTCCTGAACTGACTAAGAATCATAATCAGGGATTTCATGTTAGGAAAATTGTTATGGGGCTACATTTTTCAAATACTTTATCACGTAATTTAGTTCGTGATTCATTCGGTTTATATTAATCTACGCGATTTGGATAGTAAAATATTGGTTTTGTGCTGGTACACTAAAATAGTCTTATATTATCTGCGAATCGAGGCTAAAGATAGTTTATTTACGATAACTTCCTTTAGAGATTTGTGCAGGTGCGGTGTTTCTCACTGACTTTGTATTCTGGTTCATCCTTTATCCATTATGAACATTCAATCATTACAGTCTTGAATTTGTAAGTATAATTCACATTGGAAATTCTAATTAATTTGAGATTATTTGTATTGAATCATCTTTGCATTTTTCATTCTTACAATTGGTTTTTTGTATGCCCACCATTAATGTTCTTTTTGTCATTGGAGACACATCATTGAATTGCAGAAGATGTTTCATTGGCATCAGCAGCTGATGGATGATGTATATTCCTCTCTTCTGTTGATTGCCTTCCTTTTTCTTGCGTGCAGAATTTGGCGTGTGAAGCTCTACATGATTAAGCCCTTGGTCTTCATACCACTTTTCTGCAAATTATCAAGCTCACTATTTATGCTCTACAAATGACAAACTATATTGCAGTAAGTATACCTTGTACTGCAGACACTTGTTCTTTTTGCATCAATGTAACATGGAGTTGCTTGATTTTTATGATTGTTGTATGGTGATGGTTTGATGAATTCATGAGGTGTAGTTGTCATACTGATTTTGGAAGGTCTGTGTAGCATGGTTTGCGAATGTTTGGTTTTGGTTTTTGATTGCAAAAAGTGGGTAAGGTTAGTTTTACTGGATGTATGGAATTGAAGGTGGTGGATTTTGATTGCAGCAGGTTTTTTGGTAGACATGTTTTCGTATGGTTTGAGTGGCATGTTTGGTTTTGTTTGAAAATTAATGTTAGACTTTAACTTGTGCAGGTTTTGGGTTAGATGTTATTTGAACATCAAAATTCAGACACTATATGAAACTTATGTGTTTAGCGCTCTCTCTCTCTCTCTCTCTCTCTCTCTCTCTCTCTCTTACTTTTTATCTTCAAAAGTCATCACTAAAACCAAAAGGCATAAGAAAATAAGAATATCAATATTTTGATGTCAAAAAATCAGTAGAACTCACAACTGTTACAGGTGAAGAAGGCTTTTCAGTTTTGATAGATTTCACTTCCTCACTGGTTCTCATTGCAACAGATCAATATAGGCTATAGTTCCAAGGACATAAGTTGACGCATGATTTTTTTTTTCTGGGATGCATTTTGTAACGTTGCTTTGTAAATGAGCCTTGTGGAGTTTGTACATAGCAGGGAGTTTAGGAATGATGATTTTTTATTGTAAGGATTTTGTATAATGTATCATCCCTCTGGTTAACCAATGGACACTACATAGTCCTTCGCGTGTGTCTGTTTTTGGCCGCGACGAGTTAGCTTGTGTCATCGATGATCAATCTGTTTTCTCTTATTTGTCTGATTAAATATTGCAAATCATGAACGTGTATTTTGTTTATATTTTTTGTTTGGGTTTAGAGATGGTATTTAAAAGAACAAAATAAAATGAAAAATAAAATGAAAGTGTGATTGTGTTTTGCTTCATCAATGTTGTTTAAAGAAAAAAATGGAAAAAAATAAATAAGGAGAGATTTTGCGGCGCCGACCACAAATGAATGTAGCACTGGCCACACACTAAAGGTGGGGCCTTCCACCTCTCTCTCCCCATACATGGCGCCTGCCATGTTCTTTACTTATGTTTTGGTGGCACCTGCCACCATTTATTAATGGTGGTGCCGGCCACATGTTTTATGGCGCCTGCCACTTTGGTTTTTTCTTTTCTTATGTAGTATTTTTCATGTCTTTTTTAAGACTTAAATAAAAAAAATATATATGCATAGCTTTATGTTAACTCGTGAACTTTTATGTGTGTAGTGTATATATTTTCCAATTTAATTTTAATAATTAATATCTTCAAATATTTGTGTACTCTATTTCAATTTAATTTCAATAATTAATATCTTCAAATATTTGTGTATTATATAGATATTATTATTTATTTGTTTCATAGCCATTTAATTTTTAACTTAGTTTTTATTTCATTTCACTTCATATAATATTTTATTTTCTTTCTAAAAAACTCCAAAATACAAAATACCAAAAATATGCATTAACTACATGTTTAATTCTCGTATTCCTTTTATGAAAAATCAAAATAAATATAATACAAATCTTTGTATAAGTATTGCCTAAACAAAAATAATATTTGTATACGGGTAAAAATATATTACTTATCAAAATACGAGAAATTTATCCAAAAATGTAAATTTATCAACAATGTTTCAATTTTTTCCTAATATTACACTAATTGTAAACAATGTTTCATGATTTTTTTAATTTAATTTATCAGCAAAATAAATTTATCAAAAAAACATTAGAGAAATAAACATTAGTCATTTATATCATTAAAATAATAATTTAATAAATCTGTATAATTGATACAAATACAAAAAATGTTTTATATAAGTAAGTTATGATTGGATAAATGTTTTATATAAAGCCAATTATATTTTTAATTAAAATGTGAGATAAATACATGTCACTTATAAATTAGTAAAATATATTCTACAATTTTAAAAAAAAATGAAAGAAAAAAAAAGAAAAGAAAAAAGAAAATTAAAGGTGGCGTCTGCCACCCTTCCTTGTTCAAAATGTGGCGCCTGCCACACTACCACACAAGGTGTGGCGCCCACCACCAAAAGGTGTGGCACCTGCCACATAAAACCATGACACCTGCCATGAGAAAAAGTTATTTTTGTTATTATTACTATTATTATTATTATATATATATTATCATTATATTATTTATTATTACTAGTATTAATTTTATTTCCATTTATATTATAATATTATTATTATTATCTTATTATGATTATTATTATTACTATTTATATTATTATTATGGGTTAATAGACATTTACCCCCTACAATATATGCGAGTTTTGATTTACCCCCCTTTAAAAAAATAATTTTGAATTACCCCCTGAAATTTTAAAATTCTAAATCTTTTGCTCTCCAGGTAGAAAAATTACCCCTGCATATTTTATTTTTTTTAGTTACCCCCTGGTTTTTACACGCTTAGGGGTATCCCAAAATTTCAGGGGGCAATCCAAAATTATTTTTTAAAGGGGTAAATCAAAACTCGTCTATATTGCAGGGGGGGTAAATGTCTATTAACCCTATTATTATTATTGTTATTATTATTATTATTATTATTATTATTATTATTATTATTATTATTATTTTTGTTTTTGTTTTTGTTTTATATTAAATTTTTTTATTATATAATTATTATTATTATTATATATATTTGTGTCAACGTGTGATCAATGAACCAATAAAATTTAATAATAATTATTATTATAACTAAGTAGTATGATTTAATTTCATTCAGCTTAATTTTATTAGTACTTTTGAAAAAAAACTTTCAAAACAAAAAAAATATAATGTGCCTTTTATGAAAAATCAAAATAAATATAATACAAATATTTGTATAAATATGCCTAAACAAAATTAATATTTGTATACGGATACAAATATATTACTTATCAAAATACGAGAAATTTATCAAAAAATGTAAATTTATCAACAATGTTTCAATTTTTTCCTAATATTACACTAATTGTAAACAATGTTTCATGATTTTTTTTTAATTTATCAACAATATAAATTTATCAAAAAAACATTTTTATAGAGAAATAAACATTTTCTTCTAACTAAGTAAAAATAATGTTATAAAAAATGTTTTTTATAAATTACTTTTATATGACTTTTTTTTTCTATTATAAAAAATGTTTATTTTATACTAAACTTTAATTTCTTAATTTATATCCATTATTTTTTAGCATTATTACCTTAAATATTGTCATCTTTTATAATTATATATTAATTAGTTTCAGAAATATGTATTTAAATTGATTTATTTTTTTAATGGTATTAAAAAATGTAACTTAATTGTTATATAAAATATAATCTTTTTTGCGATACAACATTATCTCAATTGTGTTATTGGACATATAAGATATTTTTATAAAAAACATCAAACGATGTCTGCAGGTATTGATTTTTTTTAAATATCAATTATATTTTTTGTATTTATTAATGTTTATTAATTCTAATTTAAAAAAAAAACAAATCAATATAACACACATGTAATCGGACGATCATATGAGTACTGAATATGTATCACACGAAATAAATATTATTTCTTTTATTTTATTGATTTTTATTAATTGTATTTTTTTTCCAACATTTTAAATGAAAACAAATGCAAATACGCGTCACCGACGGGTATCCGTGTGAACACACAGGTATCATATTAATTTTAAGTAAATAAGAAATTTACTAATTTTTATTATATTTTGTTATTTTTCCAAATTTTAAATATACATAAATACATTCTAAGAACAAATATTGACAAAAAATACATTATAAAAACAAATACATTTTAAAAACAAATGCGCGTTACCGACGTGTATCCGTGCGTTTCGCACGGTACTAATTATAATTAAAACAAAAAGGTGCGGAAAAAGTAGAAGTAAGCAATTATGAGTACAACGCAACATGAGTTAGCGTGTGGCTCTCTCATGCTCTACACACGCATAATATATCCACCGTAGACTCTATTTAATTCAAAAAATTTCAATTCAATTCAAAGATACTAGTAGTAGTTATTAACAAACAACAGTTTGATCTTATCACTTTGGCCAAAATGAGAAAAGACAAACGCCACGTATAGTGACTAATTTCCTATTAAAATATGTTGAATTCATTGCATTTTATATACTTATTTGGTAAGATGAAATAGACAAGAAGACATGATGATTGATGTTCAAGTTGGCAAGTGGATGCATCAAGTTCTTCTTTTACTCTTCATTTTTCCGACACACGCAAAAAAGACGTATGCTAACAACATCTTTCATTTTGTTCTTGGTATTTAAGAAAAATTAAGAATAATCCTTCAATATTTTTTATTAGAATTAATTTATTTGTCAAAGAGGTTAGTGAAGTAAATAGAATATCATGGATTCCAACTCACATATCCAAAATATAAGATGAGAATTTTCTCAACTAATTAATATGTGATATTTGATCAAATAAATTTGAACACTTAAATACTCTCGGTAAGACCATTTATTTTTTAAATTTATTGAATAACTAATATATTTGATTTAAATAAATCAGATTTATAAGACGTAACAAAACAGACTTGATCCGTTGGATATGCTCATTTTTTCTAATTTATTTAGGTGGGATAATATTTTAGATTTGCATCCTCTACTATATTCATCCGTTCCGTTTTTTTACAAACTTTGCAGACAAGAACAATAACATGAAATTTTTTAATTTTTAGATTTAAAGAGTGCAATGCATGAGGGTCCGTCCTACCATATACTTATTTTTTCTGGGACAGAATAAGATTTTAAGTCTCACCTTTAACATAATTTTTGCGAGTTTTTGCAGAATAGATTTATACGTAACGGAGATTTTTAGGATAAATTGATTATTCAATAAATCTTTAAAAAAGAAAAAATTATATCCAAAAAAAAGTATAATTTTCCAATTCAAAAACGTCATCAAAGGCCCACTTTGCAGCTGTCTCCCGTACAAAGGCATGAAGGGTACTAAAGGAAATTTGTGGTCCATATTTGTTGGGTTGGAACTTGAAATATCCATGGTCCATACTCACTCCACTAGCTATTTTTATAATGAGAAAACAATTAAGATAGGTTAGAATGAAATTGGAAAAGGAAAAAGATAAGATTTATTTGTACATGTACTGTTGAGTTGACTTGTGTGCAACACTTCAATTATTCATATGAATCCAAAAGATTCATGTTGCATGTGATGTAAGTTTACCCAAAACTAAGGTAAGGCGGTTTGGTTTTGAATTTTGATCATAAATTATCTTGTCTTTAATGGTGCTTAGGAAGAGCCTAAGATGGGAGCCTATTGGTATGCTTTTAAAATATAGACTTAATTAGGTAAGAAAATTTTGGTTTAGGTCACTATTAGTATTAAGTATGATTTTAAAATTAGATGAACACATATAGAACAACATTTGTTAGATAACATATATAAAGATATATTTCATTGAAAAATCTTACATATGCACAAAGAATAGTATGATTTCAAAATTCAATCAATTCAACTTCTTGAAAAAAGAAAACAAAAACCAAAAAGTCAAATAATAGTACTAATTTGTATTTTAAGGGTATCATAGGAAGGAAATTACACACTTCTACAATAATATGGATGAATGATAAAAGGAAAGAAATTTTAAGAAGTGAGATATTATGTGGTCGAGAGTAACTTGGCCTTTTTTAATATAAGAAGTTGATTGATTGTAATCATGTGATTGACAAAAAAAATATCGTTTTCATATGGATAATTTATTTATAGAGAAGGACATTTTGGATTGATGTAATAATCTTGTGAGTTGATTACAAATCACCTAGTTCATAGTTTAATGTAACATGTTAAGGTACTAATTATACTCTTATTTGTGTGCATTTTAAAAAAAATACTTTTAATTTTTAGATAAATCATCTTAATCGTGCGTGAGTTAGGATTAATCTTGCTCAAAATATGAGGGAGGGAATAATAGATGATAAGACATAGAAAAGGGACAATATGATTCAATTTATTTTGGTTGTTTCCAATTTATGATTAAAGCAATGAGACAAAAAAAATCATTGTCAAATAGTGGATGAATTGAAAAAGTTTTGACCTACCACTAACTTTTTTTCCCTATTTCTTCTTTCTTAGTGTTAGAACAACTAGTTGAACAACTTTTTTCCCCATTTCTTCTTTTTTCCCTATTTCTTCTATAAAAAAAAAAGTGTTAGAACAACTAGTAACACAAGAGAAAAGAGAGACCTTGAATCGCAAGACATTTAAAATGATATTTATTTATGTGGTTCTACTAAGTATATCTACCTCTATAACTACATGACATTGTAATTATATATTATTACTTGAATTAATTAAGGGGTTGCAGTCTTAATATGATATATATTAAAACATCATATTGTAAGACAAAGGATATCACTCCCTCACACCGTATAGTTGTATTATGAACTGTGTTGTGAAAAACGATACTGGAATAATAAAATATATTTGCTTTCTTGAACACCAAGAAATTCATAAAGGTAGAAAAAAAGGAAAAAATTTGAACAAACAAACGAAATCCTATTAGAATTCACAAAGGAAGAGAAAAGAGGAAGAAGAATAGAAAATTGGTTAAATCTATTTTACTATTCACTTTCTCAATATAGTTCAAAGATTACAAGTGAATACCAACAATTAACCTCTCTCAACATAATAAGGTTTTGTCACACTTTATGAAGAGAAACTAGTATGCTATTTATAATAAACCTAACATACTAAACTAATGGGTTTTTTTTAACAATTATCCATTACAAGCTAACTTAGGGTACAAGCTAACTTAAACAATTGGATCCATAACACAAGGCACATTCGATCTCCTACATACTAGAACACAATTCGACTACATCATGTAGGTCTTCGACAACAGCATGTGAGCAGACTTCGACGACATGCTAAACTAGAGTTCGATCCAATATCTTACAAATCTCCACTTTTGATCTAACTCTATATCCTCAAGAAATAAACTAGTTTTCTTCATGCAGCTTTATCAACTGCATACAGTGGAAAAACTTGCAACTGGGCAACGTCTTGGTGATCATATCAGCATCATTATGATTTGTCGAAACCTTTAGCACTTGGACTTCTCCACGCTCGATTACCCCTCTGACGAAATGCAGCCTCACAACAATGTGCTTGGTTCGCTCATGATAGGCTGAATTCTTTGACAAATGTATTACACTTTGACTATCACATTTAACAGTGATAACTAGACCTTGAAGTTTCAGCTCCTTTGCAAAACCTTCAAGCCACAATGATTCCTTTATAGCTTCAGTTAAGGTGATATATTCCGCTTCAGTGGTTGACAAGGTAACAACCTTCTGAAGTGTTGTTTTCCAACTGATTGTTGTCCCAAACATAGTGAACACATATCCAGAAATAGATTTTTTGGAATCCATACAACCTGCATAATCAGAGTCGACATATCCTTGATTGCTGCTTTACTATCTTCACCCAAGGCTCCACCATAAATTAGGACTCTATTCAGAGACCCATTTATGTACCTTAAAATCCACTTCAATGCTTGCTAGTGAGCCTTTCCAGGAATCGCCATGTACCTGCTTACAAGACTTACTGCATATGCTATGTCAGGTCTAGTACAGATCATAACATACATCAAAGAACCCACTATATTAGAATATGGAATGCTATTCATATAAGCTCTTTAGACATCAGTACTGGGACACTGATCTATACTCAGCTTGAATTGAGGGTTTGTCGGAGTCACAACAGGCTTTGAATTCGACATACCATACTTTTCGAGAATCTTCCGTAGGTATGCCTCTTGAGATAAGCATAATTTCGACTGCTTTCTATCTATTCGGATGTTAATCCCAAGAATCCTGGACGCAACTCCCAGATCCTTCATGTCAAACTCCTTATTGAGTTCAGCCTTCACCCTCATTACATCTTTGACATTGTTGCTTGCTATTAGTGTAACACCCCTTTTTCTACCCAACAAAACAACACGAATAACACGGCAAAGTAATCAGAGTAACATCCCAAAAAGGGCATCACATGTCGTCAAAATCATTCAAACATACACCAGTCCCGTCACACGGGTTTTTGCCATCATAATTAATTAAACACCACGCAGCGGAAAAGTCAAGTTTAAACAAATACTCTTATAATCCAAAACTTCTCAAATAAAACTCATGAAAAATATCGTGTCCACATAAAACAAAAGAACATAATCGTTCGAATCAAATGTCCCGACCCGATGTTACACATCAGAGCAAGGCCCTCTAATCGACAGAGAAATAAAAAATGTTTCAAAAATAAATCTTCATGCGCCAAAGGAGCTAAGCCTGATCACCTGCACGTTACCCACGTGGAGGCAACATTCAAACAGGCAGGGTGAGTAATCACGAAATCAATATATAAGATATGAGTAAAAGATAAAGCACAACACAACAACAATATCAAATCATCAATAAGGTCAAGAATACATCATTCACAACAATCTCATGCAATGCACATAATATGCAATGCAACATCAGACTCATGCATGTGGTACCAACATCATCATAATCGATGGACACTGGGCCATCACCCTCCAAAGATCCCCACCAATAGGATCGATTATACACAAGAACCGGAGCACGTCATAAAACGCTACAATATACACAATGGGATTGAAGCCACCAAATGGACCGAAGTCCTAACTATGCCATGAATGCATGATGCAAAACGTCATAATAATTATCGTCATAATTTGCCATAGTTGCATCATCATCGATGTATTCATCATCAAACAAACATCATAACATCACACCAAGTCGCACTCGTCAAATTTCATCATTATAACTCACAATGCGTCATAGTGGGATCATCACATAAAATCCCCGATTTTTATTCTATTCATCGTCATTACTAGATTACTAGTGTCATATTATCTCATCATAGTCATACGTCTCAAAGGAACCACGTCACAAGCGAAATCGGGACAGAAGTCGCAAGAACGGGAAATTCTGCCCACATCACTGCCCGTACGCGTAAGGACCACCCTGTTACGCGTATGGCTCACTTTTCACGCCACCCCATACGCGTACTTCACCCTCCAATACGTGTATCAACAGAGAGGGTTCTCCTCTCAATTCTCCTTCAGATTTCCCCTTACGCGTAATGGCTAGTCCATACGCGTAAGGCACTTCCCATACGCGTACACCTTCCCATACGCGTATGCCCCAATTTCCTTCAGTTCCCATACGCGTATCAACACCCCATACGCGTATTGCCTACAACCTCATACGCGTATGCTACACGTACCAGCAGAGGGCCGCGTCAGCCCTTGGGGACGGGTGCGTACGCTACGTGTATCACCCTGGGAAGCCCCCTCATTACGCGTAATACTCCCCCCATTACGCGTATCACCAGCGACCATCCAAAAACTCAGATCTCGCATCTGAACGCAAACTTCCTCATTCCAGCACCTTCGATCTACCAAAATCAGCCTCAAACTAGCTTCGATTCATCATAGATCTATGTTATTCATCCTACTTCATCATCTACACCAAGTATCCTTAATTACTAAGTCTGAATTTGATTATTATTAGGTTCGATTTATAGATTTGGTTACCCACAAATTCGTCACAGCATCAACAATCATTCCCACAGATTCAACATCAGATACAGCAATTTACACAGAGTTCATCACAGAAATCGCACACATAAATTCACAAATTTTCATCACAGATTCATCACAGATCAACACGAAATCATCAGAAAACGAAAACACATAACTACCTCTACCTTAAACCCATATCAAACACATTAACCCGGATTGCCCCCATACCTCGAAATTCCAGCAGAGATTCTTCGTTTTCCGGGGTTCTACGGTTGATTCCTCAATCTAGCCTCCTTTCCTCAGCTCTCTAATCACTCCTTAGGGTTGCAAAATACTGATCTCAAAATCCCTACTTCTCTTTTGTTAATCTATGTGTTTGGGCCTGAATCTCTGTTTACCGTATTATCCTCCACTAATCCCTCAACATTACCATCTTACCCTTAATGGTTTCCTAATTATTTAATTAACAATAATAATAATAATCCAAATAATATTCTAATTATTCCAATATTATTAATAATAAAATAATCAAATTAATTTACTAACTCTAAGGTCTCAAGGTTCCCTTAGCCCAAGGATACCCCACAAATCACATAATTCATCAACGTCACAAAGTACACCAAAACACCGAATAATCATAATAATTTAATAAATAAACATTATAATTATTTTGGGGCGTTACAACTCTCCCCCACTTAAAGAATTTTCGCCCTCGAAAATTACCTGAAAGAAACAGAGTCGGATACGGCTCCTTCATCTGATCTTCACGTTCCCAAGTCCAACTTTCGCCCGCTGGTCTACCCCACAACACCTTCGCCAAAGCTATGTCTTTACCCCGCAATTACTTCATTTCACGACCATCAATCCGCACAGGTAATGCTTCCACAGTTAGATTATCCCTCACTTGTACATCATCCATCTGAATCACATGCGACAGATTTGGAATGTACTTCCTTAACTGGGACACATGGAACACGTTGTACAAATTCGCAAGCGTTGGCGGTAAAGCAATCCGATAGGCCACCTCTCCTATCCTATGCAAGACTTGGTAAGGACCAACAAAACATGGAGTGAGCTTCCTAGGCTTCAAAGCTCGACCCACACCAGTCACTGGCGTCACCCTCAAAAACATGTGATCTCCCTCTTTTAATTCAAGTGCCTTCCTCCTCTTATCATGGTAACTCTTCTGACGACTCTGCGAAGCTTTCATCCTTTCTTGGATCATCTTAATCTTCTCAGTCGTCTCTTGCACAATTTCAGGTCCGAGTACAACACTCTCGCCTGACTCATACCAACACAAGGGAGTCCTACATCTTCTCCCATACAAAGCCTCACAGGGCGCCATTCCAATACTAGCATGAAAACTATTATTGTACGTGAATTGAATCAACGGTAAATGACTATCCCAAGATCCTCCGTGATCCAACACACATGCCCTCAGCAAATCCTCCAAAGATTGGATAGTCCTTTCCGTTTGATCGTCCGTCTGCGGATGATATGCTGAACTCATCCTCAGCTTAGTACCCAAAGCCTCTTGCAAACTCTTCCAGAACCTCGATGTAAATCTCGGGTCTCTATCCGACACAATAATTGACGGTATATCATGCAACTTCACAATCTCCTCAATATACATCTCGGCTAACTTCTGCATAGAATGATTAATCTTCATCAGCAAGAAATGAGCCTATTTAGTTAATCTATCCACAATCACCCAAATCGAATAATTTCCCTTAGCAGCCCTCGGCAATCCTGACACAAAATCCATGGAAATAATATCCCACTTCCACTCTGGAATACTCAACGGTTGCATCATACCTAAAGGCTTTTGATGCTCAATCTTCGACTTCTGACAAGTCAGACATGCATAAACAAACTCCGCAATATCCTTCTTTATCCCTGGCCACCAAAAAAACTTCTTCAAATCCTGGTACATCTTCGTAGCACCGGGATGAATGCTCAACCTACTTCGATGTCCTTCCTCAAGAATGCTCTTCTTAATGTTTGGAACATCTGGGACACACACCCTGTCTCTAAACATCATCACACCATTCTCACCAATTCGGAATTCACCTCCATTACCTTGGTTGATCAATGTCAACTGGTCAACCAACTTCAAGTCAGATTGTTGTACCACTCTGATCTCTTCCAGAATACCACTAGTCAACTTCAACATTCCCAACTTCACACTATCAGGAGTCGCTTCACATACCAAACTCAAATCTCGGAATTGTTCGAGTAACTTCAACTCTTTCACCATAAGCATCGACATATGCAATGACTTTCTGCTCAATGCATCAGGCACTACATTTGCTTTACCCGAATGGTAATTCAAACCAAAGTCAAAAT
The DNA here is from genome assembly GCA_022829125.1 of Lathyrus tuberosus. Classification (NCBI taxonomy): domain Eukaryota; kingdom Viridiplantae; phylum Streptophyta; class Magnoliopsida; order Fabales; family Fabaceae; genus Lathyrus; species Lathyrus tuberosus. Next base: position 2,886,660 of record JALAZF010000435.1, read on the forward strand.
CCTTCAACAATTCCAACCACCTTCTCTGCCTCATATTCAGCTCTTTCTGATCAAACAGGTACTTTAAACTCTTATGATCGCTGAACTCTTCAAATTTAGAGCCAAACAGATAATGTCTCCAAATTTTCAGCATAAATACCACAGTTGCCAACTCTAAGTCATGGGTTGGATAATTCACTTCATGAACTCTCAACTGCCTAGAAGCATAAGCAACAACTTGACCATTCTGCATTAATACTCCTCCAAGACCCATCTTTGATGCATCACAGTACACTATAAAAGATTCATTCGAATTAGGCAAAATCAACACTGGAGCAGTAGTCAACCTCTTCTTCAATTCCACAAAACTCTCTTCACAAGCTACATCCCACACAAAAGCTTGACCCTTTCGAGTCAACTGAGTCAAAGGTAATGGCAACTTAAAAAAACCTTCAATAAACTTGCGATAATAGCCAGCCAATCCCAGAAAACTTTGTATCTCAGTAGCAGACTTCAGAGTCTCCCACTGTAACACAGCATCAATCTTCGAAGGATCATGAAAATGATGTTACAATAGTGGTGATGATTTTGAAGACATACAAGTGTTGGGTCATGGAAATAGGATGTACTTGCCATATGTGTCCAAGAAAAGAATACTTTGAGATTTTGGAGCTGAAAGAAGGTGGAGTCGTTCAACTTAGTGACAATAAGGCTTTCAAAGTTCATAGTATTGGTACAATTAGACTTAAAATGTTTGATAAACATGATTTCCTTCTATGAAATGTGAGGTATTTTGTCGAGAATATGAAGAAGAAAAATTCCATAAGAATGTTTAATGATCTAGGGTATTGTGCTAGAGTTGAACAGGGGGTGTTAAAAATTTCACATGGTGTATGGATCGTGGCTAAATGGTCTAAAATGTGTGGGTAATACTTTAGATGGTTCCATTGTTATTTGCCTTATATTATCAGTTAATAAATTCTTCCACAGAAAAAATGTACCTATAGGATATGGGTTCAATTCATGTTAGTAAAAGAATAACCGATAACGACTTGGAGGTTGTTTCAGAGTAGTTTAATGAGTTTTTCCCACACCTTAACAAAATGGACTTGCTGAACATAGAAAAAATACCACTTTGGAGAAGGTACGGTGCATATTATTGAGAGTTAGGTTGCCAGAGAATATTTGGGGTAAGGTCGTTGCTATAACAATTTACTTTGTTGAAAAATGTCCATTCACAGAAATAGAGTTCAAGATATCTATGAAGGTCTAGTGTGGGAAACTTCTAGACTACTTTAATTTAAAGGTATTCAAACTTTTGGCGGTTATGTATATATCAAGAAAGACATGCTTAATACTAAGGTTGTGAATGTGCCTTCATTGGTTACTTTTAATGCGTGAATGGTTACAAGTTGTGGAATGTCGAACATGGAGGATTAAAATTCATCATAAGAAGAGATGTTAATTTCAATGAGACTCCTATTAGGATGAAGACTGAGGACCTAAAGGTGAAATGGTCAGAAATTATGGTGGAGATTACTTAGTTTGGGGTGGAGGTTCCTACTAGGAAGACTAGAGATGAGGTGGAAGTCAAGGCTCCAGCTTCTAGTTCTAGAGAGAGAAAATATACACTCAGTCCTGATTATCATTTGAATTATAATACGGTAAGGAGAGAAATTGTATCACCTTTAAGATACAATTATGTTAGACTTATTTGTTATTATTTGAATGCGGATGAATGGTTTAAGACTCGGAACCAAATATCTTCAGGGAGGCATTCAAAAGAAAATGGAGTCAAAGATAGTTTATGGCAGTGAATGATGAAATGCATTCACTAATGAAGAACATGCTTGTGAGACTACCTTAGTAGGAAATGATATTTGGATGAAAGTGGGTGCAAGTGGATGCAAATGCCTAGATCAATGTTTAAGCGTTGCTTGGAATTGATCAAATTCATTGAAGATTGATTCATGCTTTAGAAAGAGCTTCAAGATGGTTGATGGATGAATTAACACCATCATCGGTTTTTAAGTCAACATGAAGTATTATGGTGATTGAATTGAAGCCAGGTTGGAATTTTTGTGTGAATGTGCTACATTTTCCTGAAACACAATTTGTTCTAGGGACATAATTCATTCTAGTGTCTTTTGAAAAATGCAGTACATTTCAGTGAAACGCAAAATTCTCTCCCTAACACTTATAAAATGTGCTTTCATCCTTTTTTGGGTATAAAATTGAGAGATATGCAATCCGAGTGAGAGAAACATAGATAGGCAAAGAGATGCATTCTTAGGATTCACTGATCTTAAAATTATAAGACCTTTGGAGGTATATAAGAAGATTGAGAAATACTTCTAATCACACTAGGTTTGTGTGATTTGTATATTGAGAATTGAAGATGCTGAGAGACACTTGGGTAGAAAATAGAGTTTGTTCTTGGAAACTTAAAAATTTGTTTTCTTTTTACTCCTCTTGTAATCTCATGTAGTAACTTTTGAAGTATATTGAATAGATTAGTCTCCTATAGTGTATATTGCTTTGATCGAATTGAGTAAACAAATTAGTCGTGTTCTCATCTTTTATCTTATGCTTGACAAATTGATTAATTTTGCTTGATGCCATTTATTTTGGTTATCATTATTCTTTGTCCCACATATCAAATGTCTTGGCGCATTCAAATTATATTAAATTTGACCTACAACATTAAAAATATATCATGTTGTAGACCTCGTATCATCGATATCATATTTATAACTCTTTAAATGCAACTTTTAAAGTCAATTTAGTTATTTATTTAGTTTGTATATTTTAATTTAATGTTAGTTTTATATTTAATTTGAATAAATATTTCGTAAATTTAATTAGATGTTTATACTTTTATTTTATTTACTAACCAAATATTTTAGATAGTTTTTATTTTATTTTTTTATTTAATCCAATGATAAATTTTTGTGAAAAAGCTACATGACACATATACAATATCTTAAATATATATATATATATATATATATATATATATATATATATATATATATATATATATATATATATATATATATATATATATATATATACTCTGATTATATTAATTATATATTAAATATAAAATTTATATCATCCAAACTCAACTCTAAATAAAATTAGGAAAAACCACTTTTTTTAGGTGCTTTTAATTTACGTCAAACTAAATTCCTTTCTTTTGTTTTTGTTCTGGACTGAACCAATGGCTAGAATTGGCCTAATCCACTTCTACTCCAGAGCGGTCCAAATTGCCTAAGTCCAATTCACAGAGGGGCAAAAGTCACCTTTCTGCCCCTCCAACCGGGCAAGGAATGCAACGTTCCTCCCCGGAATTACTGCCCGTTACGCACGGCCTCATCGCTCCCCGAACAGCTAAGGGCATGTGCCCGAAACCACGCTTATGCCCGACATAACGGCTAGTTTGAGTAGTTACCTATTCTTTCGGGAAAACGGTTATTTCGCCCCGAAAATAGGACCGTTGGCCACGCGCTGGGGCCTCTATATAAACCCTCTCGCTTGAGAGGGTCAGGTATCCAATATTCACCCTAAGAATTCATACTTTGTACTTGCTCCTTTTCTCTGACCCTTTCTTACTTGAGCGTCGGAGTACCTTGCAGGTACACCCCCCTCCTCTCCATACGACCAGCATCCCTGACGCACTTGGCAGCCTGATTCTACAGGATCTGATCCAGCCTTCACGATCAGTGGCGCCGTCTGTGGGAACTTTTGTTCTCCCCATCTTTCGTTCCTCAGAAATCGAAGATCAAAACAATTCTCAAACATCATCACGATCATGGCCTCCCAAGATCGCACCAAGGATGCTCTCCAAACCACCATCCTCACCGTCAACAAATCTGACGTTGACGGCCAGTCATCTCTCCTCCGAGATGCCCGTTTCCTCAGGGATGAAGCCACTGCTTCTCCTTCCCCTACCCCTGCTGATCGCAACAACGATCAACCATCACTTGACGTCCAACCCGTTCCTGTTCCGCCCAATGTCGACCCGGCCGTGGCAGCCCTCCTGGAGGCGATCAACAAAACCAACACCCTGATCCTGCAGCAGAACGAGAGGATCGGGGCACTGGAAGAGTCCCACCATCCGAGATCCCCTCCTACTCGGAGGAACCAGCGACGATCAAGAAGCCCGCAGTCCCGGAGAGAAATCGACTGAAGGCTGCGCCAAGAACCTGATCCTCGCATAGCCTGGAAGCGCGACCAGATCTCCCCGCGTGACCAGCACGCTCATGACCACAAGAGGACTCGGAGGAACGAGCAATCTCCCCCGATCAAGTCTAAAGGACGGGACCGCTCACCTTCCCCGCGAAGGAACCGCTCACCTTCCCTGCGAAGGAACCACTCACATTCCCCTCGAAGGAACCGCTCACCTTCTCCGCGAAGAAACCGGCGTCGCGAGCATCTCGTTCAGTCCCCATCACACACCAGTTCTAGTGACGACGACGAGCCTCGCGGCCCGTTGTCCCAGGAGATCTTGGCTACCGTCTCCCAAAAGGCTTGGAGAAACCCCCGTCACTTGGCACGTACGACGGGACCACCGACCCCGACGAGCACATCGAGAACATCGATGCGCTGCTAGACTACCGCAGCGTACGGGGCGCCATCAAATGCAGACTGTTCCCGACCACCCTTCAGAAGGGAGCAATGACACGGTATAAACAACTGCCCGAGGAGTCCATTACCTCGTGGAGACAGCTGGGCAGGATGTTCTCGCGGCACTTTACAACATCTCGCCGCCACCCCAAAACTGAGGCCTCTCTGGGAGCCATAATCCAGGGTAAAGATGAACCTCTCCGCACATATATCGAGAGGTTCAACAAAGAAGCAGTGCAGGTCCCGATGACGGGTGAAATGAAGAAGTTTTTGCTCGAGCAGGGGCTCCGCCCAGGCTCCGAGTTTTCTAAAGCCATTGGCCTCGCGCCACCGAGGAACTTAGACGCCCTCCTCCTCAAAGGCCAATCACACATTCAGTATGAAGAGAAGATTGCGGCCAGCAACGTCCGAGCATCGCGCCATCAGAAGAACGCTCGGGCGTCCAGAGGAGAAAAAGCTTCGACATCTCGTCGAGGTGAACGGAGGCGCAAGGACCGTCCTCGTGATTCCCGTGACAGCAAGGGCCCCTCCGGACGGTTCCATGACTACACTCCCCTGACCATTTCTAGGGAAAAGATCTTGTCCGAATGTGCCAATTCGGAGTTCAAACAGGCTGGGGTCCGCTTCCCTAAACAACTTCCGAACAGACCAAACGTGGACAAATCAAAATACTGCCATTTCCACAAAAGTCACGGCTATACTACGGAGGACTGCATCCATTTGAAGAATGTCATTGAAATATTGATCAGGGACGGTCACCTGAAGCAGTTCGTGAAGAAGAAGGACACTCCTCGGCAGGACGCCCAGGAGTCCAAGAAGGTCGAGGAGGAGGTACCTTCCTCGGAAGACGCCAACATACAGGTCGCTATGTCCATATCGCGACCCGAGGACTTCAACGTCCCTGACGGGCTCAACGCCCCTGCATATTTCACGGGCCACAGCCCGTGGGAGACATTTTCCTTCGCCATGGTCATCTCTGGCGGGGGTTTCAACAAAGTCACTGTGGGCTCCGTGAAACGGAAGTTCGAACACCTGATCAACACAAGCTCCAGCAAAGTGACCACGCTTAATCGGGCACAGGAGGGTTCCGTCCCCATCTCCTTCTACCGGGAGGAACTCCTCGGCGGCTCCCCGAACTCAAGCATACCATTGCTCGTCAGAGCCCGGATGGCGAACTTCGACGTTCGCAGGATACTCGTCGACCAGGGCAGCTCGGTCGACATCATGTACTCCCAGCTGTTTTCAACACTTCAGCTGGACGAATCGCACCTTACCCCCTATGTAGGATCCGATTTACAGGGATTCAACGGATCTGTAACCAAGCCGTGGGGATACGTCGAGCTGATCGTGACCTTCGGTTCAGCTGAAACGGCCAGATCCATCAAGGTGCAATTTCTGGTAATCGACTGCCCGTCGCTCTACCAATGCATTTTTGGAAGGCCAACTCTAGCCGAGTTGGTAGCAGTGCCCTCAACCGTCCACCTGAAGATGAAGTATTACACTTCGAAAGGGATGGTCGCCACCCTTCACGGTGATATAGAAGCTGCCCGACGGTGTTTCGAAGCAGCTACAAAGGGACTCAACACCATTGCGCCCAAGCCAAAGGTGTCGAGCAAGCCAGCACTGCCAAGCAGCTCCGAGGAGGCCAAGCCCCTGCCCCAGGTTGACTCTATCGACCTCGACAGTCGCTTCCCCGAGGACCAACAGGAGGAACGAGCAGCTTCAGCAAGCCCGTCCACGTCGTCCAGCAGCAGCTCCCATCCGATGCGCCCAATCCCGGATGGCAACTTCGAGATAGTTCTGTTCGGCAAAGACCCCCAACGGGGAGTGAAGATCGGAGAAGACCTGCCTGACATCGCGAGGAAGTAGCTCAAAGCATGCCTCCGAGAGAATGCCGACCTCTTCGCATGGAGCGCTGCGGAAATGCCCGGCTTGGATCCATCAGTCGCTTGTCACCAGCTGACCATCGACCCGGCCGTCAAGGCCGTAGCACAACGTAGGAGGAAGCAGTCTCCGGAGAAAACGGAGGCTACTGAAAAAGCTATAAAGGACCTCCTCGAGGCCAAATTTATTTCGGAAGCCAAGTACACAACTTGACTGTCCAACGTTGTATTAGTTAAAAAATCTAATGGAAAATGGCGCATGTGCATTGATTATACCGATCTCAATAAGGCATGCCCGAAGAATGCCTACCCCCTCCCCAATATTGATAAACTTGTTGATGATTCTGCTGGTTTTAAACTTTTGTCGTTCATGGACGCCTACTCGGGCTACAATCAAATCCCAATGGCAATGTCCGACAAAAAATATACGGCCTTCATGACCGAATCGGGCAACTATTACTACAACGTAATGCCCTTCGGCCTGAAGAACGCCGGAGCAACGTACCAACGAATGATGAACAATGTGTTTCGGGGAGAAATAGGCGACATGCTCGAAGTCTACATGGACGACATGATCGTAAAATCCCACGAGGAAACCGATCATACTGCCCACTTGAGAAAGGTCTTCGAACAGGCCAGGAAATACAAAATGCGTTTTAATCCAGAGAAATGCACGTTCGGTGTCTGGGCAGGCAAATTCATCGGCTTCTACTTAACGGAACGAGGAATCGAGGCCAATCCCGACAAATGCCGAGCGTTCTCTGAGTTTCCTACGCCCAAGTCCAAAAAATCCATCCAGTCCCTCAACGGGATGCTCGCGTCACTATCTCGTTTCGTGACCAAGTCCTCCCAGCACGCCCTACCATTCTTCAAACTCCTCCGCAAAGAGGCAGCATTTGAATGGACCGAGGAGTGTGACAAGGCCCTTCTTCATCTGAAACGAGCACTCTCAGAGCCACCGGTCTTCTCTCGATCGGACAACGGCGAAACGTTGTACCTATACCTGGCCGTAGCAACCGAAGCAGTGAGTGTCGCTCTCATCCGCGAGACGCCTGATGGGCAGAAGCCCATTTATTTCACGAGCAAAGCGCTGCAAGGACCAGAGTTAAGATACCAACAGATAGAGAAGGTGGCGCTGGCCCTCATTAACGCAGCCAGGAGGTTAAGACACTACTTCCTGGCTCACACGATTGTGGTTCGAACAGATCAGCCCATAAAGCAGCTGCCCGGACGACCAGATATGACCGGCCGTATGCTCAAATGGTCGCTGGAACTGTCCGAATTCGACATCCAATACGAAGGCAGAAAAGCCCTCAAGGCCCAAGCTCTGGCCGACTTCGTCGCGGAGATGACGTTCACAGAATCCCCCGCGAGCGGAGCACGCAGATGGACCATCTTCATCGACAGCGCCTCAAGCTCTGCAGGAAGTGGCGCGGGCATCATACTGGAGAGCGACGAAGGAATTATCGTCGAGGTTTCACTCGCACTGTCTTTCCCAACCTCCAATAACCAGGATGAATAAAAAGCCTTCCTCGCTGGGTTATGCCTTGCCAAGGACCTAGACGCAGAGGAAGTCGTCATCTGCACAGATTCGTAACTCGTGGCCCTCCAGGTCCGAGGAGAATACCAAGCCAAAAACGACAACCTGACCGAATACTTGGCCCTGGTAAAGAAGGAAATGGCGAAGTTCACAACAGTGGAAGTGAAACATGTTCCCCGCGAACATAACGTACGAGCAGACGTGCTATCCAAACTAGCCAGCATGAAGAAGAAAGGCGGAAACAAATCCATCATACAGGAAGTGCTTCCTCGACCCAGCATCGAGAAGGCCTCCGCGACACTCGACGTGCAGGTGATCGGCGATAACAACTGTTGGATGACCCCAGTCTACAACTATCTCGCAAAAGACGAACTCCCGTCTGACCCAAAAGAGGCCAACATAGTCAGGCGAAGAGCCTGCTCTTATGTCTTGGTCGAAGATAAACTCTACAGACGGGGATTCTCCATTCCGCTGCTCAAATGTGTCGAGGAGGAAATGGTCGCACACATCCTGTGCGAAATCCACGAAGGAATCAACGTCCAACACCTTGGCGGAAGGTCCCTTGCTCGAAAGGCTCTCCGTGCAGGATACTACTGGCCGACCATGCAAAACGATGCGAAAGAATACGTGAAGAAATGCGACAAATGCCAAGGACACGGGGACATGCACCTGGCTCCACCTAACGAGCTCAAGGCTATGTCCTCCCCGTGGCCATTCGCCTGGTGGGGCCTAGACATCCTAGGACCCTTCGTGGTAGGATCAAGTCAGAACAAATATCTCATAGTGGGCGTGGACTATTTCACAAAATGGATAGAGGCAGAAGCTTTAGCCAAAATAACTGCCCTTAACATCCTGCGTTTTTACAAACGAAACATCCTCGCACGTTTCGGTATTCCCCAAGCAATAGTAACGGACAACGGGACGCAATTCACGGACAGGAAGTTCCAGGATTTTGTCGCCCAACTGGGCACAAAGCAGCACTTCACATCCGTGGAACACCCTCAAACAAACGGGCAGGCCGAAGCAGCCAACCGAGTCATCCTTCGAGGCCTCAAGAGAAGGCTGGACGAAACAAAGAAGGCATGGGTCGAGGAACTGCACAGCGTACTGTGGGTGTACCGCACAACTCCGTACTTAACGACCGGGGAAACACCTTTCCGTTTAGCATACGGGACCGAGGCTGTAATTCCCGTCGAAGTTCACGTGCCCTCTAGGAGGATAGAGTCGTCCCTAGATGAGGAGATGAATGACGAATCGTTGAGAGAAGAGCTAGACCTCGTCGAGGAAATCCGAACCGGGGCAGCCCTTCGCGAAGCCTCACTAAAACAAAAAATTACCATCAGGCACAATGCCAAGGTGATACGGCGAGAGTTCGACGTGGGAAGCCTTGTTCTAAGAAGAAACCACAAAGACTTTCGTGAAGGCAAACTAGCAGCCAACTGGGAAGGACCCTATCGTGTCCGAGCAAAAATGGAAAATGGGGCCTACTACCTGGAACATCTCTCTGGGGAAGAACTTGCTCGACTGTGGAAAGCTAAAAAGCTAAAACAATACTACAGCTAAATTTTTGGTTCGACCCGTCGCAACGACGAACGTCCGCTACCGACCACTATGCGCGTCTAGGTACAAGCGTCGCATACGATTAAAGCATAACCCCACTCAGTAACGAGCCGGGCAACTGCTCAACAGCGGTCCTCGATCGAGCATCGTCGTCGTCAAAGTACCATGATTGGCAGAACCCCAGCTCGCGATGGGACGTTCACGCCGCGAACTCAGGCCTTAAACGCGACCTGAGCTCCGCTCCCCGGCCAGGGTATTCCCCGGCAGTTCGACCAGTTTCCCTCACTGTCGAACATATCTGCAACGAGCAATTCCCCCAAAATATTCGCACAAGTCAAACGCCCCCTATCACGGGCGGACATACATTCACAACGAGCATGCATATAACACTTAGAAAAAATAAACGCAAGTAAAATCATGCAGATAGCGAAGCCAGAAATATAATAAGTTAACATGATGGATGACCACAAGGGCCACAATTGTACTTAGTTACATCAAACAGGGGCCATGCCCCCCCAAAAAGAAAATAAATTACAATAATTTCACGGCACGCAGGCCGGACAGATTACAACAACATCAAAAAATACAAGCTCTTCACTCGTCCGCATGCTCGGCTGGCTCTGGCTGAGATCCCTGGTCCTCGGCGGGCTGATCCTCGGGGATACCTTCTAGGAGACCGTCGGGCATGACAATACGACCGTCCTCAACATGCGCCAAGTAGTGGGTACCCTCGACAGAAAAATCGAGCCTAGGGTTCACCACCCGCAGTTGGGCCACGGCATTCCCAAAAGACTCCTCCGCGACAATAATGCCATCATCCTCGGTCGTCAATAAACGGGCAACCAGCTCGGATCTCATCTTCAATGTCTTCACATCCTCCGGTTCATCGTCACTCGGGGCATTTGCCGCCTTTAGCCGCTGGATCAACTCCTCGACAGACTTCTTCTCCTCCGCCTGCGTCGAGTTCTCCTCCTTCAAACGAGCTACCTCCTCCTCAGCTTTCTTCCGAGCATCGTCAGCACCCTTAGCTTCTTCCTTGAGGGACGCCATCGTAGCACGGGCAGCAGTAAGTTTGGACTCAGTCGCCAAATCTCCTTCGGCGTACACAACTGCCATCTCCAACATCCTGCCCAAGGTAGAAGCGTCCTGGGCCACCAACGCCCTCTTGCTCGGCCGATCCATGCTTTCCAAGCGAAGAGACTCCGCCCGAGGCACAATCAGAGAGTTACCCTCGAAGAACTTCCGATCATGAATGCAAGGAGGAAGCTCGAACTTCCATTTCTTCGACGCCCGGGTAAGGTCCACAGCATCATTAAACCTTTGCCGCTTGGGTCGACCAGCCAAAGGAAGGGGAGATCCCCAGGGAGCAGAAGTAGGAGAAGAAGAGGTCCCCGTAGGAGTTTGAACAGGAGGAGGAGCACGAGCACCAGCAAACTGGGATTTTGGAGGAGCCGCCCCAGTCTTGTTCCTTACAAGAGCATTCCTCACAACTCTGTCATGGGCCTGAGGCATCTCACCTGCACAGACAAAATACGAGCATGTTAGATACGAGGAAAAGAAATGACACAAACAAAATTAAGCAACTAAGACTACCGAGCAGCTTCGCGACGTCCTGAGGATTCTTGCACTCCAGCAGTGCCTTAATATTGATGAATCTACGCTCAACTCTCTGGCTCCCGTCCTCCTCGAAGATCGGACTACCCTTGCTCATCCACACTCAGCGAGCCGGAAGGAGTTGACCCAGTTCACCAGCGCCTCATACGCCGCGGCGTCCTGCCCGAGTAGCTCTCTCGGTTGGAAAACATAATCACTGGGCTTCTTGGTGAAGTGGTCGGGTGACCAGTGGATGGGGAACTTGTAAAGTCTCCATCCGATATACCTCCCCTCCTCGTCATGCAGCTCGTTCTCATCCTCGTCAACCTCTATCTCCTAGACGTATGTGCTGTCCTGGGCAGCATCAGACAAGGGTTCAACGACATAATAACGTTCCTTGAACGTCCTTATTGACTCCGAAAAAGGCTTGAACAACTTGCGGGGCTGCTTCAACGAAACCCAGTCGTACTTCCTCCCTGAAAGTTGCCGCTGAATATGGAAGACAGAGAAGAACAGAGGGAGAGTAGTCCTTATAGCAAGATGCTCGCACACCAACTCAAACGCCCGTATAAAGGCCAGAGAGTTCGGATGCAGCTGCGTGGGGGCCAACCTCAAATGCTCGAACACTAACTGCTGGAAATCGGTGAACGACAGCCTCAAGCCCAGCTCCTTGAAGGCATATTCGTACATTGTAAAGCGGTCCCCAAAGTTTGTGCAGACCCGCTCGTCCTCGGAAGGGAAGTACATCTTCCACTCTCCCTCTGGCCCGACTTCAGTAAAAACGTCCCCCACAAGCTTGGACACGTGCTCAGCGGGCTCGGCCACCTCCCATTCCTCCGCGGGATCATCAGCAACATCCTCGTCCATATCGTCCAAAGCCTCTTCTTCTTCCCGGACATCACTTGGGGAGCTCGAGGACGCTGAGCTCGAAGCCGTCGAGCTAGTGTTGTTCGAGGATCCTGTTTCTTCCTCGGAGGTGTCTAAAATAACTTCTCTATCTGGCCCCGTCGCCATGTCGATCACCTGAAAAGCAGAGAAGAAAGTGAATTCGACAACAAATCAAATCCACCCTTCCACCGCTAAGTCAAGTGAAAGGGCGCGCAAAGGGCTGAGGACAAGGTCCCTGGCCTAAGCCCTAACATCAAATATGGAGTTGAAACCTCCTCGTGAGGAGACACTCGAAACAAATCATCCCCTAGCAAGGAGCTTTCCCGCATTCATACCCAGTTTCCGTTTGAAGCTTCGTCGAAAATCGCAAAGCTTCACCGAAATCTGGGAGCGTTCTACCGGAAAACTCATCATCCACCCAGAAGACAAAAAGTCACCACGGTTACACAAGCAACGCCATCGCGACAACGCCGTCAACCGCCCTCCTAACAAAAACATACTACCAACTCCGGTGACATGTTAGAAGTAGAAAAATGGCACAACCACCGTCCACCACCAACAATCGCCGGAGACTCACTCATTTTGTCCTCTAAAGCTAACCCTAACCGCATGCAATCTACCATCAACAACTAACAGAAGTAGAACAAGCAAAAGATCGGAACACTTACTGGTTTTGAGTAGAAGAAAGTGCTGCTCGGAAGCTTGTAACGGTGGTCGGAGAAGCAGAAAACGGTGTCGGGCAAAAGCTTGAAGGAAGCAAAGAGAAATCGGACTGAAAAGTTCCAAATGGAACGATTTTCCCCCTTTTATACAAAGGGGCACATGCAAACACGCGCTGGTAGGCCATTATGACTATCCACTAGCCATCATTGCCTATTAACTGCTACACGAAGCTCTAGGCACACGTGGCTTCCCAACGTTTCTAATTCTGTCTGACCGTTAGCCTCCCCGAACACCGGGCAACGATGTCACGACCACGAATCTCACGAACATATGGGGGTCACGAACACTTTGAGACAATCCTCCTCGTCTTCAAACGACGACTCCATACTGGCTCCCCGGATCAACGAGCAGTCCTTAAGTCATCACTCCCATGCTCGGGAGCAACGACTTGGGGGACTCCTGATCTGGACTGGACCAATGGCTAGAATTGGCCCAATCCGCTTCTACTCCAGAGCGGCCCAAATTGCCTAAGTCCAATCCACAGAGGGGCAAAAGTTACCTTTTTGCCCCTCCAACCGGGCAAGGAATGCAACGTTCCTCCCCTGAATTATTGCCCGTTACGCACGGCCTCATCGGTCTCCGAACAGCTAAGGGCATGTGCTCGAAACCATGCTTATGCCCGACATAACGGCTAGTTTTGGACACCCTGCCCGACATAACGGCTAGTTTGGGCAGTTACCTATTCTTTCGGGAAAACAGTTATTTCGCCCCGAAAATAGGACCGTTGGCCACACGCTGGGGGCTCTATATAAACCCTCTTGCTTGAGAGGGTCAGGTATCCAATATTCACCCTAAGAATTCATACTTTGTACTTGCTCCTTTTCTCTGACCCTTTCTTACTTAAGCGTCGGAGTACCTTGCAGGTACACCCCCTCTTTTCCATACGACCAGCATCCCTGGCGCACTTGGCGGCCTGATTCTACAGGATCTGATCCAGCCTTCACGATCAGTTTTACTCTCAAGTAGGGCTATTTTTGGGCCTAAAGAACCGAAAACCACCCTAGAACCGGTCGGATGGAGTCGGACCATTGGACCGACCGAATTGTCTCTTGGTCTGGTAATGGATATAATTCTAATCCATATCCAACATGTAAAACTAGAGAAAATATCCAATAAGTAACCGGTAAGCTATGTTATAAATTCTAAAAAAAATTCATTTCCTCATTTTTTTCCTCTCTCTTTTTTCAGTCACTCTCTTGTCTCTCACTAACTCTTCTCCTCTTCCGTTCTGTCTCTCTCCCCTAGGGCTTCATCTCCGATCAAGCCAAGCGACCATGTTTACTTTCATTATCTGTTAGAATCATTTGTGTTATAGGCTAAGTGTGACCTGTTGAAGGCTACAACAATCTTGTTCGTGTAATGTATCCAAACTCTATTTTTTTATTTCTGTTATGATATTGTTTACATTGTTTGCATGTTTGAGTTATCGAGTAGTTCTCTACCTGGTATCAATTTTGACCTAAAGTTTGACCTAAAATGTTTTGATTTTGGAATCGTTCTTGATGATGTTTCGATTTTGAACAAAATTTTGACCTAAAATGTTGGAGTATTTGATTTTTTGTTTATATTGCTTCAGTTTTGATAAAAAATATTTGATTATGTTGCTGAGTTTAGTTCTTCATCAGGGTTCGGCCTAGGGTTTTGAATTGAGGTTGTATTGTGTAAATTTTGTTGCTGAGGTTGTATTTTGGCCTAATAATAAATTGTGTTGCTGAAGTTGTATTATGTTACTCGGTTTTGTTCATATTTCGTATTAAATTATTATTTGATTGATATTTAATTTTATGTCATGTCTTTTCAAGATTCTTCATTGACTCCAACCATGGACGATCTTATTGATATTACCATGTTGCTTGATGGGGAAGAGGAGACAATGGATGGAGGAAATATAGAGATTGGTGAGATGATTGATATGGAACTTCCAGTTCCACTTCCAACTGACAACACTACTCAAAATACATCTACCACTCAAAATACTACTACTACTCAAAATACAACTATTGATGATGGAGCAACCCCTCCAGCTGACCCAGCTCAGAGTTCACAGAGCCAGATAAATGCCTTTGGTAAAGTTCCTCGTCCCAAGAAATCTGTCGTTCACACTGATATGGTACTTATTGAAATGCCTGATGGTACCAAGAAGTGAAAATGCAGATGGTGTGGCAAGCTTTACACTTATGATGTGAAATGGAAAAGTACTTCTAATGGTAAGAAACATTTAGAAAATTGCATTCAGAGAAAGTTGAGGCTGAAAGGTAATACTGACAAAGAGGTTGCACATTCCAGGTTAAATGTAGGTGGTTATAGTACTCTTAGTTTGGCAACTTGGACATATAATTATGCTAGGGTTAGAGAGATTGCAGCTCATATGATTCTAGGTCATGAATTTCCTTTTTCTGTTATGGAAGGTGTTATCTTTAATGAGTTTCTTAGAGAAATTTATTCATGGTACAAAAATATTACTAGACAAGAAGTTAAGTTTGATTGTGAGACATTTTATGAGGATGAGAGAGTTAAGATGAAAAAGTTTATGTCTTTGATTAACAGGATCAGTCTTACAACTGACCTGTGGTGGTCTGGTGAGCAGAAAATTGGTTATATGACTGTGACCGATCATTTCATTGATTCAAAATGGCAGCTTCACAAAAGAGTTTTATCTTTTAAGAATGTGTCACCACCACATTCTAGTGAGGTTGTGCACACTTCTTGAATTTGTTGGTTCAGGATGGTCTTGATATGAATAAGGCGACTGTTGATAAGATTAGAAATGTGGTCAAATACTTGCTGAATTCTAAAACTAGATGCAAAGCATTCAAAAAATTTGTTTATGAGTTGCAACTTGTAGGCATAATGCAAGTGTTGGATACTAAGACAAGGTGGAACTCAACTTGGTTGATGTTGTCCACTGCATACCACTACAGAGAAGTCTGGCCAAGATATGCTGAAGAAAATGGTGTATTTCTCACCATTTTTTCTGATGCAAATGATTGGGAAGATGTTCATGATATTTGCAAGTTTTTGGAGGTTTTTGCTGATGTTACATCAATTATTAGTGGCACCTCTTACCCTACTGCTAATTTGTTTTTGGCTGAGCTTTACAGGGTGAAGGTTCTACTTGATAAACCTTCAAGCATCTCAAATAATCCTTAACTGCAAGCGTTTGCTAATGAAATGAAGTTGAAATATGACAAGTATTGGTCAGAGTCTAATACATTGATTTCTATTGGTGCATTTCTGGATCCAAGGTATGTATAACTTACAAGTAGATAGTTAATTAAGTTGCCATTGTTTATGTACATTAGGTAGCTACTATTCTGCTTGGTATATTGCCTTGTGATTAAACCTTGGCCTATGATGAATTTTGTTGCCCATGAAATGGTATTTGAGGCCACTTATGTCGGAACTGCTTGTGAATTCTGGTTGATCAATTGTTCATATGTTGCCTATGATGAATTATGTTGCCTTGTTGTGAGTTGTGATGAAACTGTGCCTATGATGAATTTTGTTTCCTTGTTGTGAGTTGTGATGAAAGTGTGCCTATGATGAATTCTGTTTGATCTGAGGCCAATTCTATTTGATCTGCTTGTAAAATGATTCAATTATCTTACCATGTGCGTTGTGACTCAATTGTGCCTAGGATTAAATTATGTTGCATTGTGAGTTGTGATTTAATTGTGCCTATGATGAATTATGTTTGATTTGCTTGATATGATTATAGTAGTCTCTGCACTGAGGCTAATTATGTTACCTCTTTATGACTTTATTTGTGTCTAAGGCCAATTCTGTTACCTTCTTATGACTTTATGTGCCTATGATGAAATCAAATTCTGAGGTCAAACATGTTCAAAATAAATTATACAAATAGGTATAGATGAATTTAAGTTGGTTGACAACTCTACTTGTTTAAATAGGTATAAAATGATCTTCATCAAATGGGTATATCCCTTTCCAAATCCTACTCAAGCCACTGCCTATGAACAAGAGTTGGCAACCAACTTACAATCTCTCTTCCAATTGTATCAAGATACCTATGGAACCAATGATGAGAATGTCCCTGTATCTGAAACTCTAGAAGTAGGATCTAGTTCTGGGTTGGGAAGGAGGAGTTTTGAGATTTTTTAGAAATTGTTGTTGGTAATACTAATTCAAAATCTGATCTTGAATTATATCTTGAGGAGTCTCCCTTTAAAGTTTCCCCTAAAGCTAAGTTTGATGTTTTAACATGGTGGATGGGGAATGAAGCCAAGTATCATGTTTTTAGTAAATTGGCAAAGGATATCCTAATTGTTCCAGTTACAACAGTTGCTTCAGAAGCAACTTTTAGTGCTGGTAAAAGGGTTATTGATCCAAAACGATCTTCTATGAAAACTAAGACAGTTGAAATGGTACTTTGTAGGGGTGATTGGGTGAAGGAGAAGTATGGAATTAAAAAGGGCTGCACTGCTAGTATTGTAAGTAACTTTTGCTTATGAACTATTTTAATTCAATATTTATATAACTTTTGCTTATTTATCCTTTTACTTTTGTAGCTTGAAGAACCGCAAGATGAACCTTTAACATATCATTTTGGTGAGGATCCGGATGTCGCTTCTTCGACAACAGAAACTTGAACATATATAATTTCAATGCCAATGATGAGATTGTTCTGAGGCATCATTAACAAATGTAATGGTATTTTGTGTTTTTTTGAAAACATAAGTTTCATAACTTATATTTGAACAATGTTTAATTTTAAAATTATTGTTTTGAATTTATTGTGAATGTAATGTAATGGTAGCTACGATTCTGCCTGGAAAATTAATTATGAAATTATTGTTTTGAATTTATTGTGAATTTTGATTGTGATTTTATTGGGAATTTTGAAATTAAATTTTTTTTGTCAATTTAATTTAATTTTTCCTCTCTAATTCGGCTGGTCTGGATATTTGGACCGAAAATTATCGGTCTAGTCTCAGTTCAACATTCCAAATAATCCTTTATCCGATCCGGTCTTGGTTTACCCGAAAGTATCAGATCGGTTTCGGTGCACCAAATTAACCAAAATAGTACTGGTCCGGTCCCGATTTACCCGATTAGGATTTTGGTCAAACTTTCGGGACCCTGGATACCCGGACCGGTCCGGACCGAAAATAACCCTAGTCTCAAGTGCTAGATTTGACTCCCTGGCTCTCTAAATTATCATCTCAACGCATTCAGGTGCCATTTTTACGGTGAAACATGACTGTTACAAAATTTTACGCATTATTTATGGAAACGTTAGATTTTTATAGGGGAAGGTTTGAGATGAAATTTTTTCACATTTATTGGAAGATACACTTTATTGAGCATTGATAAGTTAATCGTCAATCTAGGATACAGAGTTAAAACTTCTCAACATCAACTTTTATATGTAATTTTTACATTTATTTTAATTCTCTATTGTTGGGGATGAATTAACATTGGAGAAAAATATGTCATTGAATTAAAGTTATCTTTCCTAATCAACTACCTACCAATTAATGAAACATGTAACCAAACACCCTATTATACTCTTGTAATCAATTTTAGTTCATGCCTAATTACAGGGCAAAAAAGTAAATCACATATTCATTTATTTTGTGTTCAATTCTAATAAGCCACGTGCCCTAACAAATTCAAATTCACTACCTTTTTCCCTCTCACGAATCCCCCCAATCCACTTTTACATCTTTCCATTTCAATGTGAAAATGAAAATTGAAAAAAATAAAAACCTAAAGTAAAAACACTGTTGTGCCTTGATGTCTTACTATCGGCGACGATGGAGGTTGAGTCGACGGTAAGTTTCGAGCGTTGTTGTTTTGACCGGCTGGTAGTTGTTCTGAACATTGCGAGCTTGGTTGTGCGACTTAGAATTTGTTTTGAGAGTAGTTGTTGTGAGACTGATGTCATCTCTTATCACTTTCTCACTCTCAATTCCATTCTCTCCATTTCAATTTCTCAAATACTAAATATGACAAATCCCCATTTCATTTTACCTTTCAATTTCTCTCCCTTTTATTTTTCCTTTTGATTTTGACTATAGGAATGAGATTCCATACGAAATACGATAGATCGAGCGTGAACGGGGACAACAGATCAAAGGTTTCTATCATGTCCATCCTCAAAGGTTGGGTTTTTTTGTTAGGTATTCTCTTTTCTACTCTCTTCTCTCTTTTCTCCAATGAGTTTGTGCTATATTCTGTGTTTTTGTGTGTCATGTTTAATGAATTTGGTTTATGTGTCTCTTATCTGCTTTTATCATTTTTCCATTTAAGCTGATTCTGACAATTGATTCATAAATTAATTAGAAAATTAATTCAGAAAAGATTTGATTTTGCCGTTTATGGTAAGTTGAATGTATCAGTATTTAATTTTGTTACTGATATGCTGATATTATAGGACCTATTTCACTGAATGCATATTGTTAACAAATTTGTTTTGTTTTTAGGCAAGTGAACTTAAGAAACTGCTAATTCAGTGTTGGTTTAGTTTCATGGGAGTTTCTGCAACTGTTATGTCAAAAATGAATATATCTTGAAATGAGTTTACATAATTTATGTTTGTTTGTGTCATTTCAGTGAAGTGGATGCTTTATATTGAAATGAGTTTACATAACCTGTCATAGTTTCAGATCCTTCCCAAGTTGAAGTCAAACTCTTTAACTATTGGAGCTTTGTTGACATCCAGGTTTTATTCAATTTTCCTTTCAAATTTAGATTAAGTAATTAGAACAATTTGATTGATTTAGTTTTCTGTTTACCTTTAGGTATGAACAATGGATAATTAATTAATCATTAATAATTTTATATATTATGTCTCAAGTGTTATTCAAATTTGTCATTTTTGTTTGTTGTGATTTTTTTTTTATTTTGATGTGTTACATTTATGATGTGTATCGTTGATGATGTTGTTGTCTACAGGTAAGATATACTGTGAAATAAGATTTGTATGTTTGCTGTGTATTTTTTATGGTTGGATAGAATTTTTGTTTGACATTGTGAAATATGTATGACACATATAGCTAATTAGACACATCCCTTTTTTATGAACATATTTCATGTACTATTATTTTACACTACAAACGAACATATCCAAAGTTGTTCTCGCCATTCAGAGCACTTGCAGAAGGTGCGTGTACCTTCATATTTCCTTTCTCACCCTCTAATTACATTGCTATGTTGATTATGATATTCTGCTTTTGAGATTGAGAGTTGTGATAATTGGACGACACATATTTTATTATAGATCTTTAAAGCAAAGTATTGAATATTAATATGTGTTAGTATGGATGATGTAGAACATAAAGTGAACGTGATGTGAAAATTTACATATTCATACATTTACTCCTTCATTGGCCTAAGCAGCATGTTTAATGTAACATACATTTCTAAAGAATTAGGATGTAATTTATCATTGGATACAAATGAGTGAACTTTATTATCAATCTCAACCCAACTACAACCTAGAACTTTTGTATCATGATTGTCTTCCATCATTTTTCTCACTATTCCCACTTCAAACCAATGTTTTAAGTATATATGGATGGTTCCTCCCAGGCGTTGTGATGTTGTCATCAGCACCATTCTTACAGATTTGTTTGATATATATATATATATATATATATATATATATGTTGATTTAGAGAATAATGATATGGAAAATCAGTATGGTAATCAAGTTTGATGGGTCAATAGTTATAAAAGATGAAAGTGTCCAATTGTTTGTGATGTTATCATATTAATTTGTTTCTATGTGTGTTATCACTTAATTTTCTATTGTGGTTTGCTACACTAACTATTACCATTAAATTAAAATGTTACATAGATTTGTATTGGTTAGTTGAACATTTTTTTGTGTTTGTTTTTTGTTTATAGGTTGAGAATTTCATACATTATCTATGAACTTTTCTAGCTGGAATTGTGGTTGGTTTTATGTCAGCATGGAGATTAACACTTCTTAGTGTTGCAATGATTCCTGGAATTACTTGACTTTTTTTCTTTTTTGAAAAAAGTAAATAATCCAAAATCATGATGCTGATGATTAATGATGATGATAGTTGACACAATTAAAAAGAAGTTACCGATTAATGTAGGGAACTAATGAATCAATCTTCATTGTTATTTTTTGTGTCCAGACAATTTCCCAAATTCGAACGGTTTACTCTTACTTTGGTGATATAAGGCTCTGAATTCTTATTTTGATGCAATTAATAATACATTGAAATTGGATACAAGGCAGGCATGGCAAAGGTTTAGGCTTAGGTTGCACTACATATCAGAAGATTTCTCGAGGTGAGTCAATTTGATCATCCAATATTTTTTAATCAAAACTTTATGCATATTTTAGTTTAATATATTATAAAGTATCTTCCTTTTGAAATATGGATTGACATTGCACTTATTCTGCATCTTACTACTATTGTTGAGATTTTTTTCTGTAGTACTGATTGTTGAAGATGGTTTGTTGATTGTCCTTGTGAGACCCTTTTGTCGTAAGAAATTACTTCTTTGGAAGCACAACAAGCCAATGCATGTGTATTAGTTAAACCAGGAAGCAAAATAAGGTAAGCTGATAAGGAGTTACTATCCTTTGACTCAGAAGAAACCTCAAATTTGGTTGGTGATGGCTTACTACCATTTAAAGAATTTGTTGTCCTACTAATGTTAAAGTCATAGCAGGTGGTTTACTTGGAATTTTGGTGGATTTGGTTGCGTTTAATTTAAAGTTGAGTCTTCATTTTTTGATGAATCATTTTATGGTCGTACACCTTATATTGAATATGTTATATTAAATAGTGGATTCTTTGAACAAATATTAAATAGTGGATTTTTTGAAATGATCAGCAGTTTTGTAAATTGTGAAAAGTGAAGATCAACTTGATCATGTGCTTAAGAAAGAGAAAAGGGAGAAAATTTGACAACTATGCTTTCTGTTTGAAGAACTCAACATACCTTCATTTTCTCATGAACTTACATTGATTAGTTGATTCGTTAACTTATCATTTTATAAAGCTAAACTAAATATCCTTATGTGTCCAAACATACATTCAATAGCATAAAATTAATTAAAAATACTGAAAATTAAAGGAGATCAAAAGCTAAATCTCTTTAAGTGTTTCTGATAGTATTTCACAATTATAAATATCAATTTTCAGTGACTTTTTATATTTTTTTTAAATTATTCTTAACGAAAGAGTAATATTATTCATGTATTTGATCTTGATTTTAAGCAAATACATAACATATATTTTTGCCTATATTTTACTTTAGATTAAATATTAGTTAGTTGTTCAATTTAGAATACATTATATACTCTATAATTACAAATTAAATACACATCGTTTAAAATTTTTAGTTTAAATTAAATAAGATTCCGCATTGTTTTACTATAAATTAAATGTGTATATTTTCTTTCAAAAATAAAATTATAACAAAGATATTTTATATTAGAAGAGATAGTAATAGTATTTTTTTTGTCATAAATATAAAAAGTTTTTTTAAAAAATAGTATTAATTATCTATTCAATTTATAACAGATTAAATACATTATTATTTTGTTTACAAAATAAATATATATCAATTAAATATTTTAATTAAAAATTAAATGCACTTGCATCGTGAAATATAGTTCAATGCTATTCACTTATTTGTATTTTAAATTTAAATATATTTTTTAATTTTGTGCAAGATTTTTATTGATTATAAATATATTAAAATATGTTTTTATTAATTTTAGTTGTATTTAGTTTTATTTATTTAAAATATAATTTTATTAATATTATGGAATTATATCCTCTCCAATTTTTTTTTCTCATGCCCTCTCTCATGTGCAATTATGTAATGTTGGATTAATTTAATAGTTAAAAAATAACAAAGAGAAAAAATATCATTTAAAAAAGAGAGAAATATATCACTTTTAATTTTCTTCATCTATAACTAGAGAATACAAAATGTCATCAAAAAGACCACAACACTCATATAATTTGGTGTTACATAGGTTTTTTTCTTCATTTTAAAAATACCTTTTATTAAATAAATATTTTTATTTGGTAATAATTAAAATATTTATATATATATTTAATCAATTAATTAAATTAATTTTTATATTTAATAAAAATGAGAATAATCAAAATAATAATTATTTATTTTAAAAATCATAGGATAAATGCATGTAAGTAAAAAATAATTAAACATAATATTTTTTAATATTATCAAATTAAAAAATAATCATTATTATAAATCAATTATAATTTACCATATTTTATTTTTTAAACATTATTTTTCTGAAAATGTGTGGCTAAGATAGATGTTAAAGAGTATAATTTATATATGGAAAAACTATTTTTCACTAATGTAATCAGTTAATTTAACTTTTTTATTTATTTTTTAAATTAAAATAAAAATAATTATAATATTATAAAAATTATATACGTAATACATATTTGTGGTTAAAGAATAAAATTAATGTTTTTATTTCATATTATCAACATAAAAATGAAACAAAAACTTTTAATATATCAATGGTTATTTTCTCACATTTTAAACTTTTAACGCTCTTCTACTTGAAAATGAGTTATTAAAGAAATTGTTTAAGCATACAACTCATACAGTAAGAAAAATGTGATACCATAATTTTTTTATAGTATTAAAGATAGATTTTAATTTTTATTAAATTTTTTTAATTTTTATTTATAGTGATGATCATTATTTTGATCTTCTTTAATTAATTTTAAAATATTTTTCATTTAGTCACAATTAGTGTGAGTTGATTGTTGTAAAATTAATACCACAAAAATCAAAGAAAATTAATACCACAAAAATCAAAGAAAATTAACATTCTCATTTTTAGATGTATAATCATTTTTTATATTAAATATTGGATTAATAAAAGAAAATTAAAATTGATACATGTTTTTCTCTTTATTAGATAACATTTGTTTCTCTTTGTTATCTTTTAATTGTTGAATTAATCCAACAATATATAATTGCACATAAGAGAAGGTATGAGAAAAAAAATTGAAGATAATTCAATTCCGTGATATTACTATTTAATATTATATAAAAATACCGTATGTGGTATTTTATTTAATTTAATATTTATCGAATAAATTAAAAAATCAATCAACATACCCGTGCGGACGCACGGGTCTTCTACTAGTTATCACTACATTGTTAATTATCTAATTTATATTTTTAATACTTTTATTCATTTTTTCACTGAATAATTGGCCTACGATTTACTTTTTGAAACGATGATGGCATTTTAGAATGCTTGAGATTAGATATTTTTTCCCTTCATAGTTTATATTTAGATGTGAAACTTTAAAACTAACATAATTTAGGTTTAAATGCACTTATGATATCTTTTTTGAAGAGTTTTAACTTTTGTTTCTCCCATTTTAAAAAATAGTTTTTTTGTCTCTGGACTTTACATCACTTGAGATTTAGTTGGGCCCCCTCTAATTTTACATAGCTGACATCCTCATTACTAATGTGACAAGTGTACTGTAGAGTCTGGTCACATTTGTTTCAACTATATATATATATATATATATATATATATATATATATATATATATATATATATATATATAGGAAACGTATCATATGAGAATGTCATTTTTATATGAAAACATGATAATGAATCTGAACCATTAGATTTTAAAATAAATGGTGGAGATTATATGTCAGTTTTTTTCTCTCTCCTCCATCAATTATTTTAATAATGGAGGGGAGAGAAAAATAAAAACCACACATAATCTCTACCATTTATTTTAAAATTCAATGATTCAGATTCATTCTCATGTTCTTATATAAAAATGACATTCTCATAGAATATGAACCCCCTATATATATATATATATATTGTTCCGGACTGGACTAATGGCTAGACATGACCCAATCCACTTCTGCTCCCAAAACGGCCCAATTGCTTAAGTCCAGTTGAGGTAGGGCAACATTTACCTTTCTGACCCTCTACCGGGCACATATGGACAGATGAGTCTCAAGGCCATTTGCTCCTCCCCGACATTCCTGCCCGTTACGCACGGCACCACCATCCAAGAACGGTCATGATGCATGTGCCCAGAACTACGCCTTTGCCCGTGGCAACGGCTAGTTTTGGGCACCTCTGTCCGTCATAACGGCTAGTTTTTTGCAGTTACCTATTCTTCAGGAAACGATTATTCCGCCCCGAAAATAGGGACCGTTGGCCACGCACTGGGGGCATTATAAAAACCCTCTCACTTGAGAGGGTCAGGTATCCAAAAATAATCCTAAGAACTCATACTTTTGAACTTGCCTTTCTCTTCCCCGATTCTTACTTTAGCATCGGAGTGCCTTGCAGGTACACCCGCCTCCTCATCTCAAGCACCCAGCATCACATACGCTCTTCTTGGCCCATCACAGGATCTGATCAGCCTTCACGATCATATACACACACACACACACATAAGCTTTTTTGTTATCTACTGAATTGTGCATTATTATTTGTTGTTTTGGTACCATTAATTATCAACAGTTATATGTGAAATGTTGTATTGTGTATTGTTGCCAAAAATTACATGTCAATGCAGCCCAATTCAGGCTTAATGCATGCAAATGTTTGTCAAATACAGGCAAATGCATGCCAAATACATGCCAATGCAGGCCAAATGCATGAAATTGTTGGCTAACTGAAACCCAACTGCTGGCCAAGGGCATTCAAATAACATACACCATAATTCATCATATAAATTCATTCTATAATTCATCAAATAAATTCATTCCTTAATCAAATTAAATTACACTTGAGAATCCTTCTAATACTAGAATTATATATCAAGAACGTTATGGATCTTACAAAATTAAACCTAATCAAATAATGCCCAATCAACTAAAAACCTATTTCATTAGTTTTGAAACAATTAAGGAAAATAACACAATGATGGTGATCATCAAGTTGAACTTCAATTGCTACTTCAAAAATTTCATTTTCATCTTTAAGGTTTGCATCTTTAACCTTCTATTTCTCATTATTTAAATTTTTCATTAATGAGGAGATAACTTCCTTTGCATTAGGGTTCATTTCTTCATCCAACAAAAAAAAATGGCTACACTTCTTGTAACCATGTAATTGGCCACATAAATGGAGAAGAAAGAAAAAAAATTAATGGTGACATTCTTAAAACAAAACAACATCAAAATCGATAAAGGCAAAATCATATATTATACATACCACAACCATAAATGTGACGACTTGGGTTCACATCAGCCCATGTCATCATCAATAGAGCATCGAGACCACATTTGCATTCGTAACTCACTGAATAGAATATGTTGTTATCGTTGCTAACACATTTCTGAGACATTATTGGTTTGGGGATGATGATTGGAGGGATAATATGAGGAAGAAGAAGATATGTTTTTTGTGTTCTTAAACTTATTCTTCATATGTATTTCCCTTCATTTAAATTAATACATATTTTTTTATTTCATTTAAAATTATTATAACAGTTAAGAAAACAATTACTTTAAATAAAAAACTGAAAAAAATGTGACCTGGCTTCACAGTACACTTGCAACATCATTAATAAGTGAAATTCTGGTTTAAGCAGATCACTAAGATGTCAGACAGGATGTCGTGACACTTGATCTCTGCTTCACACACGAATTAAGGAAGAACAAACAGTATAAAGAAAAACAACACACAGAAATTGTTAACCCAGTTCGGTGACTAACAACACCTACGTCTGGGGGCTACCAAGCAAGGAATAAAATCAACTAAGTAGAATTGGTTCTAAGCTAAACTCCAACGTTTACAACTTAGTACCTAGAAACTACCCTTCCTAGATTTCTACCTAAGATACTCCTAGGTATGAGACCCTTCTCAATTCCCTTCCAATCACAATAGTGACTGAAAATATTACAACTCAATAAACTGTCCTTCTCTGGTATTCACACAATACACGAGAGGCTCACAAACGTACAAACCCTAGTACTCTATAACAACTGCAATATTCAACACCACACAACTAGGTTAAATCCATCCTATTTATATTACAAAACAAAACTGGATTTGGGCTTCAAAGACGTAGCAATTCTGCCCCACAGAATCTGCGACCTATCCTTTTCTTCAATCCCAAGTTTCCAAAAATGTCTCCTTGCATGGAAACCGCATATTCCTTTTAGAATCAGAATCTCTGATTTCATATTCTCAGATGCCACCTGGGATCTAGTCATATTCCAATCACACCTGGAACCTAAATACAGTTATTCCAAAACTATAACAGACAAAGATGTCGAAACCACCTGATAGGACATCTTGCCTAACATCTTTAACCTGGAGTTAAATCATCATGTCAGGACATCTTGTCCAACATCTTTCTGCTAAGTTAGTTTTACCAAAATTGATGCCAACCTCAAGGGCTTGGACTCATTAATAAGGATGCCAACTATGCAAAATTGGAGGGGTCCAACTAATCCCAAGTGATGTAAAGTTCAGGGACCAAAAAGTTGATTTTGAAAATGGGGGAACTAAATCATCAAAGTAGGGGGACAAAAAAGTGCATTTAAGCCTATAATTTATGATAAACGTAAGCTTAACCTTAATTTTAAATTCACTAAGATATTAGTGGTTATCTTAATATTAAAGGTTTAGTCACTAAGATATTAAGAGTAAACATTGTAAGAAATTGGTAGCAACAGGTAATATTATTTCACTTGTCGAATTAGTTTAATAATACAAAGGAAACATCCAAGTAACAAACCTTAAAGGGCTATCTATACAAACCTTGCAAGAAAAAATTATCAATGAAAGCCACAAAATATTTTAATCCATCTATAAAGGGATATCTTGTAGGCCCTTGCACATCAAAATGCACATAATACATGATTCCCTAAATTTTGTGTTTAACAATCTTAAATCAAATGTGATATTGTTTCCCAAGTACAAAACAATTTCACAAATCCATCTTGAAACCACAAACACTCTTCAATAGATTTCTATTATTAAGTTCCATTACCCCATGCTGAGATGACTCATTTTAATATGTATCACTCCAATGATACACATGCTTTATCAACACATAAATAAATAAATCCAAAACTTCCCGAACTTAATGTGGTGACTCATTCTCGGTGCAACGTATTGTTGTATGAATATCTACAATTAAGAATTCATGATTTATGAACTTTCTAAATGAAACACAAAGTATACCTTCTTCATTGAAATAGTAATTTGTGTGCACCATATTTCAAGAACTTGATGAACCCTATTTTCGATTTTGACAACCCCTCTTCCAATGCATGACTTGTTTTCAACTTAAGCATTTTGTTGTTTTTATGTTTTTAGATTTATACCTTTTTTCCAAAATATGTTTTCCCTTTGTGCCTCCCATTCACTTACAAACCTTTTCCTAGACTATATATTTTGACTTCTTTGAGAATGAGACAAAAGCATAGTTGTAATTACATCGAGGGTGATAATATCTTTCTTGTAGGTAAGAACGATCACATATTGGACATAATAACATGATAACGAACACAACAAAATAAGTACCATGTCTTTGAAATTATCCTTCACCCAAAGCCTCACCAGATTGGTGATTATTATTTTGAAGGTATTAACATGTTATTGCAAATATAATCCATTTTCAATTTCAAGTTTTATAGTCATGGTTTCCCAAACAATTTTTTTGTTAGCGTCTTTGACATATATTGGTTCTTAAATTTATTTCAAACCTCACATGGATTTTACAAATCCATGATACGATACGTTACATCTCTTGATACTATAGACATATATATTCTATAACATTCTCCTTCATCTCTACCTAATTAGTTTCCTCCAAGTTCTGTCAGTTTCGCCGCATGCATCACCTTTTGTAAACTTTGTTGAGAAAACAAACCCTTAATCTTCCTTTACCATAGTTTGAGATTTCTCGTTCTATCGAACCTTGCAATTTTAAATCTCGTATTATGGATAATATCTATATGATACTATTTTTTATACTACTACAAAATAGACCTTTTGTAAAACCAATTTTACAACGGTCATAGTGTTAACCGCGATAATAGTTTATTTTTGGGCGCTTTTTTTTATATTTACTAAAGGACATGTCACAACGGTCATATGTAGCAACCATAGTGAAAGGTACACAAAGTGAAATGGTTCGAATCCCAACACCAACAGTTAGCCATTTATCGTGATAAAAGTGTGATTGACCTTGTATATTACCATGGTTTTTGTTTTCAACCGTGATGAAAGGTGATACTTATTTATATATAAGATAAATTATATTTCTCTTCAGTACATAACAGTCGTCTATCTCAAAACAAAACCCTAACAACTCTTTCACTCGTTTCTCTCAAAATGAAACCCTAACAACTTTGTCACTCGTCTCTCTCATATGGAAACCCCAAAATGAAACCATAACATCAAATCTTAGCCAATGGGTATTTACAGGTTCGTTTTCTCTATAGTTTTTTTTTCAAATCTGTTTCAATAGCTTGTTTCATGATGTTTGAATTTCTTCTTATTTTGAATTATAGGTATGGATGCTTGTTTCAATAAAGAGGACGAAGCTAAAGTTAGCATTGCAAACTTGTGTCAAAGATCCAGAATGACATCCATTCAAAATATACACAAGTTTGCGGCTCTTACTTTAGCTTCATCCTTATTTCATTGTTTACACGCCATTATGGGACATGTATGGTACGTTTCTGAAACATTCTATGACTTGATATGTTTATTGTATCATGTTTTTTGTTTATGGTTTGTTGTTGATGAATGTTGTTGTTAATGTTTTTTAAAAGATGAGTTTATTATATATTATGTGATTTGAGTGTTTTTCCAATCCCTTACCGAATACATAACTTTCCAAACTGTATTATCAAATTATGATATGATAGATAAAGTTGTATTAGAAAACAAGTACGTTTAATTCTTGACAAGAATTCTTCACACTGTTAACTGCATGTTGTTCTTTAACAGTTAGAACTTGGTTTAATGATTGTAGATCTTCAACAACCCTTCTCTCCACCTCTAATTTTGTTTACAAAGTAAATAATATTTTGCAAAAAGAACTAGAGGTAAAGGCAGAGGCAGTTGAAGAAATAGGATCATTAAACCAAGTTCTTACTGTCAAAGAATAAAATACGGATAAGGAGTTGAAGAACTTTTGTCTAACATTGAAAGTGAACTTATTCTTCTAATATAACTTAATTTGTCATATTAAAATGTTCTAGTGCAGATTGAAAGGTTATATGTTTAGTGAACATTGGCGAAATAAGCATTCCATATAATTTATAATAAACTCATATATATATATATATATATATATCTCACAACAGTTGTTTAGCACAACCGTTGTTAAATATGTTGAATTAAAGAATATCACAATGGTTGTTTAAAGTAACCGTTGTGATAGGTAGTGTGCTACATAGATACAATCACAGTCACACGTTTATGGTGGAAAGTATCATACATATAATTACACCTTACCTCACAACGGTTGGACCAATGTGGTGGTATCTATTTTCCAACCGTTGTGATAGGTGTTTTCCGTAGTAGTGTTATAACAACTAGTAACAAAAGAGAAAGAGATAATAAATTATAAAACATTGAACACAATTTTTCATTACGCTGTTTGGCCAAGTGTGCCTACATATGTGACTATAAAGCAGTTATAGTTTTGTATTATTACTTGAATAGTTAGGGTTTACAATGTTACAAGTCATATATATAATTGTACACTTCGTACTACAACAATACTTCTGAATAATACCGCAAAAAGGGTATTGTCTCACTCAATATGCTTACTGATCTCCCTTGAATAGTTCCTCTAGTATTATCTATGACCCTTACTGAATATTTAGAATATTAAAAGAAAATGTGAACACATTAATACCATAAAAGTTTTGTTCGATAAGAACCAATTATTTAATAATATATTATTTTGTATATATTTATTTTCAAATGAATTTAAATCTTGAATTAATTTTTATCTCAGGGTAATGATAACAAATAAAATTCTAACTACCGACAAATATGTCTTAAGACAAAATGTCTGATGAAAAGGTTTTTCGTTTTTGAAAAGGTTTTTGAGATCGCACGGCGGCGAGAAAAAAAGAGTTTGATTGATTGAATATTTTATTATAAATGAATGATGAATGTTTGATGAGAACAAGACACAAAAACTCGGGATCAATCATCCAGGGTTTCACCGAAATTCTAGATTACAACGGTCCTTTTTCATTCAAGATTATTTAAGAAAATTGTTTGATGGACAACGAACGCTTGATAAGAACAAGACATGTTTCTTGGAATCAATTGTCTAAAGAGTTACGCCAGAATGCTAGATCCCAATGACCCTTATTTGTCTAAATTAATTATTAAGTGTTTTAAGGACGAAAGAAAAGAATGAACGTTTAACCCAAAACGCGTGGCTCGAGACCGATCATTCGAGGGTTCTACCGGAATGCTAGATTCCACTAGTCCTCTTCTTTCGTCTTTATTTAGAAAAGTTTTGATGTTATGTTTATTTTGTGAAATGGTTGAAAATGAATTGTATTTATTTTGAAATGAATTTTGAAATTGCGGAAAGTTGGAATTGATTTTGATATCGAATGAAATGTTAGTGAAATTAAATATGTGGAAAATATCAAGTGCGGTTATTTACGTGTACGTAATATGGACATAGATTAAAAGGAAAATTACCTAAGTAAATGACTTATCAAAATGAGATCGATTAACAATTCATCAAATAGTCCACTCAACAATTAAAAGTAATTACTTAATTAAAATCTAATCAACTAAAAAAATAAAAATTAATCAATTTATTAATTACTAAACTAAATTAATTAATTAATCAAGAAAATAAAAATAAAATAAAATAATAAAAAAAGCATGAAAAGGGGTGCCAATAGGAATCGGCATGGGGTGCATGAGCAATTAGGATCTAAAACCCAATCCATTATTACAAAACTCATTTTAAGCTTAAATCACAAACAAATATTAAAATTAACAACAGAGGTTGATCTCAATCACAATTGACCTATGCATGAAAGTGGAATCTTATGACTAAATGAAATGGTCACAAGAAATTATGCAAAAGAGATGCAAATGAAAATATGCAGATGAATGATTTTAGGGAGAGGAAAAATTTAGGGTGTGACACAGCCCAACATGTTTTTCCATACTACAACTAGTTTCGGGCATGATAAAAATAAATGAAGGATATATTCGTCCGGGTCTGGGCACAATGGGCAAACAAGGTTATGAGATCCCGAAATGATTCCCCGTTTATCCAATTCGTCTTTCATTTGAAGACGATTTAGAAGAAGCATCTTGCCAAATACATGAATGTTGGAGGGTGCGTTTGATTTCCATAATCTTTTGAGGTCCGCAGAAAGATCAGATAAAATTGAAGAACATGGATTAGATAAAAACTACACCCTACCGAATGCTAACTTTTTTGAAAAGGAACCGTCATTTTTCCACCATACGAACACGTCTCGAACAAAATGAACCGATTGGATATTCTGCATGATGGTTTACAGATCTTCTAGTTCAGAAAGTGCTGGATCAAGAGGGTATATTGAGCCTGCAAAATTGTTCTAGCTCCACACGTTACCGCACCAATAGCCTAGGCTACAAATATTACTCTGTTCAACCCACGCATAGTCAAAAACAGACACAAATTAACGACTTAGAGATGTTGGCCCTAACCAAATCTTCCTCTAAAAATCGATGTCAGATCCATTTCCTAGTTTGCAGGAAATACTATTCCCAAACCAATTGTAATCTTCTCCCCAAGAAATACTATCATAGTAGACTCAAGGGTAAAAAAAAGGTCGCAAAGACAAGAACTGCCTTATGTCTTCAATTTTTTTTTTATAATTACTTAACAAAAAGATAATACATTCTACTACTTTTAAAATTAAAATAAATTTTGTAAAATGATTAAAATTAATAAAATTTCATCTAAAAATAACATAGTTAAAAAAATACTCTATCACAAATTCAATTTAGACCTTAATATGTGTTGGAATTAACCCAAAACCTTTTGAGAATTCATATTCAATCTTGATCCCAAGATTGTTAACAATCACACGCAATGGCAACGAAAATAAAAAATTGAGAAAGAAAGAAAGAAAGAGAAAAGAGAAATAGTAGTGTTGGAGAAGAAGATGAAAAACTGCAGAATTCTTTCTGCCCACAAACTGTGGAAACTTTCAATATTCACTTGCAACTGCAAACTGTGAATTATCAAACTTAATTGTTACAATTATAAGGGTTCCTCCTTATTTATAGATTTAGGTTAACTTGCATCTAAAGCTAAAGCCCAAACTATAGAATCCCAAAAATATATAATCTAATCTTTCTAAATCAAATCTGATCTTTCTAAATCAAATCTAATCTTTATAAAACAATGAATTACATATTTAACACACCACCTAATTCATTGTGTCTAAACTGTCTATATTCATCATGGCTCTTAGTCTTCTAAAAATTTCGACCTGCACTCCCTTCGTCATGATATCTGCAATCTGATTCTCAGTTATACAGTGTTTCAAGTTCATCTTCCCTTCTGCTACCTACTCTCGAAGATAATGTAACCTTATTTCAATGTGCTTACTTTGAACATGTGCTATTGGATTCTTCGCTAAGTTGATAGCTAACATGCTGTCGATCTTCATGGTAATTTCTCCACGACTCTTCCCTATGATCTCTTCATTCATTGCTTTTACCCACTTCGAATCTTTCAACACCTCAATTGCATTGACTGGTTCGACATCTGCGTAGAAAGCATAGTGTACCAGCTCACCCTCTTCATTAACCACATCATCTGATGTAATTACACATTATTGCAACCTTGCAGGTATGTGTCTTGTTCGTCGAGGTCTGCTTGGACCTGCTTCATTTATGACTTGTTCCTGTCGAACTTCTCTTTTGACTTCAGTGGCTGGTTCTTCACAAGAGATTCTCACTGATTCCTTCTTGACATTCTCAGTCCAATCCCATTCTTTAAGCTCATCTATGATCACGTCCCTGCTGATCACTACCTACTTATTCACTGGGTCGAACAACTTGTAACCTCCAGTCGAATGATATCTTATAAAGATCATCTGATTTAACTTGTCATCAAGCTTCCTTCTCAACCGATCTGGCACATGTTTATGTGTTATAGATCCAAACACCTTCAAGTGACTGAGGCTCGACTTGACACCAGGCCAACATTCTTCTGGTGTGATTCCTTCAAGCTTCTTCGTTGGACATCTATTTAATATGTATGTTGTTGTCGAAATCGCTTCTCCCTATAATTCTTTGGGTAGATGCTTTCCATTCAACATACTTCTTACCATGTTCATGATGGCTATGTTCTTCCTTTCTGCAATTCCATTTTGCTGTGGAGTGTATTGTGGCACCAACTCATGCACAATCCCTTCTTTTTCACACAATGCATCGAACTCTTTCGCACATACTCTCCACCACCATCAGTCCTCAGAATTTTCAGCTTTCAACCACTTTGTCTTTCGACCATAGATTTGAATATGGAAAATACCTCGATCACATCAATTTTCTTCTTGTTGAGGTAAGTCCATAGCTTTCGACTGTAATCATCTATAAACGTGACAAAGTATCTGTTACCACCAATCGAATCCACCTGGATTGGACCACATACATCAGAGTATATGACTTCCAGAATTGCCTTCGACTTCTTTCTTGCATCCTTGTTGAAGCTATTCTTGTGTTGTTTCGACTGAACACACTCTTCACAAACTTCACTTGGAATGTCAATTTCAGGTAATCCTGAAACCATATTTCTTCTCTTTAGCTCTCTGATGTCATTGAAGTTGAGATGGCCCAGTCGAAAATTCCATAACCACTCATCTCTGCTGGCTATAGTTGCTAGGCACTTGTGCTCCATCACATTGAGTTCAATCTTGAAGTTCCTATTCTAAGACATTAGAGCCTTCAAGATCAACCTACCACCTGCGTCGAGAACTTTCATCATCTTGTCTTCGATCGACACCTTGTAGTTCTTTTCGACCAACTGCCCTATACTGAGTAAATTACTCTTCATGTCTGGTATGTACAACACATTGGAAATTGTTGACTCTTGCCATCTTTCCTCATAATCAGAACATCACCAACACCTTCAGCTGCTAGAGTGTTGTCATTTGCAAACTTCACTGTGTTCTTCGACGAGGGCTTCATGTTGACAAACCAATCTTTTCTTCTAGTCATGTGTGATGAGCATCCTGAGTCCAAGTACCACTGGTCCTGGAATCTCTCTCCGTCTCTTGTTGTGACCATCAGCAACATCTCCTCTTCTTCATGTTTCGCCAACTTTGCATCAGTTTCTTGATTCTTCTTCTTTTCTGGACAATCACTAAAATAGTGACCATACTTCTGGCAATTGAAACATTGAATGTGACTTTTGTCAGGCTTTCGACCACCACCTCTTTCTCTACCGGTAGCACCACCTCTTTGGTTGCCTTGGTTCCAGGGTTTTCTTTGATTTGACCAGTTTCCTTCATGCTGATTTCGGCCAGTCGAATTGTTGTAGCCTCCTCTACCTTTGTTGCCATTCCTGCTTCCTTTGCTTTTCCTTTCGATTTCTGACTGCGCCTGCAAAGCCATATCACTCTTCGACTTTCCTGCAGCTCTTTCAGCCATCCTTTGTTCATGAGACTCAAGCGTCCCTTGAAGCTCTTCCTTCGTCAATACTAACAAGTCTTTCGACTCTTCTATGGCTACTACCATGTGGTCGAACTTTGGAGCCAATGACCTCAAGATCTTTGACACAACTGATCTTGATGTCAACACTTCTCCACATACTTTGATTTGATTCACCAACTTTGTAACTCTGGCAAAGAAATCTGTTAGATTTTCATTTTCTTCCATCTGAAGCAACTCATAGGTTCTCTTTTGAGTTTGTAACCTCACCTCTTTCACCTTCTCTGCGTCTCCAAACGACTTTTCAAGAATCTTTCACGCTTCCTTTGCTGACTCTGCATCACTAACTTTTTCAAAGTTATCTGGATCGATTCACTGATGGATTATAAATAGGGCTTTATAATTTTTCTTCTTCAATTCTTTGTGTGCAGCCTTTTCTTAATCCGTCGCGTTCTCTACAAGCGGTGCTACTCTTTCCTTCACAAGATCCCAAAGATCTTGATAACAGAAAACCACCTTAATCTGCTTGCACCAATTCTTATAATTATCTTTCTTGAGAATTGGAAGACTCGCCGGAAAGTGCCCTTCGGATGATTCATCGCCATCATGATTTTCCTTCCTTGAATCGCAACCGGAGCTCTAATACCAGATGTTGGAATTAACCCAAAACCTTTTGAGAATTCCTATTCGATCTTGATCTCAAGATTGTTAACAATCACACGCAATGACAACGAAAAGAAAAAATTGAGAAAGAAAGAAAGAAAGAGAAAAGAGAAATAGTAGCGTTGGAGAAGAAGATGAAAAACTGCAGAATTCTTTCTGCCCACAAACTGTTCACTTGCAACTGAAAACTATGAATTATCAAACTTGATTGTTACAATGATAAAGGTTCATTCCTATTTATAGATTTATGTTAACTTGCATCTCAAACTAAAGCCTAAACTATAAAAACCCAAAAATATCTAATCTAATATTTCTAAATCAAATATGATCTTTCTAAATCAAATCTAATCTTTCTAAAACAATAAATTACATATTTAACAATAAGAACTATAGTGGCCTTCTTCCTATACACAATTCTTTTTCTTAAATGATTTATGGCTTTTTTATTAGCTAGTTGCCTAATAAAATAAATTACAATTGATAGTTATTGGCCTACAATGAAGGAAGATTTCTAAGTTACTTTTCAAATCATAGATGGTTCATTATGAAAGGAATGAAGCAAGTAATATTCCTTATCCCTCCTTAACATAATTTTAAAATAAGTTTCATAGAAAAAAGTTGTATTCACCTATTAAAAAAATCAAGATTAATAAAGATCCCATAAATTTACACAATTATCTCACAAGTAATCACCCTATTGGTTATCAACAAATCCTTGAAATTATTTTCTTGTTCTCCATTTGGACAAGTTGTAGATCAAATTGATTTTTTTAACATATTTACTATAACATATTCATAAAACTATTTGAATTGTAAATTATATTTACGAGCTTATATAGTAATATAACATGTAACACACTACTTTAAAAATATATTAATAATTTTATCCATCATAGAAATGGGAAAAATCTGTAATTTTTCTAGTGACGGAAGGTAAAATTTACCTTAATTACAAAATAGATGTTTTGTCCTTTTCAAATTTATATTGTCCTTTTAAATTTTACAATTTGATACTAAAGTCCAAATTTGAGAACAGTTGAGTACCCCCACTTGGCAATTTGCATTTCATGATGCAATGAACTTCTCAGTGAATCTGTATTTTCTATAAAAAAAAAAAAACGAATATAGAGCATTTTTTTTTTTTTTAAATTGATTGGAAAGACTTTCTTAATTTATTTTCAGTCTAAGTGATTTGATAAACTTTCTATTATAGTGACTTTTATTTATATTAAGATATTTTTCATGATTCTTTTATTTACTACTTCTTTGATTTAGTCAATGAATTTTTTTTTTGGTATTAATTACGGAGATACTAGTTGAAAAATATTATAATTTGAATTTAAATTTTAGTATATATATTTTTTACAACGAAATATTTTATTTATAAAATATTTAGCATTTTTTTATGTGAGTTTTTGAATACAGTAACTGTGTCTTTTCTATATTTGGTAGAAGAAATAGGGTCTAACTAAACCAAAACAGCTGCAGAAAACCACTAGGGAAAACAAGCTAAGATGGCAGTAAAATTAGGGGATAGAAATGAAAAGAAAAATGTTTGACTAAATCATCTCTAGACAATACAATATATTATTTTTAGAGATAAATATATAATATAATACTAAAATGCAGGCGAATTTCGCTTTATTTTTCTATTATATATATATATATATATATATATATATATATATATTGGATTTCTCTTGAAATATATAGATTATTTGTTTTATTTTTTAAACGTGCAATTTACACATTGAATTTGGAGATAAACAAAAATAAAAATTACAGATGGTAACTCTAAAGCTTAGAGGATAAAAGATATAAAATTTTAATATTTTAAAAAAGATTTAAATTTTTTAAAAAAAATAAATCGAAATTCGCCCACATTACAAATGTGTTGTATATTTAACCTTTATTTTTATTTCACATTGACAAAGTAAAATATATAATATATTTATTTTTAAATGATGCATCGCTTATCATACATGACAAATTATCGTGTAATAAAATTTATAAAATTTATAGATAAAAACTAAAAGTTAAAAAATAAATATTGCATGGCTTTTCAGTTAAAGAAAGTGAAGAAAAAAAATTAAGGAATCAACATTGTAATTAAACTTTAAATATTTTAAGTATATTTTTGAAAATCTACATGATAATTTGTGATGGTATGAAGACTAAATATAGGGGTATGAAGTATAATTTTCTTTGATTTGTTCGAGTTTCTCGTTTCTATTCCATAAGAGTGATAGAACCCACATTCTACCTAATGGATTGGACTTTCTTTCAGGCCCGTAAACATGAGAATTCATCTTGCTACATACAACTTTAACCTTGCACCCCTTCATATTTTTATTGATAAAATGCTATTTCTATTATCTACTTATAAAAAATTTATATTTGGTAAAAACATTTCACTATGGAGAAATGATAAAAAAAACCAAAAGCCCGGCAGTTAAGAGGAAAAGTTTCAGAAATGAGAGAATTTATGCAATTTTATCAGATATTTTAAAAATCGGTATGAATTTTTATCAAATTTATTAAACAATCCGGTATTTTTTGGAAAATTGATGTACTTTTACCAAATTTATTGAAAATCTGATGCATTTATACTGCATATTTTCGAAAAAATTGATATTTTTGAGGATTTTTTACCCCATTTTTTATAAAAAAAAAGTCCGATACTTTTCAAAAACTTTCGGATATTTTGAAAATTCTAATAAAAATCCAAATAGTTCAGAATGTTTCATTTGTACAGTTAATATCCTAATGGTTTCCCCTGCAGAATTTACACAATTTTTCACCATTACTGTTGTATGTTTTACTTCCATATTTTGTTTTGGGTTAAATATGTTTTTGGTCCTTATAAAATTACCAAATTCAGATTTTAGTCACTATTAAAAAAATAGCGTGTTTTGGTCCTTACAAAATAATTATGCACGTAATTTTAGTCCATACTGTTAAACCAATGTGTATTTTTAAATGATTATTTTGCAGATATGTTTAGAACGTTATAAAAAGTTCCTAGAAAAAAAAGAAATTCAAAATTTGATTTATAATTCGAAAATTTCATTACTTTTATCATTATTTTTTGAAATTTAAAAAATTCATATTTAATTCTTCTCATTTTAAAAAATTATATAATTTGGTAAAGAAATATTTTATAGTAATCTAAACACGTATGAAAAATTTTATTTAAAAATCTAAAGTGTAGGGGTAATAAAATAGTTTTCAAAATTTTAGTAAATAGCAAGGACTAAAACTGTTTGCATAAAATTTTTGTAGGGACTAAAATATGTCATTTTTATAATAGGGACTAAAAATGAAGTGTGAGATATTTATAGGGACCAAAAACATATTTAACCCTTTTGTTTTTAACTTGTTCAATACTTAATATGCTTTTGGTATATCTGACATTGATAATTTATTTTATGGGTGTATGTATATATATATATATATATATATATATATATTGTAAATGACAAATATTTCCCTCCCGAGCTGACGTGTTAGCATGACCACAGTTCATTGGTAAACAACATGGCATTATTGTTGTTACTATTTGTTCTGATACCACAAATGAGATCAGAGGGAGGAAGTATAAATTGATTATGAGTTGTAAGAGAGAACGAAACTACAAAATGAAGAGTTCCTCTGAAGGTAGTTATGACATGAAAATGATATGTCTATTTATCTTGAGAGTTGTGCCAAGTGGTAGTAGCTGAAAGGTTATGATTAGGTGTCAGTTTCACAATCATAAAATAGCTAAGGACTTAGATGACCATGGTGAAGGTGTGAAAAATACACAAGAAGGGGGGTTGAATTGTGTTTCGCATTCTCTTTTAATTTAATTTCTGATCAGAGTTTCAGAATCAGAACTGATGTTCAGATTCTGAGTTAATTCGTTTGGCAGCGGATATAACAGAAGTAAATAAAATAACAGTAGAAGACACAAAAGATTTATACCGGTTCCTCTCCTAACTGAGAGTAATCCAGTCCCCCTGCCTCACAAGAGATTTTCATTATAACCACTTCATGATTACAATTGCTTACGCTTCTGCATAAAACTTTTACAACTGCTCAGACCAACTGTCTGAGACTTCCCTTGCTTAGAGCACATGTCTAAGACTTAGCCTTTGCTCACACCATCTGACTGAGCCACTTGCACCTCTGTCTTCTGGTTGAGACTTTCCCTTTGCTTAGAGCACATGTCTAAGGCTTTCCTTTGCTCACATCCTCTGGCCAAGCCACATGCTCTTCTGGCCATCCAGACTGAGACTTCCCTTGCTCAAGCTTCACACGAGACCTCTTGCTCACGCCCCTCAGACAGAGACTTCCCCACTTGCTCAATCAGACTAGCTGAATAAGACTTTCACAGCTCAAGCACTTAAGCAATGAGACTTACGTGGCTTAAGCATCTTAGCTCAAGACTTGTTGCTTGAATCCCAATGAGACAAGAATTTTTGCTCAAGCACATAGCAAGAGACTTAATCTAAACTACTGAAGGCTCAGCAAAATAGAGAACAAGGTGTACATGATACAAGTATAAGAGGTACGGTAAATCACCATAACAAAGACCTAAAGCACTTAAGATTTCTCAGATATTTAATGATTAGAAATCTTAAGGCTTTTATAATTATAACCTAAAACCGAAAATCTGCATATTACATTAGAGTTGATAATTGCTTGATCTTACTACTCCTTCATCAGAAGAATCCTTGTTAAGATTCAAACTTGAATCTTCAGCCATATATATAGCCTTTTCAGAAATTAGCCATTGAGGAAGTGTCTTGATCAAGTCTATTTTCCTTTACTCCATAGTACAAGAGACGTTGAAGATGGGTGCACAACAGGTTCTGAATCCAGTGTGTAACACGTTTAACCTTTGAGTCTTCAAGAGGTTTTGTACTGATAGAGCCGTTAGGAGCAGACATCCATAGAACGTACTAGCTTTTCTTGAGCCTTGCAATCTTATAGACTCAAGCTGACAGGCTGATAAGACAATACAACTTTCTTTTAGTAATACGGATAATCCACAGCTTTATCACAACTCTGAATGGTACCAGATGCTGATATACAATTACCAAGTATAGAAACTCGTATGAATGCTGAGGCCTTCAGCTCAGAGTCTGCATCAAGCCACATTAGCAATTGTTCTTCATACTCTTCCACCAGAAGCTAGCAATGAAGTAACTCCCAAGTGTGTCTAAGTAAAACATATTCTGATTATTTATGTACAAGAACAAGAACCTGCATAAATAAAACACACATCAAATAAATCATTGTTCTTTTAATAATTTTGTTATCATCAAAACTAAAAGAGAAAATGTCAAGAACAAATCTTGTTCTAACAATCTCCCCCTTTTCTATGATGAAAAACCCAAGTATTTAAAGGACAATGTTGGGCATTTAATTTTCTCTACAACAACAGGGTATGAGGTTTGTAAGCTCCCTGAGACTGATAGTCCACAGCTGAGTTCTATTGAGTCTAACACCAAGAACTACTTTTCAAGAAAAAATAAATTAGTCTTCTTAGTAACATCAGGGTCTGAGGTTTGCAAGCTCCCCCTGAGTCAAACAGTTCCAAGGTTCAGGTTTGTAAGCTCCCCCTTAGTTCCATATTTAAGAAAACTAAAATAACAACATTTTAACTTCCTTTGACAACATCAAAATACGAGGTTTGTAAGCTCTTTATGAGTCTAATAGGATAAGTCAGAGGTTTGTAAGCTCTTACTTAACACTATGTACAAGAGAGTTAAAATATGTTGCCCTTTTTAACTTTCTTTGGCAATACCAGAATATGAGATTTGTAAGCTCCTTCTGGGTCTGATAGGCTAAGTCTGAGGTTTGTAGGCTTTTCCTTAGACCTATGTACAAGAAAGTTAAAAATACGCCCTGGGTAAGGTAACCATAAAAACAGAAAATAAATGACCAATATGTACATGACAGGTATTCGACGGGTTCAATTTCCACTTAAATACTTACTATTATTTCTCCCCTTTTTGTCACATAAAAAAGAACTAAAGGAAAAGAAAGGAAAGAGAAAAAATATCACTAATAAATGTAACTTAGATTATCATTACAGGATCAGTTTCCAAAGAGGAAGAATAATCAAGTAATAAGAGTCATTAAGGTTTGTAAAGTGCATGCTTTGAAGTCTTAGTGGTCGTTACTATTCTAAGAATTAAACAAGGATTAATTTTAGACTCTTGGTATCCACATAAGTCATTATAAAAGCATCTAGCTCCTAATTCATTTTCATCAATCACCAACCTAAGGATATGGAATCATCAACTGAGAGTCATAATGCATCTGTCGTAACAGACACAACCGAGAGCTCTACAAATTTGGCAATCCAATCCCCTCAGAGGCGAGCTGCTTCTGAGTCCTCTACAACTGAGCCTCTGCCCTCAGCAATACTTTCTACAGAAGAGGCAACTTTGGTAGTACCTGAACGACCTTCAGAAGGAGGTTCAACTATAACTGCTTTGAAACCTCAGAGAAAAAGCATGAAGAGGTCAAAGAAGAAGAAAAAGAGGGTCAACAAGAAGTTCTACCGCTCTCTTCCAGACATATAAAAGGAATAAGTGATTGATTATGAAGATGAGGAGGTAGACTATGACAACAATGGACGTCGCTGGGCACGAGATGCTCTAGCTAGGGATCTAAACTAGAAATCATCTTTTTCCCCCCCTTTTTTAATAAAAAAATGTAATCCATCAGTTTAATTAATGAAAAGTTTTTTTTACCAAGAATTCTTTTCAGTATGCAAGTACATTCCAGTCATTTTTTAGATTTTCTGAAGGTACACTATCAAAGTGAAACTGACACAAAAACGACAGTTAAAACAGATCAAACATAAATTCATAGTTATTCATAGAATCTTAATACGTTAGACTGCTAGATCACATTTCCAAGAGTCATTATTAAAATACTGATAAAATTCAATTAGTATTTAAATAATATTAAACTCAAGACAATGAATGTAACACGCCAATAAAATGACTCTAGTAAGATTTCTTCCATCATCGCTTAATTCCTAAAACACCAATATGTATAAGCAAAAGCAAATCTGGGTTTCAAAGAGAGATTTCAGGAAGGCAACACTACTGAATGTAGTAACTCAAGCAAATCAGAGCAAGGCAGCAACTGAAGAATCTGCAAGCAAGAAGATAGCTTCAGAAGTGCTCTCCTCTTCAGCATCCTTTGTGAAGACACATAGAAGAAGAAGATCTTTTGGACCCAGACGCAGAAACAAACTGAGAAAGAAGGATTTGGAGTTTGCTAAGGAAGAATGGCAAGATTTCTTAGACAGTTTAGACATGTCATATGATCCTAGGGAATTCCTTAGGGCTCATCCATTAGACTAGAAAGTCCAATTGTCTTGTAATGCTTCCTTTTTATTAATAAAATAAGTTGCAAATATTTGAGTTATTTTAACTATTTCAAATTCTCATTGAACAACAAGAATAAATATTAATCAGTTAAAACTGAACACAAGCATGAACAAACTCTGAATTTATTAATAAGATGCTTAATACAAAAATCTCAACAACAATACAAAGCATAACTATGCAGAAATCTAACATCATAATCTTTCATAGATAGCTTCAAACTTGTCTCTCCAAATCTTGGAAGAACTAGCCTCAGAACTTATGTTAACCCCTTGCTGAACAAGTATTTCATAAATAAATCGTCCATAAGGAATGAAGAAGATCTTTCCCTTTTGAAAAGAAGAAATAGACCTCTTCAGATGGTTAAACATAACTTGAGGAAGATTAATCTTCAAATCTGAATTAAGAAGTAGAAGCAGATCTTTTTCAACAAGGTCCACTTGGTATGAATCTTTATCCTTAGGCAGTAAGCTTGAATTTAGAATATGACTCCAAATAACAGCATCAGGAAGAAGATTTGAAACCACTGATGTATTAGATGGATCTACAAAGATACGCCAAGTAGGAAGATAGTGTTCCCAAACAAGAGTTTTTGGGATTTCTCCAATATCCTCACAATTGATCACATTTGCAATCACTTTAGAGGTTACTGTAATAGAAACACCAGTTACTCTAGACAGAATAACATACTCAGAATTCAGCTCAATAATGGAGGCATTGATCCAAAACTCTTTGACAAGACTTGGATAAGTGAAACCACATAGCATCTCAAAGTAGCCATTCCAGCTTTGTTTAGACACAGTCTTCCAGGAGTTGAAACAAATCTTAAGCAACTCATCAAAATTCATAAACTTTTCATTGATGACAACCAACTGATTCAAAAGAGAATAAACTGAAGAACTCATCTCAGGTTTGGTTTGATCAGCACACAACTAAGAAGAAGAGAAGAAGAAGAATAACTGAACAAGAATAAGAATCTTGTCAGAAAAGGACACAATGATGTTTCACAAGACAATGAATAGTAACAACAAGTACTAAAAGAGAAAACATTATTACCCAAAGGTGTTTTATCCAGTAAATATTTCAATACCACTAGATGATTTCACCTTTATGAAAATTTAAGTATTATAAAAGTTTTTTGAAATTACTTTTTACTTAAACCGTTATGATAGTAAAAAAGAATCTTCTTCTGAATCTCAGAAACTGACAACTTTCAGAAGCTATCATCCATCAGAGTCTAGTAAATCTAGACTTAGACAGAGATATCATTTTTCAGTCACAAGTCTCTAAGGTTCTATTCAGAACTATCACTTTATCTTGAAAAAAGAGTCATGAGTGATAAATGAATATTGTATTGTCTTCTTTAGATAGCTAACAAGCAACAATATCAACACAAAGGTGAGAAAACTGTTTTCATAAATGTGATCATC
The DNA here is from genome assembly GCA_022829125.1 of Lathyrus tuberosus. Taxonomy (NCBI): domain Eukaryota; kingdom Viridiplantae; phylum Streptophyta; class Magnoliopsida; order Fabales; family Fabaceae; genus Lathyrus; species Lathyrus tuberosus. Next base: position 2,931,599 of record JALAZF010000435.1, read on the forward strand.
ATCTGGCTTAATAAGACATTCAGTATAGACAAACACAACAGAGTTTCCTCTTAAAGATATATGAAGTTCTTCTTTACAAAAGTACTTCTCTAGAAGTCTAACAGAAACTCTGTATTTATATCTACACAAATGTTTCATTGAATCAAAAGATAAACCATAAAAGAACAAGCATACCACTTGTCGCGGCCGGCAAAAATATCGAGTCGCCATCATATTTTTAAGGGAAAATAATGATAAACCTAATATCTTAATCCTAAGGTAGAGTTTCCTACGGTTCGGGAGTCGGTTAAGTGAAGGGAAGGTGTTAGACACCCCTCACTTCCATTGTACTCAATGGGATCCACCTTTGAATTTAGGGTATATTTGTTTGTCTAAGTTATAGGAAAACCTAAGTTTTTTATTAATTATACTCGCTAGGGTTGGTTTGCAACCCTATGCCTACGTACCCTCAATTTGAAGGATCAGAGTAACCGTAGTTCACCTCCCCTATTCCTACCCCCTAATCCTATTCCCATTCCTAATCCTAAATCCATTCCTAATCCTAAAACTTAACCCTAAACTCCAATCCACTATTTATACTCTTGGATAAAGAGTTATATCCCTTAAATCTGTTGTTTATACTCCTAGATAAGGAGTTCTATCCCTTAATCCATTATTTATGCTCTCGGATATCAAGAGCTATATCCCTTAAATCTAGTGTTTATACTCCTAGATGAGGAGTCCTATCCCTTAAAACCCTATCCATTATTTATACTCTCGGACGGAGAGTTTTATCCCTTAATCCTTTTATTTATACTCTCGGATATCAAAAGTGTCATCCCTAAATCCTTATCCCCTATCCCTTATTTAGGCTCTCGGACCAAGAGCTTTATCCCAAATTTTAAATCCTTAAAATCTCTTATATCCCTTATAAAATGAATCCCTAAAATTCCATAGAAATTAGTAAAAATAAATTCCAAAATGCCATTGTGCTAAAATAACAAAATTAATTCCTAAATTATTCCAATTCAAAAAATATAATTTCCACGTTTAAAATACTCCCCAAAATAAAAGAATTTAATCCCAAAATTTAAATTCAATTTACTTTTAATTTATTTTTATCCCACACCCAAATTTATTCAATTTAAATAAAAATCTAAAAAGACTAATTTTCTTAGAATAAATCCTAAACCCAAATTTAAATAAAAAATTCAAAATTTCCAAAATATCTCACCCAAAACCCCGTTTATAACAAAAATATCCTTATTTTAGATAAATAAACAAATTATTTTAAATATGTAAACTTTTTATTTTAAAACAAAAGCCAAAACCCAAAATTACCCTAAAAAAATCTAATTATATTTACCCTAATAATAACAATCCTAAAATCCTATTTTTAAAAAAACCTAATTAAATGTTAAAACCTTATTAAATAATCAAATTAAGTAATTAATTTAATTATTTAAATAACACCCAAGGAGTGTATATTATATTAACTAAAGATAATTATAATTACTTGACTCCTTCTATCCATCCCAGTTTATTATTGTTCTTATATTGAAAGAAAGAAAAAGCTGTACACTCAGACCCTCTCTCTCACGAGTCTTACCAAGTGTGGATCTCTTTCATGTGCATTCTATTCTTCATTTTAACACATTGCAAATCCAACACCAAAATCCCAAAGAAAATTCCAAATTACCTAAACCAACCAACATCTTAAGGACACATCTGTAGAATTTGGTAATTGGTAGTTTATATTTGTATGTGTTAACAGTTTCCAGATCTGGATTATAGCGTATAAATAAGATTAATCTACTCCGATTTTCTTTTTAGATATACATTGGTTACGTTATTAACACAGATTGTTATACAAAAAAATAGTGTTTTAATTCAGAAAATGTTTAGAAGTTAACCGCTATAATAACTAAATTTTTAGTTATAACATCCTTGAAATATTTTATTATTATTATTTTTTTTATTAAAGTATTAATTAAAAAAAATCTATTAAACAAAATCTCTAACAAGTAATCATTTATCTTAATAATTTTAAAATCAACTTAACGATCAAACATTAATCAATTCATACAATAATCAAAGAGTTACTTGCAATGCCATAAATATGATAGTGAAAGAACCAACCTACGGGATCGAGGTTTATCCCGGTGAGCAAAAATATTACACTTTTGAGCTTTCTTCCTTTTTTATGCGATCGATTCCTTCCACCCTTATCTTTTCGTTTTGCCTTCGATTTAATCTTCTCCTTTTCTTGAAGGAATGATGGTGGTTTAGGGTTTGGTTGTTGTTGTTCTTCGGTGTGAAGGACAACAACTTTTTAGGGAGTGATTTGTAGATTGTGGGTGATCCAAAACTATGGAAGACGGGTGGTATTTATAGGTAAAAATTAGGTTAAAAGCATTAAATGGGATTGTCTTATTTAGGAATGATTCAATTTAACCCGATTCTCCCTATTTCTTAATGCCCAAGCCAATGAATCTGGATGGATTCATGGCTTAGTGAATTTAAATAAAATAAAAAATATTTTTAAATACAGGAAATAGTCTAATATGAAAATGGAAACAAATTTGATTTTGTTTTGACTTATATGATTTTTTTTGAGATTTTTCATAAAAACATGATTTTAATGAAAAAATCAATATTTTAAAATATACATTAAATAAAATACGAAAATTAATATTTAAATAATAAAAAAAAAAAACTATTTTTATGATTTTTTCATGATTTAAAAGTTAAATAGAAGAAGTTAGTAATAAAGGGAAAAAAACTAAAAGTGGCAGAGGTAGGAGTCGAACTCATGCGCTCTCTCTTACAATCCTCAGGCCTACTCCTCTACCAAATGGACTATTATGTTTATTTGAAATGAAATTACGTCTAAAGTAACATAAAAATCTAATTTCTAATTTGCATTCCTATACTATATTTCTTATTTCTCTCTCCCTCTTTTTTTATAAATGCATAGAAATAATATTTAATTTTTTTAAAAGAAAAGTTAAAAAACAAACTACTTATTATCACTATTTTTTTTATCCATATAAGCAATAAAAAGGTGAGAAAAAAAAGGTGGTCAAAATTTGGGGTACGACAGCTGCCCCTATTTAATCGACTTTGAATCAAAAAGATGATGTCGGTGAGCCTTCCTCTTCTTTGAGGAGGAGACGATTAAATACAATAGGAACCCTAATTTTAACCGCGGAGTTGATAGGTTTAGAGTCCGTGTGGACCAATCTCTGATGCTCCGTTAATATCCCAAAATCCCTATGTAATATCCCTGGGTACAGAAGTTAAGTAAGATTATGATAATCTTCCAATTCCGTAGTAATAAACCCCTATAGAACCCCTGATGAAATCCTGAATTTGATAAAACCCCTGTAACGCTTCTCGGTGGAACCCCTAATAAACCTGGACAAGGTTGTAAACCCGGTGGAACCCCTTAAATAATCCCTGACAATCCGTTTCTTGTCTATGATTCTCATGATCATCCGATCATATTATTGGAATCAAGTAGAACTTTAGTGATATCCTGTTCACTCTTGATGAAACCCCTACATGGAACCCCTTGATAAATCCCTTGGATAAAAATATGATAGAACCCCTTGATAAATCCCTTGGTAAAACCCCTTTTGATAACACCCAATGATAAACTCCAATTGATTAAATTCCTTTCAATAAAACCCTATTGATAAGATCCCTTGATGAAACCTCGGATAGATTCCCTTTCCTTTTTAATAAACCTTCTTGAGACAATCCTTTAATACAACTCCTAATAATAACCCTGATATGCTTGATGGCACACCTTCCGTGGGTGAGATAAGTTGCTTAAGTGAAAGGTGAAGACCTACTCACTGATAGATAATAATCCTGAAAAATCCTTTACTGAAGTGTTGTTCTCGCGATATAGTCGAGAATTAAATCCTTAATGGTGATTATGAACGTTATGCATGTATGCATGTTTGCGTATGTGAGTGCATGTATGCGTGCTCTTATGTATGATGCACTATTTGGGCTAACACATTTTTTATGATATGCAATGTATGTCTTTGTCTGAAATAGTGCTTTCCATAACGTCCCGACTCCCTGACCCTCGAGACCTTGATAATTTTAGTAAGCCATGATACCCTTGATTCCTGTGACGTGCCATTAAAGAACCTCCCATGTTGGTTAGATTGTAACGTATATTCCTGTCAGTGTATAGACCCTATATCCCGCTTTGGAAGAATATGATCCCTTTGATGATTCCAAAAACCGAAGTAAAATCCATTTTCCCTTTTTAAAGCTTTTATTTATACCTGATATTTCAATGCATTATCTCACAATTAATCGACATCTTGTAATCAAGCGGAATAATTTAGGAGGCAAAGAAATGTATTTGAAAAGCAAATTTATTGAGAATTGGCCCGAAAAGGGGCAATGATACGTAAGGAGGGTAATTCTCATAAGGAGATATTACCGTAAATTCAGAAAAATGTAAAATGACAATAAGAAAACAAATTTATTCATGTCCCTATTAAATATAACACCAGCTAATATCCCTAAGACTCCAAGATCACGATACTTCGCTTCTGAAGATGACGGCTGGAATGATCGCTCCCTTCTGAATTCCTGTTACGGGGTGACTTGAGTGTTTTCAGTCATATGCCTTTTGGATATCCCTAACTTTTGCCTGAACCGCTCTTTTTAGAGTCTTAGTCCACCAGGATGATATACCATTTTTTTCGACTAAGCCGCCCTTTAGGGTTTTCGACTTGTCGGGTATCATTTTTATCCAAGTCCCTAATTTTTGCCTGGATTACTCTTTCGAGTTTTCAATCCACCGAGACGCCCAAAATACCTATTTTGGAAGTATATCAAATCAAATCTAAATCAAATATGTGTGAAACAACTGTTTCGACACACCCTTGCTTCGACACTTCGACACAAGAAATTACAATTTAACACACCACCTAATTCATTGTGTCTAAGCTATCTACATTCATCATGGCTCTTAGTCTTCTGAAAACTTCGACCTGCACTCCCTTCGTCATGATATCTGCAATCTGATTCTCAGTTCTGCAGTGTTCCAAGTTCATCTTCCCTTCTGCTACCTACTCTCGAAGATAATGGAACCTCATTTCGATGTGCTTGCTTTGATCGTGTGCTATTGGATTCTTCGCCAAGTTGATAAATGACATGTTGTCGATCTTCAAGGTAATTACTCCATGACTCTTCCTTGTAATCTCTTCGACCAAGTTCACCATCCAGGTTGCTTGACATGCACAAAGAGAAACAACTATATATTCTGCTTCGCATGATGACAATGCCACTACTGGATCCTTTCTCGAACTCCAAGCAACTGGTGCACCACCTAACATAAACATATATCCAGTTGTGGATTTTCTATCCTCAACATCACTACACCAGCTAGAGTCGGTGTATCCCACTAACTTGCATTCTTTCCCTTCATCAGCTGCAGGAAACAAAATACCGTAGTCGAGAGTTCCTTTCAGATACCTCAGTATCCTCTTCGTTGCTGCTAGGTGTGATACCTTTGGCTTCTGCATGAATCTACTTACCATACCCACACTGTATGCTAAGTCAGGCCTTATGTGACAAAGGTATCTAAGTGACCCAATAAGTCTCCTGTATTGGGTTGGGTCAACATCATCTTCATCTGAGTCCTTCGACAGTTGCAGTTTGGTCTCAGCTGGAGTCAAAGTTGGGTTGCAATCTTGCATCTCAAATCTTTTAAGTATTTCACCTGCATATCATCTTTGGTGCATCATCAAACCTCTACTAGTATTGTAGAATTTGATGCCAAGGAAATATGAGAGATTTCCCAAGTCTGACATTTCAAACTTCTCGCTTAGGTCATGTTTGAAATCTTCGATCTCCTTTTTGCAACTCCCTATTATCAACAGGTCATCGACATAGAGGCATAGTATAAGCAATTAATTATTGCTTCTCCTTACATACACTCTATGCTCAGTCGTACACTTCACAAATTCCTTCTCCCTTAAGAAGCTGTCAATTTTCTTATTCCAAGCTCTTGGAGCTTGCTTAAGTCCATACAGGGCTTTATGCAACATGTACACCTTTCCTTCTTCGCCTCGTTTCACATACCCAGCTGGTTGTGCGACATAAACTTCTTCATCTAAGGGGCCATTAAGGAATGCACACTTCACGTCCATCTGACATGTGTGTCAATTGTTTATATTTGCTAGACCAACAACCAACCTAATTGTTTTGATCCTAGCAATAGGTGCGAACACTTCATCGAAGTCGATTCCTTCCTTCTGAAGAAATCCTTTCGCCACAAGTCTCGCCTTGTGTCGAGTTACTTCTCCTATAGGATTCACCTTCACTTTGTAAACCCACTCCACATCAATTGTCTTCTTGCCTTGAGACAATTCAACAAATGACCAGGTGTTGTTGACTTCGATGGACTCTAACTCCTCATTCATTGCTTTCACCCACTTCAAATCTTTCAATGCCTCAGCTGCATTGACTGGTTCGACATCTGCGTAGAAAGCATAATGTACCAGCTCACCCTCTTCATTGACCACATCATCTGATGTAATTACACATTCTTGCAACCTTGCAGGCATGTGTCTTGTTCGTCGAGGTATGCTTGGGCCTGCTTCATCTCTGACTTGTTCCTGTCGAACTTCTCTTTCGACTTTAGTGGCTGGTTCTTCACAAGATATTCTTACTGAATCTTTCTTAAAATTCTCAGTCTAATCCTATTCTTTAAACTCATCTATGATCACGTCCCTGCTGATCACTACCTGCTTATTCACTGGGTCGAACAATTTGTAACCTCCAGTTGAATGATATTCTATCAAGATCATCTGATTCGACTTGTCATCAAGCTTTCTTCTCAATTGATCTGGCACATGTTTATATGCTATAGATCTAAACACCTTCAAGTGACTGAGGCTAGGCTTGACACCAGACAACATTCTTCTGGTGTGATTCCTTCAAGCTTCTTCGTCGGACATCTGTTCAAAATATATGTTGCTGTCGAAACCGCTTCTCCCCATAATTCTTTGGGTAAATGCTTTCCATTCAACATACTTCTCACCATGTTCATGATGGTTGTGTTCTTTCGTTCTGCAATGCCATTTTGCTGTGGAGTGTAGGGTGGCACCACCTCATGCACAATCCCTTCCTTTTCACATAATGCATCGAACTCTTTCGAAACATACTCTCCACCACCATTAGTCCTCAGAATTTTCAAATTTTCACCACTCTGTCTTTCGACCATAGATTTGAATCTGGAAAACACCTCGATCACATCATTTTTCTTCTTGATGAGGTAAGTCCATAACTTTCTACTGTAATCATCTATGAACGTGACAAAGTATCTGTTGCCACCAATCAAATCCACCTGGATTGGACCACATACATCAGAGTATATGACTTCCAGAATTGCCTTCGACTTCCTTCCTGCATCCTTGATGAAGCTATTCTTGTGTTGTTTTGACTAAACATACTCTTCACATACTTCACTTGGAATGTCGATTTCCGGTAATCCTGAAACCATATTTCTTCTCTTTAGCTCTCTAATGTCATTGTAGTTAAGATGGCCTAGTCGAAAATGCCATAACCACTCATCTCTGCTGGCTGCAGTTGCTAGGCATTTGTGCTCCATCACCTTGAGTTTAATCTTGAAGGTCCTATTCTTGGACATTGGAGCCTTCAAGATCAACCTACCACCTGCGTCGAGGACTCTCATCATCTTATCTTCGACAACTACCTTGTAGTTCTTTTCGACCAGCTACCCTATACTGAGCAAATTACTCTTCATGCCTGGTATGTATAACACATTGGAAATTGATGACCTCTTGCCATCTTTCCTCATAATCAGAACATCACCAACACATTCAGCTGCTAAAGTGTTGTCATTTGCAAACTTCATCGTGTTCTTCGACGAGGCTTCATGTTAACAAACCAATTTATCCTTCCAGTCATGTGTGATGAACATCCTGAGTCCAAGTACCACTGATCTTGGAATCTTTCTTCATCTCTTGTTGTGACCATCAACAACGTCTCTTCTTCTTCATGTTTCGCCAGTTTTGCACCAGTTTCTTGATTTTTCTTCTTTTCTGGACAGTCACTAAAATAGTGGCCATACTTCTGACAATTGAAACACTGAATTTGACTTTTGTCAGATTTTCGACCACCACCTCTTCCTCTACCTGTAGCACCACCTCTTTGGTTACCTTGGTTCCAGGGTTTTCTTTGATTCGACCAGTTTCCTTCATTCTGATTTCGACCAGTCGAATTGTTGTAGCCTCCTCTACCTTTGTTACCATTCCCGCTTCCTTTGCCTTTTATTTCCTTTTCTGACTGTGCCTGCAAAGCCATATCGCTGTTCGACTTTCCTGCAGCTCTTTCAGCCATCCTTTGTTCATGAGACTCATGCATCCCTTGAAGCTCTTTCTTCGTCAATACTGACAAGTCTTTCGACTCTTCTATGGCTACTACCACGTGGTCAAACTTTGGAGCCAATAACCTAAAGATCTTTGCAACAACTAATCTTGATGTCAACACCTCTCCACATACCTTGATTTGATTCACCAGCTTTATAACTCTGGTGAAGAAATCTGTTATGCTCTCATTGTCTTCCATCTGAAGCAACTCATAGGTTCTCTTGTGTGTTTGTAACCTCACCTCTTTCACCTTCTCTGCGCCTCCAAACGATTTTTCAAGAATCTCCCACGCTTCCTTCGCTGACTCTACATCACTAACCTTTTCAAAGTTATCTGGATCGACACACTGATGGATTATAAAGAGAGCTTTATAATCTTTCTTCTTCAACTCTTTGTGTGCAGCCTTTTCTTGATCCGTCACGTTCTCCGCAAGCGGTGTTACTCATTCCTTCACAAGATCCCAAAGATCTTGATAACAGAAAACCATCTTCATCTGCTTGCACCAATTCTTATAATTATCTTTCTTAAGAATCGAAAAACTCGCCGAAAAGTGCCCGTTTGAATGATTCACTGCCATCACGATTTTCCTTCCTTGAATCGCAACCGGAGCTCTAGATACCAGATGTTGGAATTAACCAAAAACCTATGGGAATTCCGACCCTATCTTGATAAACAAGATGGGTTCTTGGCGCAACAATAACAAAGAAAAGAAGAAAATAGAGAAGGAAAGGAAATTAGGATTCTAACAGAATTTGGAGAAGAAGGTTGTTACCCACAAACTCTGGGATTTTTCTCTTTCAATTCACTTGCAACTGCAAACCGTGAATTACAATGTGTTGTGATTATTTACAAAAATAAGGGTTACTCCCTATTTATAGATTTAGGTTTACTTGTTCTCCAAGCCAAAGCCCAAAACTATAAAAGCCCAAAATACCTATTTTGGAACTATATCAAATCAAATCTAAATCAAATATGTGTGAAACAACTATTTCGACACACCCTTGCTTCGACACTTCGTCACAAGGAATTACAATTTAACAGATACAATATCATATTAGTCTCGTTGTCCTTGAACCTTAACATCACTTTCTTATCATTACTGTTATCTCCATGCATAGTTGTGAATAGACATAAGCTTATTGCAGTTGGTTTTGTTAACAACAATCATTGAGTTCAAGTGAAGTTCAATTCTGATTGTCCATTGCCTCCCGTTACTAGTCGATGGAGACAAAACTGTAGTGCAGCTGTAAGAGCATGGGAAACAACATATATGGGACGTGCAAGGTAGTGGGAAGAAGAAGCTAGGAAGTTAACATAATTTATTTTGTATTGATATTGTAGCACATTTTGCATTATATGTATATATTTTATCGGGTATATTTTGTTAAAAATATCAAAAACTTAAGGAGTTTTCAAAACTCACCACTACCTACCGAATTTTTCAAATACTCTAAAAATTTGGTATTTACTGGATTTTCAAAATATCTGGTACGCAATATAGGTTATCGGATTTTTTAAAATGGCTGGTATACATGCACCAAATATTTGAGAAAAACGGTATTTCTTTATACAATGACCAGAAAATCATGTTTTTTTTTACCGAAAACTTGAAAATTTATGGTATTTCTTCAAATAATCTCAAATATCCTATATGTTTTTACAATATCCGATATTTCTTCATATAAACACAAAAAAATAAGGTACAATTTCGAAAAATTCGATTATTGTCAATACTTTTAAATATCCAAAACTATTAAAAAATGAAAAAACGGTAAAAAAAAATTACTTATATGGGAATGTCAGGTTAAATTTAAAGGGTGACAGAATAAATTCTCTATAACCAACATCAATAGTAGGGCTTTCTTTCAGGCCCATAACTAAGTACTTTAATTATATTTTGTTCATTATCTTCTGAACTTTTTATTTATGTAAAAAAAAATTTAAAATGCATAAATATTTTTAAAAATACAAGATATATTTTGAGAAGAGTTAAATAATTTTTTTTTCACGTTCTACATGTAAAATTCGATTAAAAAAACATGGTATTTGATCGTGAATGCGGGATCAGATCCTGTAGAAATGGGCCACCAAGTACGTCTGAGATGTTGGGCGTGTAGAGAGGAGGAGGGGGGGGGGGGGGCTGTACCTGCAAGGCATTCCGACGCTCAAGTAAGAAAGGGTCAGAGAAAAGGGGCAAGTACAAAGTATGAGTTTCAAGGGTGATTATTGGATACCTGACCCTCTCAAGTGAGAGGGTTTATATAGTGCCCCCAGCGCGTGGCCAACAGTCCTATTTTCGGGGCAAAATAACCGTTTTCCCGAAGAAATAGGTAACTGCCCAAACTAGCCGTTATGTCGGGCAGGGTGCCCAAAACTAGTCGTTATGTCGGGCATAGGCATAGTTTCGGGCACCTGCCCATAGCTGCTCGGGGAGTGTATGAGCCGTGCGAAACGGACAGCAGTTCCGGGGAGGACTGTGCAGTCCTTGTCCGGCTGGAGGGGCAGAAAGGTAACTTTCTCCCTTTGGTGGATTGGACCTAGGCATTTGGGCCGTTACTGCAGCAGAAGTGGATTGGGTCGTGCCTGACCATTGGCCTAGTCTAGAATAGGAGCCCCCCATGTCGTTGCTCCCGAACATTGAAGTGATGACTTAAGGACAGCTCGTGGCTCCGGGGAGCTAACATAAGGTCATCGCTTGGCGACGTAGGAAGTTTGTCTCGCGGTGCCCGTTGCCTTTGGTGTTCGTTATGTTCCTGACCGTGATAGAACTGCCCGTCGTACGGGGAGACTAACGGTTGGAAGGAATTGGAAACGTTAGGGTGCCATGTGTGCATAGAGTTTTGTGCAGCACTTGCTAGGCAATGATGGCTAGTTAATAGCCATCATGACCTACGAGGGTGTACCATCGCACGTGCCCCTCTGTATAAAAAGGGGAAACTCGTTTCATTCTGAACTTTTCGCTCTTGTTTCTCTTCGTCTCTTTCAGAGCTCCTGGCCGTTCGTGCTGTCAGCTTTTCTGGCCACCGTCTCAACTCCGGGCAACCACTTTTCGTCCCTTTAACCCAAGTAAGTCAGTTGATTTTTCTCTGATTTACTCATTTTGATGATCAATGGTAGATTGCATGCGGTTAGGGCTAGTTTTAGAGGACGATTAGCTTCGTTTCCGGCGGTTGTTGGTGGTGGACGGTGGTTATGCCATTTTCCACCTCTGATGCGTCGCTGGTCTTTTTAGGATATTTTAGTGAGGAGGGCGGTTCACGACGCTGTTGCGACGATGATGCATGTGTAACCGCCATGATCTTTCATCTTCTGGGTTGATGATGAATTATCCGGTCGAATACTCCGAGATTCTGGTGAAGCTTTGCAGTTTCTGGTGGAGCTTCAAACGGAAACTGGGTATGAGCACGGGGAAGTTCCTCGCCTGGGAGTAATTTGTCTTGAGCGTCTCCTCGCGGGGAGGTTTCTGAATTTTTCTTTTGATGTTAGGGCTTAGGCCGGGGACGTCGTCCTCAACCCTTTGCGCGCCCTTTCACTTGACTAGTGGTGGAAGGGTGGATTTGATCTATTGTCGAATTCACTTTTTTCTCTGCTTTTCAGGTGATTGATATGGCGACGCGGCCAGATGGAGAAATTATCCTGGATTCGTCTGAGGAAGAAGCAAGTTCCTCGGATAGCAGTAGTTCGACGACTTCAAGTATCCTCAGCGAGGTTGGGGAGGAAGAGGAATTGGAAGATATGGAAGAGGATGTCGTCGAGGAATCTGCGGAGGAGTGGGAGGTGGCTGAACCAGCCGACCACGTGTCCGAGTTTGCTTCGTATTTGGGAGATGTTTTCTTGGTAGTCGGGCCAGAGGGGGTGTGGAAGGTGCACTTTCCCACCGAGGATGAAAGGGTCTGTACGAATTACGGGGAACGCTTCACTATGTATGAATACGCGTTCAAGAAGCTAGGAATGAGGCTTCCGTTCACTAATTTTCAGCAGTCCGTGTTCGTACACTTGAATTTGGCCCCGACGCAGTTGCATCCGAACTCGTTGGCCTTTATACGGGCGTTTGAGCTGACTTGTGATTTCTTGAAGATAGAGGCTACTTTTACCTTGTTCTTCACTGTCTTCCACCTTCAACGACAGTTGAAGGGGAGGAAGTACGGTTGGGTCTCATTGAAGCAGCCTTGTAAGCTGTTCAAGCCCTTCTTGGAATCGATACGGACATTCAAGGAGAGGTATTATATTATAGAGCCCGTGCCGGAAGCTGCCCAAGACATCACTTATGTGTGGGAGATCGAGGTCGATGAGGATGGTAACGACCTACGCGACGAGGATGGGAAGTATATCTGGGAGAGACTGCTGAAGTTCCCCTTCCACTGGGGACTCACCCATTTTACCAAGAAGCCAAACGAGTATGTCTTCCAGCCGCACTACTTGGACGAGCAGGATGCTGCCTCCTACGAAAAGCTGGTAAAGTACGTTAGCTCGTTTCGTCTCGCAGAGTGCGTCACGAAGAAGGGGGAGCCGATCCTCAAGGATGATGGCAGCAGACGTGTGGAGTATCGTTTTATCAACACCGAGGCGCTTCTGGAGTGCAAGACTCTCGCAGATGCTCATAAATTTCTCGGTAGTCTTAGTTATGTTAATTTGCCCGAATTATTTCTTTCCTCGTATCTAACATGTTCGTATTCTATTTGTGCATGTGAGATGCCTCAGGCTCATGAAAGGATGGTAAAGAATGCTCTTGCGAGGAACAAGCCCGAAACTGCCCCTCCCAAGTCTCAATTTGCTAATGCGCGTGCTTCCACTCCTGCTCAGTCTGCTGCGGGGGACCTCTTCTCCCACTCCTGTTCCCCGAGGATCTTCCCTGCCTTTGACCTCACAACCCAAGCGGCCGAGGGCCAATTACGTTGTGGATCTCAGCCAGGCCCCAGAGAAAGGGAAGTTCGAGCTTCCTCCTTGCATACTTGATAGGAGATTCTTTGAGGGGACATCCTTCGTCGTATCGCGGACAAAATCTCTTCGGCTGGAAAGCATGGATCGCCCGAGCAAGAGGGCGTTGGTGGCCCAAGATGCCTCTGCACTGGTCAGAGTTTTGGAGATGGCGGGCATTTACGCTGAAGGGGACACTGCAACTGAGTCTGAACTCAAGGCTGCTCGGGCTGCTGCGGCATCTCTCAAGGAAGAGGTTAAGAGTGCTGATGATGCCCGGAAGAAGGCTGACGAGGAGGTGGCTAGGCTGAAGAGGGAGAATTCTACGCTAGCTGCGAAGAAGAAGGCGGCTGAGGAGCTGGTCCAACAGTTGAGGGCGGCTAATGCTCCAGGCAAGGATGAACCCGAGGACGTGAGGGAGCTGAAGACAAGGTCTGAGATGGTTGCCCGTATGTTGGCGGCCGAGGATGACAATATTGTCATTGCGGACGAATCCTTCAAGAACGTCGTGCTTCAACTGCGGGTGGTGAACCCTGGATTTGATTTTTCCACCGAGGATACCCACTATCTGGCACACGTTAAAGATGGCGGAATCGTTATGCCAGACTCCCTTCTTGAAGAGCATGTCGAGGATCAGCCCACGGAGAACCAGGAGCCTCAGCCCGAGCAGGCCGACCAGATGGATGTGTAGTACCCTAAATTTTGACCAATGGTTTGTTACTATTTTTGGATCTTTGTGCTACCAGAGGGTGTCATTTAGGTGGCATTGGGCTTCTGGGATTGTTGGTTTTTAGGTCCATTTTAGGTTTTGTATAAAGGGATTTATCTTTAGTTAAAATTAAAAGTTTTAGTTTAATTAATTAGATAATAATTATAATTTTATTTTATGGTTAATTATTTTTTAAAATATTAGGAAGTAAAGTTTTTTAGAGTTAAGTAGGATTTTATTCTAGAGTTAATTTTTTTTAGTATTTATTGTAAAAAATTAAGCCTATCAAGTACCTATTATTTATTTTTGTCTTTAGAATTAATTAAATAATTTCAATAGGTATAAGTTTAGAGATTAAGTATATTATTTCCGCTTAATTAGTAATTAGGATTGACTTTTTTTATTATGTTTTTAATTTAAGGTAATTAAATTAAAAGTTTACAGTTGGGTGACATTTAGATTAGGAGGGACCGATAGTTAATTTTTATTTTTATTCGGTTACTTTATTATTTCTTATTTTTAAAATGATTTTTGTAACATTTAGGATTTTTTTTGGGGTTGATTAATAATATTTACGTTTTTATAAGGGTTGTTATTTTGATTTTAAATTATTTTCATTATTATTTAATTATTTTTATTTTTATTTTTCGGTCAAAATAGTTGACCAAGAGGAAGTCATCTTCATCCCCTGGCTCAAACCCTAGATCTGCGTTGTGATTGGGAAAAACAAAATCAAAGGCTGAATCAAAACAGATCAAATCATAAACGAATCATTTCATTAATTTTTTTTTGAATCAAAATACAATCAAATCTGGAAATTACAAGGATGATTGGAAGATCAGAATCCAAAATTACAAATCAGATCAAAAACATAAAATTACATCAAACCTTCCTAAAAATAAAATCAATCTAATTAAACCCTAACCTAATCCTGATCCCTATATAAACTAAGGAGGAATTCAAAAAAAAGGGGACCCTAAGCTAAACAACTGTTGTTGTGAATCACCTCAATCACTCAAAGCTCATACCAAGAGAACTAGGGTTCATCATCAGAACCCTAGATTCCCTGAGCAAAACCCCAATCGAACACCTGCAAAAGTAAAAAAAGAGAGATTAGACGAGGAAAAGTAAACAAATTTACTACCAGTTTCACTGCACGGAAGGTAAACCAAAAAGAAACTAACTTTGTTTGTTATCTGCTGTGCGTTTACATGTTTCTGGATTGTGTTTTGGTTAGGGTTCATAACTAAGAATCCTAGGGTTCTTCGCCTAGGGTTAGGGTTCATGGAACCCAGTTAGGGTTCTTGGGAGGTTTGAAGGATATGGGTTTTGGGAGTTAGGGTTCCTAGGGTTCTTCACGAACCCTAAGGAACTAGGTTATTTCTGGGTTTTACAAGGGTTAGGGTTTACGTGTTAAGGTTAGGGTTCTTGCGTGGGGGGGGGGGGGGGTTTAGGCTTCTTGGCTTGAATTTTCCAGTTGAAGTTCAACCGGATTCTGGAATTTGGGGTGGTTCGTGGTGTAGTCGCAGTGGCCGGAGGCCATACTGGCGACGGAAAAGAAGAGAGAAGGGAGAGATTTTAGAGAGAGGAGAGAGCGTGGTGAGAAAGGGAAAGAAGTAGAGAGAGAAAGGGAAATGGAAAATAAGAGAGTTCTGAAGGGAACTCCCTTTAAGTACCCCTTCCGTATGGCCTCCGATTCGCGCCAAGTGGCATTCTTTGGCCCCCATAGATTCGGTTGACTCCCCAGTCAACCCAAAATCCAGCGCGTATATGCTTACCATGAGTCTGCAACGACTCTCAATCATAGTCGTCCGTTTGGTCTACTTTGTGATCAATGGATGATGGTAGTTTTTCAAAGAGATTCGTACGATCTTCATCCGACGTCCATGAGAGAGTCAAAGCCAGACTCTCTCCACCGTGGACTCTCTCTGCAAAATTGGGTTTTAAGCAATGGGCCTTGCGCCCAGAATGATATTCGCACCCCTGGGTCAATTGGCCCATCACTAAGTTCAGTAAAAACGCACCCCCTGGATTTTTTAGAATAATTAAATTAATAACTTAATTTTTTTATTTAACCAGGGTTTAAATCTTAGTTTAGGGTTTTAATAATTAAGTTAATGACTTAATTTAATTATTTTAATTAGGTTAAGTTTTTAATTAGGGTTTAGAAATAGGATTTTGGAACATTAGCCTTAGGTTAAAAAATTAAATTTCTATGTTGGGTTTATTTTAATCCTTTTGGGTTTTTTAAATAGTTTTATTAATTTGTAAAAAATGTTTTTATAATGGAGTTTTGTCTCTAATTTTTTGGGGGATGAGGTATTTTGGATTTTTTTTAATATAAAAATTAGGTTAGGATATATTTAAAGAAAAATAGTTTTTTTATTTTTTTTTTTGGAAAATGGGATAAATGTGGGTTATGGTAAATTTAATTTTTATTTTTGAGGATTAAAATATTTTTATAATTTTAAATTTAGAAAATTATTTTTTTTATTTGGGTTAATTTGGGGATAAATTTTGCTTTTAGCATAATGGCATTTTGAACTTTATTTTTTTTCTTTTTTTTATGGAAATTAAAAAGTTATTTTATGAGGGACATCTAAGGGATTTCTAGGGATTTAAACTTGGGATAATGCTCTTGGTCCGAGAGCCTAAATAAAGGATGGGAATTAGGGATAAAACTCTTAGGTTCCAAGAGTATAAATATAGGCCAAGGGATAAGGGATTAAGGGATAAAACTCTTAGGTTCTAAGAGTATAAATATAGGCCAAGGGATAAGGGATTTTTGGGATAAAACTCTCCATCCGAGAGTATAAACAATGGATAAGGGATTTAAGGGATAAAACTCCTCGTCTAGGAGTATAAATAATAGATTAAGGGATAGAACTCCTTATCTAGGAGTATAAACATAGATTAAGGGATATAACTCCTTATCTAGGAGTATAAATATATATTAAGGGATAGAACTCCTTATCTAGGAGTATAAATATAGATTAAAGGATAGAACTCCTTATCTAGGAGTATAAACATAGATTAAGGGATAGAACTCCTCATCTAGGAGTATAAACAATAGATTTGGGGATAGAACTCTTTATCCAGGAGTATAAATAGTGGATTGGGTTTGGGATTAGGGTTAGGAATAGGATTAGGGGGTAGGAATAGGGGAGGTGAACTACGGTTACTCTGATCCTTCAAAATTGAAGGTACGTAGGCATAGGGTTGTAAACCCTAGCGATTACAATAATAAAAAACTTAGGATTCTTTTGTAAATAAATAAAAAAGACAAACAACAAATAAATATACCCTAAAACTTAAGGAGGATCCCATTGAGTACAATGGAAGTGATGGGTGCCTAACACCTTCCCCTCATTTAACTGACTCTCGAACCGTAGGAATCTCTGCCCTTAGGATTAGGATTTTAGGTTTATCATTTATTTTCCTTAAAAAATATGATGGCGACTCGATATTTTTGCCGGCCGCGACAGCTGGCGACTCTGCTGGGGACGCCTCCCTAAAGAGAGACCCTCCTAATCTTAGGCTTTATGGCTTAGTTTGTTTGTCTTGGGTGTTTATTTGTTTTTTTATTATTCTCATTTTTTTCTTTGTTTTATATTTTATTTTTATTTTTATTATATTTGTTATATTTTTATTTTTATTTTTGTCATCATACTTTGGATTGTGGCATATGATGTGTGAAGCTAAAGCCCAAGCTTGGAGTATAACCCTAGATTAGGACGTGGAATGGAAATGTTTTAGGGGGATGTGACATCCCAACAATTCATTGATGCCACACTCAGAATAGATCCTTCCAAAGGTATCCTCATGGAAGGGCTAGCCCCTAACGTAGAGGATGATTTGGATGTGGTCCGAGACTCTGAGAACTTTTAGCCTACCCCTTGCCAACTCATGGAGACCCTATGTATTCAACCCTCAAGGGCTGTTACTAGGGTCCTACCCAGATGAGACTTATCCCGAAGGATTACCATAGGAAGGCTTGCTCCTTCTCATGGTAAAATAAGGGTATAGTCTATACATTATAGGGTCGTTATGCTGTCCAAACTTTATGTCCTACATGTGAGGGGATTGGGTAGACAAAACATAGATCTAACCTATCATAGGGAGTCTACCTTTACTAGGGCATGTTTGCATATTACCTTACCCTAATCAAAGTATATAAAATTTGCATTCATCATCCTCATAAATTCTTTTTTTGCATTATCATGTCACAGGAATCTTAAATATTTTTTTTAAAAAGGGTTAAGTCAAAGGCAATGGAATTCGGGAAAAGGAAAACTATCACAATCAGAGTAAGAACGTCTGACATAGAGGGCTTAAAAGCTTATGTTATGGGGTTGCCTCAGGAAAGGAGATAGCCCCTAATTCGTAAGTATGGGGATATATTAGATCTTGACACTACTCCTATTCAAGAAGAGGGCCTAACTGCCTTGGCTCAGTTTTACGACACAGAGCTAAGGTGCTTCCAGTTTCAAGAGTTTCAAATAGCCCCCACTCTAGAAGAAGGTCGTAGGATACCGGGCCTCCCCAAGAACAACAAAGGTCCATTCAAGGCTTTAGGGTACCGCCATTCCTTCAAAGAAATGGCAAGCTGTTTTCATATCCGTGAAGAAGACCTGCAAGCTGGCTTAAGGGTTCAAGAAGACTTTCATGGGTTTTCTAAAGGGTTCCTGGAGAAGAAAGCCAGTCATTTCGCTGCTTGCAAAAATTGGGCGGCCATGGACACTATCATGGTACTCCTCATCTTTGGGTTAGTTCTATTCCCGAGCGCGAAGAACTTCGTAGACATCATTGCCATTAATTTATTCTTGGCTGTGACCATTGGAGAAGAAGATCCTATACCGGCTCTCCTCACAGATATATACTTTACCCTTCACCAAAAATTTGAAAGAAGGGGAGGAGCTATGTTATTTTGCTCTCAGTTATTGTACAAATGGTTGTGTTCTCACCTAGTGGGGGATTTAAAGGATATGAAAAAAATGAAAGCCCATGCTTGGTCTTAATATTTGGTATCTCTTATTGATAAAGACATCTTGTGGTTCCCTCAAATACTTCATCGAGACGACGTGATCCTAAGTTGTGGGGATTTTCCTAATGTACCCTTGATAGGATCGAGAGGGTGCATAAGTTATAATCCTGTCTTAGCAATGAGGCAATTGGGGCATCCATTGGCCTACAAGCCAGAGGATAGGTTGTTAGAAGGTTTCGTCCTACAAAATGTAACTGGAAATCATCCCGATGTTCTAAAGATTGCTCAGGCTTGGAGGAAGAGTATCAAAGGGAAGAGCAGTCTTAAAAGACCAAGGGAAGAATCTATGGTACCGTATATACAATGGATGAAAGAAAGGGTGAGCATAGTGAAGTTGCCTTTTACTCTGGATCGTCCTATTAATCCAAGGGTTCCCCCACCTGCTGTAATCTCCATAGAAGAAAGTGAAAGACTCAAAGAGACTATTTCACAATTGAAAAAAGAAAAAAGAAGAGTGGGAAGTTAAATTTTACCAAGCCACTGGAGAAAGCAGTCAACTAAGAAGGAGTCTCAATGAAGTTATGGAGCAGTCAAGGATCAATAAGGGAATAGCCCAGATAGAGGAAGAGAAGAAGGAACAAGCTTACGCCGACCTTCAAGCTGTGAGTTCACGTCTTAAGGCTCACAAGGATGAGTTAGATAGAGCCTGGCGTCAAAGGGATGAGTGGAGGGACATTTGGATGACATCAACGCAAAGAGAATTCAAGGAGGGATGTGATAGGCGTATCCACAACCTAGAAGCTGAAGTCTAAAGCTTGGCTAATGCTCTTCTCGAGAGCAAAAGGCAAGCCTTAGATGCAACTGTGCGAATGAGATCAGTTGAATAGCTTCTTGCCCTACGACCAGAAGAATGGAGGAAAACTCGAGAAGAAAACCAAGAGCTTAGAAGACTATACGAGGAGCTTGAGGAGTCTTACGAAGAACTTAGAGAGTGGGGCACCTATATTGAAAAACATAACCAACAATTAGAGCAAACCACTGAGGAGGATAGAGGAATCATGGCAAAGTTACAAAGAGATGAGGAATATTATCGAGAAAGGTATCAGAAGTTGGTCTTACTATCCAACGATCTCATCCACGAGATCCCTCGAAGTTTAAAAGAGGCTGAGTACATGGATGATATCTTCAAGCCAGTAAAAGAGATCGCCGATTTTCTTGCACTTTGCTGTGAGATGGTAGAGGAGTTTAGGGAAAGGATTAGGAGGAGGATTTAGCTTTTCTATGTAATGATTTCTTACGTTTGGTTTTCAGTTATGAATAATTTAAGGGTTTATCCCTAGTTTGGTTTTCCTTATGTAATAAATGGGGCTTTGACCCTAGTACTCTCTTTTCATGAATAAAAGTATTTGTTTTTCCATTATCCTTGGCTTTAATCTTAATAAATAAAAGTTTAAGATTCCTGAAATAAAAATAATTTCTGCATACTCATACATTCATGCATGCATAACATGATTAAAAAACATCAAACGGAAATCATTTTTCAATATCTTCTCTCAGAATCATCGCAACAATCTGACGTCTCGACCCAACACCCGTGCTCACCAAAAGAAAGCTATGGAACAAATGGAACTGAACCACGCTGCTCTAAAGGGAGATGTGGATACTGTCAAAGGAAATGTGGAGGAAATGAAGGACAAAATTGACCAACTGACTCGAGCTATTCAGAATCTGATAACAAGAGACACCGAGGCTAGTAACCGTAGGAGTGTCCCTACCCCTCCTCCCCAATATGAAGATAATAATCCTCTATTGGGATTTGTGGCTGACTTGGAACGTGAAGCATTAGAGGCTAGTAAAGGGAAGACTAACACTCAGCCTCCTGTAGGGTCTGTTCCTCCACCTGAGCATAATGGAGAATCACGACCTATACAGATACCTGTCACTCGTGAGGTCTCTGATGACTGGCACCTCCAATATGGAGAGGAAGATTCCAGGCAGGTAGTTTGTGAAACCAAACTGGCTGCCATGGAAGGAAGAGGAGCGGATGAAAAGTATAAGATAATTGAAGAGCGATTAAGGGTTGTGGAAGGATCCAAAGTCTTTGGGGTTGATGCTTCAGAAATGTGTCTGGTACCTGATGTGGTCATACCTCCTAAGTTTAAGGCACCTGACTTCGAGAAGTATAAAGGGGTTAGTTGCCCAAAAAACCACATCCGGATGTTCGCCCGAAAGATGGGTGCCCATGCTAAGAATGAGAAGTTGATGATACACACTTTCCAAGACAGCCTTAGTGTGGCGTCCTTGGACTGGTATATGCAATTAGAGAGGGCTCACATTAAGACTTGGGAAGACCTTGCAAGCGCCTTTTTGAAGCAGCACCAATATAATATGGACATGGCGCCTAATCGTATGCAATTACAAAACATGTCCCAAAAAGGGAATGAATCTTTTAAGGAATACGCCCAAAGATGGAGGGAACTAGCCACTTGTGTGCAACCCCCATTGTTGGAAAGTGAGCTGGTAGATATGTTCATGGGAACATTGCAAGGGTTATACTACAAAAAGATGATTGGGTCTGTCTCAACTGGATTTGCGGATTTAGTTATCATTGGGGAAAGGATCGAGAATGGATTAAATAGCGGAAAGATTGGAAAGTCGTCTTCCAGTCAACATAACAACAAAAGGTACTCTGGAAACAACTCGAAGAAGGAGGCCAATGCCATTTCTGCTGATAGGTATACTCAAGTACCTTATAACCCTTACGTGGCGGCTACGACCTCTAATCAAGCGTCTCATACGCTCCAAATCCAGCAGCCAAGGGTGCCACCTCCGCAAAATCAGCAACAACAGAAGTATCCCCGAAGGGAACAAAGGAGGCCATGGAAGGACTTTGACCCTATACCCACTACATATACTCAGATCCTGCCTATGCTAATCCAAAAGGGACTGGTAGAAATCAAGCCGTTAGGGCTCCCTCCTACGCCTCCTCCTCGAGGATATGATGCTAATGCTAGATGTGATTATCATGCTGAATCGCCAGGGCATACGACTGAAAAATGTTTAGCCTTCAAGTTTAGGGTGCAAGATTTGCTGGATCAGAAGGTCATTAACTTCAGTTATGACAATCCAAATGTAGGAGATAATCCTTTTCCAGGGCACACCGGGCCAACTGTTAACTCCATTGAGGGGCTGGGCGAGGATGTCCTAATCAGAGGGGTAGACCAAGTAAAGACCCCTATGATGAAAGTAAGAGAAGCATTAATTGGGTACGAGGAGTTTGAAAGGCTGCACGGTGACTGCGAGGATTGCGCATCTGATCCCGATAACTGTAAGAAGATGAAGAGGGTCCTCCAACAATTAATGGACCAAGGGATAGTTTAAATTGGGTACTTAAGGAATATGAATGAGGTGGCTGCCTTAGAATCCCAGGGGCAAGTACCTTCTGAGATTCCGTACCAGAAAAGAGGAGTCGCGACTCCTATTCAAATACCAGTTCCAAGGTCTGCATAAACACCTATTCAAATACCAGTTCCCAGGCCTACACAGACACCCATTCAAATACTAGTTTCAAGGCCTGCACAAGCTCCTATTCAGATTTCAATCCCAGTACTTGCACGAACACCAATTCAAATACCTGTTCCCACACCAGTCAAAGTTCCAGTGCCTGCAAGATCAGAAGGCCCTATCACTTTCCATGTTCCAGCACCATTTCCATATGAAAGCACTAAGACTGTACCTTGGAAATATGACCATCACTGCATCCGTGGGAGGAAAGGCTATAATACCATCACCAGCTGTTACTAACATAGCTGGTATTGGAGGGATGACCCGTAGTGGAAGAGTATACTCCTCGGAACAACCTAAGAGGGATACCCCCGAAAGCTCAAAGGGGAAGGAAACCACAAATACAGGTGAGGGGTCTTCCAAGAAGAGTATATCTCAAGAAGACATCGAGGAATTTTTGAGAATCATAAAGAAAAGTGATTATAGGGTGGTGGACCAACTAAATCAAACACCGTCCAAGATCTCCATTCTATCCTTGTTGTTATGCTCGGAGGCACATAGGGAATCCCTGCTGAAGGTCCTGAATGAAGCCCATGTCACCAAGGATATATCCATGATTCAGTTCGACGAGGTAGTCGCCAATATCGCCGCCAACACCTGTCTGGGTTTCAGTAGTGAGGAATTACCCCCTGAGGGGCAAACACATAATAAGGCCTTGCATATATTAGTCAAATGTCAAGACACTATTCTCTCAAGGGTGCTAGTGGACACAGGGTCTGCCCTAAATGTCATGCCTAAGGATACCCTTATGAAATTAACATCTGTAAGGACCTTTATGAAGACTAGTTCCCTGATTGTTAGGGCTTTCGACGGTTCAAAAAGAATGGTAATTGGGGAGGGGTAAATACTTACAGTGGTGGGATCACATACCTTCATGATCACTTTTCAAGTCATGGACATCAATCCCTCCTACACTTGTATTCTAGGACGACCATGGATTCATGCTGCGGGCGCAGTTACTTTCACACTTCATCAGAAATTGAAGTTCATATCTGGGGACAAATTAATAATTATTGATGGGGAGGAAGACATGTTTGTCAGGCATCTCTCGTCATTCAGATACATAGAAGTGGATGGGAAGACATTTGAAATACCTTTCCAAGCTTTGGAGGTTGCGACGGTCAGTCGTAAGCAAGTCGTTCGACAAGAGGAAAGGCCAAAAAGGATCACAGACTTAATCCAGAATGGGGATGCTAGGGGCTGGGGCAAGGTGATAGAGGTTCCTGAAAAGAAGGATCGGTTCGGGCTGGGTTACAAACCAGCTAATAAAAGGGTTCAGAAGTCTCGTAAGATGACATTTACTCCTCTCAAAGAAACTTTCCATAATGTCGGATTCAGAGATGAAGATCAAGTGACTGCAATTGAAGAGGAAAATAGAGGGATATCAGATTGGGTGTGCCATTGCTCACCAGATACAGTTCTCAACAATTGGAGGGCCATCGAGATTCCTGAGATGATTTTTGTTTCGAAGTAATTTACTTTTCTTTAAAATAATAATAAGTCCTTTGCTATGCCCAAGGCAAACGGACAAGCTTTGTAGGGCCACCTTTTGTTTCATTGAATTATTTAATAATAAAATCACATTTTGTTTTCAATCAAGATCTTTTTCTTTCATAGCTGTTCTTTTTTTTTTTCTGGCAATACACTCCTTTTTCCAGTACTTTCATTCCCATCAATTAAAAAAAAAAATAAACGATAAAAATGTCCCTCATGCAGATTTAAAAATGAACCTATTGAAAACGACACAGCTATAATTCCTTACAACTTCGAGTTCCCGATTAACCTAGCGGAAGAGGGTGATGAGGACGATTGTGAACTTCCTGAAGAGTTGGCCAGACTATTAAAGTAAGAGGACAAAGTGATACAACCTCATCAAGAACCAGTGGATGTGATCAATCTGGGAACTGAAGAGGACAAAAAGAAGGCTAAAGTTGGTGCTTCTTTAAACAGGGGTGTAAAGGAAAAGTTGATCAAATTGCTACAAGAGTATGTAGATGTGTTCGCTTGGTCTTACCAAGATATGCTTGGGTTGGATACGGACATTGTTGAACATAAGCTACCGCTCAAACCCGAATGCCCACCGGTTAAACAAAAGTTAAGGCGAACCAGTTCTTCCAGAAACAAGAATATCCTGCAAATGCCTCAAGTGGGGATAAAAAAACGCTTAGAAGACTGGCAGCTCAGTTTTTTCTCGACGGGGATGTACTTTATAAAAGGAATCATGACATGGTGTTGCTCCGGTGTTTAGATGGACATGAACAGGACATGCTTATCAAAGAAATACACGAAGGATCCTTCGGAACTCATGCAAATGGGCATGCAATGGCTAAGAAGATTCTCCGAGCAGGGTACTATTGGTTGACTATGGAATCGAACTGCTTTAAATATGTCAAGAAGTGCCACAAGTGTCAAATCTACGCGGATAAAACTCACGTGCCACCAACTCCTCTGAATGTCTTAACTGCTCCGTGGCCTTTCTCTATGTGGGGGATAGACATAATAGGGATGATCGAGCTAAAGGCATCAAATGGACACCGGTTCATTCTAGTTGCTATCGACTACTTCACCAAATGGGTAGAGGCTGCTTCCTACACTAATGTGACAAGGCAAGTAATAGCACGATTCATCAAGAAAGAGATAATCTGTCGCTATGGGGTTCCTAACAAAATCATCACGGATAATGGGCTTAATCTAAACAACAAAGTGATGGATGAGCTATGCGAGAGTTTCAAAATCGATCACCATAACTCGTCACCTTATCGCCCGAAGATGAATGGCGCAGTAGAAGAAGCCAATAAGAACATCAAGAAGATTATCCAGAAAATGGTGAAGACCTACAAAGATTGGCACGAAATGCTCCCTTTCGCACTACATGGCTACAGAACCTCGGTTCGTACTTCGACAGGAGCTACTCCTTTTTCCTTGGTATATGGCACAGAAGCGGTACTCCCTATTGAAGTAGAAATTCCTTCACTTAGGGTCATAATGGAGACTAAGCTGGATGAAGCAGAATGGGTACAAAATAGATTTGATCAACTGAACCTCATAGAGAAGAAGCGCATGGCTGCTGTATGTCATGGTCAATTATATCAGCGGAGACTCAAGAAGGCATTCGGCAAGAAAGTTCGTCCTCGCCTATTCGAAGAAGGAGACTTGGTATTAAGGAAAGTGCTACCCATCTATAAAGATCCTCGTGGCAAATGGGCCCCAAACTATGAAGGACCATATGTCGTAAAGAGCGCCTTCTCTGGTGGAGCTTTAATACTGACTACGATGGATGGAGAGGATTTACCGCGACCGGTAAATTCCGATTAAGTCAAAAGATACTATGCCTAGAAAAAGAGGATAAAGGCCTGCTAAGTCGAAAACCCCAAAGGGCGACTTAGGCAAAAATTAGGGCGTCCCGGTGGATTGAAAACTCGAAAGAGCAACCCAGGCAAAAATTAGGGACTTGAATAAAAAAAATGATACCCGACAAGTCGAACACCATAAGGGGCGGCTTAGTCGAAAAAAAAAATGGTATATCATCCCGGTGGACTAAGACTCTAAAAAGAGCGGTTAAGGCAAAAGTTAGGGATATCCAAAAGGCATATGACTGAAAACACTCAAGTCACCCCGTAACAGGAATTCAGAAGGGAGCGATCATTCTAGCCGTCATCTTCAGAAGCGAAGTGTCGTGATCTTGGAGACTTTGGGATATTAGCTGGTGTTACATTTAATAGGGACGTAAATAAATTTGTTTTCTTATTGCCATCTTACATCTTTTCTGGATTCATGGTAATATCTCCTTATGGGAATTACCCTCCTTACGTATTGTTGCCCATTCTCGGGCCCATTCTCAGTAAAATTTATTTTTCAAATATATTTCTTTGCCTCCTAAATCATTCCGCTTGATTACAAGGTGTCGATTAATTGTGAAATAATGCATTGAAATATCGGGTATAAATAAAGGCTTTAAAAAGGGGAAAATGGATTCTACTCCGGCTTTTGGAATCATCAAAGGGATCATATTTTTCCAAAGCAGGATATAGGGCCTATACACTGACAGGAATATACGTTACAATCTAACCAACATGGGAGGTTCTTTAACAGCATGTTAAACAGGAATCAAGGATATCATGGCTTACTACAATTATCAAAGTTTCAAGGGTCAGGGAGTCAGGATGTTATGAAAAGTATTATTTCAGACAAATCCATGCATTGCATATCATAAAAGAGGCGTTAGCCCAAATAATGCATCATACATAAGAACACGCATACATGCACTCATATATGCGAACATGCATACATGCATAGGGTTCACAATCACCATTAAGGATTTAGTTCTCGACTATATCGCAAGAGAAACCCTTCAGTAAAGGATCTTTCAGGATTATCATCCTTAGTGAGTAGGTCTTCACCTTTCATTTAAGCAACTTATCTCACCTATGGAGGGTGTGCCATCAAACATATCAGGGTTATTGTTGGAGGTTGTACTAAGGGGTTGTCTCAAGGGGGTATTAAAGAGGAAAAGGATTTCACCAAGGGATTTTTATCAGGGGATTTTGTCAGGGGATTCTTATTTTCAAGGGGTTCCATCAGAGAGTTTATCAAAAGGGTTTATTGAGTTTGTCATCAAAGGATTTTATCAAGGGGTGACGCCATATTTCATCATTGGGTTTTATCAAAAGGGGTTTCTCCAAAGGGTATCGATCAAGGGGTTCAATTGGATATTTCGCCAGGGGTCTATTACCAGGGATTTTCGGATATCAACGTAGCACCTATCGGACTCTGCGGTCAAAATTAGGGTCCTTCTTGTATTTAATCACCTCCTCTTCAAAAGAGGAAGACTCAATATCCTCTTTCTGATTCGAAGACGATTAAATAGGGGCAGCTGTAGTACCCTAAATTTTGATCAATGGTTTGTTACTATTTTTGGATCTTTGTGCTACCAGAGGGTGTCATTTAGGTGGCATTGGGCTTCTGGGATTGTTGGTTTTTAGGTCCATTTTAGGTTTTGTATAAAGGGATTTATCTTTAGTTAAAATTAAAAGTTTTTGTTTAATTAATTAGATAATAATTATAATTTTATTTTATGGTTAATTATTTTTTAAAATATTAGGAAGTAAAGTTTTTTAGAGTTAAGTAGGATTTTATTCTAGAGTTAATTTTTTTTTTTAGTATATATTGTGAAAAATTAAGCCTACCAAGTACCTATTATTTATTTTTGTCTTTAGAATTAATTAAATAATTTCAATAGGTCTAAGTTTAGAGATTAAGTATATTATTTCTGCTTAATTAGTAATTAGGATTGACTTTTTTTATTATGTTTTTAATTTAAGGTAATTAAATTAAAAGTTTACAATTGGGTGACATTTAGATTAGGAGGGACCGGTAGTTCATTTTTATTTTAATTCGGTTATTTTATTATTTTTATTATTTCTTATTTTTAAAATGATTTTTGTAACATTTAGGATTTTTTTTGGGGTTGATTAATAATATTTACGTTTTTATAAGGGTTGTTATTTTGATTTTAAATTATTTTCATTATTATTTAATTATTTTTATTTTTATTTTTCGGTCAAAATAGTTTACCAAGAGGAAGTCATCTTCTTCCCCTGGCTCAAACCCTAGATCTGTGCTGTGATTGGGAAAAACAAAATCAAAGGCTGAATCAAAACAGATCAAATCGTAAACGAATCATTTCATTAATTTTTTTGGAATCAAAATACAATCAAATTTGGAAATTACAAGGATGATTGGAAGACCAGAATCCAAAATTACAAATCAGATCAAAAACATAAAATTACATCAAATCTTCCTAAAAATAAAATCAATCTAATTAAACCCTAACCTAATCCTGATCCCTCTATAAACTAAGGAGGAATTAAAAAAAAAAGGACCCTAAGCTAAACAACTGTTGCAGCGAATCACCCCAATCACTCAAAGCTTGTACCAAGAGAACTAGGGTTCATCATCAGAACCCTAGTTTCCCTGAGCAAAAATCCAATCGAACACCTGCAAAAGTAAAAAAAGAGAGATTAGACGAGGAAAAGCAAACAAATGTACTACCAGTTTCACTGCACGGAAGGTAAACCAAAAAGAAACTTAGCTTTGTTTGTTATCTGCTGTGCGTTTACAGGTTTCTGGATTGTGTTTTGGTTAGGGTTCATAACTAAGAACCCTAGGGTTCTTCGCCTAGGGTTAGGGTTCATGGAACCTAGTTAGGGTTCTTGGGAGGTTTGAAGGATCTGGGTTTTGGGGGTTATGGTTCCTAGGGTCTAGGTTGTTTCTGGGTTTTACAAGGGTTAGGGTTTATGTGTTAAGGTTAGGGTTCTTGCGTGGGGGGGGGGGGGTAGGGTTCTTGGCTTAAATTTTCCGGTTGAAGTTCAACCAGATTTTGGAATTTGGGGTGGTTCGTGGTGTAGTCGCGGTGGCCGGAGGCCATACCGGCAACAGAAAAGAAGAAAGAAGGGAGAGATTTTAGAGAGAGGAGAGAGCGTTGTGAGAAAGGGAAAAAAGTAGAGAGAGAAAGAGAAATGGAACATGAGAGAGTTCTGAAGGGAACTCCCTTTAAGTACCCCTTCCGTATGGCCTCCGATTCACGCCAAGTGGCATTCTTTGGCCCCCATAGATTCGGTTGACTCCCCAGTCAACCCAAAATCCAGCGCGTATATGCTTACCATGAGTCTGCAACGACTCTCAATCATAGTCGTCTATTTGGTCTACTTTGTGATCAATGGATGATGGTAGTTTTTCAAAGAGATCTGTACGATCATCATCCGACGTCCATGAGAGAGTCAAAGCCAAACTCTCTCCACCGTGGACTCTCTCTGCAAAATTGGGTTTTAAGCAATGGGCCTTGCGCCCAGAATGATATTCGCACCCCTGGGTCAATTGGCCCATCACTAAGTTCAGTAAAAACGCACCCCCTGGTTTTTTTAGAATAATTAAATTAATAACTTAATTTATTTATTTAACCAGGGTTTAAATCTTAATTTAGGTTTTTAATAATTAAGTTAATGACTTAATTTAATTATTTTAATTAGGTTAAGTTTTTAATTAGGGTTTAGAAATAGGATTTTGGGACATTAGCCTTAGGTTAAAAAATTAAATATCTATGTTGGTTTTATTTTAATCCTTTTGGGTTTTTTAAATAGTTTTATTAATTTGTAAAAAATGTTTTTATAATGGAGTTTTGTCTCTAATTTTTTGGGGGATGAGGTATTTTGGATTTTTTTAAATATAAAAATTAGGTTTAGGATTTATTTAAAGAAAAATAGTTTTTTTTATTATTTGTTTTGGAAAATGGAATAAATGTGGGTTATGGTAAATTTAATTTTTATTTTTGGGGATTAAAATATTTTTATAATTTTAAATTTAGAAAATTCTGTTTTTTATTTTGGTTAATTTGGGGATAAATTTTGCTTTTTAGCATAATGCCATTTTGAACTTTATTTATTTATTTTTTTTATGGAAATTAAAAAGTTATTTTATGAGGGACATCTAAGGGATTTCTAGGGATTTAAACTTGGGATAATGCTCTTGGTCCGAGAGCCTAAATAAAGGATGGGAATTAGGGATAAAACTCTTAGGTTCCAAGAGTATAAATATAGGCCAAGGGATAAGGGATTAAGGGATAAAACTCTTAGGTTCCAAGAGTATAAATATAGGCCAAGGGATAAGGGATTTTTGGGATAAAACTCTCCATCCGAGAGTATAAACAATGGATAAGGGATTTAAGGGATAAAAATCCTCGTCTAGGAGTATAAATAATAGATTAAGGGATATAACTCCTTATTTAGGAGTATAAACATAGATTAAGGGATATAACTCCTTATCTAGGAGTATAAATATAGATTAGGGGATATAACTCCTTATCTAGGAGTATAAACATAGATTAAGGGATAGAACTCCTCATCTAGGAGTATAAACAATAGATTTGGGGATAGAACTCTTTATCCAAGAGTATAAATAGTGGATTGGGTTTGGGATTAGGGTTAGGAATAGGATTAGGGGGTAGGAATAGGGGAGGTGAACTACGGTTACTTTGATCCTTCAAAATTGAAGGTACGTAGGCATAGGGTTGTAAACCCTAGCGAGTACAATAATAAAAAACTTAGGATTATTTTGTAAATAAATAAAAAAGACAAACAACAAATAAATATACCCTAAAACTTAAGGAGGATCCCATTGAGTACAATGGAAGTGAGGGGTGCCTAACACCTTCCCCTCACTTAACCGACTCCCGAACCGTAGGAATCTCTGCCCTTAGGATTAGGATTTTAGGTTTATCATTTATTTTCCATAAAAAATATAATGGCGACTCGATATTTTTGCCGGCCGCGACAGGATGAATGAAGGATTTTTCTGTTGTCGTTGTAATTTGTCTGGCCTGCGTGCCGTGTATTTGTTGTAACCTATTTTGGGGGGCATGGCCCCCGGTTTATGTAATCCAGTACAATCATGGTCCTAGTGGCCATTTATCACATTTAAATTATGTGTCCGGTCCTGGTGGCAGGTTTTGCTATTTGCATGGTTTTACTTGCTTTTATTTTCTGCTAAGTGTTGTACTCATGCTCCTTGTGAATGTATGTCTGCCCGTGATAGGGAGTATTTGACTTATGTGAAGTTTCAGGGGATTGCTCGTTGTAGATGTGTTCGGTAGTGAGGGGTACTGGTCGAAGGGCCGGGGAATATCCTGGCGGGGATGCGGAGCTCAGGTCACGTTTGAGGCTTGAGTTCGCGGCGTAAACGTCCCATCGCGAGCTGGGGTTCTTCTAGTCATGGTACTTTGACGACGACGATGCTCAATTGAGGACCGCTGTCGAGCAGATACTCGGCTCGTTACTGAGCAGGCTTCTGCTTTATTGGTATGCGACGCTTGTACCTAAGCGAGCATAATGGTCGGTAGCTGAAGTTCGTCGTCGCGATGAGTCGAACCGAGAATTAGGGCCTTAGCTATAATATTGTTTTAGCTTTTCAGCGTTCCATGGTCAAGCAAGTTCTTCTCCATTGAGATGTTCTAGGTAGTAGGCCCCATTCTCCGTTTTTGCTCGGATGCGATAGGGTCCTTCCCAGTTGGCGGCTAACTTACCTTCGCGAGAGTCCTTGTGGTTTCTTTTTAGGATGAGGCTGCCCACGTCAAACTCTCGTCATATGACTTTGGCGTTGTGCCTGATGGCAATTTTTTGTTTTAAGGAGGCTTCGCAGAGGGTCGCCCTTGTTCGGATTTCCTCGACGAGGTCGAGTTCCTCCCTTAATGCTTCGTCGTTCATTTCCTCGTCTAGCAGTGACTCTGTTCGCCTGGAGGGTATATGAACTTCGATGGGGATTACAGCCTCGATCCCATATGCCAGACGAAAAGGTGTTTCCCTGGTTGAAGAGTATGGAGTTGTGCGGTATGGCCATAAGACACTGTGCAGTTCCTCTACCCAAGCCTTCTTTGTTTCGTCCAGCCTTCGTTTGAGGCCTCAAAGGATGACCCAATTAGCTGCTTTAGCCTGCCCGTTTGTTTGAGGGTGCTCGACGGACGCGAAGTGTTGCTTCATGCCCAGTTGGGCGACGAAGTCCTGGAACTTCCTGTCTGTGAATTGTGTCCTATTGTCCGTTACTATCGCTTGGGGGATGCCAAAACGTGTGAGGATGTTTCGTTTGTAGAAACGTAGTATATTGAGGGCAGTTATTTTGGCCAGATCCTCTGCTTCTATCCATTTCGTGAAGTAGTATACGCCCACTATTAGGTATTTGTTCTTATTTGATCCTACCATGAAGGGTCCTAGGATGTCTAGGCCCCACCAGGCAAATGGCCACGGGGAGGACATAGACTTGAGCTCGTTAGGTAGAGCCAGGTGCATGTCCCCGTGCCGTTGGCATTTATCGCATTTCTTCACGTGTTCTTTAGCGTCGTGCTGCATGGTCGGCCAGTAATATCCTGCTCGGAGGGCCTTTCGGGTAAGGGACCTTCCACCGAGAAGCGGAATGGAAAATCCTCGCCGGTAGAGTTTATCTTCGACCAGGACATAAGAGCAGGCTCTTCGCCTAACCACACTGGCCTCCTTGGGGTCGGACCGGAGTTCGTCCTTGGGGAGGTAGTTGTAGACGGGGGTCATCCAACAATTTTTGTCGCTGATCACGTGTACGTCGAGGGTCAGGAAAGCCTTCTCGATGCTGGTTTGAGGTAGAACCTCCTGTATGACGGATTTGTTTCCGCCTTTCTTCTTTGTACTGGCCAGTTTGGACAAAACATCTGCTCGGACATTGTGTTCGCGGGGAACATGTTTCACTTCTACCGTTGTGAACTTCGCCATTTCCTTTTTGACCAGGGCTAAGTATTCGGTTAGGTTGTCATTTTTGGCTTTATATTCTCCTCGGACCTGAAGGGCAACGAGTTGTGAATCTGTGTAAATGACGACTTCTTCTGTGCCCAGGTCCTCGGCTAGACGTAATCCAGCGAGGAAGGCTTCGTACTCAGCCTGGTTGTTAGAGGTGGGGAAGGACAGGGTGAGCAAAACTTCAATGATGATTCCTTCGTTGCTTTCCAGTATGATGCCCGCACCGCTTCCTGCCGAGCTGGAGGCACCGTCCACGAAAATGGTCCATTTGCGCGCTTCTCTCTCGGGGGAGTCTGCGAACGTCATTTTTGCGATGAAGTCGGCCAGAGCCTGGGCCTTTAGGGATTTCCTGCTTTCGTAACGGATTTCAAATTCGGACAGTTCAAGCGACCATTTGAGCATTCGACCGACCATGTCTGGCCGTCCCAGCAGCTGCTTTATGGGTTGATCTGTTCGAACCACGATCGTGTGGGCTAGGAAGTAGTGTCTTAGTCTTCTGGTTGCGTTGATGAGGGCCAGAGCCACTTTCTCTATCTGTTGGTACCTCAACTCTGGTCCTTGCAGTGGTTTTCTCGTGAAATATATGGGCTTCTGCCCGTCAGGTGTCTCGCGGATGAGAGTGACGCTTACTGCTTCGGTTGCTACGGCGAGGTACAGGTACAAAGTTTCGCCATTGTCCGGGCGAGAGAGGACTGGTGGCTCTGAGAGCGCCCGTTTTAAATGGAGAAGAGCCTTGTCACATTCCTTGGTCCATTCAAACGCTGCCTCCTTGCGGAGGAGTTTGAAGAACGGTAAGGCGTGCTGGGCAGATTTGGCCATGAATAGAGATAGTGACGCGAGCATCCCGTTCAGGAATTGGATGGATTTCTTTGACTTGGGCGTTGGAAACTCGGAAAATGCTCGGCACTTATCGGGATTGGCTTCGATTCCTCGTTCTGTTAAATAGAAGCCGAGGAATTTGCCTGCTCGGACACCTAACGTGCACTTCTCCGGGTTAAAACGCATTTTGTATTTTCTGGCCTGTTCGAAGACCTTTCTCAAATGGGCAGTGTGATCGGTTTCCTCGTGGGATTTTACAATCATGTCGTCCATATAGACTTCGAGCATGTTGCCTATTTCTCCCTTGAAGACCTTGTTCATCATTCTTTGATAGGTTGCTCCGGCGTTCTTCAGGCCGAAGGGCATTACGTTGTAGTAATAGTTGTCCGATTAGGTCATGAAGGCCGTGTAATTTTTGCCGGCCATCGCCATTGGAATTTGATTATAGCCTAAGTAGGTGTCCATGAATGATAAAAGTTTAAAACCAACATAATTATCAACAAGTTTATCAATATTGGGGAGGGGATATGCATCCTTCGGGAATGCCTTATTAAGATCGGTGTAGTCAATGCACATTCGCCATTTGCCATTAGATTTTTTCACAAGTACAACGTTAGACATCCAAGTGGTGTACTTGGTCTCCGAGATAAATTTGGCCTCGAGGAGGTCCTTTACAGCTTTTTCTGCAGCCTCCGTTTACTCCGGAGACTGCTTTCTCCTACGTTGTGCTACTGCTTTGACGGTCGGGTCAATCGTGAGTTGATGGCAGGCGACGGACGGGTCCAAGTCGGGCATCTCGGTGGCACTCCAGGCGAACAGGTCAGCATTCTCATGGAGACAGGCTTTGAGTTGCTTCCTCGCTATGTCGGGGAGGTCCGCTCCAATCTTTACTCCTCGCTGAGGGTCATCGCCGAACAAAACGAGCTCAAAGTTGCCATTCGGGATAGGGCGCATCGGATGGGAGCTGCTGCTTGACGGGGTAGACGAGCTGGTTGAAGCTGCTTGGTTCTCCTGCTGATCTTCCTCGGAGAAGCGGTTGTCGAGGTCGATGGAGTCGACCTGAGGCAGAGGCTTGGCTTCCTCAGAACTACTGGGCAAGGCTGGCTTGCTTGACACCTTTGGCTTGGAGGCGATGGCGTTGAGTTCTTTTGTGGCTGCTTTGAAACATCGACGTACGGCTTCGATGTCGCCGTGGAGGGTGGCGACCATCCCCTTTGAAGTGTAATACTTCATCTTGAGGTGGCGGTGGAAGGCACAACTACCAATTCGGCCAATATTGGTCTTCCGAAGATACACTGGTACAGTGACGGGTAATAGATCACCAAAAACTGCACTTTGACGGACTTGGCTGTCTCCGCTGATCCAAAGGTTATGGTCAGTTCGACGTACCCCCAGGGTTTGATCACTGATTCGTTGAATCCTTGCGAATCAGACCCCACGTAAGGGGTGAGGTGTGATTCGTCCAGCTGAAGTGTTGAGAACAGCTGGGAGTATATGATGTCGACTGAGTTGCCTTGGTCGACAAGGATTCTGCGAACATCGAAGTTCGCCGTACGAGCTCTGACGAGTAGGGGAATGCTCGAGTTTGGAGATCCCCCGAGGAGCTCTTCCCTGTAGAAGGAGATGGGGACAGAGCCTTTCTGGGCTTGGTCGAGTGTGGTTACCTTATTAGAGCTCGTGCTGATTAGGTGCTCGAATTTCCTTTTCACGGAGCCCACTGTGACTTTATTGAAGCCCCCGCGGGCTTGCTTCCCACGGGCTGTGGGCTGCAAAGTATGCAGGGGCACTGAGCCCATCTGGGACATAGAAGTCTTCTGGTCGCGACACGGCCATGGCGACCTAGATGCTGGCTTCTTCCGAGGAAGGTACCTCTTCCTCTACCTTTTTGGACTCCTGGGCGTCTTGCCGGGGAGCATCTTTCTTCTTGGTGAACTGTTTCAGGTGGCCGTCCCTGATCAGTATCTCGATAGCATCCTTCAAATGGATGCAGTCTTCGGTAGTGTGGTCGTGACTCTTATGGAAACGGCAGTACTTCGATTTGTCGGCGTTGGGCTTGGCCGGTATTTGTTTAGAGAAGCAGACCCCTGCTTGCTTGAATTCCGAATTTGCGCATTCGGACAGTATCTTCTCCCTAGAGACGGTCAGGGGGGTATAGTCGAGGAATCGTCCGGAGGGTCCCCTGCTGTCGTGGGAGTCCCGTGGACGGTCTTCGCGCTTCCTTTCTCCTTGACGGGATATCGAGGCTTCTTTGCCTCTGGAGGCCCGAGCGTTCTCCTGATGGCGTGACGCTCGGACGTTGCTGGCCGCAACCTTCTCTTCGTACTGAATGTGCGATTGGGCTTTGAGGAGGACGACATCAAGGTTCCTCGGAGGTGCGAGGCCGACGGCCTTAGAAAACTCTGAGCCCGGGCGGAGTCCTTGCTCGAGCAGAAACTTTTTCATCTCGTCCGTTGTAGGGACATGTACTGCTTCTTTGTTGAACCTCTCGATGTATGCGCGGAGAGGTTCGTCATTTCCTTGGATTATGGCCCCAAGGGAGGCCTCAGTCTTGGGGTGACGGCGAGAAGCTGTGAAATGCCGTGAGAACATTCTGCCCAATTGTCTCCATGAGGTAATGGATTCTTCGGGCATTTGCTTGTACCACGTCATCGCCCCTTTTCGGAGCATGGTCAGAAATAGCCGGCACTTGATGGCGCCTCAGACGCCGCGGTAGTCTAGAAGTGCATCGATATTCTCAATGTGTTCGTCAGGGTCCGTCGTACCGTCGTACGTGCCCAGTGACGGGGGACTTCTCCAGGCCCTTAAGTAGACGGGTTGCCAAGGTTTCCTGGGACAATGGGCCGTGAGGCTTATCATCGCTGTTGGAACGGGTGAACGACGGGGACCAAAGGGTACGTTCGCGGCGGCAGTTCCTTCGGGGAGAAGGTGAGCGGTTCCTTCGGGGAGAAGGTGATCGGGCCCGACCTTTAGACCTGACCGGGGGTGACTGCTCGTCCCTTTGGGTCCTCTTGTGACCGAGAGAGTGCTGGTTATGCGGGGAAACTTGGTCACGCTCCTGGACGGCACGAGAGTCGGGTTTTTGGCACAGTCTTCGGTCGATATCTCGCCGGGGCTGCGGGCTCCTTGATCGTTGTTGGTTTCTCCTCGGAGGAGGGGATCTTAGACGCGTGGATTCTTATAGCGCCCCAATTCTTTTGTTCTGCTGCAGGATCAGGGTGTTGGTTTTGTTGATCGCCTCCAGGAGGGCCACCACGGCCGGGTTGGCGTTGGGCGGAACAAGAATGGGATGGATGTCCAGGGAAGGCTGATTGTTGTTGCAGTCAACAGGGGTAGGGGAAAGAGAAGCTGTGGCCCCGTCCCTCAGAAAACGGGCATCTTCAAGAAGAGATGACAGGCCGTCAACATCAGTCTTATTGATGGGGAGGACAACGGGTTGGAGAGCACCTTTGGCGTGATCTTGTGTGGCCATGATAATGATCTTGGAAATTTTCTTTGATCTTCGGTTTTCGGGGAAAGAAAGATGGGGAGAACAATGATTCCCACTGACGGCGCTACTGATCGTGAAGGCGGGATCAGATCCTATAGAAGTGGGCCACCAAGTACGTCTGAGATGCTGGACGTGTAGAGAGGAGGAGGAGGTGTACCTGCAAGGCACTCCGACGCTCAAGTAAGAAAGGGCCAGAGAAAAGGGGCAAGTACAAAGTATGAGTTTCAAGGGTGATTATTGGATACCTGACCCTCTCAAGTGAGAGGGTTTATATAGTGCCCCCAGCACGTGGCCAACGGTCCTATTTTCGGGGCAAAATAACCGTTTTCTCGAAGAAATAGGTAACTGCCCAAACTAGTCGTTATGTCGGGCAGGGTGCCCAAAACTAGCCGTTATGTCGGGCATAGACATAGTTTCGGGCACCTGCCCATACCTGCTCGGGGAGTGTATGAGCCGTGCGGAACGGGCAGCAGTTCCGGGGAGGACTGTGCAGTCCTTACCCGGCCGGATGGGCAGAAAGGTAACTTTCTCCCTTTGGTGGATTGGACCTAGGCATTTGGGCCGTTACTGCAACAGAAGTGGATTGGGTCGTGCCTGACCATTGGCCTAGTCCAGAACAGTATTAAAAATTAGTCACAGAAAAATCGAGACTAAATGTAATTTATATATATAAAAGATAAAGTAAATTATATTCCCTGCTCTAAATATATGCTTTAATTATAATATTCTCACCTCATATATTAAGATTTACACCCCGTTTCCCCTTTTATGCAATAAATATTAGATAAAAATATATTTTTTCTCCTCTAAAAGATGATTGAATTTTATATTATATTCACAATATTTTTTAACAAAATTTAGATTCACATTATCATTAACAGCTAATCTTAAATCCTATTATAAAATATGAAGTATTAAAAAATAATTGTAAAATGTTATAAAAAATTACCAAAGATGAGATTATAGTTATTCAAAAATGAGCTTCTTATTCTAATTCATTAATTTAATAATAAAACTTAAATTTAATTATCATTAATATATTTTAGGGTTAAATATATCAGGGATTCTCAGAAATATCTCATAATTCAATTTTAGTCTCTCTAAAATTTTCTTTCAAACAATGGTCCTCCTAAACTTTTCCGTTCAGAGTATTGGTCCCTCTCGTTAAAATGACTTAACGGTTGCTTACGTGGAGGTCTAAATGGGATTTTTTGTGACACGTGGCATAATGACGTTGGGTGTTTTTTAATCGTGTTTTATTTATACTTATATTATTGTTTCCTCTTCAGAATAAAACCCCAATTTCACGTTCTTTTTTCCCATTTCATTCACGTTCTGCAAATCGTTCGATACCTCTTCTTCACTTCAACTCGTTCCATTCTTCTTCTTCACTGCAACACGTTCCCAAATCCTTCTCAAATGTCATCTTCTTCGAGGAAAAGCAAATCAGTTTCTTATCATTTCACAACCGTGATCAATTTTCTAAGAAGAAGGTGTGCGTATAATTCTCGTATGATATCATACCATTACAAGAATGTACCTAACAAAGGGAGGTTTTTCTAGAGATGTCCATTTTGGCGAAGTGAGGAAGCTTGCAATTCATTCATATGGAATGAATACATAGCACAAGGAAAAGATGTTTATGAAATTGTAGATGAAGATTGGAGCAAAGATGAGAACAAGATGAAGGAGATGCAAGTTGTCGAAATGTTGAAGGAGTTGTACGAATCTTCAATGAAGAAGAATAAGAAACTACACATAAAGATGAAGTCAAAGGCATTTTCTGAAAAATTGAAGTCGATATGTCTTATATTTTCGTTTATGTTCAACTTGTACTTGTTATTCAAGTGTAAACATTGAGGAATATATTGAAATGTAATGTTGTTGAAATATTGTTCCAAAGTCGTTCAAATAATGTAATGTTGTTCAAATGTTTGTTTAGTAATGTAATGTTGTTCAATTATTTATGAAATGTTGTTCCAGTAATGTAATATTGTATAGATTAATATTAACATAATCTGGGTAGAAATTTTGACATAGTGTAGCCAATATTTTGGACATAAGGTGGCCTATATTTTGGACATAGTATGGAGTATAATTTAGACATAGTATGGCCTATGTTTTGGCATTACTTTTACATATTTACCTAGCATGGCCAAACAGAATTATTAAAGTACATATCAAAATAGTTGTTTCATTCATTACAATACATATCAAAATAGTATTTGCTTCATTTATTACATTACATATAAAAGTAGTTGCTCCATTCCATGGCAGTACACATAAAAACAGAATAAATCACAATATATATATATATATATATATATATATATATATATGACATGGTGGTGATACAACACCATTAAAATATCTTCACGACATAAATATCTTAAAAATATCAACATATGATAGTACATATGATAATATAGATACAAAACATAAATATCTTCAAAATATCAGGATACTCTTCATTGAGTTAGGCCCTTGCCAATTTCTGCTCGGGCTTTTAATATCCTAGCACCACCAATGATATCTACTGTGGTTTCCTCTTCAGTAATCACCAATCGATCATCGTTTTTTTACCAGGGCTAACTATGTCTGTTATTTTCAGGGTCCTTTGCCTGTCACTTTTTCTTTTGGCACCTGTCAAATCAGTATATTTCTTCACTCTGTTCTTTGGTATTAGTCTTTTTACCTACCATAAGAAAGAATATGCATAAGAAGAAATTGTAAGTAAATCACATAAGTGGTAAATAACATAAGTAAATCACATAAGAAGGAATATGCACATAATGTTTATATACTCATACGATCACTTGTAACTTAGCTTTTGTGAAGAAATCTTCACAACACCTGGTGGTTTAAAGGAATTGTTTTTACAAGCTTTTGTTTTTTTACTAAAGAAAATCCTTACACCATCTGACTCGGATGAACTTGGCTTGATAGGCGTGTCATACCCCAAATTTTGACCACTAAGATTTCCCATCATTGTGCAAATCATTACCACAATATGGATGAACCATCATGCCTCATCTATCTCCTCAAAGATGGTTGAGCATTCACTACAACCAAGACTTAGGGTTTTCAAGCCCTCTCAGAGCCTTAGACAAAGGATCAATCAAGGAATGACATGTTATTCAACTTGTCTAACCTCTCAAATACCCATAAAGGATCAAGAGGACTCCCACATGAAGAATCAAGCACAAGGCTGCAACATTCCAAGAGGATCAAGCCTCAAGATCGCCGGTGTCACCAAATTAGGGTTTTGGTC
The DNA here is from genome assembly GCA_022829125.1 of Lathyrus tuberosus. Lineage (NCBI taxonomy): Eukaryota > Viridiplantae > Streptophyta > Magnoliopsida > Fabales > Fabaceae > Lathyrus > Lathyrus tuberosus. The sequence continues at coordinate 2,972,068 of JALAZF010000435.1, forward strand.
GACCAAGGCCTCCAGATGGAAATTTTCCTCTGGGCATGAGCCAATGCTTCAAAGCACAACCCAAAATAATCTAAGGGACATCATAAACCCAATCATCAAGTCAATTTAGCCTCAGGGGATGCATTCACCAAAAAATCTGGAATTAGGGTTTCTTGACCCAATTCACCCCTAAGTTGACTTTTGGGACAAAACATGAGCAAAGACCTCAATACATGGTTTGAGGGTCTCTAATAAACCACATTGATCCATTTGTAACAATGGATTAAACCAAGAAGCTTGATTCACAAGTTTCAAGTGCATCAGAGCCACAACTAGGGTTTTTGAAGAAAAAGTCAACTGTGCCTTTGACTTTTGACCAGGACATGCTCCCAAACCTCGGGACATGATTCAATACACCCTATAACACCTATGAAATCAATCCATCAAGTTTGATTTAGGTCAAGGAATTGATTTCATAGAGGATCGCACAATTTGGAATTCATCTAATAAAAAGTCAACTGTGCCCAAAAGTCAAAGTTTGACTTTTTGATTTTTTGATCAATTATGGTCCCCTAACCCTAAAATGATGTTAATGTGTGATTGGAATCATCATTCATCAAGAAAAATCAAGAAAAGTGGGATAACTTGTAAAAGGGGTAACCATAAAAAACTTAGAAATTTTCTAAGTTATGGAACAAAGTGGCTAGGGTACATACTTCTAAGGATCATAACTTGAGATCCAAGTAACCTTTTGGGCTGATCCAAAGATGGATTTGTAGCTCTCATGGCATAATTTAAAAGTGTTAACTACACCATATTCCAATTCATCATAGATTTTGAGTTATAGTGGGATCAAAATGGCTGAAAACATGAAATGTCACTTTTTCCAACACTTAGTGAAATTTTCACTAAGTCAGAATCTGTTTCACTTTTTCCAAAATGTAGGGGCATTTTTCACTTGGATCCAAAAAGTGTCAAGACAAACTATGATCACACATATGTTGTATCATATTAGAGCTTTCCAAAATGGCCAAGAACCCCATGAAATTCCATTTGAGCTAAGAGTTATGACAGTGGCAATATGCATTGCTGCAACTGTCATAACTAGCCAGATTTGTGCATTTTGGTCGATTTAAGCAATTTGTACAAATGACAAACAAGTTTATCCACTTGAACACCTCAGGGGGAGACCAAGGAGGGACAAACACTAATCCATAAGCCTCCCAAGTCTTTGGAACTAAAAATAGCATGGCAAACCTAAAAAACCCTAACGAGGGGACAAGACTCCAATTTTGTTTTGGAGCATTCAATGGATGGACCAAGGTGGCATGAACTGAGCCATTTCCAACTGAATGAGTCAAGGATGATTTCTGAACTAGGGAACCAAAGGCCAGTGCTCTAACCTCTAGTCAATGGCTAGAGAAGACTTGAGATTCCAAAATGATCCAATTGGCCAAAGGTCTGCAGCAGTTGCCATTCACTATTACAGCTAAAACAAACTTGCTCTACTATAAATAGAGCTCATTTGTGCTCAGTTTGAGTACACCAAAGCACTACAACACTTGCTTTCCTCAAAATCTCTTTCTCTAGGCAAAAATGCCTTCTTTAGCAAGGTAACTCTGAGTTTTTGAGTTAGATAGCAATTCCATCACAACTCATGATTCAAACACATCCAATATGTCATATCTAAGCTATCCAAACCCTCACAAGTGACCTGTAACACCAAAATCACAAAGTCCCTTCTCAAAACCTCAAAATAGGACTTTTTTGCATTTTTCAAGCCATGTCTTGATTCAGTCACTTTCAAAACCAGATATAACCTCAAACACACTCCAAATATCATCCTTGAACTATCCCAAATGGTTCCCCACATCTGGAACACCATTTGAGAGAGTTGCTATTTTGGTCACTTTTTCTCCTTTTACAAGAAAGGGCCAGTTTCCATTTCTGAGGTTTCCAGCTGTTTCCAATCATCCTAAAAGCTTCCAAGGCATCATTTGAGGGTGTTCAAAGCATCAAAACATTTCTGGAACAAAGCACTTGACAGATTGCCCAAAAAGCTCCTAAAGAGGTAAGCATCTTAACTTGAACTCTTTAAAAACATGCATTGCTTTGAGGTCCACTGATCATGCACATCTTATACATGTTATATATGTTGTGTTTGAACCAATTCATCATGTAATTCATACCTGCAACAAGAGGTAGCACCGAAAATGCAAAGGGAGGCCTATTTCAAAACCACTATCGAGTTTTAAAATGGGGACCTCATTTGAGAAAACCACCACCACCGTTGGATTCCTTGTTAAATTATAGGCAGGATAGACCTAAATTTTGTCCCAATCCGTGGAGAAATGAGAAAATTACAAGCTTCACGTTTTTGGCCAAAACCTTGCCTTACCTTGCCTTAGCCAGGCCAAAAACAAGGCAAGCCTTGTATATTTGTGGCTGGGGTTTGATACACGGATGTATCACCACCCCAGTGGTAGGACGCACGCACTGCACACAAGAGGTCTGGGGTTCGAATCCCCCTCGCCCCAGATTCTCTTTTTTATCACTTTTTCATATTTTATTATTTTTCTTATTATTTTTAATGATTTGACAAATTAATAACTCCCTCAATTTTAATTATTTTTTATTGGTTCTTTTTGCAAAAAATAAAAAAAAATGTTGAAATATTTTATTCCACCAAAAAATCAAATTTATATTATTTATTTAATATATTTGGTATTTTTATGAATAAATTCATTTTTAATTATTTTTAAACATTTTAAAAGTGAATATTCACCTTGAAAACCCAAAACCAAATGAGTTTTAATTAACCTTGTGATTAAAACCTCATTTTTCAAACCTTAACCAAAAATCACAAGTTGTTTATTCACGCTTATTTGGTGTTTTGTCATTTTTTATTGATTTTCTTTGAGAATTTACTTTTAAAATGATAAAAATTAGGGTTTTGATTGATTCCACCCTCATCAATCATTTTCAAACACTCATGGGCCTCTATTAAAGTGTAAGACCCATCCCCTTTGTAAATACACCACTTTTTGGGCCTCAGTGTATTGTATAAGTCCCGATACCGTCAAAAAGTTCGGCACGATCGTCACCTTTTTAACAAAAATCAACTGGGCTTCTCCTTGAGCTATAAGACCCATCTTTATTCATTTTCAAGCTCTTTGGGCCTCTAATAGAGTGTATGATCCAATTCCCTTTTAACCTAAACAGTTTTGGGCCTCAGATATGGTATAAGTCCCTCTGTGTTAAAAGAAAAATCTCAGCGCAATCGCCAGTTCAAAAATCAAATCATCTGAGCCTACCCTCGTGTTATAAGCCCCATTTCTTTTCTTTAAATTCCTTTGGGCCTCTAATAGAGTTTAAGACCCAACCCCTTTTTGAAATCGAAATGATTTGGGCCTCATATATTGTATAAGACCCACTGTGTTTTCAAAAACCTCGACGCGATCGCCGTTGCCAAACAAATAACCCTGGGCTTCTCCTTGAGTTGTAAGTCCCATCTCTTGTACAAAAAATAAATCTTTGGGCCTCTAATAGAGTGTAAGACCCAACCCTTTTTTGAAACCAAAATGGTGTGGGCCTCACATATTGTATAAGTCCCTCTGTACGGTTTTCAAAACAACGGTGCGATCATCGTTAAAACTTGGGCCTCTCCTTGAGCTGTAAGCCCCAACAATCTTTTCAAATCACTTTCTCCTTTGATTTTGAATTCAAATATATGTTGTTATCAAAACTTTCTTTGTTGAACAACTAACAAAACAACATGGAAGCTCTACAACGGGTAAGTGTTTATCCGCTTTCATTTACCGCTTTCATCCGTATATAACTGTATTGTGGGGCTGCTTCACTGTAAGTCTTCTTTCACATGCTTTTATATACTTGTCACATATCCACTGTGTAATACTAGTGTAGTTATTTAGAGTTTTCCCCGGCAACTACGTCAAGCACTAGGTAAAGCCTTGTTGGTCACTTTTAAATACAAACAAAACTAGATCCCCCGTAGGATTCCAGATACAGTCTTCCCTTCTCTTGGTGTTAAACAATATGGAACAAAGAGAAAGGCAGTATTCTCGGTGAACCTTTTCTCAGACTGTTACCCTTAGAAATTGTCAAAGAAACTCTAACTCCCCAGAGATGATCTTTTCTCTGTGAATGGCATCTCTTGAGTTTCTTCCAAATTCTCGAACTTTCCTGGAATGATCTCTTCTTTGTGAATTGCATTTCTTAAACTTCTCTTGGTTTGGGGACCCACAGGCTTCCTAAAAGCATCCCCGCCTCCTCTTGGGCGTTATACAAGGACCCTTCGGCTTCTTAGAAGTTCTCATGCCTTCTCTTGGGCTTCATACAAGGACCCTGAAGACCTCTTAAAGGTATAAGATAGAACTTAGTCATCCTTTGCTAGAGCAGTCTTTCCAGCGTCAAAACTCTGACCATTTTAGGGTTGATACTCATCCCTTATATGCCCGTGCCTCCTCTGCGGCATCATACAAAAGATAAAACAATAGACTTGGACAATCTAAACCTCTTGAGTCTTAAAGACATTCTCAAGTTCCTTTGCAAAACATAGGAAAGAACACCGATCACTTTGGATCAATCTCTAGCAGAAACCCAGTCTTTCTCATGAGAGTCTCCCCCGCTTGGACCCGCTTCAGGATCTAAATAATCCTTAGCAGTAAGTTAGCCTCCTTTTAGGCTTTGTACAAATGGTTCCCCCTAGCAGAGCTAACCTTTTTAGTGTAACACCCCACATTCCCATCGCGAAAAAATAATACATAAATAAAATCAGAGTAACTAAAAATTTATTTTTCCGACAGAAATAAGGATGCCACATTTGAAGAAAGAAAATACAGTCCCTGCTCATAAATTTGATACATAACACAAAATGGAATCACCTCAAAGGGAAACTTTTTCCATATAAAAGGAAAGTTCAGTTATCGGATAAAGCGGAAAGATCCATAACCGACTTGTTTTACAAACTAAATTGTTTTATAACACCAAAATATTCATACACACATAATACAAAATATATTCAACAAATGTATACATATATAACTAAAGCGTTCCCCGACTCCCGTGCTACGTATCAGAGCAGACACCAAGATCGACAAAAGAATGAAGACCTAGGCTTCACAAAAAGACCTCCAGCAACTCTAATCTGCAATGCCTCATAGAGCATTATAAAACAGCAGAACGATGAGAAATAACAACTAAAATCAAGATTGCATAATAATATTCAAACACACATAACAATCACATACACAGTTATTCTCACCTCACACATCACATACCAATACGTATAGCAAGCTACAGATGCATAACATATCGCACATAATCCAACCACCATTATGACATATGGAACCACACCACCACAAAATATAGCATATATCAATTATACCGACATAATCACATATTCACACATAATGCACACCAAAGTTATGACATAAAGAATCACATCACCATATCACATAACATATGTCTACGTATAAACATATTGCTCACAACCAATGCTATCACAATCTCAACACACCACAAATCAATGCACAATTTCCACACATAATCAATCAAATCATGATTTTCCACACATAATGCATCCATTCACAATCCTCACATATAATCAATCCATGATTTATGCAAATGCACAGCGGTACCGACTTCCAATGCAAATGCCATGCGGTACCGACTTCCAATGTTTCTCATCACTAGTTCACTCAGGAACTCTGCTGGAACCATCGCTCATTACTGAGGATCACTCACGTAACACCCCGTCGGGCAGACGATGTTCCCCGTCGCTTTAGGTCCTCTTATGTATTTAAGGCACACGACGTTTATGGATCGCTTTAGGTCCTCTTATGTATTTAAGGCACACGATCCGATCGCTTTAGGTCCTCTTTGTATAAGGCATACGACCGTCTATAATCATCGCTTTAGGTCCTCTTATTTTTAAGGCACACGATCCATCCGATCGCTTTAGGTCCTCTTATTTTTAAGGCACACAATGTTATAGCGGATTCCCTCTGGAATCGATTCGTCGCTCACACCCCACATGGGCATACGACATCACAAGATGCATATCATGATGCTTGACACACAAGAACTCATGACAATCAAATGCATCTTCACACATACATGCAACCATAATCATGCATATATTCCAACTCATCAACTTCATACATTCACAATTCAACCATATGAATTAATCAACCTCATCACATTCATGCATTGCAAATCAATTCAAACAATGCATTTCAAACCATAAAGGCCACCAAACAACATACATTGAATTTCACATAACCAATGCATTTCGTCACAAACCACAAACCACAACAATCATACAATCACAATTACTTCCACAAGGGATTCACACCACAAAAGCTACCCACAATACATCATAACAACATACATTGATATTCAATCACACAATGTATTTTACCACACAACAACATCATTATCACATGCCTCAACATCATATAAACCGCATTAAAGCTCCACGTTACATAACAATAGAACAACACATAGTAAAACACCAACCGCACGCATTTAACGCGATAAAAACCCGACAACCCGACTATTTTTCAAAAACACGAATTAATTAAATCATCTTTTACCATCCAAACCATTTTTAACAGAAAGCATATTTCATTAGCTTTCCATCGCTTCGAACGGGGACCAAAACGGACTTACGGATCAAAAGTTATGAATTTTTGAAGTTTCTTAAATTTTTCATTTTTGCCCAGACCTGCGCGCTGAGCGCGCAGACTGCATGCTTAGCGCGCTACCTGCTGAACCTCAGCCTTAAAAACACCATTTTTAGACTTCCAGACATCCGTTTTCGATTCCGTAAAAAGCTGCGATCTCAGAATTCAACGTACTACAATATTTTCACCATTAAAAAGCCATCCAACACATTTTCACGGTTGAAATATTTTGACACATAGTTTTATCAATTTAACCCAATTCCAAACTCGATCAAAATCACTCGAAAACACATAAACAACCATTTCCGATTAAATATCAACCTATACCAATGTTCCCAGACATATCCAAACACTCTTACTCGATCACAACATCAATTTGCACAAAAACATCGATATATATCAAAACGCAAAAGTTACAAATTCGACTTAATTCAATCAAACGATCACGCTAAAACACGACCCAACATCACACGACTCTACTACGCGATTTATTCCGACTTTCGTCCGTGAAAACATCGATTTCTAACCATTTTTACCATTTCGACCTAAAATGAAAACTATAAGAGAATATCCAAAACAATCTACGAAAACATACACATATACATACACAAGCAAGATATAATTGAAACTTCTCACCCTTACCCGATTATTCGCGCTTGAAACAGAGTTATGTCGATTTTTCCCACTTTTCCTCTTCTCCCTTTTCTTTCCTCCCTTTTCTCTTCTCTTCTCTTTCTCTTCTTTCTTTTTCTTTTCCTTACTATCTTTTCTCTCTTTTTCTTTCTATTTATATAAAAACATAAAACTTACCCAAGCAAAAGACCAAAATACCCCTCAGCTCAAATATCTCCCAAACGCTCTTAAAATGCGATAAAACATAAACAACGATGAAATATATTTTCGAGAAATAAAAGTTGAAAAGAAATTATAATTTAATGCAAATATTTTACCTATCAGAGAAATTAACCAATTATCTCAATTAGCAGGTAAAATACAATAAATTCACACATTTCACGAAATTCACATAAATGAAATAAATAAATAGAATTAAACAAATCGGGGCGTTACAACTCTCCCCCACTTAGATATTTTCGTCCTCGAAAATATAACTGATACGAACAATTCCGGATACGACTCTCGCCACCGACCAACAAACTAACATGCCAACAAGAGGCACCCCACGAATAACACAAACTGACAAACCACCTAGCTAACAGTAGCTACAACAACGACACGACAACAACGACAACTACAACGACAAGATGCAAAGCCCATACAATGCACTTGACGACCAACTCACTACCCAAGGACTACCCAAGTTACGAACACACATGAATTAGCTACTCCCACTAGAACCAACACGATAGAAACGAGGCAACAACACAAACAAGAACACAAGTTCTACGACACAACATCGATTCAACAACCTCTACATAACCACGATACCAACATCCTTGTCACACAACCATATTACAACAATGCTACCCTTCACCAATCGAACATACGACCAAAACACCCAACTACATATTAGTACCTGATTAATATTGAAACCTTCCACTTATCACTTTCATTTTGAAACGTCCCATGGTCTCATCACTCCTACATATTTCCAATATTCAACTTATGAATTCTTACAAGTCACACACGCATATACGGAATGCGTCACACCACGCTTCCGCTGCGCTACTCTGATTACTCGTAACCATCAAAACTACCAATCTCACGTCCAAAGTCTAACTCTTTCTCATATTCACCAAAAATCCCTATTCACTTTTAATATATCCAACTTCACACTCTACTGTGTTATCTCACACACCAGACACAAGTCTCTGAACTGCTCAAATCATTCTAATTCTCTGACCATCAAAACAGACTTACATAACAACTTTCGGCTTACTCCTCAGGCACAACCTTAGCTTTTCCCGAAGGATAATCCAAGCCAAATTCATAACTCGTCACGAATTCTAACCATCCTCATTGTCTCATGCTCTATTCCTTCAGACCAAACAAGCACTCTAAACTCTTGTGATTACCAAATACTTCGAACCTAGAACCATAAAGATAATACCTCCAAATTTCCAACACAATACAACCACTACCAATTCCAATTCCTGAATAGTATAGATCCTCTTATAAATCCTCAAAGACACATCCCAACAGCTCACAAACGGTTTATTAGGATCATCCAAAATCAAAACTGAGACCGCAGACAACTTCTACTTCAGCTCACCAAAACTTACTCACAACGAACATCCAAAACAAACGACTCATCCTTTGCAAGTCAACTGAGATAACAGAAGCATGAACTCAACAAAGTCTTCCATAGCCTGCAGTAATAACCAACTGAGTCCAAAAATTTGTAATCTCCTTAACCAACTTCGGAGCCTCTCATTGTAGAACTGCATCTACTTCCAATGGATCCATAAAAATACCATCATCAGAAATAACATATCCAAGAAACTAACCTTTTTCAACCAAAATTCTCACTCGAATAACTTCGCATAAAACTTCGCCTCTGTTCAACACTTGTAATTCAAATCTCAAACACTCTACCTGTTCTTCCTCTGAGTTTATAACAGATCCGAATATTCTCAATTAAAAACACTACGAACATATCCAAATTCACGACACAATCAAATCGGCCACTAAATCTCAACACCATTTTACAAGAAAGAACATCTCAGTCCGAGTTGCGAATTAAAAGTTATGGACTTTAGAAAAAGAAACAAGTTTAATTTTTGAAGTCCCAGATCGCGCTAAGCGGGCTCAGCCCCGCGCTGAGCGCGCTGCTCTCGGGTTGGAGAGGTTCAAAATTCTGCAGACCACGCTGAGCGGGCACTGCGATTTTCAGAAAAATAAACCCTTCGACCTTCCCTCCCAAAATTCACCATGTTCATCTCAAATCAATTCCAAACAGCAAAACAAGTATCAACAACCCAACAAAAGGAACTCTTAATATCAATATTACATCCACACATAAGGGTTTTCTCAAGATTTCCATTAATGCTCTAAAACTCCAAAGACTCCAAACCTCACCAGAACTCTAAGTTTCGCTTTCCAAAGTCTCAATACCATTATACACATTATGCTTGTTATTCCGTTCAATCATTCCTCCTTTTTGATTACTTACAATACTGGAGCTCTCCAAGACGACACACTTGGCCTCACAATTCTCCTTTCCAGTAAATCTTCCAACAGCTCTATCAGTCCAGGTACTTCAAATGCTAACATCCAATATTCCATCTGAAAATCACGCACCACTGGCAGCCCATCACTGTGGCCTTTCTGCCAATCTCTAGAAAACTATCATCACAAACATAACAACATCTTAGTTTCACGTCCTAAAAGTTCTTCTACTTACTTAGCAGGTCCAAACCTCAAATCCTTACCTTCGTCAAATTTGAGTTCACACTCTACTCTCTGAGAACAACCATTAACGATACCCAATCGTTCTCTCTCAATGACTTCCCACTGGACCAACATACCAAAACCTCCAATCCGTCTCACCTTCAGATATAAGAATCTTCATCGACTCAACAAAATAATCCGTAATCATTTCCTTAATTCCAAACAATTCATTGCACATACTATCAAAGTCGAAAAGACATGTCTATTCCATCCAACATAATTCCGTCTACTATCAACAACAGATTAAGGGTGATCAGTTCCTCAATTTATCAATAGACAGCCGACAATCATGATGGGGCATAAACCGTCTTTACCAAACTATAACAGTATTCCTTACATCTCATGCACCACTACCTAAGGCACAAATCCTTAATCGACATAAACATTACCTCCGCATCCCCTCCGGAATCGGGAACAACAATGTCCAAACAACACATACAATCTTGCAACTCACAACACCCTGAGCCAGCGCTCCACACCTGAAGCAACATGGAGAAGTACCAGCTTCTCCCCCACTTATCTCATTCTCAATCCCGAAGACAAGGGATTAGAAAAACCAAAAAGCACTGACAGTGTTTCACACACATATCACATACTAAGGAACAAACAACAACATCGACATTATTCAACTGTCACACCAACTAACTCAACAACATGGCCGGACGGACCGACCTGCTCTGATACCACTAATGTAACACCCCACATTCCCATCGCGAATAAATAATACATAAATAAAATCAGAGTAACTAAAAATTTATTTTTCCGACAGAAATAAGGATGCCATATTTGAAGAAAGAAAATACATTCCCTGCTCATAAATTTGATACATAACACAAAATGGAATCACCTCAAAGGGAAACTTTTTCCATATAAAAGGAAAGTTCAGTTATGGGATAAAGCGGAAAGATCCATAACCGACTTGTTTTACAAACTAAATTGTTTTATAACACCAAAATATTCATACACACGTAATACAAAATATATTCAACAAATGTATACATATATAACTAAAGCGTTCCCCGACTCCCGTGCTACGTATCAGAGCAGACACCAAGACCGACAAAAGAATGAAGACCTAAGCTTCACAAAAAGACCTCTAGCAACTCTAATCTGCAATGCCTCATAGAGCATTATAAAATAGCAGAAGGGTGAGAAATAACAACTAAAATCAAGATTGCATAATAATATGCAAACACACATAACAATCACATACACAGTTATTCTCACCTCACGCATCACATACCAATACGTATAGCAAGCTACAGATGCATAACATATTGCACATAATCCAACCACCATTATGACATATGGAACCACACCACCACAAAATATAGCATATATCAATTAGACCGACATAATCACATATTCACACATAATGCACACCAAAGTTATGAAATAAAGAATCACATCACCATATCACATAACATATGTCTACGTATAAACATATTGCTCACAACCAATGCTATCACAATCTCAACACACCATAAATCAATGCATAATTTCCACACATAATCAATCAAATCATGATTTTCCACACATAATGCATCCATTCACAATCCTCACACATAATCAATCCATGATTTATGCAAATGCACAGAGACCGACACAACGACTCTATGCAAATGCCATGCGGTACTGACTTCCAATGTTTCTCATCACTAGTTCACTCAGGAACTCTGCTGGAACCATCGCTCGTTACTGAGGATCACTCACGTAACACCCCGTCGGCCAGACGATGTTCCCCGTCGCTTTAGGTCCTCTTATGTATTTAAGGCACACGACGTTTATGGATCGCTTTAGGTCCTCTTAGGTATTTAAGGCACACGATCTGATCGCTTTAGGTCCTCTTTGTATAAGGCACACGATCGTCTATAATCATCGCTTTAGGTCCTCTTATTTTTAAGGCACACGATTCATCCGATCGCTTTAGGTCCTCTTATTTTTAAGGCACACGATGTTATAGCGGATTCCCTCTGGAATCGATTCGTCGCTCACACCCCACATGGGCATACGACATCACAAGATGCATATCATGATGCTTGACACACAAGAACTCATGACAATCAAATGCATCTTCACACATACATGCAACCATAATCATGCATATATTCCAACTCATCAACTCCATACATTCACAATTCAACCATATGAATTAATCAACCTCATCACATTCATGCATTGCAAATCAATTCAAACAATGCATTTCAAACCATAAAGGCCACCAAACAACATACATTGAATTTCACATAACCAATGCATTTCGTCACAAACCACAAACCACAACAATCATACAATCACAATTACTTCCACAAGGGATTCACACCACAAAAGCTACCCACAATACATCATAACAACATACATTGATATTCAATCACACAATGTATTTTACCACACAACAACATCATTATCACATGCCTCAACATCATATAAACCGCATTAAAGCTCCACGTTACATAACAATAGCACAACACATAGTAAAACACCAACCGCACGCATTTAACGTGATAAAAACCCGACACCCCGACTATTTTTCAAAAACACGAATTAATTAAATCATCTTTTACCATCCAAACCATTTTTAACAGAAAGCATATTTCATTAGCTTTCCAACGCTTCGAACGGGGACCAAAACTGACTTACGGATCAAAAGTTATGAATTTTTGAAGTTTCTTAAATTTTTCATTTTTGCCCAGACCTGCGCGCTGATCCCGCAGACTGAGCGCTTAGCGCGCTACCTGCTGAACCTCAGCATTAAAAACACCATTTTTAGACATCCGGACATCCGTTTTCGATTCCGTAAAAAGCTGCGATCTCAGAATTCAACGTACTACAATATTTTCACCATTAAAAAGCCATCCAACACATTTTCACGGTTGAAATATTTTGACACATAGTTTTATCAATTTAACCCAATTCCAAACTCGATCAAAATCACTCGAAAACACATAAACAACCATTTCCGATTAAATATCAACCTATACCAATGTTCCCAGACATATCCAAACACTCTTACTCGATCACAACATCAATTTGCACAAAAACATCGATATATATCAAAACGCAAAAGTTACAAATTCGACTTAATTCAATCAAACGATCACGCTAAAACACGACCCAACATCACACGACTCTACTACGCGATTTATTCTGACTTTCGTCCGTGAAAACATCGATTTCTAACCATTTTTATCATTTTGACCTAAAGTGAAAACTATAAGAGAATATCCAAAACAATCTACGAAAACATACACATATACATACACAAGCAAGATATAATTGAAACTTCTCACCCTTACCCGATTATTCGCGCTTGAAACAGAGTTATGTCGATTTTTCCCACTTTTCCTCTTCTCCCTTTTCTTTCCTCCCTTTTCTCTTCTCTTCTCTTTCTCTTCTTTCTTTTTCTTTTCCTTACTATCTTTTCTCTCTTTTTCTTTCTATTTATATAAAAACATAAAACTTACCCAAGCAAAAGACCAAAATACCCCTCAGCTCAAATATCTCCCAAACGCTCTTAAAATGCGATAAAACATAAATAGCGATGAAATATATTTTCGAGAAATAAAAGTTGAAAAGAAATTATAATTTAATGCAAATATTTTACCTATCAGAGAAATTAACCAATTATCTCAATTAGCAGGTAAAATACAATAAATTCACACATTTCACGAAATTCACATAAATGAAATAAATAAATAGAATTAAACAAATCGGGGCGTTACAACTCTCCCCCACTTAGATATTTTCGTCCTCGAAAATATAACTGATACGAACAATTCCGGATACGACTCTCGCCACCGACCAACAAACTAACATGCCAACAAGAGGCACCCCACGAATAACACAAACTGACAAACCACCTAGCTAACAGTAGCTACAACAACGACACGACAACAACGACAACTACAACGACAAGATGCAAAGCCCATACAATGCACTTGACGACCAACTCACTACCCAAGGACTACCCAAGTTACGAACACACATGAATTAGCTACTCCCACTAGAACCAACACGATAGAAACGAGGCAACAACACAAACAAGAACACAAGTTCTACGACACAACATCGATTCAACAACCTCTACATAACCACGATACCAACATCCTTGTCACACAACCATATTACAACAATGCTACCCTTCACCAATCGAACATACGACCAAAACACCCAACTACATATTAGTACCTGATTAATATTGAAACCTTCCACTTATCATTTTCATTTTGAAACGTCCCATGGTCTCATCACTCCTACATATTTCCAATATTCAACTTATGAATTCTTACAAGTCACACACGCATATACGGAATGCGTCACACCACGCTTCCGCTGCACTACTCTGATTACTCGTAACCATCAAAACTACCAATCTCACGTCCAAAGTCTAACTCTTTCTCATATTCACCAAAAATCCCTATTCACTTTTAATATATCCAACTTCACACTCTACTGTGTTATCTCACACACCAGATACAAGTCTCTGAACTGCTCAAATCATTCTAATTCTCTGACCATCAAAACAGACTTACATAACAACTTTCGGCTTACTCCTCAGGCACAACCTTAGCTTTTCCCGAAGGATAATCCAAGCCAAATTCATAACTCGTCACGAATTCTAACCATCCTCGTTGTCTCATGCTCTATTCCTTCAGACCAAACAAGCACTCTAAACTCTTGTGATTACCAAATACTTCGAACCTAGAACCATAAAGATAATACCTCCAAATTTCCAACACAATACAACCACTACCAATTCCAATTCCTGAATAGTATAGATCCTCTTATAAATCCTCAAAGACACATCCCAACACCTCACAAACGGTTTATTAGGATCATCCAAAATCAAAACTGAGACCGCAGACAACTTCTACTTCAGCTCACCAAAACTTACTCACAACGAACATCCAAAACAAACGACTCATCCTTTGCAAGTCAACTGAGATAACAGAAGCATGAACTCAACAAAGTATTCCATAGCCTGCAGTAATAACCAACTGAGTCCAAAAATTTGTAATCTCCTTAACCAACTTCGGAGCCTCTCATTGTAGAACTGCATCTACTTCCAATGGATCCATAAAAATACCATCATCAGAAATAACATATCCAAGAAACTAACCTTTTTCAACCAAAATTCTCACTCGGATAACTTCGCATAAAACTTCGCCTCTGTTCAACACTTGTAATTCAAATCTCAAACACTCTACCTGTTCTTCCTCTGAGTTTATAACAGATCCAAATATTCTCAATTAAAAACACTACGAACATATCCAAATTCACGACACAATCAAATCGGCCACTAAATCTCAACACCATTTTACAAGAAAGAACATCTCAGTCCGAGTTGCGAATTAAAAGTTATGGACTTTAGAAAAAGAAACAAGTTTAATTTTTGAAGTCCCAGATCACGCTAAGCGGGCTCAGCCCCGCGCTGCTCTCGGGTTGGAGAGGTTCAAAATTCTGAAGACCACGCTGAGCGGGCACTGCGATTTTCAGAAAAATAAACCCTTCGACCTTCCCTCCCAAAATTTACCATGTTCATCTCAAATCAATTCCAAACAGCAAAACAAGTATCAACAACCCAACAAAAGGAACTCTTAATATCAATATTACATCCACACATAAGGGTTTTCTCAAGATTTCCATTAATGCTCTAAAACTCCAAAGACTCCAAACCTCACCAGAACTCTAAGTTTCGCTTTCCAAAGTCTCAATACCATTATACACATCATGCTTGTTATTCCGTTCAATCATTCCTCCTTTTTGATTACTTACAATACTGGAGCTCTCCAAGACGACACACTTGGCCTCACAATTCTCCTTTCCAGTAAATCTTCCAACAGCTCTATCAGTCCGGGTACTTCAAATGCTAACATCCAATATTCCATCTGAAAATCACGCACCACTGGCAGCCCATCACTGTGGCCTTTCTGCCAATCTCTAGAAAACTATCATCATAAACATAACAACATCTTAGTTTCACGTCCTAAAAGTTCTTCTACTTACTTAGCAGGTCCAAACCTCAAATCCTTACCTTCGTCAAATTTGAGTTCACACTCTACTCTCTGAGAACAACCATTAACGATACCCAATCGTTCTCTCTCAATGACTTCCCACTGGACCAACATACCAAAACCTCCAATCCGTCTCACCTTCAGATATAAGAATCTTCATCGACTCAACAAAATAATCCGTAATCATTTCCTTAATTCCAAACAATTCATTGCACATACTATCAAAGTCGAAAAGACATGTCTATTCCACCCAACATAATTCCGTCTACTATCAACAACAGATTAAGGGTGATCAGTTCCTCAATTTGTCAATAGACAGCCGACAATCATGATGGGGCATAAACCGTCTTTAACAAACTATAATAGTATTCCTTACATCTCATGCACCACTACCTAAGGCACAAATCCTTAATCGACATAAACATTACCTCCGCATCCCCTCCGGAATCGGGAACAACAATGTCCAAACAACACATACAATCTTGCAACTCACAACACCCTGAGCCAGCGCTCCACACCTGAAGCAACATGGAGAAGTACCAGCTTCTCCCCCACTTATCTCATTCTCAATCCCGAAGACAAGGGATTAGAAAAACCAAAAAGCACTGACAGTGTTTCACACACATATCACGTACTAAGGAACAAACAACAACATCGACATTATTTAACTGTTACACCAACTGACTCAACAACATGGCCGGACGGACTGACCTGCTCTGATACCACGCACTAATGTAACACCCCACATTCCCATCGCGAATAAATAATACATAAATAAAATCAGAGTAACTAAAAATTTATTTTTCCGACAGAAATAAGGATGCCACATTTGAAGAAAGAAAATACATTCCCTGCTCATAAATTTGATACATAACACAAAATGGAGTCACCTCAAAGGGAAACTTTTTCCATATAAAAGGAAAGTTCAGTTATGGGATAAAGCGGAAAGATCCATAACCGACTTGTTTTACAAACTAAATTGTTTTATAACACCAAAATATTCATACACACGTAATACAAAATATATTCAACAAATGTATACATATATAACTAAAGCGTTCCCCGACTCCCGTGCTACGTATCAGAGCAGACACCAAGACCGACAAAAGAATGAAGACCTAAGCTTCACAAAAAGACCTCCAGCAACTCTAATCTGCAATGCCTCATAGAGCATTATAAAATAGCAGAAGGGTGAGAAATAACAACTAAAATCAAGATTGCATAATAATATGCAAACACACATAACAATCACATACACAGTTATTCTCACCTCACGCATCACATACCAATACGTATAGCAAGCTACAGATGCATAACATATCGCACATAATCCAACCACCATTATGACATATGGAACCACACCACCACAAAATATAGCATATATCAATTAGACCGACATAATCACATATTCACACATAATGCACACCAAAGTTATGAAATAAAGAATCACATCACCATATCACATAACATATGTCTACGTATAAACATATTGCTCACAACCAATGCTATCACAATCTCAACACACCATAAATCAATGCATAATTTCCACACATAATCAATCAAATCATGATTTTCCACACATAATGCATCCATTCACAATCCTCACACATAATCAATCCATGATTTATGCAAATGCACAGAGACCGACACAACGACTCTATGCAAATGCCATGCGGTACTGACTTCCAATGTTTCTCATCACTAGTTCACTCAGGAACTCTGCTGGAACCATCGCTCGTTACTGAGGATCACTCACGTAACACCCCGTCGGCCAGACGATGTTCCCCGTCGCTTTAGGTCATCTTATGTATTTAAGGCACACGACGTTTATGGATCGCTTTAGGTCCTCTTAGGTATTTAAGGCACATGATCCGATCGCTTTAGGTCCTCTTTATATAAGGCACACGATCGTCTATAATCATCGCTTTAGGTCCTCTTATTTTTAAGGCACACGATCCATCCGATCGCTTTAGGTCCTCTTATTTTTAAGGCACACGATGTTATAGTGGATTCCCTCTGGAATCGATTCGTCGCTCACACCCCACATGGGCATACGATATCACAAGATGCATATCATGATGCTTGACACACAAGAACTCATGACAATCAAATGCATCTTCACACATACATGCAACCATAATCATGCATATATTCCAACTCATCAACTCCATACATTCACAATTCAACCATATGAATTAATCAACCTCATCACATTCATGCATTGCAAATCAATTCAAACAATGCATTTCAAACCATAAAGGCCACCAAACAACATACATTGAATTTCACATAACCAATGCATTTCGTCACAAACCACAAACCACAACAATCATACAATCACAATTACTTCCACAAGGGATTCACACCACAAAAGCTACCCACAATACATCATAACAACATACATTGATATTCAATCACACAATGTATTTTACCACACAACAACATCGTTATCACATGCGTCAACATCATATAAACCGCATTAAAGCTCCACGTTACATAACAATAGCACAACACATAGTAAAACACCAACCGCACGCATTTAACGTGATAAAAACCCGACACCCCGACTATTTTTCAAAAGCACGAATTAATTAAATCATCTTTTACCATCCAAACCATTTTTAACAGAAAGCATATTTCATTAGCTTTCCAACGCTTCGAACGGGGACCAAAACTGACTTACGGATCAAAAGTTATGAATTTTTGAAGTTTCTTAAAATTTTCATTTTTGCCCAGACCTGCGCGCTGATCCCGCAGACTGAGCGCTTAGCGCGCTACCTGCTGAACCTCAGCCTTAAAAACACCATTTTTAGATTTCCGGACATCCGTTTTCGATTCCGTAAAAAGCTGCGATCTCAGAATTCAATGTACTACAATATTTTCACCATTAAAAAGCCATCCAACACATTTTCACAGTTGAAATATTTTGACACATAGTTTTATCAATTTAACCCAATTCCAAACTCGATCAAAATCACTCGAAAACACATAAACAACCATTTCCGATTAAATATCAACCTATACCAATGTTCCCAGACATATCCAAACACTCTTACTCGATCACAACATCAATTTGCACAAAAACATCGATATATATCAAAACGCAAAAGTTACAAATTCGACTTAATTCAATCAAACGATCACGCTAAAACACGACCCAACATCACACGACTCTACTACGCGATTTATTCCGACTTTCGTCCGTGAAAACATCGATTTCTAACCATTTTTACCATTTTGACCTAAAATGAAAACTATAAGAGAATATCCAAAACAATCTACGAAAACATACACATATACATACACAAGCAAGATATAATTGAAACTTCTCACCCTTACCCGATTATTCGCGCTTGAAACAGAGTTATGTCGATTTTTCCCACTTTTCCTCTTCTCCCTTTTCTTTCCTCCCTTTTCTCTTCTCTTCTCTTTCTCTTCTTTCTTTTTCTTTTCCTTACTATCTTTTCTCTCTTTTTCTTTCTATTTATATAAAAACATAAAACTTACCCAAGCAAAAGACCAAAATACCCCTCTGCTCAAATATCTCCCAAACGCTCTTAAAATGCGATAAAACATAAACAGCGATGAAATATATTTTCGAGAAATAAAAGTTGAAAAGAAATTATAATTTAATGCAAATATTTTACCTATCAGAGAAATTAACCAATTATCTCAATTAGCAGGTAAAATACAATAAATTCACACATTTCACGAAATTCACATAAATGAAATAAATAAATAGAATTAAACAAATCGGGGCGTTACAACTCTCCCCCACTTAGACATTTTCGTCCTCGAAAATATAACTGATACGAACAATTCCGGATACGACTCTCGCCACCGACCAACAAACTAACATGCCAACAAGAGGCACCCCACGAATAACACAAACTGACAAACCACCTAGCTAACAGCAGCTACAACAACGACACGACAACGACGACAACTACAACGACAAGATACAAAGCCCATACAATGCACTTGACGACCAACTCACTACCCAAGGACTACCCAAGTTACGAACACACAGGAATTAGCTACTCCCACTAGAACCAACACGATAGAAACGAGGAAACAACACAAACAAGAACACAAGTTCTACGACACAACATCGATTCAACAACCTCTACATAACCACGATACCAACATCCTTGTCACACAACCATATTACAACAATGCTACCCTTCACCAATCGAACATACGACCAAAACACCCAACTATATATTAGTACCTGATTAATATTGAAACCTTCCACTTATCACTTTCATTTTGAAATGTCCCATGGTCTCATCACTCCTACATATTTCCAATATTCAACTTATGAATTCTTACAAGTCACACACACATATACGGAATGCGTCACACCACGCTTCCGTTGCGCTACTCTGATTACTCGTAACCATCAAAACTACCAATCTCACATCCAAAGTCTAACTCTTTCTCATATTCACCAAAAATCCCTATTCACTTTTAATATATCCAACTTCACACTCTACTGTGTTATCTCACACACCAGACACAAGTCTCTGAACTGCTCAAATCATTCTAATTCTCTGACCATCAAAACAGACTTACATAACAACTTTCGGCTTACTCCTCAGGCACAACCTTAGCTTTTCCCGAAGGATAATCCAAGCCAAATTCATAACTCGTCACGAATTCTAACCATCCTCGTTGTCTCATGCTCTATTCCTTCAGACCAAACAAGCACTCTAAACTCTTGTGATTACCAAATACTTCGAACCTAGAACCATAAAGATAATACCTCCAAATTTCCAACACAATACAACCACTACCAATTCCAATTCCTGAATAGTATAGATCCTCTTATAAATCCTCAAAGACACATCCCAACAGCTCACAAACGGTTTATTAGGATCATCCAAAATCAAAACTGAGACTGCAGACAACTTCTACTTCAGCTCACCAAAACTTACTCACAACGAACATCCAAAACAAACGACTCATCCTTTGCAAGTCAACTGAGATAACAGAAGCATGAACTCAACAAAGTCTTCCATAGCCTGCAGTAATAACCAACTGAGTCCAAAAATTTGTAATCTCCTTAACCAACTTCGGAGCCTCTCATTGTAGAACTGCATCTACTTCCAATGGATCCATAAAAATACCATCATCAGAAATAACATATCCAAGAAACTAACCTTTTTCAACCAAAATTCTCACTCGGATAACTTCGCATAAAACTTCACCTCTGTTCAACACTTGTAATTCAAATCTCAAACACTCTACCTGTTCTTCCTCTGAGTTTATAACAGATCCGAATATTCTCAATTAAAAACACTACGAACATATCCAAATTCATGACACAATCAAATCGGCCACTAAATCTCAACACCATTTTACAAGAAAGAACATCTCAGTCCGAGTTACGAATTAAAAGTTATGGACTTTAGAAAAAGAAACAAGTTTAATTTTTGAAGTCCCAGACCGCGCTAAGCGGGCTCAGCCCCGCGCTGAGCGCGCTGCTCTCGGGTTGGAGAGGTTCAAAATTCTGCAGACCGCGCTGAGCGGGCACTGCGATTTTCAGAAAAATAAACCCTTCGACCTTCCTTCCCAAAATTCACCATGTTCATCTCAAATCAATTCCAAACAGCAAAACAAGTATCAACAACCCAACAAAAGGAACTCTTAATATCAATATTACATCCACACATAAGGGTTTTCTCAAGATTTCCATTAATGTTCTAAAACTCCAAAGACTCCAAACCTCACCAGAACTCTAAGTTTCGCTTTCCAAAGTCTCAATACCATTATACACATCATGCTTGTTATTCCGTTCAATCATTCCTCCTTTTTGATTACTTACAATACTGGAGCTCTCCAAGACGACACACTTGGCCTCACAATTCACCTTTCCAGTAAATCTTCCAACAGCTCTATCAGTTCGGGTACTTCAAATGCTAACATCCAATATTCCATCTGAAAATCACGCACCACTGGCAGCCCATCACTGTGGCCTTTCTGCCAATCTCTAGAAAACTATCATCACAAACATAACAACATCTTAGTTTCACGTCCTAAAAGTTCTTCTACTTACTTAGCAGGTCCAAACCTCAAATCCTTACCTTCGTCAAATTTGAGTTCACACTCTACTCTCTGAGAACAACCATTAACGATACCCAATCGTTCTCTCTCAATGACTTCCCACTGGACCAACATACCAAAACCTCCAATCCGTCTCACCTTCAGATATAAGAATCTTCATCGACTCAACAAAATAATCCGTAATCATTTCCTTAATTCCAAATAATTCATTGCACATACTATCAAAGTCGAAAAGACATGTCTATTCCATCCAACATAATTCCGTCTACTATCAACAACAGATTAAGGGTGATCAGTTCCTCAATTTGTCAATAGACAGCCGACAATCATGATGGGGCATAAACCGTCTTTACCAAACTATAATAGTATTCCTTACATCTCATGCACCACTACCTAAGGCACAAATCCTTAATCGACATAAACATTACCTCCGCATCCCCTCCGGAATCGGGAACAACAATGTCCAAACAACACTTACAATCTTGCAACTCACAACACCCTGAGTCAGCGCTCCACACCTGAAGCAATATGGAGAAGTACCAGCTTCTCCCCCACTTATCTCATTCTCAATCCCGAAGACAAAGGATTAGAAAAACCAAAAAGCACTGACAGTGTTTCACACGCATATCACGTACTAAGGAACAAACAACAACATCGACAGTATTTAACTGTTACACCAACTGACTCAACAACATGGCCGGACGGACTGACCTGCTCTGATACCACGCACTAATGTAACACCCCACATTCCCATCGCGAATAAATAATACATAAATAAAATCAGAGTAACTAAAAATTTATTTTTCCGACAGAAATAAGGATGCCACATTTGAAGAAAGAAAATACATTCCCTGCTCATAAATTTGATACATAACACAAAATGGAATCACCTCAAAGGGAAACTTTTTCCATATAAAAGGAAAGTTCAGTTATGGGATAAAGCGGAAAGATCCATAACCGACTTGTTTTACAAACTAAATTGTTTTATAACACCAAAATATTCATACACACGTAATACAAAATATATTCAACAAATGTATACATATATAACTAAAGCGTTCCCCGACTCCCGTGCTATGTATCAGAGCAGACACCAAGACCGACAAAAGAATGAAGACCTAAGCTTCACAAAAAGACCTCCAGCAACTCTAATCTGCAATGCCTCATAGAGCATTATAAAACAGCAGAATGGTGAGAAATAATAACTAAAATCAAGATTGCATAATAATATGCAAACACACATAACAATCACATACACAGTTATTCTCACCTCACGCATCACATACCAATACGTATAGCAAGCTACAGATGCATAACATATCGCACATAATCCAACCACCATTATGACATATGGAACCACACCACCACAAAATATAGTATATATCAATTATACCGACATAATCACATATTCACACATAATGCACACCAAAGTTATGACATAAAGAATCACATCACCATATCACATAACATATGTCTACGTATAAACATATTGCTCACAACCAATGCTATCACAATCTCAACACACCACAAATCAATGCACAATTTCCACACATAATCAATCAAATCATGATTTTCCACACATAATGCATCCATTCACAATCCTCACACATAATCAATCCATGATTTATGCAAATGTACAGAGACAGACACAACGACTCTATGCAAATGCCATGTGGTACTGACTTCCAATGTTTCTCATCACTAGTTCACTCAGGAACTCTGCTGGAACCATCGCTCGTTACTGAGGATCACTCACGTAACACCCCGTCGGGCAGGCGATGTTCCCCGTCGCTTTAGGTCCTCTTATGTATTTAAGGCACACGGCATTTATGGATCGCTTTAGGTCCTCTTATGTATTTAAGGCACACGATCTGATCGCTTTAGGTCCTCTTTGTATAAGGCACACGATCGTCTATAATCATCGCTTTAGGTCCTCTTATTTTTAAGGCACACGATCCATCCGATCGCTTTAGGTCCTCTTATTTTTAAGGCACACGATGTTATAGCGGATTCCCTCTGGAATCGATTCGTCGCTCACACCCCACATGGGCATACGACATCACAAGATGCATATCATGATGCTTGACACACAAGAACTCATGACAATCAAATGCATCTTCAAACATACATGCAACCATAATCATGCATATATTCCAACTCATCAACTCCATACATTCACAATTCAACCATATGAATTAATCAACCTCATCACATTCATGCATTGCAAATCAATTCAAACAATTCATTTCAAACCATAAAGGCCACCAAACAACATACATTGAATTTCACATAACCAATGCATTTCGTCACAAACCACAAACCACAACAATCATACAATCACAATTACTTCCACAAGGGATTCACACCACAAAAGCTACCCACAATACATCATAACAACATACATTGATATTCAATCACACAATGTATTTTACCACACAACAACATCATTATCACATGCCTCAACATCATATAAACCACATTAAAGCTCCACGTTACATAACAATAGCACAACACATAGTAAAACACCAACCGCACGCATTTAACGCGATAAAAACCCGACAACCCGACTATTTTTCAAAAACATGAATTAATTAAATCATCTTTTACCATCCAAACCATTTTTAACAGAAAGCATATTTCATTATCTTTCCAACGCTTGGAACGGGGACCAAAACGGACTTACGGATCAAAAGTTATGAATTTTTGAAGTTTCTTAAATTTTTCATTTTTGCCCAGACCTGCGCGCTGAGCGCGCAGACTGATCGCTGAGCGTGCTACCTGCTGAACCTCAGCCTTAAAAATACCATTTTTAGACTTCCGGACATCCGTTTTCGATTCCGTAAAAAGCTGCGATCTCAGAATTCAACGTACTACAATATTTTCACCATTAAAAAGCCATCCAACACATTTTCACGGTTGAAATATTTTGACACATAGTTTTATCAATTTAACCCAATTCCAAACTCGATCAAAATCACTCGAAAACACACAAACAACCATTTCCAATTAAATATCAACCTATACCAATGTTCCCAGACATATCCAAACACTCTTACTCGATCACAACATCAATTTGCACAAAAACATCGATATATATCAAAACGCAAAAGTTACAAATTCGACTCAATTCAATCAAACGATCACGCTAAAACACGACCCAACATCACACGACTCTACTACGCGATTTATTCCGACTTTTGTCCGTGAAAACATCGATTTCTAACCATTTTTACCATTTCGACCTAAAATGAAAACTATAAGAGAATATCCAAAACAGTCTACGAAAACATACACATATACATACACAAGCAAGATATAATTGAAACTTCTCACCCTTACCCGATTATTCGCGCTTGAAACGGAGTTATGTCGATTTTTCCCACTTTTCCTCTTCTCCCTTTTCTTTCCTCCCTTTTCTCTTCTCTTCTCTTTCTCTTCTTTCTTTTTCTTTTCCTTACTATCTTTTCTCTCTTTTTCTTTCTATTTATATAAAAACATAAAACTTACCAAAGCAAAAGACCAAAATACCCCTCAGCTCAAATATCTCCCAAACGCTCTTAAAATGCGATAAAACATAAACAGCGATGAAATATATTTTCGGGAAATAAAAGTTGAAAAGAAATTATAATTTAATGCAAATATTTTACCTATCAGAGAAATTAACCAATTATCTCAATTAGCAGGTAAAATACAATAAATTCACACATTTCACGAAATTCACATAAATGAAATAAATAAATAGAATTAAATAAATCGGGGCGTTACATTTAGACTCTCTTGTTGAGTCAACCACTTTTAGCCTCCATCTTGGGCTTTGTACAAGACATATAAAACACTCTCTTGTTGAGTATAAAACACTCTCTTGTTGAGTATAAAAGACTCTCTTGTTGAGTCAACCACTTTTAGCCTCCGTCTTGGGCTTTGTACAAGACATATAAAACACTCTCTTGTTGAGTATAAAACACTCTCTTGTTGAGTCAACCACTTTTAGCCTCCGTCTTGGGCTTTGTACAAGACATATAAAACACTCTCTTGTTGAGTATAAAAGACTCTCTTGTTGAGTCGATCCCCTTTTAGCCTCTATCTCGGGCTTCGTACGAGACAGCAAAACACTCTCTTGTTGAGTATAAAAGACTCTCTTGTTGAGTCAAACAACCTTCAGACTCTCTTGTTGAGTCAATCACCTATTCAAGACTCTCTTGTCGAGTTAACCTTTTTAGCCTTCGTCTTGGGCTTTATACAGGACAGATAAAAGTACTCTCTTGTTGAGTCAAACCCTTTCAGCCTCCATCTTGGGCTTTATACAAGATACATTCTCCCCAACAGAGTCAAAGTCCCTTCTAGCCTCAATCTTGGGCTTTGTACAAGACAGAAAGAACCTTTTCCCCGAAAAAGTCAAATTTCCCGCCTCCTCTTAGGCTTTGTATAAAGAAACCCCGGTTGACTCAATTAACCTTTTAGCATCAAATTTGTGCCTTGCTCACAGCATACAAACATCAACAACTCCTCTTTAGAGATGACAAATTCTCTCTCATCCAAAACCCTTTAGTTTCACATCTTGGGCTTTGAACAAGATACAAACCACCTTTAGCTTCATGTCTTGGGCTTTGAACAAGACACCAAAACAATCCCTTTCCTCCCATAGAATAGGAGGAACTACGATCGCTCTGATTTCCCTGTTTCGTTAAACGGGAATACGTAGGCATAAGATTGCAAAAATATTAGCGAGCATACTAACCAAAAAACCCAAAATCCAGTACTTTCATACATCCATCAAAAGCATCAGACCTAACACCTTACCAGAAACCTAGCTAATAGTCTAGACACTGTTTTTAAGCAAATACCCCTAAAGACAAACCCCCCTTTTGATAGCATCTGTAAACCAACAGTTTTGACTATTTAAACCTCAGTATGCAAGCAGGGTTAATTGGAGACATCTATTTCCCTTCCTTAATCAACTCAACAGGATAAAAAATGAATCGAATTGTAGTACCAAAGTGATAGTGATTCGAAACCACAAAAATTGCGCTACAGAAAAATGGTGACCACAGTGGGAGGCATTTTTTCTTACAGTTTTAGGTAGAAACCTTGAGCAAGTCATTTTCAGTGTGGCCGCCACAGATAAATGGCGACCACAGTGGGAGGCATTCTTTCTTACAGTTTTAGGTAGAAACCTTGAGCAAGTCATTTTCACTGTGGCCGCCACAGAAAAATGGCGACCACAGTGGGAGGCATTCTTTCTAGCCTCTTTTAGGGTGAAGGCCTTAAATTCACCAAATACCACAGAAATGACGACTCTGTTGGGGAGTCATTGTCTGTATAGGATCATAGGACTAGAGGTCTAGGATGTTAGGACAAATATATATACTGCTTTTCCTAATTGATATATGTGTTTACTTTTCTGCTAATGGGAATGCGTGTGATGCCGCATCTGGAAAGATTGAGTATACACCTAAGATAAGTGATGGCATTATACGGGTAAACTTACGGGGAGTGAATCCCAGATAAGAGGTCCCGGTCGACCATCAAATCAGTGGAGATGCCCTTTGCGGATTCAATGCCTATACGACTTCGGTTGTTGAAAGCAGATTGTTCCATTGGGTTATCCGAGAAGCTGAGGATTTTAGTAGACTGAAACCATTTTGTAGTGCGGAAGCTATCGGAAATAGTTGTCACGCGATACTACCCTCATTTGAGATTACTCTAAGATGAACCAGCTCGCTTGGTGATCCGCTTGCTGCCGTCATCCTAAGAGGGGTCAGTGATTTTGAGGACAAGTACAAAAATCACCAGTATAAACCTTTGGGGATGGGTAGAGCCTTGACTTCATGACACCGACCCTTTGACCCCATGTTTTTCTATGTTTTTGTGTGATGCATTCATGCATTCATTTCATTAAAAAATATTCTCTTCTAGTCTCTCCTTTTTCAAATTAAACTAAGACAATGATTGCAAATGTAAGATAAAGAGATTGCGTTATGGATTTCGGAAGAAGGAAAACTCACAAGTATACCTTCAAGGTTCCAAAACTAGAGGATTTAAGAGGTCTGGCGAGGATGATCACCAACCCTGAGGCTTTCAGAGCCAAGTATGGAGGACTGCTATCTCTATTAAGGGTCCATGTAATTGAAGGAATCATGTCCACACTAATCCAGTTCTACGATCCAGTCTATCACTGTTTCACATTCCCGGATTATCAGCTAGTGTTGCGGTGAGAATCAGATAACAAGCTATTAATTAACTTGCATCTCAAAACTTTGAATTCACCACTGACTTTGATTTATACAAAGGAAAGGTTCAAGATTGAGAAAAAACCTAAAAGGGGGAGATCTAAGGTTTGGGGGTTGGTTACGCCTAGGGAAGGTATTAGCATCCTAAACGTCCGTAGTATTCTACGGGAACCTCTTGTTTTAATTTGTTATGTCTTACTCGCTTGCTAAGGGTGCTATACTAAAGGTTGAAATCCTAGGGGTTAGTATCTAAGTATACTCGACAAAGCATCGCACTTTGCGCCTACGTATCCTTACGGGAGTGGAATCAGAGTATCCGTAGTTCACCGATCTAAGGGTGAAGGATAGGAACCATTGGCTATGGCTAAAGTTCCAAGGGGAAATGAGTATGAGCTCATTTTAGAGTTCACGATAACTCTCTAAGTCTAAGTTATAGGGGAAAAGTGAGTTCTCATGATGATGAGAATCACATAGAGTTCAAAACTCTGACCTATTTCTAAGTTATGATTTCATTGGCTCTCATGAGGCCAAGAAATAGGATAAACCTAAAAGGATAAGGTAGGGTGGTTTGTTTAGTGACTTCATGAGTCAATTTAAGATGATCTCCCTTTGGAATGGGGGGAAAGATAACAGTTGTAAAATTACTAAAAGATAAGGGGCTAAAATCAAATATGATGATGCAAAATAGACATGAACAAGATAATGAGATGAGATAAAATTATGATGTCAATGCAAAGTTAGAATCACATATTAGATATGATCAAGCATAATAAACAAAGATAATATGGCAAGATAAATAAAGAAGATATAATAAAACCTTAGAAAAGTACTTCCAATTTTATCATGACTAAATGCCTTAATATTAAATATTTTTGACAATTTCTTTTTATATTTAAAACGTAGATTCAATTAGAAGAATATAGCAAAAAGAATGAGAGAAAAAAGATGGAAAATGAGAAAATTATGGCATTTTGAAATTAAGGCACCGACTTGAAAATAAATGAAAACAACTAAGTACTAATAATAAAGGAAAGGGCACTCCTAGGGATTGAACCCAGGACCCTTCGCCTACAGCTCAAAACCAACACCACCAGGCCAACGCGCACATCTTGAATATATAGTGGGAACACACATACATATATGAAATAGGGCGAAAATCAGAAAAATAAACAAAAGGACTGGGGCGAGGGGGATTCGAACCCCAGTCCTAAGGGTTGCAAGGGCGTGTGATAGTGTGTGCTTGCCACTGGGGTGGCTGTTACATCCGGTAATAATCACAACTCCAATAATATATAAGCTATTCTAGCACGCATGTTTTAAATAAACCACAAACCAAACCATTACTCAATCTGCTTATGGAAAACCATTAAACCACGCCATCAAACAAACATTGCCAAACCAAATGAAACAGAGGCATGTAAACTAAACTCAAAATCATGAAATACCACGCATATTGAACAACAAGCAAGGGCTTATCCCATAAATTCACAAAGTAAGAGCATTTGAATGTAAAAGCCACAAATCCACACAGCCATGGCAGCAACAATAGCAAGGCATGTAATACATTCAGTTGGAGATCAAACAAGGACATGTCTCGAATGCAATAAACACACATGTAGACTATAACAACATGGCAAGCATACAACACATTTCAAATTAATCACAAACCAAGCTACCACACCAACAACTCACAAAAGTGAAATATATAGGCTAAGCCATTCAAAATCAGACATGGTCAGGTATAATGAAACAGAAACATGATTATCAATTCAAAACCACGAATTGCTACACATACTAACTACCAAGTAAGTGTTTTGATCATACCAATTGGTCATCAAAATAACAATGTTCGAATGTATAAAACCACAAAATCAAACACAATCAAAGCAGCAAGCATGTTCAAAAGAGGTTCAATAAAATATCTTGAAAGGCAACTAACAAACAAACATGTAGTTCACGGTTCCAAATGGCAATTAGGTTTAGTTCATGTATCAAAACAATCTCAGGACTTAACACACTTAATGGGGGGCAGCAGAGATGTATTAGAATGAAAATCACATGATTGACAAGGTTATGAGGTTAAAATGCAAGCAAACATGAGATAGGTTAGGGCATGGTGATAAGTCAGTTCCAAAGATATTCTAACAAAGTTCAAAAGTAATTCCAACATGTCACAATGAGTGGTAAAAGAAAAGGGCAGGTCAGATCAAGTATGAAGGCATATTCTAAGACTGTTAGTGACAATTTCTTATGATTAAAACAAAGGACAAGTAGAATGGTAACAACATCAACAACCAAGTAGTCAGCAGCATACTTAATCATGTCATTTCAAAGCAGTGAGCTAACATACAACACATTCAAATAGAATTTCATTCAAATGATACAACTTGGACACAACTGATAAACAATATACAGATCATGGAATCCAAAACAATATGGCATGGATTCAAACACAAGTTTAATGTAAACAAACAAATCAATGCAAGAGCAAGGTGAGTTAGCAAATTCATACACAGGCAGCCAATGAATTGGAGACTAAAAACCCTACTGACAGCTTGAAACATACATCCAACATCCACATACTAAACAACAATGTATATATCACAAAACTCAGCATGGTCTGATTACAGTTCCACATACAAAGACAAATGAGATGGCTCAATACAACTTAAATGCTTATCAAAGAAGACCAATCAAACATAAAGTCACATAGTGTCAAGGAAAGATGCTCTCAATCATAATAATAGCAAGCATAGGAATGATTCATGTATCAAGATAGATTAAGGGCAGACCAAGTTAAATGCAAAGTCAAGGCAAGCTCACTTAGGTTCATAGCATCTTGGAAACATGGCACTGTCATATAGCAACAATCTAAACAGGGGTTCATTCATAGTGTCGTCTAAATCAAGTAACAGCTAGACATGAGTATTAGACACACAAAATAGCTACACACATCATGTTGATAAAGGAAAGAAAATCAGTCATATTACAATGATAAGTACACAAGCAATATGATGGTCAAAGGCATTTATGAAGCATACACCTATATTGAAGACAAAATAGGACATATCATAGCAACCAAGTTCAAATTCAATCAAATGGTATCACTTTAACACAGACAGTAGTATAGGACTTAGTGAAAACCAACTTATGCAAACACATCTATCACACATATACATATATGGACTAGGTTTTAAGGATAAGACATGATTGCAACAAGTTCACTCAAGTATAGGCAGTGGCAGGGGATAGTAAAGCAAACATTGGTTATGCTAGCATGTAGTGGATGTGAGGACAAACATAAAACATGTATCAAGAATTGGTTCTAATTTAAGCAGACAAAGTACACAGTTTTAAGATGGTAACAAAGCAAATACTTCAAAAAGCTTAACAATCAAGGTTAGACAAGGCAGGAAACACAAATCATGTTTGACATTTACACACAAGTTAAATACCAAACTGACAGCATGTTGATGACAAGGCATATGGACAAGGGAAGTTAAAACACAGTAGAGCATACAAAATCATGAACTCTAGGTTACAAACCCAACATAAATCAATAGAGGCAACCACAACACAAATTGCATATCATGTAACAAAGGTTGATGGGATAAAGGTAGACATGTTTGGAAAGACACTTATCACACCAGTAAGTTGCGTTTAGCATATACATGTTCAGCAGTTGGATGTTATCAACACATAAATATCAAACAAGTAGTGAAGTATTGCAAGTACAGAGTTGGAGTGAGGACTTAAACCAGAAAGAAAAGTAATCAGCTTAAAAGCACCAGCTTAACAGTCAAGTATTTTTCAGCAACTCAATAAAATCGTGGCCATGAGCTTGGACATACAAGATGATCATTCATATAAAGAGAATGACAATACCAAACCAAAGAAGGTAGCTTAACAATCTTTAGTCAAACTTTAAACCATCAACAAAAGGTAACAAATAGATTTA
The DNA here is from genome assembly GCA_022829125.1 of Lathyrus tuberosus. Lineage (NCBI taxonomy): Eukaryota > Viridiplantae > Streptophyta > Magnoliopsida > Fabales > Fabaceae > Lathyrus > Lathyrus tuberosus. The sequence goes on from JALAZF010000435.1 coordinate 3,004,430, forward strand.
TCCATTCTACAATTCATGAGCATATCAGAGACGCATAAAGAGCTAAGATTCAGTAACATCCAAGCATATATGACATACAAGTATGGTTAACAAAATCAAACATCTAAACTTGTCAATACAATACCACAATGAGAATTCATAATGTTGCAGCCATTCAATGCACAAAATCAGAGGCATAAATCAATCATGTAGCAGTTAGTCATGTAACAAGTATAAGTTCAACCACAATCGTTACAACTTAATACAACAAGTATGCGTATTATTACTGAACAGAATTATGCTATTTTATGAAATCCACCATGAGTAACCAATCAATATGTTCAAACACACATCAACAAGACGTATATGAAAGAAAAACTGGATGCATATGACATAATGATATTAGCTAAACATGATTTAACAAGAGGGATAGAATGTGATACCAAGTGGAGTAATGTCCACTGCCTTCAAGTGTGCTGACTGCTTTCCTTCCAAAGCACTCCAAAGCCAACTTTCACTTTGCTTCCTTGAGCTAATGGAACTTCAAGGAGTATTTGAGTGTTTTTTAGAGTTGTTGGTGAGTTAAAGTGTAGAAGCGAGCTCCTTTTATAGGCTAAACAAGTGGGCCTGGGTTGCTTTGAGTCCAATCATCAAGCACTTGGTATGGTGAGTAGGAACTAGGGTTACAACGTCTCTCTTTGAATTCAAATGTTGGTCCAACTCTTGGAGACAAACACGCTGCTTATGCTGCCAAAAATCTCAGAGGTTGCAGGGTCAATTCACCACTTCATGTATTGCTTCAGAGCTCCTCCTTTGATGTCATATGGAGGGGTATCAGATGAGGCAAAGATTGGGGATGGCGTGAAGAGTTTGCAGGTGAGAGCAGGTTGTATGCTGAATCAAGCAACTCCTCTGAACCACTTTTATTGAACCAAACCTTGAAAGCTTAAACGGGCAATGTTCTTGGAGAATTCAAATTGAGAAAATAGCGCGCCAAGTGATTGGGTTGAAACGATTTTTGAATGAATTTGACATGCTTGTGTTTGAATTTCTCTCTTCCATTCTGAATTTCGTAAGCACGACCAAGGGAGAAGAAGCATTTAGTTGTTTTGGTTCTTGGTATGCCACACGTCACTTCTTCATTGGTCAGAAAAATGAGGTTGAAAAGTCAAAGTTCCTTTCTCATTTCGTATTGGTCCTTGGTAAAGAATTCATTTCCACATGTAGTTGGTAACACATTTGTCACGATGGGCTTATCATGTGGGCTCATGAACAAATATGTTAGCATTGGTTTTTTATTTTTGTTATAAAAGAAAAGTGATTTTGGAAAACAAATAATAGATGAATAATAGGTGAATTTGATAAATGATATGGTTATGGATATGGTTTAGAAGGATTAACATTGACAAATGGAGAAATTGGATAAAATTGGTTTATTGGAATTGGTTTGAAATAAAAAAGATGATTGAGGGTAGATAAGGTGGGTAGAAATTTGGTTATGGAGAGGATCATGGTTAGGGTTATGGAGACATCTCTTAGAGACTTGCTTGATTCAATTCTCCATCCAAAATATTGATTAATCACTTCTTGAATATCCTTAAGATAACACCTGATAAAAGGGTTAGTTATGCAACATGATTGACCTAATATGACATGCAAGAGATCAATGTATCTAAGGGTAAAATTTGGGGTACAACAGTTGCCCCTATTTAAATATCTTCACCGGATGACATGAGAGATGAAAATCCTCATGGAATCAAGGTGAAGGATATTTAAATACAGATAACCGAAAATTTTGCCCTTAGATGCAAAGACATGCAATGCTACTAATATGATGGTATGATGCCATGAAACATGCAAAAATGCAGACGAAACAGGACACCAAAGAACAAAGAGCTACCAAACACAGAAAAGCTTCACTGGGGAAGTAAAAGGGTTAGTATTCACAAGGAAAACTCCTTGGGGATACAGGCTAACCAACAAAAGAGACTTACTGGGGAGACCCTGAGGCAACACCGGGGATAGAAAACAAAAGGGATTCTCCACTAGGGAAAGATCCAGGGAGGTGGACGACAGGTTCAAACATGACCGGACGGCACTAGGGAAAAAGACACATTCTTACAGGGCATGAATCCAGAAAGAAAACGTGATCTCCACTGGAGATCAGTTTGAGATAAAAGGATAGACACCCGAAGAAAATATTTTCTGGGGATTTCTTATACTGAAGAGTTCAAACGGGATCTTCAAGAAAAGCCAGAAAAGACAGAGACGAACTCTGCGTGCCAGATAAATACACCTGGAGTTTAGAGGGGAACAAGGCTAATGAGCCAAAAGTAGATTCTGGTACTCATAAGAGTTGGTTGAGATAATAAATAATTGCTTTATGAAGAAAACCAGTATGAGCTGGATTTGTAATTTGGTTTAGGTTCATATTTGACCCGGGTTTGAGCAATACAGGTTCACGATAACCGAAAATAAACCACGGGTTCACGATAACCGGAAATAAACAACTGGTTCACGATAACCAGAAACAAACAACTGGTTCACGATAACCAGAGGTTTAGGTTCACGATAACCTGATATGAATGACTGGTACAGGTTCACGATAACCTGATATAAAAAAGCTGGTTCACGATAACCAGAGGTTTAGGTTCATGATAACCTAAAATAAATGACTGGTTCACGATAACCAGAAACAAACAACTGGTTCACGATAACCAGAGGTTTAGGTTCACGATAACCTGAAATAAATGACTGGCTCACGATAACCAGAACCAAACAACTGGTTCACGATAACCAGAGGTTTAGGTTCACGATAACCTGAAACAAATGACTGGCTCACGACAACCAGAAACAAACAACTGGTTCACAATAACCTGAAACAAACAAATGGTTCACGATAACCCGAAACACAGGTTCACGATAACTTGATACAAACAATGCCAGCGGTTATTGGAATTTTAGGTTTCCAAGCGGGTGATGTAGGTAATAGAACAGTTGCAGGTTAGACTTCCTGGGGAATACTGCACAAATGATCAAAATCTGCCGCACAGAGGCGAAGAAACCGGACACAAGCAAAACAAAGACAAAGAACCAAAGACCCATAAAGAGGAAAAAAGAAACAAAAACAAAAGCCACACAAACAAAACGCCTAAATGCAAAAGATGCTTAATGCTATGGTATGATGCGAATGCTCAATGGTATGCAAGAAACGACAGACCGGGGACAACAAAAGGGAAAACACCGTGTCCACCATGAGGAGTCACACTGAAATCTGAGCAGACAGTCAGTCTTGAAGTCAAAGTGAGAACATCCTTAATATACTGGGGAAACAACTTCTCAACAAACATCTTGTGTAGATACTGGTGAGACGTCCTTAGTGGTTAGTCATTGTTAAAGCATTTAAATCAGGGAGATATTGCCAATCCTCTTTTAGAGCTCAAAGTTTTCAAAACATTCCGCTTTTAAAACCATTATTAATAAATAAGTGAAGTTCTGCATAACAATGAAAAAAAATGATAAATATCAAACAAAGAATGGCTCGAAAATCTGATTTCATTAGAATGGGAACTTGCCAATAGCGAAGTTCCATGGATCATTACAATTGAAAAATGGCAAAAGGATAGGATTACATCATATTCAATGACCTACTCCCTAAGGACTAAAATATCCAGAATTCTATGCTGATACAGACAAGAGGGTCTAGATTCTCAGGCGTAATATTTTCGTACTGAGTCAGCATTTACAGGGTGTGTGAGCTGTTCACCATCCATTGTTGTGAGGAAGGAATAAAGAACCTCCTGAAAATACAGTCTTTACCACTAATGAACCCTCGTAGTTAGGCGCCCATTTTCCACGAGCATCCCTTTGAGATGGTAGAATCTTCTAGAGTACAAGCTCTCCATCTCGAAATTCCCGGACACGGACCTTCTTGTCAAATGCCCTCTTCACTCTTTTTTGATACAGATGACCATGACACATAGCAGTCAGTCGCTTCTCGTCAATGAGGTTCAGTTGGTCATATCTCTCTCTAACCCATTCAGCTTCGTCAAGCTTAGTTTCCATCAGGATTCTCAAAGATGCTATTTCTACTTCAATGGGAAGGACCGCATCCATTCCATATACGAGAGAAAAAGGGGTAGCCCCTGTCGAGGTTCAGACCGAAGTTCTGTATCCGTGCAGAGCAAAAGGTAACATCTCGTGCCAATCTTTATAAGTTTTGACCATTTTCTGCAAGATCCTCTTGATGTTTTTATTAGCAGCTTCGACAGCTCCATTCATCTTGGGACGGTAAGGCGAGAAATTGTGATGCTCAATCTTGAAATTGTCACATAACTCCTTCATTATTTTGTTGTTCATATTTGTTCCATTGTCCGTGATGATCTTATTGGGAATTCCATAACGACAAATGATATTATTCTTGATGAAACGAGCAACTACTTGCCTGGTCACATTAGTAAAAGAAGCAGCTTCAACCCATTTGGTGAAATAATCAATGGCCACTAAAATGAAACGATGGCCATTAGAAGCTTTCGGCTCAATAGCTCTAATCATATCAATGCCCCACATAGAGAAAGGCCAAGGGGATGACAAAACATTCAGCAAGGTAGGAGGAACGTGCATTTTATCAGCGTAGATCTGGCACATATGGCATTTCCTGGCATATTGGATGTAATCAGCTTCCATAGTTAACCAATAATATCCCGCCCTCAAGATTTTCTTAACCATGGCATATCCGTTGGCGTGAGTGCCAAAGGCTCCTTCGTGAATGTCGTGAATCAACAGGTCTGCTTCTCGTTTATCAACACATCTTAGCAGGACCATGTCATGATTCCTCTTGTAAATCACGTTGTTACTGAGAAAGAACTTGGATGAAAATCTTCGCAAAGTTTTCTTATCAAGATTGGAAGCATTGGCAGGGTATTCCTGAGTTTTCAGATAATTCATGATGTCGTGAAACCATGGTTTTCCATCTGTCTCTTCTTCAACGGCCTGGCAATAAGCGGGTTCGGTCTTGCGTTCTATACTGATGAGAGGTGCTTCATTGTGAAACCTGACTTGCCACATTGAAGCTAACATGGCTAGGGAATCAACTATGGGATTTTCAGTACGAGGCACATGACGAAAAGTGATCTCATCAAAACACTTAATCAATTCCATAATGTAAGCACGGTAAGGAATGAGTTTTTCATCCATGGTTTCCCATTCACCCTTGACTTGGTAAATGACCAAAGCAGAATCAGCTATGTGCATCCAAAGTCCGACCTTGTTGTGAAAGGAGTATAACCACCATTGGGGTTTATCAATACAACAACTACACCATGTCCTTTGAAATTGGAAGAACCATCAAACATCATCTTCCATCTATAACTAGGCTCAGGGCCTTCATTAGGGCCAGACCCTTCACAATCCTTTACTACCATAATGTCTTCATCTGGGAAATCAAACTTGAGCGGTTCATAATTTTCAACAGACTGATCTGTAAGGTATTCTGATAATACGCTTCCCTTAATGGCCTTCTGAGGTACATATTGGATATCATATTCTGACAATAGCATATGCCAACGGGCAAGTCTTCCTGTTTGAGCAGGCTTCTCAAAGATATACTTTATTGGATCTATTTTTGAGATCAACAAAGTAGTGTGACATATCAAATACTGCCTCAAACGTTTGGCGGCCCATGCTAAGGCACAACAGGTTTTCTCAAGCAGCGAATAACGGCTTTTACTATCAACGAACTTCTTACTCATGTAATAAATGGCATGCTCTTTGCGACCAGTTTCATCTTGTTGGCCCAATACACAACCCATGTATCCCTCTAAAACAGTCATGTACATAATGAGAGGCCTTCCAGGAACAGGAGGAATCAGAATAGGTGGTTCTTGCAAATAGTTCTTGAGCTTTTCTAAAGCTCGTTGGCAATCAGAATTCCACTCTACAGTCTGGTCTTTTTGAAGTAGTTTGAAGATCGGTTCACAAATTGGAGTCATATTGGAAATGAATCTGGATATATAGTTTAAACGACCCAGAAATCCTCTCACTTGTGATTCAGTTTGTGGAGCTGGCATTTCTTGAATAGCTCGTACCTTGTCAAGATCTAATTCAATTCCCTTTTGGCTGATGATGAAACCAAGCAACTTCCCTGACCTGACACCAAACGTACATTTGGTCGGATTCAACTTCAATTGATACTTCCGGAGTCTCTTGAACAACTTCAAGAGATGGTCCAAATGTTCCTCCTCGCTTCGGGATTTAGCAATCATGTCATCCACGTATACTTCAATTTCCTTGTGGATCATATCATGGAATAAAGTCACCATAGCTCTCTGATAAGTTGCCCCTGCGTTCTTCAAACCAAAGGGCATAACTTTGTAACAGTAGGTTCCCCACGGGGTGATAAAGGTATTTTTATCCATGTCAGCTGGGTCCATTCTAATTTGATTGTAACCAGAAAAACCGTCCATGAAAGAGAACACTACAAACTTGGTCATATTATCCACAAGAGTGTCGATATGCGGTAGGGGGGAATCGTCCTTGGGACTAGCTTTATTTAGATCCCTGTAATCTACGCACATTCATACTTTACCATTTTTCTTCATAACTGGCACGATGTTGGTTGCCCATTCTGGATATTTTGAACCTGCCAAGAATCTTGCATCCAATTGCTTCTTAACCTCATCCCTGATTTGGAGAGCCATATCTGGTCTACTTCTACGGAGCTTCTGCTTCACAGGTGGACATTCAGGCTTGAGTGGTAGCTTATGAACTACTATGTCTGTATCCAATCCAGGCATGTCTTGATAAGACCAGGCAAACACATCTATATATTCTTCCAAAAGCAGTACTAGCCGTTGTCTGATCTCCGTCCCAAGTGTTGCCCTAATCTTGACCTATTTCCTCTTTTCTTCAGTGCCAAGGTTGATGACATCCACTTTCTCTTCGTGTGGTTGAAGATCCGTGTACTAATACTCACACATTTCTGCCAAATCATCGGGGATCTCATACTCCTCTTCTTCCTCAGCTTGATAAATAGGTGAATCAAAGTCGATAGAGAGAGTAGGGTCATTGAATACAACGGGTTTGGGAATCACTCTGCACGATGGAGGGATTTATTTTATTAAAAATGCACAAACATGAACACAAAAAGAAGAAGTTTGTAGTTTTGAAAATATTGCCATTTTTCTTAAAACGAAAGTAAGAATAAAGACAAGGAATTTTAACAAAACAAACACTTCATTGATTAATAAGATTTAAAAGCGGTGGCCCATACAAAATAATCCGACAGCCTCGGGCAAGACTGCGGAATTGAAAACATCAAAGCAAACAAATTACTCTGGAATAGGGTACAAAGTAGGTATCTCAATGGCTTCCCAGTTACTTAAAGCAGCGTCACACCGAAACACCATGTGGTTGATATCTTCGTCTTCAGCGTCTTCAATGATTGCATGGACTTGCTGTCCTCCACTGACGAACACCTCTTGAATGGTCCTTGGTCTTCCTTTGGTTGAAGCTCTTCCCTCAAAAGTTGGTTTGTAACCCAACCCTTGGTATTTCTCTCTTTCGGGGACTTTGACGATCTTGCCCCAACCTTCAGGTACTCCTCCTCGTAAAGCAGATTGAATGCTTTTGAAAGAAGCAAAAGATGGACAACCAGAGGCCACTGGTTCCTTGTCGTCAAGCATAACGGTACTAGCTATTTCAAGAGCCTGGAAAGAAGTTTCCAAAGCATCTTCATTCGATTCAATGTAATGAAACGAGGATAAAGTACTGACCATGAGGTCTTCCTCACCATGTATAATAACTAACTTCTCGTCGGCCACGAACTTCATCTTCTGATGTAAGGTAGAGGTTACAGCACCAGCCTCGTGGATCCAAGGTCTACCCAGCAAACAACTGTAGGCAGGGTTGATATCCAAGATTTGAAATAGGATGTTGAATATTTGAGGGCCAATCAAGACAGGTAGCTCAATCTCTCCCATCACCGATCTTCTTGAACCATCAAAAGCTTTAACAATAAGAGAAGTGGGTCTCATTATAGCTCCTTGGTAAGATAGCTTATCAAGAGTTCTTTTTGGTAAAACATTCAATGATGAACCGGTATCTACGAGAACTTTAGCCATTGTATCCTCCTGACATTTTATTGATACATGTAAAGCAAGATTATGATTCTTTCCAGCTCGAGGTAACTCCTCGTCACTAAAGCTGAGAGTGTTACAAGCTGTGATATTGGCGACGGCATGGTCAAATTGTCCTGCAGTTATATCTTGAGCCACGTGTGCCTGGGCTAACACCTTCTGCAAAGCTGATCTATGAACTGGCGAATTGATTAACAGAGATAAGATCGAAATCTTGGATGGTGTCTGATGGAGCTGATCTATCACTTTGTAATCACTCCTCTTGATAATTCTTAGGAACTCTTCATCTTCTTCTTGAGAAATTACCTCCTTTCCTTTGTCTCTAGACGGTGTGGGGACAACAGTTTCCCTGGGTGTGGTTTCTATGAAAGAAGGAGTGTATACTCTTCCACTTTGGGTCATCTTTCCAGTTCCAACTATATTAGTCACATCCTCACCAGTAGTTCCCACGTCTTTCCTTGGAACTACGTCTTCAACAGCGATTCCCACCTCTTTCCTTGGAATCACGTCTTCTCGTTTTTTGCCATTCATGATATTCTCATAGACCCACGACACTGCCTTGGTCCCTCGGAACCTAAATGAAACAGGTTGTCGGGCGTTACATTGTTTGGAATGATTAATAGTGGAAGCATCAGCCATTCCAGGATTGTTGAAAACTGGTATTGGCTTATTAAAGATGGGAACTACAGACCCAGACTTAGGTGTGTTGGACCCGGATACCTGCCCTCTTGGGTTTGGTAGGTTAAACACAGGCTCGATTGCTGCAACTTTGTTTTCCTTTTCTTTGCTGAATACCTGTAGAAACCCTTCATTGATCAGATACTGAACATCATCTTGGACTAAACGGCAGCCCTTGATGCTGACATTACATTCTTCACAGTCATCATGGCAAACTTCAACTAAACCAGCTTTAAACAACTTAGCATGAAAAGCCTTGATAGGAGTTTTGATCTTCGTTGCATCCAAAACTAATACCTCGTCCTTCTCCTCTTCTATGGCATTGGTAGTCCCATGGGCAGGCAAAGGATTGTTCTTCACATTTAGTTGATTATCAGCAAATGAAAGAATATTCTTCTCCATCAAAACCTTCACTACATTCTTCAATGCTAAATAACCCTCTAAGTCGTGACCAGCCCCTCCTTGATGAAAAGCACAAGTTGCATTTGGGTTGAAGAAAGGCATAAATTTCTCGGTCGGCGGTCCCAAAGGTCTAGTAACGATCAAACCTTGCTCTACTAAGGAAGGGTAGAGCTCTGTATATGACATTGGTATAGGTGGAAATGCTGGCTTTCCTCCTTGCCTCTTGTGGGGAGAATTCTGCTGTGGAACCTGTGGTCTTAGTTGCTGATAATTCTGGTTTTTAGGCCATTGCTGATAAGCTGTTTGTTGATAAGCTGGCGCCTACTGTGCTGCTTGGTGATTGAAAGTAGGTGTAACAGCAACTACGTAAGGTTGCTGAGCATACTACATCTGGTAGATTGGATGCTGAGAGATGTTTGGTCTCCGATGTTGCTGATACATTGGTTGCTTCCATCGAGGGCTCTGGGTCTTTCCTGCCATGATGGCATTAGTTTCTCCTTCTCTCTTCTTATGAGAATGACTAGGGGACTTCTTAACACTGACGCTAGTTGAACTGCTCAGAGAACCGATTACCTTTCCACTCTTTAATCCTGCCTCTACCTTCACGCCAATTGCGGCAATATCAGCGAAATTAGCACTGACACTGCTGATCATTCTCTCATAAAATTCAGGCTTTACTGTGTCTACAAACCAATCAGCCAACTCTTTCTCAGTCAAAGGTGGTTCGACCTGAGAAGCAGTCTCTCTCCAATGTTGTACATATTCTTTGAAGGTCTCAGTACTGTTCTGGGCCATGCTCAATAGCTGCCTACGGTCAGGGGCTAGATCCATATTGTACTTGTAGTGTTTCACAAAAGCATCAGTCACATCCTGGAAACAATGGACCTGGGACTGGTCTAGACTCAAATACAACTTAGCAGCAGCCCCCTTCAAATTGTCCTGAAAACAATGGATCATCAGCTTGTCATTGCGTACGTGCGCGACCATTCTTCGGTAGTACATGATCAAATGGGATTTGGGACACGTGGCCCCTGAGTATAACTCAAAACTTGGTAACTTGAACTTGGGTGGGATTACCAAATCTGAAACCAAACACATGTCTTTAATATCAGTACTGAATGCATTACTTAACTCCATTGCCTTCATCTTCCTCTGCATTGTTTCAACACTTTCTCTCAATTTCTCGTGTCTATCATCTCCTTCTTCTGACACATCAACATAGTCGTAGGGCTGGTGGTTTTGGAAAACCGAATGCACTTGTGTTTGTACTGCTGGTGGAGCATAAGTAGGAATAGCTTGCAGAGTCTCATTAACCAAAGGAACTATTTGCTGTGTTGATAAAGGAATTGTAGCACAAAAAAAATCTTCTGGCATGCCCAAAGTGGGGTTTGTGACAGGGATGATAGGAGGTTCTACCATTGTAGTGACGATTTCAGAGACCACAGTGGCCTAGGTGTCCATCTTTGCTTTCATAACATTAATAGCCTCGAGGATTTGTCCCATTCCTCCTCGTATCTCATTTAATTCATTGTTGACTCTGTCCATTTCTCCGTATATCTCTGACATTCGGAATCGAGCTTGGGCCCGGGTGTTGTAGTTGTGTCTGGGATTCAGTGTGACGATTCTTGATGACACTGAATTTCACCGTATTTTTGACTCCGATTTCGCATGCATTCTTAGTCTTTTAATGTCATTTTATTATGTTATTATTATGTTTTTCTTTGTTTTCAGGTTTTTAGTCTAATCGGAGCCCCAAGCGAGAAAAGGAGCAGAAAAGGAGCCGAAATGAGCTAAAATAGAGAAAATCAGCATTTTGCACTTATGGCATCCACTATGGCGGCCGCCACAGGGTCTTCCATGACGTGGCCATGTCTCAAACTCCTCCCAACTGTTTTTCCCCACGATCTCCAACTGCCCAAGCAACTTTACACTCATGGCGGGCGCCATGGTGTTGTGGCGGGTGCCACAAGAACAAAACGAGTTCCCTCCCAAATTCAAATGCTAGGGGCATCCTTGTCTTTTCCACATGTTTCCTTGCCTATAAATAGGACTTTAGATTTTCGTTTTTCATCATACAAGCTTAGTTGTTCATAAGCATATATCAGTGTAATAGTGGTAATCGCTTCACATCGAGGTGTTACTACATTCGAGAGATCGAGTCTGTAAGAGCCTGTGAGATTGAGTCTTGGAGCACTCTGGAAGGAAGTTAATCCTGCCGCCATTTTACTTTCAGTTCGCATTTTATTCAACCACTCCGATTGGAGCAGGTTTTTATTACTTTACCTTTTGTCAACTTTATTTCTTGCACTGTCTTTTAATTTCATTTATCTTCCGCACTGTCTTTTAATTTCATTTATTTTCCGCACTGCTTTACTTTCATCTACTTTCCGCACTCGCACTACTTTCATTTAATTTCCGCACTCGTACTTAAATACCTTTTTATGAAAAATCTAAAAATGAACTTTTACTTTACCATGTCTGGCTAATTTTATAAAGGTTAGAATGTGAAGATCATAACCGAACCGATAATCTGTACAATTGTTAGTGGAAACACTTAAGGGCTATTTTAACTTTCAATATAAGTTTTCCTGTTCTTAAATTCCGTTGGGTAAGATCGAAAGCCGTCCAACGCCTATCTAAACTTAATTGTTTTTAAACTATTTCAAAAACAGCGAAAGCGCTTTGTTTAGTTTATTAGGAGTTTTTAATTTAAAAAGAAAAGAGATTTTAAAACCATTTTCGGACGCGTTAAGAAGTTTAAAGTCTGGTTCGTAAGAACCTCTTTTTTTTAGAAAATCCGGGTTAAAATACTTTTCAACTTGGTCAAGGTACTATATTTCTTAAAAATAGGTTTACTACTCTAACGCAATGCGCGCCTTTTTATCCGTGACAATAAGAGGGTTTGATTAGGGGGTACAACTCGGTTCTGAATACGCGAAAGCGATAGTTCCTGTCAAATTAGTTCTTTTCAAAGTAGAAAACATTGCCCGTAAGTAGTTCTATTAGCAAGTACTTGGATTATCAATTGGTTATGTGAATTGCATTCGAACCTGTCTTTATCAATTAATTTTAATTACTTTATTTACTACCGTGCACTCTTCAAAACTACTATTTTCAATCACCTTAGATACACACCTTAACAATAGATAGCGATAGATTGACACTTGGTCTCTGTGGATACGATAATCTTTTATATTACTCTGACGCGTTCGTACACTTGCGAAAAAAACACGCATCAAGTTTTTGGCGCCGTTGCCGGGGACCAATTTCGTCAAATTTCGTACCCTGTTGTTATACCGTTTAGACTAAGGAAGTTACCCGCCGGTCAATGCGAAAAACTCGTAGTACCGGTAGTTTAGTAGACCCTCTAGCTGAACCAGAACGTTACTCTCGCGCACGTTTATATTTCCGTAAACTTAGGAAAGCTATGGCCGAAGATCAAAATCAAAGACCTCTTAAGGATTTCGCCCAACCATCCAACGAGGAACCTAGTTCTAGTATAGTAAATCCAGCCATACCAGCTAACAATTTTGAACTTAAACCATCCCTGCTGCAGTTAGTACAGCAGAGACAATTCGCAGGTCTTGCTACAGAGAACCCAAACCAACATTTGAAAAACTTTCTCCAACTAGCAGACACCTTTAAAACCAATGGAGCCCCTCCTGAGGCGATTCGCTTAAGATTATTTCCTTTTTCCCTCAGAGATAAGGCCCTATCTTGGTTAGATTCCCTTCCACCAAATTCCATAACAAGTTGGGAAGACCTTAGAAAAGTATTCCTTGCCAGATATTTTCCCCCGAGTAAGACCGCTGTTCTTCGAAACCAAATAACTAGATTTACCCAAAACCAAGGAGAATCGTTGTTCGAAGCCTGGGAGAGATATAAAGAGCTATTAAGAGCATGCCCACATCATGGTTTAGAAAATTGGTTAATCATTCAAACCTTCTATAATGGACTTCATTATAACACTAAGATGACCATCGACGCCGCCGCAGGTGGCGCACTAATGAACAAACCTTACCCTGAAGCTAGTGCCCTTATCGAAGATATGGCCCAAAACCATCAATCATGGGGAGTAGAACGAGCGACAGTGGAAAAGAAGGAAGCCCAAGGAGGAATACATGAGTTAAGCTCTATAGACATGATGCAAGCTAAAATGGATGCATTAGCCCTAAAAGTTGAGCATATGTGTACAATCCCGAATACTGCAGGCGCAGTTTCGTCAGATTGTGAGATATGTGGGACGAAAGGACACCAATCCGCAGAATGCAGTCTGTTAAACGAGACCAGCTCTGAACAAGTGAACTACACCCAAGGGAACCCATTTTCAAATACCTATAACCCTGGATGGAAGAATCACCCAAACTTTTCCTATAAGAATAATAACCCTATCCAAAATACTGCCCCTCCGAGACAATCAAGTTATCAAGCCCCAAGATCAAATCAACCTATGCAACCTGTACCACAAAAACCGAGCCTTGAGAAAATCGTGGATAATTTTGTCGCTGCTCAAATCCAACAAAACAAGGAGTTCATGAACCAAAACGTTCATGTTAACGAACTAATTACCCAGTTAGGAACCAAGGTTGACCAAATAATCACTCACAATAAGATGCTTGAAACCCAAATCTCGCAGGTAGCTTTAAACCAAGCCCCTCAGACCACACCTGGAGGACAATTCCCTGGACAACCTCAACAAAACCCGAAAGGACAAGCAAATGCCATTACCCCACGAAGTGGGACCGCTTATGATGAACCTTGTAACCCAAGGTTGAGTGATCCCAAAACTTCTAAGGAAGATGACAACATCCCAGATAAAAAGAAGAAACCAGAGGAATCTGTAAACCAGGAAAGTCAAGAAAAAGGAGAAGAACCCAAAGACAAAACCTATATACCACCCCCGCCATACAAACCACCAATACCATATCCGCAAAGACTTAAACAAACCCAGATCAATAATCAGTATCAGAAATTCATTAAAGTTATAGAAAAACTTCACGTAGAAATCCCGTTCACAGAAGCCATTACCCAAATATCATCCTACGCAAAGTTTCTCAAAGACATCCTTACCAATAAACGTAGACTTGATGATCCGAAACCCTTGGAATGTAATTCTATTGCCGAAAATAAATTAGCAAAAAAGGATAAAGATCCTGGAAACTTTTCCATTCCTTGTATTTTGGGGAGTCATGTCATCGAAAAAGCTTTTCTAGACTTAGGAGCTAGTGTGAGCTTAATGCCCTTAGCGGTTTGCGAAAGGTTAAATTTAGGAGAGTTGCAACCTACCAAGATGTCGCTTCAATTAGCCGATAGGTCTGTTAAATATCCGATAGGCATACTTGAAGACGTCCCTGTTAGGATAGGTCAGTTGTTTATCCCTACTGATTTTGTTGTCATGGACATTAAAGAAGATGATGACATACCAATTCTTCTAGGTAGACCATTCTTATCGACTGCTGGAGCCATAATAGATGTCAAAAAGGGGAAGTTAACCTTTGAGGTAGGGAACGAGAAGATAGAATTTATACTTTCAAAATTTCTTATGGCACCTGTGATAGGAGACGCGTGTTATGCAATAGATATCATTGATGAATGTGTTAGGGAGTTAGAGCAAGAAGAAGTCATTGAAACAATTAAGCTCCCATCAACTCTTATTTTGGAAGATGACAATTATAAGAAACCCTACATCGATGATAACCTTTACGAATGTTTATCCCTTACCCCAGATCCTATGCCTTGCCCTATTAAACCAGCCTTGGAACTTAAGGAACTGCCTAAGAACCTGAGATATGAGTTTCTTGATGAAGAAATGAATCGTCCGGTTATAGTTAGTGCTGCCTTGAGACAAAAAGAAACAGATCAACTCTTGGACGTTCTACGAAGATATCCCTCAGCCTTAGGATATAATATCTCTGATCTGAAAGGTATAAGTCCATCCGTATGCGTGCATCGGATTTCGCTCGAAGTAGATTCAAAACCTTCCAGAGAGCACCAGAGAAGGATAAACCCTATACTGAGTGATGTTGTCAAGAAGGAAGTTCTGAAGTTGCTAGAAGCAGGTATAATATATTAGATCTCGGACAGTAAGTGGGTGAGCCCTGTGCATGTGGTACCCAAGAAGGGAGGCATCACAGTTGTGCAAAATGAGAAAGGTGAACAAATAGCAAAGCGGATAGAAGGAGGTTGGCGTATGTGCATAGACTATAGAAAGTTAAATAAAGCAACTAGGAAGGATCATTTCCCTTTACCGTTCATAGACCAGATGTTAGAACGTCTTGCCAGACATTCTTACTTCTGCTATCTAGACGGGTATTCGGGATTCTTCCAAATACCTATACATCCAGAAGATCAAGAAAAAACTACCTTTACATGCCCTTTTGGAACTTTTGCCTACAGACGAATGCCTTTTGGACTCTGTAATGCCCCTGCTACTTTCCAACGTTGCATGATGTCAATCTTTGCAGATTATCTAGATGGAATCATGGAAGTATTTATGGATGATTTCTCGGTTTGCGGTTTTGATTTCCAAAATTGTCTTATCAACCTTGAGAAAATCCTGGAAAGATGTGTGGAGGTGAACCTTGTGCTGAATTGGGAAAAATGCCATTTCATGGTGACTGAAGGAATTGTTTTAGGACATATAATCTCTGAAAGAGGTATAGAGGTAGATAAAGCAAAAATAGAAGTTATAGAGAACCTAAAACCACCCAAGACTATCAGGGAAGTTAGAAGTTTCCTTGGACACGCTGGATTCTACCGCCGTTTCATCAAGGATTTCTCCAAAATAACAAAACCTTTAACTGGCCTGTTAATGAAAGATGCTGAATTCATCTTTGATGAAAAATGCAATGAAGCATTCAACCTTTTGAAGCAAGCATTGATTTCAGCACCCATTATGAAACCCCCTGATTGGTCTGAACCGTTTGAGATAATGTGTGACGCCAGTGATTATGCTGTAGGAGCCGTTCTAGGTCAGAGAAAAGATAAAAGATTACATGTAATATATTATGCCAGTAGAACCCTAGACGCCGCCCAGCTCAATTACGCAACAACCGAGAAAGAACTCCTAGCGGTAGTTTTCGCTATAGACAAATTTAGATCATATCTAGTAGGAGCCAAAATTATAGTTTACACCGATCATGCTGCCATCCGTTACCTACTAAGTAAAAAAGATGCTAAACCCAGGTTACTTCGATGGATTTTGTTGCTACAAGAGTTCGACTTAGATATCCGAGATAAAAAAGGCACAGAAAATGTAGTAGCCGATCACCTATCTAGGCTAGAATACCTGAATCCTGAATTAGTATCCATAAATGATGATTTTGCCTATGATAGACTGATAGCCCAGTTGGAAACCATTGAAGATAAAAAACCAGACCCTCATGAGCACTTTCAAAAATCCTTAGCTGTAAGTAACGTGCCCTGGTACGCTGATTTTGTTAATTACCTAGCTGCTGATATCATACCCCCTAATCTCGATTACCACAAGAAGAAGAAGTTCTTAAGTGATGTTAGAAACTTCTATTGGGACGAGCCACTTCTTTTCAAGAGAGGTAAAGATGGCATTTTCCGCCGTTGCGTTCCAGAAGACGAGGTAGAAAGTATAATTCAGCATTATCACTCTGCGCCTTATGGTGGACATGCAAGCACCTCTAAGACCTACGCCAAGATTCTTCAAGCTGGCCTATTCTGGCCTACCATGTGGCGTGATGTCCATGCTTACATTGTCAAATGTGATAGGTGCCAACGCACAGGAAATATTTCAAGACGCGACGAAATGCCTTTAAGAAACATCCAAGAAGTAGAACTCTTCGACGTATGGGGTATAGATTTCATGGGACCATTCCCACCATCTTTAGGAAACAAGTATATCTTAGTTGCTGTAGACTACGTGTCTAAATGGATTGAAGCGATAGCTGCACCCACAAACGACACTAGAGTAGTGATTAAATTATTTAAAAATTATATATTCCCCAGATTTGGAACACCCCGTTTAGTTATAAGTGATGGAGGATCTCACTTCATATCAAGAATATTTGATAAGCTTTTAAGCAAGTATGGAGTTAAGCATAGAGTAGCAACACCATATCACCCACAGAATAGTGGCCAAGTGGAAGTATCTAATAGGGAGATTAAACAAATTTTAGAAAAAACTGTCTCTGTATCCAGAAAAGATTGGTCGCAAAAGCTTCAAGAGGCTTTATGGGCCTACAGAACCGCTTTCAAAACCCCTATAGGAACAACCCCCTACCAACTAGTCTATGGAAAATCTTGTCATTTACCTTTTGAGTTAGAGCATAAGGCCTATTGGGCCATTAAAACTTTGAATTTGGATTACCTAACTGCTGGTGAGAAATGTATCCTTGACATCCACAAATTGGAAGAACTCAGACAGCAAGCCTACGAGAATGCCATAATATACAAAGAAAGAACAAAAGCTTGGCACGACAAAAGAATCGTAAGAAAAGACTTCAACTTAGGCGACCCTGTTCTCCAGTTCAATTCTAGGCTACGACTCTTCCCAGGAAAGCTCCGTTCAAGATGGACTGGCCCCTTCAAAGTATCAAAAATTCTGAGGTCTGGAGCTGTTGAAATAAAAAACGGGACATGTAAACCATTCATCGTCAATGGACAAAGACTGAAGCTCTACGAAGGAGGAGACATTCCAACAACCTACTCCAGCCACACTCTAAGCGATCCACCAATCCCGACAAGAGATGTATAAGTTCCAGTCGTCAAGCTAACGACGTTAAACAAGCGCTGCATGGGAGGCAACCCATGATTTTCTTACCTTATTTACTTTTTCTACATTTTGTTTTATTTTATTTCTTGTTATATTTTGTCAGGACTAATGTTTGAAATGTTTGTGTTTTACAGGACCTTCTTCCTAACTCTGTGCAGAATGCAGAATTTCGACGACATGCATGTGACTTTCAGGAATGACGCCCAGAGAGAGCGTTACTTTGTCCACTTCAGGCGTCCTATGGCACCAACGAGGTACCCAGATCAGGCTTGCATGGAGGCTTTAGGCATTGAGCCTAGTGTCAGATTCTTATGCCACCAGCTTCAATGGGACCAGTTCGACGACCTGAACAACACCTATAGGAACCTCACTTTGGAGTTCCTCAGCTCATTTTCTCATGACCCCTGGGCCGGACCAGATGGATGTGCTATTTTCAGGTTATTTGGGACTGAGTACTCCTTCACTCATAAGGAGTTTGGTGATTTATTAGGTTTTCAGACGACTCCTGATGCTATTCCTGAGACACCTATGGGATACTTTCTGAGTAGGGAAGTGGAGAAGTTCTGGAGTGATATCTCTGGTGGAGGGAGTCAGGATCCTTCCACCCAGTTCTCACATGTTATCCACAACCCTGCATTGAGGTATTTTCAGATGATCATAGCACACTCTTTCTTTGGATTGCCAGATGCTGAGACCTTGCTTAGTGAGGAGGAGATCTTTCTACTATTTTGTGCGACCCAGTCACGTCCTGTGGCATGTGGGAACTTTCTGCTGAAAGGTCTTAGCAGTATTGCCAGGTCATCAGTAGGTATTATTCATGTGGGAGGTATTGTTACCCAGATTGCTGCTGCTTTAGGCCTATCGCGTAAGTTGTTACATCTCAGGGTTTTCAGTGAATACACCACCATGGACGTTGATTTCTGCCTAGACAGAGGGTTGATAAGGAGAGCCTCTGCAAACCCCAACCAGTTCAGATTGTTGATCGACAATGAGGCTGTTCATTACTTTTTGCTGCCTGATCCGATGATGACCAGTGTTCATGACCCAGCTAATTGGAGATATGCTTTGGAGGGTTATGGAGAGACTATTGAGGAGCCTAGATCGCCTCCTATTGCTGAGTACACCCCTTCACCTCCGTCTCCCAAAATCACTGTTTTATCTAATAATTTGTCTTTGCAGCCACCCGATTTATACACCCAGGTTGTTGAGCTCCGCAGAGAGACTGCCAAGCTCAAACAGGAGGTAGCTGATCTTGCTTTGCAGATTGAGGTATCTGATCTTACTCATGCTACTGAGGCAGACTCTTTATACCAGGAGATCGGAGAGCTTCGTCGCGAGATTGCTGAGCTTCGTGGATCCAGCCAGGCAGAGGAGCCAGCTGATTGATCATATTGCCCTGACTTACTACTCTATTATTTAGTATTCAGTATTTCTGCGTTTTCTTTACTTTTTAGCATATCTGGACACATTTCGTATTTTCGCATTTCCTACATTTCCTATGTACTTTGATTATATATATATATATTATGTGTGTTTTTATTTTTCCTTTTATATATATATATATATATCCAATAATAATTTTATTTTTCTTAATATTTGATTTTTATTTTCCACAAAAATTGTGCAAGTCCCGTGTTGAAGAGGAAAACAAATGAGAACGCTATCGGGACCCCCAAGACGCAAAAGGTAAGAGAGGCCCATTCCAAAATTCAAAATTTTGGCCCAGGTCCGAAAATGACCTTATGGCGCCCGCCACGGCGTCCTGGTAAATACGAGGGAGAACTTCATCTTCCACCATTTTTGAACCTCTAAACTCCCAAAACCCATTTTTCTCCTCTTCCAAAACTCCATTAAAACCCATAAAAGCTCCTACCTTTATTTAATACCCACTATCCATTAACCCTTTCAAACTTCCATTTGAAATTCCACCAATTAAATTCCATAAAAATCTCACCTTTACCAACTTATATTTAAACCCATCTTCACTATCTTCAAATCAATTCAAGGAGCAAGCTATGGAGTTCGAAGGATTTATTTTGCGAGAAGGAAAACCCGGGGATAGGCAGAGGAGGAATATTCAAAGGCTTCAAGGTCGAGAAATTCTCTCGACGAGGTACGTGGACGACAACTGTCTCTATACTTTGGGTATTTATCATAGTGTTTATCATTTACTTGTTTTTTTGGGACTGCACGCTATTTTTGAAAACCAAGAACCAACCTTTGAGAAACTGACAATTGAGTTTTTAAGTTCTTTGATCTACACTGTCCACCCTAACACTGCTAGCACAGTCGGTACTGTCCAATTTAGAATGTTTGGAATAGAATATAAGTACAGTACCGACGAACTAACAAGTCTGTTAGGGATTCCCCTTTGGGAAGGTGCTATTTGTGAGACCCCTTTGGATGACGGATGGTCGGTCGATGCATTTTCTTTTTGGCAGAGATTGTCGAATAATTTAATAACTTCTTTTGAAGGAATTCTCGCATCGACCATCCACAACCCGGCCATCAGAGTTTTTAGATACCTGTTGGCATGTACTATTTTTGGCCGGGATAATCCAAATAAGGTTAATGCTAAAGAGCTTCAGTTTTTACAAGGAAGTCTCACAAATAGAAGAATCAATCCGGTCCCGTTTATGCTTTCTCACATGTCTGTTACTATTAATAAAGCAGGACCGATTATTTTTGGAGGACTAATTACGTCTATTGCTCGGGCCCTTAACCTGAACAATGAGAGAGCCACACTAGAGCCCTTAACTCCTCGCACAATCAACCTAAAATTTCTAAAAGATATGAAATTGTGCCGAGCGAGAAGAGAGGGTGGTTTTGTATTGATGATCCATGGTGTAGCTATCCCATCTGTTGCCTTGCCCTGCAGTAGACGTACCGACGTACGTAATGAAAGGAACTGGACCTATGATTTAAATGCTCCACCTGTTCTAGGTCCACTTCCTCCTAATATTCCTGATGCGGAGGGACACGACACTGACGAAGAATTTGAGCGGAGAGATCAGTCTTCCATACCTCATGTGTCCCCCCATCATCCTTCACCACCACACACCGCACCCTCTTCCTCTAACCCTTTTGCAGGTTCGGTCCCTGGATCCTATGTCACTGAGGAGATGTGGCGTGACCTTATGGCTAGAGAAGAAAGGCGAGATAACCTTCTCTCTACCATTCAGCAACAACTGACGGATAATATGAGCTTCATGGAAGAATCACGACGGAGGACAGATCGATCCTTCGAGTCCGTTTCTCACACCTTGCTTGCGATAGCAAACGAGCAATCCCGTCAGCAAGACTTCAACCGCTGGCATTACGAGCTTATGGAGGCTACTCAAGGTTCCGTTCTAGGTAACCTTCGACAGGTCAGAGATGCCCACGCAGCCTTATCAGCCCGATTGGACCGGAGAGACCAGCATCGCAGCAGATCCCGTCGTCCCAGGCATTCCCAGCAGGACGACGAGGGCACCAGTGGTCCACATCAGTAGTTTTACAGGTTACTCTCCTTATCTTATTTCGAAACATTGGGGACAATGTTCGATTTAAGTGTGGGAGGGGATTTTATTGCTTTCTATTTCCATTTTTAGTTAGTTGTTTATTTCTTGTTTTTGTCTATGTCTTTTTTCTAGAAAATGCATGAGTCTGACGAGTCACCAGTACAGTGTATCCCTAGTGCACCCTCATTTTTCCCCATTTCTTTAGCCTTACAAAAAAAAAAAAAAATTTGCAAAAAGAAAACATTGTTGTTCTACACGTTTTTTGGGCTTTAAGACAGGTTTGGATTAGGATGTGGTGACTTAGGTGAACTTTTTGAAACATTAGTATCGTTTTAGCACCGTAGACTTCACGAATATAGGAATCATTCCAAAACCCCATGTACCATGGCCTTAATTATCATTTCCAAATTTGTCCTAAGTAGTTTATTTCAGCAGTCAGCTCCGGCCTAAGCATGTTCTACGTAGGGGACTGATGAACATAAGTGAATGATCCAGTAAAATAAATAAAGAAAAAGGCAAACTCCGGATAGATGACCCTCACAAGGTCGTTTAAACCAAAAAGTTGAATTGTTGCCACAAAAAAAAAAAAATATATATATATATATATATATATATATAATTTTAGCTCACCCATTGTTAGTTGGTTCAGAGGTATCTGGCGCTGAACTCGGTAGGGCGGATTACGATCCGATCCCCCACAACTGCATTTGGGTCAAATAAAAGGGTTTACACAGTCTTATGTGCCAGAAACCCTATGTTTTGGATCAGAATCACTAACAGGTCACTCTACTATGAAATATGTACGGATAACGGGCTTAATGTGATTGCGCCTGAATGAAAAGGACCCAAAAAGAGATGAAGAGGTAGGCCTAGTTATTGTGGGATGATGCGGTTGATTAATATAAGAATGAAGTTTATGTCCGCCTCTGCGGATAAGTGTCATTACGATACCCTTGGTTCACTTAGTACCTGTCACTGCATCCTGACTTGAACTTAGAAGCCCTTTTTGCCCGAATCACGTGTCAGCACTAGTTTTCTTACTTTGAGCTTTAAATGTTTTGCTTGAGGACAAGCAAAGGTCTAAGTGTGGGAGAATTTGATGACACTGAATTTCACCGTATTTTTGACTCCGATTTCGCATGCATTCTTAGTCTTTTAATGTCATTTTATTATGTTATTATTATGTTTTTCTTTGTTTTCAGGTTTTTAGTCTAATCGGAGCCCCGAGCGAGAAAAGGAGCGGAAAAGGAGCCGAAATGAGCTAAAATAGAGAAAATCAGCATTTTGCACTTATGGCATCCACTATGGCGGCCGCCACAGGGTCTTCCATGACGTGGTCATGTCTCAAACTCCTCCCAATTGTTTTTCCCCACGATCTCCAACTGCCCAAGCAACTTTACACTCATGGCGGGCGCCACAAGAACAAAACGAGTTCCCTCCCAAATTCAAATGCTAGGGGCATCCTTGTCTTTTCCACATGTTTCCTTGCCTATAAATAGGACTTTAGATTTTCGTTTTTCATCATCCAAGCTTAGTTGTTCATAAGCATATATCAGTGTAATAGTGGTAATCGCTTCACATCGAGGTGTTACTACATTCGAGAGATCGAGTCTGTAAGAGCCTGTGAGATTGAGTCTTGGAGCACTCTGGAAGGAAGTTAATCCTGCCACCATTTTACTTTCAGTTCGCATTTTATTCAACCACTCCGATTGGAGCAGGTTTTTATTACTTTACCTTTTGTCAACTTTATTTCTTGCACTGTCTTTTAATTTCATTTATCTTCCGCACTGTCTTTTAATTTCATTTATTTTCCGCACTGTTTTACTTTCATCTACTTTCCGCACTCGCACTACTTTCATTTAATTTCCGCACTCGCACTTAAATACCTTTTTATGAAAAATCTAAAAATGAACTTTTACTTTACCATGTCTGGCTAATTTTATAAAGGTTAGAATGTGAAGATCATAACCGAACCGGTAATCTGTACAATTGTTAGTGGAAACACTTAAGGGCTATTTTAACTTTCAATATAAGTTTTCCTATTCTTAAATTCCGTTGGGTAAGATCGAAAGCCGTCCAACGCCTATCTAAACTTAATTGTTTTTAAACTATTTCAAAAACAGCGAAAGCGCTTTGTTTAGTTTATTAGGAGTTTTTAATTTAAAAAGAAAAGAGATTTTAAAACCATTTTCGGACGCGTTAAGAAGTTTAAAGTCTGGTTCGTAAGAACCTCTTTTTTTTAGAAAATCCGGGTTAAAATACTTTTCAACTTGGTCAAGGTACTATATTTCTTAAAAATAGGTTTACTACTCTAACGCAATGCGCGCCTTTTTATCCGTGACAATAAGAGGGTTTGATTAGGGGGTACAACTCGGTTCTGAATACGCGAAAGCGACAGTTCCTGTCAAATTAGTTCTTTTCAAAGTAGAAAACATTGCCCGTAAGTAGTTCTATTAGCAAGTACTTGGATTATCAATTGGTTATGTGAATTGCATTCGAACCTGTCTTTATCAATTAATTTTAATTACTTTATTTACTACCGTGCACTCTTCAAAACTACTATTTTCAATCACCTTAGATACACACCTTAACAATAGATAGCGATAGATTGACACTTGGTCTCTGTGGATACGATAATCTTTTATATTACTCTGACGCGTTCGTACACTTGCGAAAAAAACACGCATCAATTCTGGAGAAAACACGGCGACATAAGACAAAGACAAGGAAAGAAATGCACATGAAGATGCAAATGAGGATGCAAATGCAAATGCAGGCTAAACTATCAAGAAACCAAATAAATTTTGCAAATAATATAGATGATAGATTTTCGATATAAATAAACTTCTTCATTCAAGGGTCTGGTGAGCATTACATCAAGAGTAGTGTATCCTCATACTCCAAGTACATAAATAGAAATACATCAAAACGAAAGGGAACATTAGCAACAAAGGAAATAACAACAGCAATACTAAGGATTGAATCCACTGGTTGATGATCCCTCTCCTCCATTAATTACTCTCATCAACTTGCTGATACGCTCTTTCGTCTCTTCTCTTGCAAGGACCAATTCTCCTAACTCTTCCATCATCCTCTGCTTTGTTTTGGTAGGTGATTCATGGTGGGGATGTGGCTTCATCATTACACGAGCTATATCACGAGACCATTGCAAGTGAGCCTCTGTGCCTGGGCATTTTCCATAGTTGTCTGTTAATTTGGCGCCAAGCGCGCTCCAATCGCATCTTCATTTCAAAACCTCCTCTTTCATCATAAAACATCATCTGCATATCCTCGTCATCTGGAATTCCCTCCTTCAGATGACCCAACTGACGGCATGCAAGGACAGGGTTGTAATTGATACAACCGTTTCTTCCCATGAGAGGCACATTAGGGCAATCCCCACAGCTATGGATTATGATAATTCCTTCTTCAGTTGAATCATACCATTCGGTCGGTATGCTTCAATTCCATCAGCTTTTTTAACCAAATTTTACAGTCTTCGACCTCCCAGAAAGTCGGAGTCTTTGGCAGATAAGAAATGAACCACTTGTAAAAGAGGGCTACGCAGCAAACAATTGGCCCACAGCCTCTTGTGTATCTGGTCTGTATTGCATGGTAAACATCCGCTAGTAGTGTTGGGACTGGATTGTTGACTGTAAAAAGCTGAATGGCTTGGGTATCCACAAAGTTCTTGGCATTTGGGAACAGAAATAAACCATATATCATCAGAGCTAAGGTTGACTCAAACAAAGCCTCACTTCCTCTGTTTTTGAAGTATAGAGCCTTTTCCATCAAGAACTGAGCAGGCAGTCCACGCTTTCCTCCTTTGTTAGTCAGGTTAGCCTGGATGTTAGATAATCTGATTCTGGTTACTCTGGCGATGTCTCTGGCGGAAGGCATTTCTTCAATCCCAGAAAAGATGGGAGCTTCTCAGACTGGAATCCCTATCATGGCTGAGAATTCCTCTAGGGTCGGCACCAACTGGAATTCAGGGAATACGAAACAGCGGTACGCGGGATGATACAACTGGACCAAAACTTCAAGGGGCCCTACAGTCATTGGTGTCTTCATCAGTGGAATGATACACCCATATCTATCAGCAAAGGCTGATTGGTCTTCAACCATTTCTCCCAACCACAACAAACGCTCTACCTCTGGTAGTTCAAAGAAATAAGGCCAAACTCTTTTCCCTGTAGCATCCATTTCTACAAAATCTGCAAAACAAAATTAGTATCTTGATAGTTTAGCGGGGAATGCAAGATGCAATGCAAAGTTTCATGGAATTCAGACACTCGCCGAAATATCAAGAGATATCAAAAGACCTCATTTTCATTAAACAAAAGGTGAATTACAAGAGTTGGTACACTTTCAAAAGCCCTAAACATAAAGCTAAATAAAAGCTAGAAAGTCCTAAGGAAATTCTCATAAGAGTCTTATGTTGAGTCTTTTGATTTCTTTCTCCATCTGATCCCTTTCTGCGACGAGGTTGTCGAAGATGGATTTCCAAGCAGGAGGCTGAGTGTTAGAGGAGCTTGGATCTTCCAGGGCCTTTCTCTTCTTGCATGAGAGCAGCTCTTCATTCTTGGTCTGTACCTGTTTCTGGAGTTCCATATTTTCTTCAACAACCACTTGATATTTGAGCTTCCAGGCTTCTTCTGACCTTTGGGCTTGTCTTAAAGAAATCTCCAGCTCTTCTTCTTTTGACATGAAATATAAAACAGGCTCTTTCTTCAAAGTAATTGGTTCTTGCCTCTATAAGGCATCTTTAACTCTATAGCTCTTCTTATGACCCATTGGAGATAAGGCTCCAAGGACACACAGTTAGGTCTCCCCAAAGAACTTCTTCCTCTTTTGCGCTTGCTACTCCAAGCGTTCAGGATCAACTTCTTCTGTTCTTTGTTCTTGTCATATGCTTCAAAATAGATGCTTTCCACATGAACACTGAGAGGTTTATCTTCCAAAGGATACCCTAATTGGCGTCGTGCTAATACATGGTTGTAGCTGATTCCACCTTTAGTGCCAAGAAGAGGCACATTTCCATAGTTCCCACAGCTATCTATAATCAGGATTCCATCATACACCGGATTATACTAGTCAATGTCTGCACGGGAGAGTGCCATAATCTTCTAAGACCACCATCATTTCTTGGAATCCCAGAATACGCCTGCCTTCGGCAGATGCGAAATAAACCATCTATACAATACGAGGACACAGCAAGCAATCTGTCCATTTCTATGAGCGTTTCTTGTATGGACTGAGTGATAAGCTTCCGCGAGCAGGTTAGGTACTGGATTCTATTTCAATAAGATTTTGATCGCATTCAGATCCACAAAGTTGTCAATATTTGGAAATAAGAAAAGTCCATAGATGAGAAATGCAAAAACAGCTTCAAAGGCATCCCGGTTGGAGTGTTTAGCAAAATAACGAGCTTTTTCAAACAAGAACTTAGCAGTTAACCCAAAAATTCCTCCCTTAGAAATCAAATTGCTTTTGACGTCAACTAACTCTAGATGAGTTTTCTTGGCTATTTCTTCTTCTTTAGGATCCTTCTCGAAGATAGGAAACGGGGACTCATCTTTGATAGGCAAACCAATTATCTTAGAGTATTCCTCAAGGGTGGGTAAGAGTTGATAGTCAGGAAACGTGAAGCAGTGATACTTTGGATCATAAAACTGAAGCAGAGTTGAAAGGAGCCCTTCATCAATGGTCTTCTTCAACAAAACCCACAACTTCCCATATCTGTTTATGAATCCTTCAGGGTCTGTTAGCAAATCTCCTAATTGCCTTAGGTCATCCAATTTGGGACTCTTGAAAGTGTATTTGATGGTGTTTCTCCTTGAGCTATCCATGATATCCCTCTGATATAAGAAAAGAAATCTGAGTTCCATGGAACAGGTGCAGCATGAATGCTTATGATGTATGAATGCAAAGCACACACAAAGATACTGTCGCGGTGAGAATCGGATACCAAGCTATTGGATTAACTTGGATCACAATTTTTTAAATTCACCACCGGTCTTTATTTTATCCAAAGGAAATGATTAAAGAACGAAAAAAACCTAAGAGATCTAAGGTTCGGGGGTTGGTTACGCCTAGGGAAGGTATTAGCATCCTAAACGTCCGTAGTATTCTACGGGAACCTCTTATTAATACTTATGTTATCTATTGCTTGCTTGCTAAAGGTATTTGCTAAGGGAAAGGACCTAAAGGTTGATGGCGATGCTTAAAAAGCAATCGACTTACAAGGGAAAAAAATGGCTCGATGTGAATCGAGAGTTTATTTTGAAAAATGGTTTGAATATACAGGCGAGGAACAAAGATCAACACAACATTGCTATATCATTAGTGTGAAATATGAGTGAGAGAATAGTCAAGCATCAAAACGACTACTTAATGAACTAATAGAACACTAAATGAACTAAATTCTAATAAAAAATAAAAGTAAAATCTAATTAAAATTAATTGAATTCTAATTAAAATCTATCTAACTAATTAAACTAATTAACTAATTCTAATAAAAAACTAATTAAGTAATTATCTAAATAAAGCTAAAATCTAATTAAGACTAATCTAATTGAAAACTTTAATTAAATCAAATTTAAACAAATTAATTAAAAAAAAACTACATAATTAATCAAAAATTCAAATTAAATAATTAAACTCTAAACTAATTAAGGTCCAATTCTAATTAAAATCAGCACAAAATAAAAACTAGGGAGAACAAGATAAAATTAAAATATTATCTAAAATCTAATATCCTAATTATATTAATTTCAAAATAGCTAAGCAAAATATAATCTTAATTGCTAACTTTTAATTAACTAATTTTTAATCATTTCTAATTATTCTAAATGAAAGTAAATAAGTAAATAAATTAAAAAAAGAAATGGAACTGTCCGTATGAAATTTGGGGGTCTGCCCCATTCCCATAATTTTTTCAAAACTTCAACTAATTAGTATTCATGTGCACATGTTTCTTTGACCAAAAAGTTAGACTAAATATAAAGACCATTATCAGTAATAAGAAAAGAGAAATCACAGCATTATCTCTCTTTCTCGTCATTCCCTTTTTATCAATTTTTCAATCTCTCCCACCTCTTTCTTTAAATTCCTCGCCTTCTCTCAAAGAACTCTCACGTTACGCCCTTTCCTCTCTCACAAAGCAAACGTACAAGCATAAGATATACATCAAAACTCATTCTTCACATCATCAAAACAAATCGATAATTACAAAAGATTCGACGAGAAGGAAATTACCGACAATCCGTGATTAAACGTTCGTGGTGGTGCCAAATGTTGCAGATCCGCGAGCAGCCTCTGGCGCGGTGGTCAGTGTTGCAAATCTGATGGTAGATTCGGCGCTATGAATCGACGAAATATTTCCAATGATAAAGAACGCGCGGTCGGTTGTGTTCTGAATCGGCGACGGAGGATGCGATTCCGGCGAAGGTCCGACAGTTTCGATTCTGTGGTTCTTTCTTCTGTATTGTCTCTGCGGTGTATATGCTTTGAAAGTCTGCTACCTGCTATGTGTGAAAATGTATCTCTTTCTCAGTGTGTTTCTCACTCTTGTGAATATCTCTCTATTTTCTGAGTGTGTTGGTATTGTATGATATTTTCTGGGATTTTTCACTGATGTTTTTGCTCTTTTTGCCCCGCCCCCTTTTTCAATCGTGCCTGCTCTTCTATTTATAACCAAATGACAGTTTAATTTACGATTTCGACTTCAATGTGTTCGATTGCCGTCGGTACTCGTTTTGGAATGGAAATATGATGGCCATGAATATGTGATCTTCACGATTCAAACTTTGTAAACTCTTGCCGATTTGTTTCCCTTTTCGAAACGGCATGTTTGATTTGCTTTGCTGTCTAATGTTTTGAACCTTGTTTTGGAAAGAATACACATGATTATCCTTGATACGTTTCCGCTTTCGGTCCAACATGTCGCAGCATTGTCTTGGATATGCTTGATGGTGATAATCCTTTCATGAATGCATTGATGTCTTCCCTTTTTAACTTAGACCTGTTGGATGATTGTTTTGGAAAGAAAATAGGCCGCCATGAACTGGGCTGATGTCTTTCCATATTAGCAGCCTGGCGAACTATTTGTTTTTGGAAATCGACAATAATTTTTAATTTGTGCAGGTTTTGGATATTTTGGAATTGATGGGGTGTTTGATTACATTCCTTTTTCTTAGACTTGTTTTCCTTACATAGAGACGCAACTGTTTTAATGGCCTTGTCATTTTGCAGGAAAAGTGTCATCCGCGGCTTGCAGAGAAAGTGTCTTTAATAGAGTCTCCTTCAATGGCTTTAATAAAGCAGGATCAGTAGTGGCTAGTGGGCCCAAGTGGGAGTAAGCTTCTTGCAAGGTGGTTCAAGGTCAGCTTAAGGAATTCAATACGCTTGGATGGGAAAGAATGCTTGTCTCCATGGTTTTGGCTACTATGTAGGGTCATGGCTTGTAGCTTGGTGAAATTGTTTCTTAGAATGAATTTTAAATTTGACGTTTTAGGTTAGCTCTTGTCATCATGTCTTTCTTGTAAGGAACAAACATTCTTGGAATTAATCTTGTTCTCTGAATAGACTATTAGCACATTTGTGAGAACGTTATCACACCAAACCGTTCATGATTGAGTACCAATGACGAAAAGGTGTTGTAATCCTAAACGAATAAATTGAATTCTTGGATTTTTTTAGCCTTTTGACAGGATTTGATCTTTTTTAATCTTGATCACATGAAAGACTCCTTAAATATTGCAACTTGGACAAATTCCATCGAATCTTAAGCATTGCAAAACCAATGAATCAATTTGAACTTCCATGAGTCTTAAATTTGATGACAATCATATTGAAATTCTTTTTATATCTTGAATCGTTGAATGGTGCTTTTAACAATAGCCAAAACTTATTTAAAGAATAATAAGCCCAAAACCTCTTGACATATCACATTGCAACTAAATTTGAGATAATATGGATCATGGCCAGAATTAATTTAAAACCACAATGCATTCAAAGTCCAATAACAACTCAAGTTTGAGATCAATGCACCATGTACTCAAGAATAATTTGCAACACTAGTTTGATCCATAAGAAACCAAAAGCCGATCTTGACTTTAATGAAATATGGCCATAATACCCAACCACTATATCCTCAAAGCATTGATCCACAGATGGCCTAAGAATGAAGAAAGAACCTTAGAAGTGAAGCTCGATTCCAGTAGAAAACCTAAGACCCCTGAAATTAGAACCATTGGTCATGCCCTGGATAGCTTGACTGAGAGAACCAGTACCTTGAAAATACTGCACCTGCACAAACTGGTTAGTCATGATAAACACGCACATACAAGATGTTATGCGAGATGATGCACAAAGATGATGGAATCTTATGGTCAAAAATTAGGGTATGACAGATACACAAAACACAAACAAAAAGGGAAGGTTTAGGCATGGTGCCAGGGTTTACCCTTCCCATTGGTATGTTCTATTGGTTTTCACCTGCCGAACGGGGTTCTAAGAAGTTCCCAGAGTCGACAACCCACCTTTCGGATTTTATCGACTTCCCAAATGGCTTGGTAATCAATAAAATTCTCAAGAGAATCTCATCTGAGTGTAGTATCGCGTGACAACTAATTCAGAAATAGACTCCATCATGGTCACCGCACTACATCCTAAAAAGGCTAAGTGGGGTTTGGTAACTAGGATTCTTAATATCAAGGGCTCCTAGGTCGAGAGTAGCATGTTTTCACGAATAGATTCGTTCAACATGACTAGACTCTCAAGAGGGCCTTAACTGAGTGATGGTGTCTCAAGTTAACTTTTTCAGGATTCGACTCCCTCAAAGCCTCCTTGAATATACCATCGTCCTATCATAAGTGCACTCAAATCCGGGTTAGGATTTATCTCACCACTCAAGAACAGAGCCAACAAAAGATAAGCAAGCAAAGCATATATACAGGAAATCAAACAGATATACACAGATATAGCAAAATAAAACAAGCAAAAACAAGGTGGGCTTAACCCTAAAAAATAGTTGTATCCCCAGCCGAGTCGCCATTTCTGTTGCGGTGAGAATCGGATAACAAGCTATTAATTAACTTGCATCTCAAAACTTTGAATTCACCATCGACTTTGATTTATCCAAAGGAAAGGTTCAAGATCGAGAAAAAACCTAAAAGGGGGAGATCTAAGGTTCGGGGGTTGGTTACGCCTAGGGAAGGTATTAGCATCCTAAACGTCCGTAGTACTCTACGGGAACCTCTTGTTTTAATTTGTTATGTCTTACTCGCTTGCTAAGGGTGCTATGCTAAAGGTTGAAACCCTAGGGGTTAGTATCTAAGTATACTCGACAAAGCATCACACTTTGCGCCTACGTATCCTTACAAGAGTGGAATCAGAGTATCCGTAGTTCACCGATCTAAGGGTGAAGGATAGGAACCATTGGCTATGGCCAAAGTTCCAAGGGAAATGAGTATAAGCTCATTTTAGAGTTCACGATAACTCTCTAAGTCTAAGTTATAGGGGAAAAGTGAGTTCTCATGATGATGAGAATCACATAGAGTTCAAAACTCTGACCTATTTCTAAGTTATAATTTCATTGGCTCTCATGAGGCCAATAAATGGGATAAACCTAAAAGGATAAGGTAGGGTGGTTTGTTTAGTGACTTCATGAGTCAATTTAAGATGATCTCCTTTTGGAATGGGGGGAAAGATAACAGTTGTAAAATTACTAAAAGATAAGGGGCTAAAATCAAATATGATGATGCAAAATAGACATGAACAAGATAATGAGATGAGATAAAATTATGATGTCAATGCAAAGTTAGAATAACATATTAGATATGATCAAGCATGATAAACAAAGATAATATGGCAAGATAAATAAAGAAGATATAATAAAACCTTAGAAAAGTACTTCCAATTTTATCTTGACTAAATGCCTTAAGATTAAATATTTTTGAAAATTTCTTTTTATATTTAAAAAGTAGATTCAATTAGAAGAATATAGCAAAAAGAATGAGAGAAAAAGGATGGAAAATGAGCAAATTATGGCATTTTGAAATTAAGGCACCAACTTGAAAATAAATGAAAACAACTAAGTACTAATAATAAAGGAAAGGGCACTCCTAGGGATTGAACCCAGGACCCTTCACCTACAGCTCAAAACCAACACCACCAGGCCAACGCGCGCATCTTAAATATATAGTGGGAACACACATACATATATGAAATAGGGCGAAAATCAGAAAAATAAGCAAAAGGACTGGGGCGAGGGGGATTCAAACCCCAGTCCTAAGGGTTGCAAGGGCGTGTGATAGTGTGTGCTTGCCACTGGGGTGGCTGTTTCATCCGGTAATAATCACAACTCCAATAATATATAAGCTATTCTTACGCGCATGTTTTTAATAAACCACAAACTAAACCATTACTCAATCTGCTTATGGAAAACCATTAAACCACGCCATCAAACAAACATTGCCAAACCAAATGAAACAGAGGCATGTAAACTAAACTCAAAATCATGAAATACCATGCATATTGAACAACAAGCAAGGGCTTATCCCATAAATTCACAAAGTAAGAGCATTTGAATGTAAAACCATAAATCCACACAGTCATGACAGCAACAATAGCAAGGTATGTAATACATTCAGTTGGAGATCAAACAAGGACATGTCTCAAATGCAATAAACACACATGTAGACTATAACAGCATGGCAAGCATACAACACATTTCAAATTAATCACAAACCAAGCTACCACACCAACTGCTCACAAAAGGGAAACATATAGGCTAAGCCATTCAAAATCAGACATGGTCAGGTAAAATGAAACAGAAACATGATTATCAATTCAAAACCAAGAATTGCTACACATACTAACTACCAAGTAAGTGTTTTGATCATACCAATTGGTCATCAAAATAACAATGTTCAAATGTATAAAGCCACAAAATCAAACACAATCAAAACAGCAAGCATGTTCAAAAGAGGTTCAATAAAATATCTTGAAAGGCAACTAACAAACAAATATGTAGTTCACGGTTCCAAATGGCAATTAGGTTTAGTTCATGTATCAAAACAATCTCTGGACTTAACACACTTAATGGAGGGCAGCAGAGATGTATTAGAATGAAAATCACATGATTGACAAGGTTATGAGGTTAAAATGCAAGCAAACATGAGATAGGTTAGGGCATGGTGATAAGTCAGTTCCAAAGATATTCTATCAAAGTTCAAAAGTAATTCCAACGTGTCACAATGAGTGGTGAAAGAAAAGGGCAGGTCAGATTAAGTATGAAGGCATATTCTAAGACTGTTAGTGACAATTTCTTATGATTAAAACAAAGGACAAGTAGAATGGTAACAACATCAACAACCCAAGTAGTCAGCAGCATACTTAATCATGTCATTTCAAAGCAGTGAGCTAACATACAACACATTCAAATGGAATTTCATGCAATGATACAACTTGGACACAACTGATAAACAATATACAGATCATGGAATCCAAAATAATATGGCATGGATTCAAACACAAGTTTAATGTAAACAAACAAATCAATGCAAGAGCAAGGTGAGTTAGCAAATTCATACACAGGCAGCCAATGAATTGGAGACTAAAAACCCTACTGACAGCTTAATACATACATCCAACATCCACATACTAAACAACAATGTATATATCACAAAACTCAGCATGGTCTAATTACAGTTCCATATACAAAGACAAATGAGATGGCTCAATACAACTTAAATGCTTATCAAAGAAGACTAATCAAACATAAAGTCACATAGTGTCAAGGAAAGATGCTCTCAATCATAATAATAGCAATCATAGGAATGATTCATGTATCTAGATAGATTAAGGGCAGACCAAGTTAAATGCAATGTCAAGGCAAGCTCACTTAGGTTCATAGCATCTTGGAAACATGGCACTGTCATATAGCAATAATCTAAACAGGGGTTCATTCATAGTGTCATCTAAATCAAGTAACAGCTAGACATGAGTATTAGACACACAAAACAGCTACACACATCATGTTGATAAAGGAAAGAAAATCAGTCATATTACAATGATAAGTACACAAGCAATATGATGGTCAAAGGCATTTATGAAGCATACACCTATATTCAAGATAAAATAGGACATATCATAGCAACCAAGTTCAAATTCAATCAAATGGTATCACTTTAACACAGACAGTAGTATAGGACTTAGTGAAAACCAACTTATGCAAACACATCTATCACACATATACATATATGGACTATGTTTTAAGGATAAGACATGATTGCAACAAGTTCACTCAAGTATAGGCAGTGGCAGGGGATAGTAAAGCAAACATTGGTTATGCTAGCATGTAGTGGATGTGAGGACAAACATAAAACATGTATCAAGAATTGGTTCTAATTTAAGCAGACAAAGTACACAGTTTTAAGATGGTAACAAAGCAAATACTTCAAAAAGCTTAACAATCAAGGTTAGACAAGGCAGGAAACACAAATCATGTTTGACATTTACACACAAGTTAAATACCAAACTGACAGCATGTTGATGACAAGGAATATGGACAAGGCAAGTTAAAACATAGTAAAGCATACAAAATCATGAACTCTAGGTTACAAACCCAACATAAATCAATAGAGGCAGCCACAACACAAATTTCATATCATGTAACAAAGGTTGATGGGATAAAGGTAGACATGTTTGGAAAGACACTTATCACACCAGCAAGTTGCGTTCAGCATATACATGTTCAGCAGTTGGATGTTATCAACACATAAATATCAAACAAGTAGTGAAGTATTGAAAGTACAGAGTTGGAGTGAGGACTTAAACCAGAAAGAAAAGTAATCAGCTTAAAAGCACCAGCATAACAGACAAGTATTTTCAGCAACTCAATAAAATCGTGGCCATGAGCTTGGACATACAAGATGATCATTCATATAAAGAGAATGACAGTACCAAACCAAAGAAGGTAGCTTAACAATCTTTAGTCAAACATTAAACCATCAACAAAAGGTAACAAATAGATTTATCCATTCTACAATTCATGAGCATATCAGAGACGCATAAAGAGCTAAGATTCAGTAACATCCAAGCATATATGACATACAAGTATGGTTAACGAAATCAAACATCTAAACTTGTCAATACAATACCACAATGAGAATTCATAATGTTGCAGCCATTCAATGCACAAAATCAGAGGCATAAATCAATCATGTAGCAGTTAGTCATGTAACAAGTATAAGTTCAACCACAATCGTTACAACTTAATACAACAAGTATGCGTATTATTACTGAACAGAATCATGCTATTTTATGAAATCCACCATGAGTAACCAATCAATATGTTCAAACACACATCAGCAAGACGCATATGAAAGAACAACTGGATGCATATGACATAATGATATTAGCTAAACATGATTTAACAAGAGGGATAGAATGTGATACCAAGTGGAGTAATGTCCACTGCCTTCAAGTGGGCTGACTGCTTTCCTTCCAAAGCACTCCAAAGCCAACTTTCACTTTGCTTCCTTGAGCTAATGTAACTTCAGGGAGTATTTGAGTGTTTTTGAGAGTTGTTGGTGAGTTAAAGTGTAGAAGCGAGCTCCTTTTATAGGCTGAACAAGTGGGCATGGGTTGCTTTGAGTCCAATCATCAAGCACTTGGTATACTGAGTAGGAACTAGGGTTACAACGTCTCTCTTTGAATTCAAATGTTGGTCCAACTCTTGGAGACAAACACGCATGCTTATGCTGCCAAAAATCTCAAAGGTTGCAGGGTCAATTCACCACTTCATGTATTGCTTCAGAGCTATTCCTTTGATGTCATATGGAGGGGTATCAGATGAGGTGAAGATTGGGGATGGTGTGAAGAGTCTACAGGTGAGAGCAGGTTGTATGCTGAATCGAGCAACTCCTCTGAACCACTTCTATTGAACCAAACCTTGAAAGCTTAAACGGGCAATGTTCTTGGAGAATTCAAATTCAGAAAATATCGCGCCAAGTGATTGGGTTGAAACGATTTTTGAATGAATTTGACATGCTTGTGTTTGAATTTCTCTCTTCCATTCTGAATTTCGCAAGCACGACCAAGGGAGAAGAAGCATTTAGTTGTTTTGGTTCTTGGTATGCCACACGTCACTTCTTCATTGGTCAGAAAAATGAGGTTGAAAAGTCAAAGTTCCTTGCTAATTTCCTATTGGTCCTTGGCAAAGAATTCATTTCCACATGTAGTTGGTAACACATTTGTCACGATGGGCTTATCATGTGGGCTCATGAACAAATATGTTAGCATTGGTTTTCTATTTTTGTTATAAAAGAAAAGTGATATAGGAAAACAAATAATAGATGAATAATAGGTGAATTTGATAAATGATATGGTTATGGATATGGTTTAGAAGGATTAACATTGACAAATGGAGAAATTGGATAAAATTGGTTTATTGGAATTGGTTTGAAATAAAAAAGATGATTGAGGGTAGATAAGGTGGGTAGAAATTTGGTTATGGAGAGGATCATGGTTAGGGTTATGGAGACATTTCTTAGAGACTTGCTTGATTCAATGCTCCATCCAAAATCTTGATTAATCACTTCTTGAATCTCCTTAAGATAACACCTGATAAAAATGAAACAAACACAAACAAAACCTGATAAAAGGGTTAATTATGCAACATGATTGACCTAATATGACATGCAAGAGATCAATGGATCTAAGGGTAAAATTTGGGGTACAACAGCTAGCACCAACACTGGAGGAGTATTCTCACCTGACTGATTTACATATCACAGATCAAGCTCATTTTTCTGGACTGGAAGATATTCTAAAGGATCAAACCATTGCTAGAGCAATTTATTTGGACGAGTCAGAAGTCAGGACTCACATGACCACTAAGGGTGTATATGGAACGTGGCCGCTTTCGAAAGCATCTTTGTTTTGCTTAACTACGGGTTATTTTTGTTTCCCAACATCGATAACTTTGTAGATATCAACGCCATTAATATTTTTCTGATTGGAAACCCTGTACCGACCTTGCTCGCAGATGCTTATCATTTGGTACACTTAAGGAATTTGTATAGCGGAGGAATGATCACATGTTGTGTACCCCTGCTGTACAAATGGTTCATTTCCCACTTACCCAAGTCTGCTGCATTTTGGGATCAAAAAAGTACTTCACGTTGGTCGTAGAGAATCATGTCTCTTACCAACTCAGACATCGATTGGTACAATCAAATCTATGACGGGATCAGAATCATTGATCGTTGTGCAAATTTCCCAAATGTACCCCTTATAGGAACTAAAGGAGGAATCAATTATCATCCAATTTTAGTTCGTCGTCAATTCGGATACCCGATGAGGTATGTCCCGCGTAATGCTCATCTGGAAGGTCTTTTCTTCAAGGAAAGAGAAAATGACAGAGCACTAAAGACAGAAATAGTGCATGCCTGGAAACACGTTCATCGGAAAGGAAGGGAGTCTCTAGGAAAACCAGAATGCGTCTCGGTGGAGCCTTATCTCCACTAGGTACAAACTAGAGCTCTCAAGCTGAGGATGCCTTACCCTCGTCAGGAAGTTCTTCCATTAAGGGACCCTGTCCTTTATTTTATGTCTGATATGGAAAAACTTCAGGTTGCTCTCAACAAAGTTCAACAGGAGAAGAGGTCTTAGAGGAACAAGTACCGTATTCTCAATGTGGAGTGCAAGAAAATACAACAGCTGTTAAGAGAAAAAGATGCTCTAATCGAGATTTTAGAGCAACATGCTATAGAGGATCAAGAAGACCAAAGGAATTTGTTCGCTCCTTTCACTTGGCTAAGGAATGACAACCCGACAATGGCTCAAGAGCCCCGGTCAAAGAAGAGGAAAGTACCAGAACCAGCACCGGAGCTCTCCTTAGAGAGGACTCAGGATCCATTAGTTTAGACCTTTCCTTTTACAGCACTTTGTAATTACTCTATTTCCATTTCCGCAATCTGTGAATTCAATAAAACGGGGTTTCCCCATTGTTTAATATTTGCAATCCAATTGTTGAAGTTTATTTTGATTAAACAAAAAATATTAAAATTGCATTCATCATTCTCACGTAACGCATTCTTCTTACTTACGAATCTCACGTTTGCGTCTCGATTCTAGAGTCAAACTGTCTCATTCGTACAATACTCGGGCTGATCGACAGAAAAAGATGGATGATCTCGAGGAAGGGAACAGAGAGTTGAGGGAAGAGATCGACACTCTGAAAGAGGATATGAGAAAGCTTCATAATGATATGCAAGCTCTAGCAGAAGCTCAGATGTGTAGCGAGCGATTTTGGACGCGGTTCTTAAGCGCTGGTCGCTCTCTGCGGTTGAGTTTACGACATGTCGATTCATTTTTTATCCTATTAAAGCTGATGAAGGAAGGGAAATAGATGTCTCCAATTAACCCTGCTTTGCATACTGAGTTTAAACAGCGGTCTGTTAGGTTACGAATGCTATCAATGTGGGGGGGCCTTTGTACTGGTTATTTGTAATTTCGCCAATACGATTTTCTATCTTTCTTGGATTTTCAGGCGGGGAACGAGGATTAGGATGTTAGGACTGATGCTTTTTGATGTGAGAGTATGGGATTTAGGTTTTTTGTTGATTGTGCTCGCTAAGATTTTTCTTTCAATCTTATGCCTACATATTCCTGTTTACCGAAACAGGGAAATCAGAGCATTCGTAGTTCCTCCTATTCTATGGGAGGAAATGGTTGTTTGGTGTCTTGTTCGAAGCCCAAGACGTGAAGCGAAAGGTGGTTTGTATCTTGTTCAAAGCCGAAGATGTGAAGCTGAAGGTAGTTTGTATCTTGTTTAAAGCCCAAGATGTGAAGCTGAAGGTAGTTTGTATCTTGTTCAAAGCCCAAGATATGAAGCTGAAAGGGTTTGACTTTAGAGAGAATTCGTCATCTCTAAAGAGGTTTGTCTGTCACAACTGTTGGGTGACTGATTATAAAGGAGGATTACTTTAACCGGGATACGCGGATCCTAGCAATGCCATAATTTCCTTTATAGGGGGTTTTAACCTGAAGGAGAAGACTTTAACTCAGTGTAGAGCAATGCTATCTTTCCTTAGGAATTTCTCATACTAAAAGAGGGACAGTGGCATGTATGTAGATGATCCAGAGGCTTGCCGCTTACAGCAATTAGATGAAAGGGGAAGGAGTTATTGATGCTTGTGTACTGTGAACGAGGCACAACTTTGATGCTAAAAGGTTAATTGGATTAACCAGTGGTTTTCTTATATAAAGCCTAAGAGGAGGCTATTATGTGTCTCGTACAAAGCCCGAGAGAGAGGCTAAAAGGTTTTGACTTAATGAGGGAATCTTTTGGTATCTCGTATAAAGCCCGAGATGGAGGCTATAGTTTGTTTGGCTCAATAAGAACCTTTTTGTATCTCGTATAAAGCCCGAGATAGAGGCGAAAGGGATGATTGACTCAACGAGGGAGTCTCTTTATGTGCCTCGTACAAAGCCCGAGAGAGAGGCTAAACGTTGTTAATTCCGCTGGGGAGAATCATTGTATAAAGCCCAAGAGAGAGGCTAACTTCACTGGAGAAGGATCATTATATAAAGCCTAAGAGGAGGCTGTGGCGACTGTTCAGTTAAGTGACAGGTCCAGTATACTGATTTTTAAAGAGAAAATCAGTTCTTATATGAGCAACACTGTACTCAAGGATTTGATTCGAGGATCCGGGCTATTCCTGTTCTTTAAGGAATTGGGAAATCCGAAGGGTATTGAGACTGTCCGAGTCTACGGGTTTTCTTCCTATTCTTGAAGGGTGCTTGAGAATGTCTTTGAGACTCAAGGAGATTAGACTGTCCAAGTCTGGAGTTTTATCTCTTGTACTATGCTTTGAGAAACGGTAGTAGACTCTTTGAAAGGATTGTTCTATGCAGATGACTAAGTTCTGTTCCTATACTTCTAGGAGGTCGTCGGGATAATTTGTACGAAGCCCAAGAGGAGGCTGGAGGCTTTTAAGAAGTCGACGGGTCCTTGTACTAAGCCCAAGAGGAGGCTACCATTCCCGGAGGAAGAGATCATTATACGAAGCCTAAGAGGAGGCTGTGAATACTTCTAAGAAGCCGTAGGGTCCTTGTACTAAGCCCAAGAGGAGGCGGGGTTGCTTTAAGGAAGCCTATGGGTCCTTGTACAATGCCCAAGAGGAGGCCGATGCTTTTAAGAAACCGATGGGTCCCCAAACCCCGAGAAATTCAAGGCAAGCTATCCACAAGGAATAGATCAAGTTAGGAAAGTTCGAGAATTTGGAAGAAACTCAAGAGATGCCATTCACGGAGAAAAGATCATCTCTGGGGAGTAGAGCTTCTTGACAAGTGCTTTTAAGAAGCCAGTGGGTCCCCAAACCCCGAGAAATTCAAGACATGCCATTCACCGAGAATAGATCAAGCCAGGAAAGTTCGAGAATTTGGAAGAAACTCAAGAGATGCCATTCACGGAGAAAAGATCATCTCTGGGGAATAGAGTTTCTTGACAACTTCTATGAGTGACAGTCTATGAAAGGGTTCACAGAGAATGCTGCCTTTCATATCTCCATATTGTTTAACCCCAAGAGGAGGGAAGACTGTGTCTGGTAATCCTATGGGGATCTAGTTTTGACTATTTAAGAGTGATCAACGGGCTTAATGCTAGACGTAGTTGTCGGGGAAACTCTAAATATCTATACTATTATTACACAGTTGATATGAGTTTATGAAAGAAGACTTACAGTGAAACAGCCCCACAATACAGTTATATTTATATGAAAGCGGTAAATGAAAGCAATAACCACTTACTCGGTTGTAGAGCTTTCATGCTGTTTGGTTAGTTGTTCAACAAGGAAAGATTGAAAAACAACAATATATTCAAAATCAAAGGAGAAAGTGCTTTGAAAAAGAAAGATTTGGGGCTTACAGCTCAAGGAGAGGCCCAGGGTTTTATCAGTGAACGCACTGTTTGAATTTGTACAGAGGGACTTATACAAGTGACTGAGGCCCAAAATGTTTTCTGTACAAGGGTGTTAGGTCTTACACTCTAATAGAGGCCCAAAAAAGTTTAAAGAAAAGAGATGGGTCTTACTACTCGAGGGTAGGCCCAGGGTTATTTTGAAAAGGCGACGATCGTGTCGTTTATTTGAAAATGTACAGAGGGACTTATACAAGTGACCGAGGCCCAAAATGTTTTCTGTACAAGGATGTTGGGTCTTACACTCTAATAGAGGCCCAAGTGTATTTGAAAATCAATTTTGAAAGTTGAATTAATCAAAAACCCTAATTTTAATCTTTAAAAGTAAATACTTAAAGAAAATCAAACAAAATACAAAATAAATTTGAATAATCCATTTATGATTTTGTTTAAGGTTTGAAAAAAAATGAGGGATAATCACAAGGAATATTTAAACTCATTAGGTTTTGATTTTCAAAGTAAATATTCACTTTTAGAATGTTTAAAAACAATTAAAAATGAATTTATTCACAAAATACTAATTATATTAAATAAATAATATAAATTCAATTTTTTTGTGGAATAAAATATTTCAACATTTTTGTGATTTTTTGCAAAAAGAACCAATAAAAAATAATTAAAATTGAAAGAGTTATTAATTTTCCAATTAATTAATAAACCATAAAAATATTGAAAAAAATGGCAAAATGTGAAAAAACACAAAATGACATGGGTGGGGTTTGAACCCAAGACCTCAAGGTTACAAGGCGCGCGCCTTACCACTGGGGTGGTGATACATCCATTGTTTGAAA
Source organism: Lathyrus tuberosus (assembly GCA_022829125.1). Taxonomy (NCBI): domain Eukaryota; kingdom Viridiplantae; phylum Streptophyta; class Magnoliopsida; order Fabales; family Fabaceae; genus Lathyrus; species Lathyrus tuberosus. The sequence continues at coordinate 3,046,648 of JALAZF010000435.1, forward strand.
CAAAACAACAAATATACAAGGCATGACTTGGTTTTAGGCCTGGCCCAAGGCAAGTTTTGGCAAGTTTTGGCTCAGAAACGTGAAGGTCATAACTTTCTCAATTCTTAATGGTTTGAGACAAAATTTATATGCATCTGGACCAGAATTTCATAAGGAATCCAATGGTGGTGGTAGTTTTTTCAGAGCACACTCCCTCCTCAAAACCCGATAGTGGTTTTGAAAATGACCTATAAATGCATTTTCTATGCTACAACTTGGTACAAGCATGGATTACATGGTGAATTAGCTCAAACACAACATATACAACATGTATGAGATGTTTATGATCAATGGACTTCAAAGCATTGCATGTTTGAAAGATTCCAAGTTGTGAGGCTTACCTCTTTTTTGAGATTTTGGAGCTTTTGTGCAATTTGTCAAACCTCTTGTTCCAGAAATGATTTGATGCTTTAGACACACTCAAATGATCCCTTAGAAGCTTTTAGGATGATTGGAATTGACTGGTATCTGCAAAAACACAAACAGTCCCTTTCTTGCAAAAGGGGTTAAAAGTGACCAAAATAGCAACTCTCTCAAATGGTGTTCCAGATGAGGGAAACCATTTGGGACAGTTCAAGGATGATATTTCGAGTGTGTTTGAAGTTTTATCTGGTTTGGAAAATGACTAAATCAAGACATGGCTTGAAAAGTGCAAAAAAGCCTATTTTGAGGTTTTGAGAAGTGACTTTGTGATTTTGTGATTACAGGTCCCTTGTGATAATTTGCACAGCTTACATATGATATATATGAGGTGTGTGTGTGATTGATTGTGATGAAAAGCTCTCAAGCTCAAAAACTCAAAGTTGCCTTGCTAAAGAAGGCATTTTTACCAAGAGAAAGAGGTTTTGAGGAAAGCATCTGTTTGATGGCTTTGGTGTACTCAAACTGATCACAATTGAGCTATATTTATAGAAGAGCAAGTTTGTTTTGGGATCCACAGTGAATGGAAACGGCAGCAGGTGTTTGTTCAATGTTGGCCAATGGAAATCCAAGTCTCCTCTAGCCATTGACTAGAGGTTAGGGCACGGGGTTGTGGTTCCCTTGGTCTTGGATAAGTCTTGACTGAATTCAGTTGCAAATGGCTCAGTCCATGCCACCTTGATGCTTCCATTGAATGCTCCAATCCAAAATTGGAGTCTTGTCCCTATTTTGACCATTCTAGGTTCAACATGCTATTTCTTGTTCCAAAGACTTTAGAGGCTTGGCTTAGTGATTGTGCCCTTTAGATTCAATTCTCAGAGGTGTCCAAGTGGATAGGAGCATTTGGATTTGGCTGATTTTGGCAAATCGAGCAAAAATGCAAATTCTGCCTTGCCTTGGCAGATTTCAGCAAGGCAACTTTCCAATGTCATATCTCATGACTCAAATTGAATTTGGTAATGTTCTTGGTCATTTTGGAAAGCCCTTACATGATACAACAACTGTTTGAACATATTTGGTTTTGATCTCTTTTGAATCCAAGTGAAAAATCCCCCTACATTTGGCAAAAAGTAGGGTAAAATCTGACTTAGTGAAATTTTCACTAAGTGTTGGAACAAAGTGACTTTTCTTGATTTTGATAACTCCATAACTCAAAATCCATGAGGAGTTGGAATTAGGTCTAGTTGAAGTTTTTATAGAGGGCAATGAGATCTACAAATCAAGCCTTGGATGGGAGAAAATGCCTTTGTGGTTTAGGAGTTGGAATTATGGTTACCCCTTTTACAAGTTATCCAACTTTTCTTGATTTTTCTTGATGAACGATAATTCAAATCATACATTAACATCATTTTAGGGTTAAAAATCCATTTTGGTGAAAAATCTCAAAAAGTCAAAGTTGACTTTTGTGCACAGTTGAGTTTTTATCAGATGAATTCCAAACTGTGCAATTCTTCAGGAAATCATGTCCTTGACCTAAATCAAACTTGATGGACATGTTCCATGGGTGTCATAGGGTATATTGAGGCATGTCCTAGGGTTTGGGAGCATGTCCTGGTCAAAAGTCAGAGTTACAGTTGACTTTTTGCTTAAAACCCTAATTGTGGTGCAGATGAAATTGAGACTTGTTGCTCAAGCTTCTTGGATTAATCCATTGTTCCAAATGGATCAATATAGTTCATTAGAGACCCTCAAACCCTCTCTTGAGGTCTTGGCTCATGATTTGCACCAAAATTCAACTTAGGGGTGAATTAGGTCAAGAAACCCTAATTCCTGATTTTGATGAATGCATCCCCTGAGGCAAAATTGACTTGATGATTGGGTCCATGAGATTCCATGGAGTATATTAGGTTAGGTTTTGGATCATTGGCTTGTGCCCAGATAAAAAATTTCCATCTGAAGGCCCTGGTCGACCAAAACCTTAATTTGGTGACACTGTCGATCTTGAGACTTAATCCACCTAGAAGGGACCAGCCTTGTGCTTGATCCTTGAAGTGGGAGTCTTTTTGATCCATTGTAGGTGTTTGAGAGGTTAGACAAGTTGAAGATCATGTCATTCCTTGATTGATCCTTTGTCTAAGCACTCAGAGAGGGCTTGAAACCCTAATTTTGATTGTGGTGAATGCTCACCCATCTTTGGGGAGACTGATGAAGTATGATGGTTCCTCCATATTGTGATGATGATTTGCACAATGATGGGACATCTTAGTGGTCAAAATTTGGGGTATGACAGATGCCCCTATTTAATCTTCTTGGACACGAAGGTGTGAATGACGAAGGTATTCGGGCATTCGGGGTGCAAGAGGATTAAATATCGGAATACCCAAAATTTTGATGGTGGTTATGAATGGTAGCTTACGCATTCATCTTCTTTAGCTAAGCAATGATGCTTAGAAAAGGTAAACTTCCCCTCGATCCTGGTCTTCATCCAAGGAACTGGTCTTAGTTTCTAAAACAAACTTCCCCTCGATCCTGATTTCCTACACAGGAATTGGTCTTAGTTTCTGATGTAAACTTCCCCTCGATCCTGGTTTCCTACACAGGAACTGGTCTTAGTTTCTTTCGTCAATAAACTTTACTGACAAGGGACGTTATTCGTAGCGGCTTTCCTTCAAACTTCTCGCCGAATTTTCCTGGGGAGATGCCATTTTAGTGGAAAAAGTTTCGATGTCAGACTTGCTGGGGAACCCAGTCGTCTGAGTTGTAGAGGTGTACAAACTTCTCTATTGGAGATGCCATTTGTTGACTCTACTTGGGGAATGCGAGTCCCTTGAAAGACTGCATTCGCTTGGGGTCTTTACATCATACTTTTCTCGAAGATCTTCTCGGAGAAATGCCATATGATGTAATCCAATTTTGAGGTGTCGATGACCTTTTCATCAGTGGTCTTTTCGGAGCGAAACTGGCATACTGCCGAATCTCCGATTTAGGAGGCTTTCTCTCGGGATTTTCTTTAATCCGGGAAAGCAAGGATATCATCTTCAATGGCGAAGAGTGATGTTAACTGAGGGCTCTCTGGTCTTTCAGAGGTTCAAGTTATCAAAGTAGTCAAGGGCCAACTTCCTTCCAGAAATAAACTGGAGGCGAGGTTGTTCAAACGCAGCGTTTCCTGACGAGGCAAGAACTGACAACTCGATTGAGAGAACTTCTATCGCTAGGGGACAAGACCGACTAGAGTGATAGTGATGCAATATGAAATGTGAATGCAAATCAATAATGCATGATGTATGTATGTTTATGCTGACAAAACTGACGCAAAATACAAACTGACAGGTGAACACGACTGGATACTCGGCCATCGCGGGGCGAAGAAGTACCGTTGGTTCAGAATAGCAATTCCAGCTTGCTTAGGAGAGATAGTCCCTGTTGGTAGCTAAGTTGGTCGGGCTTAGGAGATGAGAACTCGGCCGAGGCGTGTCAGACGAAACAAGGTCTCTGACACAGTTGATCCCTTCATTTAGGCGTACTGGGTTAGAAGGAGTACTTCGATTCTGCACTTTGAGGTTCGATTACTTCTGGAGAAGCGACCGATGTTCTTCTGATGTTCAACAGTCAAAAGAAATTGCCATCTTTATTTTAAAAGCGGAAAAAGTTTTAACAAGTAAATTCATTTTTGTTTTATTTCAAGAATCGTTAATCATGTTAGCAACGTCGTTCTGTAAAGCTAAAACAAATAAGAATTACAAACAAAATCACCAAGGCTCAAATTTTATTGATAAGATGGAGATCATCCAAACGCGTGATTCCAAAGAGTATATACAAAGTTTGAAAATGGTAATTTACAGGGAAAAGGGCTACGTTGAAACATAACGACCACTATCCTTCTACCAACTTTGAATTCGGGACATCCTAAGCTTCTGTTGAAGATGACCTTGACTGGAGTTTTCCGACGGATGATGTAACTGCTGCTGAGGGACTTGCCTCCGTTGAACATTGTTACTTGCCATTATCCCTAATTTTTGCCTGGATTGTACTGTGATGTTTCCAATCCATCGGGATGATTTTTTTTATTTTGTCTCTAACTCTTGCCTGGACCGCCCTTTCGGGTTTTCAATCCACCGAGACGTTTTTTTTTAAGTTTAGGTGAAGTATTTCTTGACTACATCAACATTTGTGGGGTAGGCAAATTCCTCTCCGTCCATTGTTGCAAGTCTCAAGGCGCCGCCTGAGAAAGCTTTCGTGACCACATAGGGGCCATCATAATTCGGAGTCCACTTACCTCGCGAATCAGTGAGAAATGACGGTATCTTCTTGAGCACGAGGTCTCCTTTCCTGAAGACACGAGGTTGGACCTTTTTGTCAAACGCCCTCTTCATTCTCTGTTGATACAACTGACCAAGGCATAGTGTCGTGATTCACTTTTCTTCGATCAGATTCAATTCATCGTGTCGGCTTTGACACCATTCAGCTTCGGTGAGCTTAGCTTCCATCAATACTCAGATTGACGGGATCTCTACTTCTATGGGGAGCACTGCTTCCATGCCATATACTAGAGAGAAAGGGGTAGCCCTTGTTGAAGTGCGGACAGATGTTCGATAACCGTGAAGAGCAAAGGGTAGCATTTCGTGCCAATCTTTGTAGGTTACAACCATCTTTTGAACAATCCTCTTGATGTTCTTATTGGCCGCTTCTACCGCTCCGTTCATCTTGGGTCGGTAGGGAGATGAGTTATGGTGTTCGATCTTGAACTCTACACACAACTCTTTCATCATCTTGTTGTTCAAGTTAGATCCATTGTCAGTAATGATCTCGCTTGGAACACCATAACGGCAGATGATATTGTTTTTGATAAATCGGACCACCACTTGTCGGGTTACATTGGCAAATGACACTGCTTCGACCCACTTGGTGAAATAGTCAATGGCTACTAGGATGAACCGATGTCAGTTTGAAGCCTTGGGCTCAATCATGCCAATCATGTCGATTCCCCATATGGAAAATGTCCATGGGGAAGAAAGAACTTTGAGATGTGATGGCGGTACATGAATTTTGTCAGAGTATATCTGACACTTATGACACCTCCTCATGTACTTGTAGCAGTCGGATTCCATGGTCAACCAGTAGTACCCTGCTCTCAGAATTTTTCTCGCCATTGTGTGTCCGTTGGCATGAGTGCCAAAGGATCCTTCATGAATTTCTTTTATTAGCATGTCTGCTTCTGGTCTGTCTACGCATCGGAGCAAGACCATGTCAAAATTCCTCTTATAAAGAGTGTCACCGCTCAGGAAGAAGCTTCCAGCCAATCTTCTGAGGGTTTTCCTGTCTTTTCTTAGTGCCCCAGGTGGGTACTCTTGTTTTTGAAGGAAGCATTTGATATCATGATACCAAGGTTTGTCGTCTAGGACTGCTTCAATCGTGAAGATGTAAGCGGGCCGTTCAAGGCGCATTATGTCGATCTTAGGTAGGTTATTCCATTGACCTACACTAATCATGGAAGAGAGAGTGGCTAATGCATCAGCCATGTGATTCTCCTCACGAGGGATATGATGAAACTCAACTCTGTTAAAGAAAGGTAGCAACCTTCTTGCGTAGTCTTTGTAAGGAATCAGTCATGATTGGTATGTGTTCCAATCTCCTTTATCTGATTGATAACCAGAGTTGAGTCGCCATATACGTCCAAGTTTTTGATCCTTAAATCAATTGCTTCCTCGAGACCCAAGATACAAGCTTCGTATTCGGCCTCGTTGTTCGTACATTTGAACGTAAGTCTAGCAGTGAAAGGAATATGGGTACCCTGAGGGGTAACAATTATTGCCCCAATTCCCTTTCCATAATGATTAACTGCTCCGTCAAAGATAAGTCCCCATTAGGAACCTGGTTCTGGCCCTTCACTGGGTAGCGGTTCATCGCAATCTTTCATTTTTAGATACATGACATCTTTGTCTGGGAAGTCAAACCCGATTGATTCATGATCGTCAATCGTTTGATGAGCCAAATGATCGGCTAAAATACTTCCTTTAACGGCTTTCTGAGCGTGGTACTATATGTCATATTCAGATAACAACATCTGCTAACGGGCAATCCTTCCCGTGAGAGTAGGTTTTTCGAAGACGTACTTGATTGGATCCATTTCGGAGATTAACCAAGTAGTATGACAAATCATGTATTGGCGAAGACGTTTGGCTGCCCAAGCCAAAGCACAGCAAGTTTTCTCAAGCATCGTGTACCGAGTTTCGCAGTCGGTGAATTTCTTGCTCAAATAGTAAATGGCAGACTCTTTCCTTTTGGTTTCGTCTTGTTGGCCAAGTACACATCCCATTGAGTCCTCTAGGACTGTGAGGTAAATGATCAGTGGTCTGCCTTCCACTGGAGGTGATAGAATAAGAGGATTCAACAGATATTCCTTGATACTGTCGAAGGCGATTTGACAATCTTCTGTCCAAACACAATCCTGGTTCTTTTTGAGTAATTTGAAAATCGACGCACACGTGGCGGTCATAAGGAATATGAACCTGGAGATGTAGTTCAAACGTCCCAGGAATCCTCTAACTTGTTTTTCAGTTTTCGGAGAAGGCATTTCTTGAATGGCCTTGACCTTGTCAGGATCAACCTCAATTCCTTTCTGGCTGACGATGAACCCTAGTAGTTTCCCTGAACTGACACCGAAGGTGCACTTGTTAGGATTCAAGCAGAGCTTAAATTTTCTTAGACGTTCGAACAATTTTGACAGATGTTCAACGTGCTCACTCTCTGTTTTAGATTTTGCAATCATATCATCGACATACACTTCGATTTCTTTGTGTATCATGTCATGAAACAGAGTAGTCATGGCCCTTTAATAGGTTGCCCTGACGTTCTTCAAACTGAACGACATTACCTTGTAACAAAAGGTACCCCATGGGATAATGAACGAAGTTTTCTCCATGTCTTTCGGCGCCATTTTGATCTGATTATAGCCCGAGAATCCATGCATGAAGGAGAAGACTTTGAACTTTGCGGTACTGTCTACCAGCATGTCAATGTGTGGTAAAGGAAAGTCGTCCTTTGGACTAGCCTTATTCAGGTCCCTGTAGTCAACACACATTCTGACCTTTCCGTCCTTTTTGGGAACAGGTACGATGTTGGCTAACCATTGAGGATATTCAGATGTGGCGAGGAAACCTGCGTCAATCTGTTTCTGCACCTCCTCTTTGATTTTGATGGTCATGTCCGGGTGAGTCCGTCTCAACCTCTGCTTTACTGGCGGACATTCTGATCTCAACGGTAAGTGATGTTCCACGATGCTGGTATCCAACCCTGGCATATCCTGATAGGACCAAGCGAATACATCGGGGAATTCTTTGAGAAGCTTTATTAAACTCTCTTTGGCAGTTCGACTGAGCAGTGCCCCAATCTTGATTTCTTTTCTTTCTTTTTCTGAACCTAAGTTTACCGTTTCCAACGGCTCTTTATGAGGTTCAATGGACCTTTCCTCTTGTCTGAGTAGTTGAGAGATCTCTTTTGGAATTTTGTTCTCAACTTCTTCTTTAGCCTCAAATACCGGGAACTCAAAGTTGGGAGAAGGCATTGGATCGTATGTTTCAACGGGGTTTAAAACAAGCAATCTGCATGACGTGATGATTCGTGTTTAGAAGAGATAGAGAAAATGCAAGTGTGTGCAGTGTTTTATTTTACTGCTTGTTTTTATTTGAATTGTTTTTTAGGATTACCATTTTCTGAAAAAGCAAAAAGAGAAAACAGCAATTAATGCGGAAATTACAGAACGACGTTATTTTATTAACGAATAAGTCGATTCTTGAAACTACAGCCCTATAAAACAAAACTCTGTCGCTTTGGCCAAAGCGAAGAGGGAAAATTTACAGAAAGCGAGCCCTTCAAAACATCTGTTTCACCTGGGCAGGGTGAAAGGTTAAAGATGGCAATTACTTTGACTGATGAACGATCTTCGGAACCTCGACGGCAACCCATTGGCGGCGAACTTCTCGGTGAATCACAAAGTCTGGCACCTTCCTTAATTTGTCTTCAGAAATAACGCTGATTTCTGGTGGAGCAGGATCATTGGAATCTGTCTCCCAAGCAGAATTGTCGTAGGAGAATTCCTCTATTGCATTTTGCATAGCATTCGTGTTCTCAGCTGTATCTCCCCATCCAGTAGGCTGGGTGTCTTCGAACCTGATACGAGAGCTTCCGGGCGCAGTGTACTTGACCATATAGTCGTATTTTCCACTCGGTTGTCCCAAGGTGTCCCACACTTCTTTGGAACTGGAGGGGTCATCTCTCTCGATGACGTTAACCTCAGGAAAAGCATAGTTGATGAATTCAAGTCCTGCAAAAGTTGCAAATTCATCTTCATGTTGAGTAGTTTCTGAATGACCTGAGTGTTGATCCCATGACATGGTGGGGACACAGGTATTCTGTTTAATGACAGTCAGCCGATTTTCATTGTTCGGCTGACTTTCTGGCCCCAAGTTTCCTGGGTAATGTTGCCACATTGGCAGACCATCCATTGGGCCATAGTAGTCGTGGTCAAAGTTGTCTTTCATCAGAGTGTCTTCCTCTAATGAATTTGGCGGAGCACAGCATCCTTCCGGATCACAATCCCTGTATATCATTTCGACATCTGACCGTGGTATAAATCTCGGACTCTGTGCGGGATAGCAAAATGGCGTAGGCACCTCTTCCTGAGACATATAACCGTCCTCATTAAGACAGAACTTCCATTTTTCATCTGTGTCGGAGGGATCTTCCTCATTGATAGCATGTACTGCCTGAGACATTGGGTGAAGAAAACCTCCACTGTGGAAGAATTTTCGAAGGGGATGAAGACTTTCATCGTTGGCAGCTGTCTGGGTACAGGTTGCAGAAAAACTAAGACCCTTCTTTGTTTTATTGTCAGTAGGAATGACAAGCTGTCCCCATCCTGTCGTATCGGTACTCTCAACCGCTTTAATATCATCTTTGTATGAGGAAATGGAAGTTCCTCCTCTGAACTGATTGTTCTTGCTCACCGACAGTGCTTGGAACTGAGTTCCAATAACCTCCTCGGGTTCTATACCAGTAGACGATGACAAGTTGTTTACAAGCAAGGCTTGTTCCCCACAAACTATGACAAGTTGATCATTCTTGACGAACTTTAGCTTTTGGTGGAGGGTCGAAGTGACCGCTCCAGCCTGATGTATCCAAGGTCTTCCTAATAAACAACTGTACGTTGCCCGGATATCCATGACCTGGAAAGTGACTTGGAAAGTGTGAGGACCAATAGTTATGGGAAGATCAACTTCGCCGATAACTGTTTTTCTGGATCCGTCGAACTCTTTGACGACGACCTCACTGATTATCATCGGAGGGCCTTTGAATGATAATTGCATCAAAGTGGACTTCGGCATAACATTTAGGGCTGACCCTGTGTCTACCAGTACGCTGGCTAAAGCATCGTCCTGGCAGTTAACTGTAATGTTGAGCGCCATGTTATGACGGCGACCCTCTTCGGGTAATTCCTCATCACTAAATCCCAAATTGTTGCAGGAAGTGATGTTAGAGACAATACTATCGAACTGTCTGATTGTTACATCCTGTTCCACAAAGGCTTGCTCCAAGACTTTCTGTAAAGCCTCCCTGTGGGCTTCTGAACTGAGTAACAGTGATAATACCGAGATCTTTGAAGGAGTTTGTAACATTTGATCGACAATGTTGTATTCACTCCTTTGGATGAGCTTTAGCATCTCATCATTATTTTTTGAAAGGTCGGGATTACTGGATTGACCGACTGGTGGATCGGGAGCTTCCGTCTGAAGTTCCTTTTCCTTGTTAGGTTCTCCAACCCCTTGGTTGAAGATTCTACCACTCCGTGTTACACGACTGATGTCTGCAATATTCACGACGGAGGGTAATGGAATTTCCTTTCCATTTTCAATTATCGTTGCACCATATTTGTAAGGGATTGCCTTAGCTGATTCATGCGGTAGTGGTCCCGGCAAATAGATGACTACGGGAACCTTCTGATTTTTCTGACCATCATAAGCAATCTCGATCCGTTCCTGGTTGGGAACTTTAGATTCGTCAAGTAGAGGGATGATGGCAAAAACATCCCTGGTCTGGTGACGACCAGAGATTGTGATAACATCCTTGACTTGATCGGCAAGGTAGTTCGGCATCCAGTTGATGGGTCCAGAACCCGGATATGGATGAATTTCTCCACGATCTACCTGACCCGGAAGAGCTGCTCTCACAAAGTAACACCCTTGGTTACTTTCCGAACAGACGCCGCAACGTTCATAGTTGTATGGTGGCACCTAGCCACGCCCACTTTGAATACAATGTAACCTCACTAGGTTAGCTTCCACAGATCGGACATCCTGACTCTGACGTCGAGTGGGGTTTCTGTTATTGATACTAATTTGCTGAGTATCTTCATCCATATAAATTGGCATCCACCAGTGATTTAACAAGTGCTGAAGTGCTTCCTGGACAAGGATACAACCTCGATCGTTTTCGCAACCCGCTTTACAGCTTTGATAGTCGTGTGATATTAAGAATCCGAGTCGGACCTGCTCAGCATGTAACTCTACCAGGTTGGTATTCATCATGCGAATATCGAAGATCTGAACCATGTTGATTTGATAAGGGTTCCTATCATGGTAGTCTTGGATCCATCCAAAATCCATCTGACGCTGGAGGGCCTCCTGTATGAAAGAGCATCCCTGTTTGTTTATCGAGCAAATCAGACAGGAATTGTAATCGTGCCGCGGCAGATTATGATACTGGCTTTGCCTTGAGTGCATCGCCACCAAGTTGACATTCATTGCACAGAAATCGTGGTTCTGAATGATGTTGGAGTTTGTGTAAACCATGTTAACTCCACGAACTCGGTGCTCTAGGATCCATCCAAGATCCATCTGTTCCTACAGAGCTGCTTGCACCACAGAACATCCCTGATTGTCTTTAGAGCAGATATCACACTGGTGATAATTATGAGGTGGCACATGGCCATATCCACTCTGTCTACAATGTATATTGACCAAATTGGTTTTCAACAAGAGTACATCGTGAGTTTGATAGACGTTGTTAAATTCCTTCTCAATCAAGTTGACTGCAGCTTTCTCATGTTGAGGCAGCGGGTTTGTGAGAACATTGGGATTCGTATCTTTGAAAGATAAGAGCCCGCTCCTAACAAGCTTTTGCACGTCGGATTTGAAATTGAGACAATTATCTATATTATGCCCTGATCCTCCTTGGTGGTAAGGGCAAGTTTGATCCACCTTAAACCAAAAAGGCGGATTTTCCGGTACTGTAAGAGGAGATTTAGTTTGAATGTTCCCTGTAGCCAGTAGTAATGGAAACAACTCTGCGTACGACACGGGTATAGGATTAAATCCTGGTGGCCGTGTTGTACGGTTGTTGTTATATGGAGGACGAGCCTGCTGAAGAGGCTGTTGTGTCCTTTGTTGATCAGGTTGGCTCTGCGCAACCTGAGGTTGATACGTAGGAATAGACGCAGGGTTGATAGCAGGAGTCACAGCTGCTACCGGTTGATAACGTCGCCTTTGCTTTCCGAGAGAGATATTCCCAATATCTTGCTCTTTTTTCTTAGGGAGAGCACTACCGTATTTTTTAGTACCGTTTGTCGATCCAGTGTCTTTTACCAAACGTCCTTCTCGGACGGCTTCCTCAAGACGTACGCCCATGCCCACCATTTCGGTGAAATCACTGGGTGCACTGGCAACCATTCGGTCATAGTAAAATGAGCTTAAGGTCTTTAAGAAGATCTTTGTCATCTCTTTTTCCTCCAGAGGTGGACAAATTTGAGCGGCAATTTCACGCCACCTTTGAGCATACTCCTTAAAGGTTTCCTTGTCCTTTTACCACATCGATCTGAGTTGATCTCTGTCGGGTGCCATGTCCAAATTGTATTTGTATTGTTGGACGAAGGCAGTGCCAAGATCTCTGAATGTGCTGATCGTGGCACGGTTTAAACCCATGTACCATTTGAGTGCGGCACCGGTTAAACTATCCTGAAAGTAATGAATCAGTAGGTCCTGATTCTCCGTCTGAGCTGACATTCGCCGAGCGTACATCACCAGATGGCTTTGAGGGCAAGAGTTACCCTTGTACTTTTCAAATTCGGGCACTTGAAATTTGTGCGGAACTTTCACATTGGGGACCAGACAAAGGTCTGCGGCGTCCTTTCCAAATAGATCCTGACCGCGAATGGCTTGCAGTTCCTTCTGCATTTCCAAGAACTGTTCCTGGAATTCATCCATTCTATCGAACATAGTTTCCTTCTTACCAGAAGGTATCGGCGGAATCTGTCCTTCCGGGACAGTGTGCACCACAGGGGGTGGTACCGTGATGACGGCAATGAGTTTTGGCGTCTCCCGAAGTTTGTAACCTTCAGGAGTCTTCAGTATGCCTCTGGAATCTTCGCTTTCCCGAAGTTTGTAACCTTCAGGCCCAGCGCTTCTGTTGTGATTCCCTGATCTTTAGTGATCGGCGGAACATATCCTTCCAGGATATAGTTAACAGGCATGCCCCAAGGACGATCTTTCGGTATTTTATACCTAGGATCATACTTTTCCACTATGGGCGTTGAGGTGATCTCTGAGATCACAGTCCTTTGTAGCTGAGCTTCTGCCATGGCTTGTATGTCGTTACGAAGCTTTCTCATATCCTCTCTCAGAGAGTCGATCTCTTCTTTCAACTCTCCGTTTTCTTCCTCAAGATCATCCATCTTTTTCTGACGATTAGCCCGAGTATTATAGGAATGAGACAGTTTGACTCTAGAATCGAGACACAAACGTGAGATTCGTAGGTAAGAAGAATACACGATGTGAGAATGATGAATGCAATGATTATATTAATTGTTTAAGGTTTAATCAAAATAAACTTCGACAATTAGATTACAAATATCAAACGGTGGGGAAACCCCTTTTTATTGAATTCAAAGGATTACAGAAATGGAAATACAGTAGACTACAAGGTGCAGAAATAGAAACCTAAACTAATGGGTCCCGAGTCCTCTCTGAAGAGAAATCGGGTGCTGATTCTGGTATCTTCCTTTTCTTTGTCCGGGGCTCTTGGGCCGTTGTCGGGTTGTCATTCCTTTGCCAGGTGAAAGGAGCGAGCAAATTCCTTTGGTCATCCTGATTATCTACAGCATGTTGCTCCAAAATTTCTATCAGAGCATCCTTCTCTTTGAGTAATTGCTGTATTTTGATGCACTCTACGTCGAGGGTGCGGTACTTGTTCTTCCAAGACCTTATCTCCTTTTGAACTTTGTTGAGAGTAACCTGAAGCTTTTCAGTTTCCGTCAGGAAGTACATGACAGATTCTTTTGGCGGAAGAACTCCGTAACGAGGATAAGGCATCTTTAGCTTGAGAGCTCTAGTTTGTACCCAGTGGAGATAAGGCTCAACCGAGACACAGTCTGGTTTTCCCAGAGACTCTCGTCCTTTCTTATGAACATGCTTCCAAGCGTGTACTGTTTCCATCTTTAGTGCTCTGTCATTTTCTCCTTCCTTGAAGAAAAGACCTTCCAGATGAACACCCCGTGGGACGTGTCTCATCGGGTATCCAAATTGATGATGAACGTGAACTAGATGGTAATTGATTCCTCCCTTAGTTCCTATGAGGGGTACGTTGGGGAAGTTTCCACAACGATCAATGATTCTGATTCCCTCAAAGATCCTATTACACCAATCTATATCAGAGTTGGTAAGAGACATGATCTTCTGCGACCAACGTAAGGCACTCTTGCAATCCCAAAAAGCAGCAGACTTGGGCAAGTGAGAGATAAACCATTTGTAAAGTAAAGGTACACAGCATGTGATCTCCCCTCCGCTGTAAAAATTTCCCAAGTGTACAGAATGATATGTATCTGCGAGCAAAGTCGGCACAGGATTTCTAATGAGAAAAACCTTAATGGAGTTGATATCGACGAAGTTATTGATGTTGGGAAACAAAAATAACCCGTAGGTGAGCAAGACAAAGATGCTTTCAAAAGCAGTCACATTTCCTATACTGGAAAAATACAGGGCTTTCTTTGTCAAGAACTGGGCTGGCAAACCTTGGATGCCACCCTTAGTGGTTAGGTGAGTCCTGACCTCAGACTCGTCCAAATGAATTGCTCTTGCAATGGTCTGATTCTTTGGAATTTCTTCCAGTCCAGAAAATGGAGCTCGATCAGTAATGTGTAGATCGATCAGATGAGAATACTCCTCCAGCGTTGGTACTAACTGGTAATCCGGGAATGTGAAACAGTGATAAACCGGATCGTAAAACTGAATGAGCACATCCATGATTCCCTCAATCACATGGACTCTTAATAGTGGTAGCAGACCTCCGTGCTTGGCTCTGAAAGCCTCAGGGTTAGTGATCATCCTTGCTAACCTTCTCAAATCCTCTAGTTTTGGAACCTTAAAGGTATATGTATGAGTTCTCCTTCTACCGAAATCCATTAGCACAATCCTTTTCTCTGATATTTGCAATCACAGTCTTAGTTTAATTTGAAAAACAGAGAGACTAAAAGAGAAGAATTTTTTGAATGTTTTAATGTTTTTTAAATGAATGCAGCACACAAAAACATAGAAAAAACATGGGGTCAAAGGGTCGTTGTCATGAAGTCAAGGCTCTACCAATCCCCAATGGTTTATACTAAGGTGATTTTTGTACCTGTACTCATTATCATCAGCTCCTCCCAGGAAAGCAAAATAACAAGCGGATCGCCAGCGAGTTGTTGAGCAATCTTAGAGTAAGTGCCATTCACCGAGAATAGATCACTAGCCTCAAATGAGGGTAGTATCGCATAACAACTATTCCCGATAGTTTCCGCACTACGAAAGGGTTTGGCTCCTCAGCTTCTCAGACTTAACAATCGGCCCATTGTCTAGGTGAGAGAATGGGTTGCATTGGTCAGCCTCCACCAAGGTTGATGGTCGACCTCGTCGCCATCACTTATCTTAAGTGTATACTCAATCTTTCCACATGCGGCATCACACTCATTCCCATTAGCAGAAAAGTAAACACGTATAGCAATTAGGAAAATCAGTATATATATTTCTCCTAATCATCCTAGACCTTTAATGCTATGAATCCTAAGTTCCTGACAGAAATTAGGTTCCCCGACGGAAGCCCCAATCTGTGGTATTCACACAAGAGGTGAACAGGAAGAAGAAAAATAGAGACGGGCCCCACGGTGGGCGCCATTTTTTCTGTAGCGAGCGATTTTGGACGCGGTTCTTAAGCGCTGGTCGCTCTCTGTGGTTGAGTTTACTACATGTCGATTCATTTTTTATCCTATTAAAGCTGATGAAGGAAGGGAAATAGATGTCTCCAATTAACCCTGCTTTGCATACTGAGTTTAAACAACGGCCTATTAGGTTACGAATGCTATCAATGTGGGGGGGCCTTTGTACTGGATATTTGTATTTTCACCAATACGGTTTTCTATCTTTCTTGGATTTTCTGGCGGGGAACGAGGATTAGAATGTTAGGATTGATGCTTTTTGATGTGAGAGTATGGGATTTAGGTTATTTGTTGATTGTGCTTGCTAAGATTTTTCTTTCAATCTTATGCCTACGTATTCCCGTTTACCGAAACAGGGAAATTAGAGCGTTCGTAGTTCCTCCTATTCTATGGGAGGAAATGGTTGTTTGGTGTCTTGTTCGAAGCCCAAGACGTGAAGCGAAAGGTGGTTTGTATCTTGTTCAAAGCCCAAGATGTGAAGCTGAAGGTAGTTTGTATCTTGTTCAAAGCCCAAGATGTGAAGCTGAAGGTAGTTTGTATCTTGTTCAAAGCCCAAGATATGTAGCTGAAAGGGTTTGACTTTAGAGAGAATTCGTCATCTCTAAAGAGGTTTGTCTGTCACAACTATTGGGTGACTGATTATAAAGGAGGATTACTTTAACCGGGATACGCGGATCCTAGCAATGCCATAATTTCCTTTATAGGGGTTTTAACCCGAAGGAGAAGACTTTAACTCAGTGTAGAGCAATGTTATCTTTCCTTAGGAATTTCTCAAGCTAAAAGAGGGACAGTGGCATGGATGTAGATGATCCAGAGGCTTGCCGCTTACAACAATTAGATGAAAGGGGAAGGAGTTGTTGATGCTTGTGTACTATGAACGAGGCACAACTTTGATGCTAAAAGGTTAATTGGATTAACCAGTGGTTTTCTTATATAAAGCCTAAGAGAAGGCTATTATGTGTCTCGTACAAAGCCCGAGAGAGAGGCTAAAAGGTTTTGACTCAATGAGGGAATCTTTTGGTATCTCGTATAAAGCCCGAGATGGAGGCTATAGTTTATTTGGCTCAATAAGAACCTTTTTGTATCTTGTATAAAGCCCGAGATGGAGGCGAAAGGGATGATTGACTCAACGAGGGAGTCTCTTTATGTGCCTCGTACAAAGCCCGAGAGAGAGGCTAAACGTTGTTAATTCTGCTGGGGAGAATCATTGTATAAAGCCCAAGAGAGAGGCTAACTTCACTGGAGAAGGATCATTATATAAAGCCTAAGAGGAGGCTGTGGCGACTGTTCAGTTAAGTGACAGGTCCAATATACTGATTTTTAAAGAGAAAATCAGTTCTTATATGAGCAACACTGTACTCAAGGATTTGATTCGAGGATCCGGGCTATTCCTGTTCTTTAAGGAATTGGGAAATCCGAAGGGTATTGAGACTGTCCGAGTCTACGGGTTTTCTTCCTATTCTTGAAGGGTGCTTGAGAATGTCTTTGAGACTCAAGGAGATTAGACTGTCCAAGTCTGGAGTTTTATCTCACGTACAATGCTTTGAGAAACAGTAGTAGACTCTTTGAAAGGACTGTTCTATGCAGATGACTAAGTTCTGTTCCTATACCTCTAGGAGGTCGTCGGGACAATTTGTACGAAGCCCAAGAGGAGGCTGGAAGCTTTTAAGAAGCCGACGGGTCCTTGTACTAAGCCCAAGAGGAGGCTACCATTCCCGGAGGAAGAGATCATTATACGAAGCCTAAGAGGAGGCTGTGAATACTTCTAAGAAGCCGTAGGGTCCTTGTACTAAGCCCAAGAGGAGGTGGGGTTGCTTTTAGGAAGCCTGTGGGTCCTTGTACGATGCCCAAGAGGAGGCCGATGCTTTTAAGAAATCGATGGGTCCCCAAACCCCGAGAAATTCAAGGCAAGCTATCCACAAGGAATAGATCAAGTCAGGAAAGTTCAAGAATTTGGAAGAAACTCAAGAGATGCCATTCACGGAGAAAAGATCATCTCTGGGGAGTAGAGCTTCTTGACAAGTGCTTTTAAGAAGCCAGTGGGTCCCCAAACCCCGAGAAATTCAAGACATGCCATTCACCGAGAATAGATCAAGCCAGGAAAGTTCGAGAATTTGGAAGAAACTCAAGAGATGCCATTCACGGAGAAAAGATCATCTCTGGGGAATAGAGTTTCTTGACAACTTCTATGAGTGACAGTCTATGAAAGGGTTCACAGAGAATGCTGCCTTTTATATCTCCATATTGTTTAACCCCAAGAGGAGGGAAGACTGTGTCTGGTAATCCTATGGGGATCTAGTTTTGACTATTTAAGAGTGATCAACGGGCTTAATGCTAGACGTAGTTGCCGGGGAAACTCTAAATATCTATACTATTATTACACAGTTGATATGAGTTTATGAAAGAAGACTTACAGTGAAATAGCCCCACAATACAGTTATATGTATATGAAAGCGGTAAATGAAAGCAATAACCACTTACTCGGTTGTAGAGCTTCCATGCTGTTTGGTTAGTTGTTCAACAAGGAAATATTGAAAAACAACAATATATTCAAAATCAAAGGAGAAAGTGCTTTGAAAAAGAAAGATTTGGGGCTTACAGCTCAAGGAGAGGCCCAGGGTTTTATCAGTGAGCGCACTGTTTGAATTTGTACAGAGGGACTTATACAAGTGACTGAGGCCCAAAATGTTTTCTGTACAAGGGTGTTAGGTCTTACACTCTAATAGAGGCCCAAAAAAGTTTAAAGAAAAGAGATGGGTCTTACTACTCGAGGGTAGGCCCAGGGTTATTTTGAAAAGGCGACGATCGTGCCGTTTATTTGAAAATGTACAAAGGGACTTATACAAGTGACCGAGGCCCAAAATGTTTTCTGTACAAGGATGTTGGGTCTTACACTCTAATGGAGGCCCAAGTGTATTTGAAAATCAATTTTGAAAGTTGAATTAATCAAAAACCCTAATTTTAATCTTTAAAAGTAAATACTTAAAGAAAATCAAACAAAATACAAAATAAATTTGAATAATCCATTTATGATTTTGTTTAAGGTTTGAAAAAAAATGAGGGATAATCACAAGGAATATTTAAACTCATTAGGTTTTGATTTTCAAAGTAAATATTCACTTTTAGAATGTTTAAAAACAATTAAAAATGAATTTATTCACAATATACTAATTATATTAAATAAATAATATAAATTCAATTTTTTTGTGGAATAAAATATTTCAACATTTTTGTGATTTTTTGCAAAAAGAACCAATAAAAAATAATTAAAATTGAAAGAGTTATTAATTTTCCAATTAATTAATAAACCATGAAAATATTGGAAAAAATGGAAAAATGTGAAAAAACACAAAATGGCATGGGTGGGGTTTGAACCCAAGACCTCAAGGTTACAAGGCGCGCGCCTTACCACTGGGGTGGTGATACATCCATTGTTCGAAACAAAACAACAAATATACAAGGCATGACTTGGTTTTAGGCCTGGCCCAAGGCAAGTTTTGGCTCAGAAACGTGAAGGTCATAAATTTCTCAATTCTTAATGGTTTGAGACAAAATTTATATGCATCTGGACCAGAATTTCATAAGGAATCCAATGGTGGTGGTATTTTTTTCAGATCACACTCCCTCCTCAAAACCCGATAGTGGTTTTGAAAATGACCTATAAATGCATTTTCTATGCTACAACTTGGTACAAGCATGGATTACATGGTGAATTAGCTCAAACACAACATATACAACATGTATGAGATTTTTATGATCAATGGACTTCAAAGCATTGCATGTTTGAAAGATTCCAAGTTGTGAGGCTTACCTCTTTTTTGAGATTTTGGAGCTTTTGTGCAATCTGTCAAACCTCTTGTTCCAGAAATGATTTGATGCTTTAGACACACTCAAATGATCCCTTAGAAGCTTTTAGGATGATTGGAATTGACTGGTACCTGCAAAAACACAAACAGTCCCTTTCTTGCAAAAGGGGTTAAAAGTGACCAAAATAACAACTCTCTCAAATGGTGTTCCAGATGAGGGGAACCATTTGTGACAGTTCAAGGATGATATTTGGAGTGTGTTTGAAGTTTTATCTGGTTTGGAAAGTGACTGAATCAAGACATGGCTTGAAAAGTGCAAAAAAAAGCCTATTTTGAGGTTTTGAGAAGTGACTTTGTGATTTTGTGATTACAGGTCACTTGTGATAGTTTGCACAGCTTACATATGATATATATGAGGTGTGTGTGTGTGATTGATTGTGATGAAAAAGCTCTCAAGCTCAAAAACTCAAAGTTGCCTTGCTAAAGAAGGCATTTTTGCCAAGAGAAAGAGGTTTTGAGGAAATCATCTGTTTGATGGATTTGGTGTACTCAAACTGATCACAATTGAGCTCTATTTATAGTAGAGCAAGTTTGTTTTGGGATCCACAATGAATGGCAACTGCAGCAGGTGTTTGTTCAATGTTGGCCAATGGAAATCCAAGTCTCCTCTAGCCATTGACTAGAGGTTAGGGCACAGGGTTGTGGTTCCCTTGGTATTGGATAAGTCTTGACTGAATTCAGTTGCAAATGGCTCAGTCCATGCCACCTTGATGCTTCCATTGAATGCTCCAATCCAAAATTGGAGTCTTGTCCCTATTTTGGCCATTCTAGGTTCAACATGCTATTTCTTGTTCCAAAGACTTTGGAGGCTTGGCTCAGTGATTGTCCCCTTTAGATTCAATCCTAAAAGGTGTCCAAGTGGATAGGAGCATTTGGATTTGGCTGATTTTGGCAAATCGAGCAAAAATGCAAATTCTGCCTTGCCTTGGCAGATTTCAGCAAGGCAACTTTCCAATGTCATATCTCATGACTCAAATTGAATTTGGTAATGTTCTTGGTCATTTTGGAAAGCCCTTACATGATACAACAACTGTTTGAACATATTTGGTTTTGATCTCTTTTGAATCCAAGTGAAAAATGCCCCTACATTTGGCAAAAAGTAGGGTAAAATCTGACTTAGTGAAATTTTCACTAAGTGTTGGAACAAAGTGACTTTTCTTGATTTTTATTGATGAATGATGATTCAAATCATACATTAACATCATTTTAGGGTTAAATATCCATTTTGGTGAAAAATCTCAAAAAGTCAAAGTTGACTTTTGTGCACAGTTGACTTTTTATCAGATGAATTCCAAACTGTGCAATTCTTCAGGAAATCATGTCCTTGACCTAAATCAAACTTGATGGACATGTTCCATGGGTGTCATAGGGTATATTGAGGCATGTCCTAGGGTTTGGGAGCATGTCTTGGTCAAAAGTCAAAGTTACAGTTGACTTTCCTCTTAAAACCCTAATTGTGGTGCAGATGAAATTGAGACATGTTGCTCAAGCTTCTTCGATTAATCCATTGTTCCAAATGGATAAATATAGTTCATTAGAGACCCTCAAACCCTATCTTGAGGTCTTGGCTCATGATTTGCACCAAAAGTCAACTTAGGGGTGAATTAGGTCAAGAAACCCTAATTCCTGATTTTTGATGAATGCATCCCCTGAGGCAAAATTGACTTGATGATTGGGTCCATGAGATTCCATGGAGTATATTAGGTTAGGTTTTGGATCATTGGCTTGTGCCCAGATGAAAAATTTCCATCTGGAGGCCCTGGTCGACCAAAACCCTAATTTGGTGACACTGTCGATCTTGAGACTTAATCCACCTAGAAGGGAGCAGCCTTGTGCTTGATCCTTGTAGTGGGAGTCCTTTTGATCCATTGTAGGTGTTTGATAGGTTAGACAAGTTGAATATCATATCATTCCTTGATTGATCCTTTGTCTAAGCACTCAGAGAGGGCTTGAAACCCTAATTTTGATTGTGGTGAATGCTCACCCATCTTTGGGGAGACTGATGAAGTATGATGGTTCCTCCATATTGTGATGATGATTTACACAATGATGGGACATCTTAGTGTCAAAATTTGGGGTATGACAAGATGCAACAACAAGGGACGGTGATCTCAGAGATCACGTCGACGCCCATAGTGGAAAAGTATGATCCTAGGTACAAAATGCCGAAAGATCGTCCCTGGGGCATGCCTATTAACTATATCCCGGAAGGATATGTTCTGCCGATCACTAAGGATCAGAGAACCGCAGCAGGAGCCGCTGGGCCTGAAGGTTATAAACTTCGGGAAAGTAAAGATGCCCGGGGCATGACAGCAACTCTTGAAGGTTACAAACTTCGGGAGAGGGAGGCACCAAGAGTCACTGCCATGATGACTATACCACCAACCGTGGTACACACTGTCCAGGAAGGACAGATTCCACAGATACCTTCTGGTGGAAATGAAAGTATGTTCGATAGAATGAACGAGTTCCAGGAACAGTTCCTGGAGATGTAGAAAGAGCTGCAAGCCCTCCGCGGTCAGGATTTATTCGGAAAGGAGACCTTGTGCTAAAAAAGATACAATCATTTCTCACTGATTCCTGGGGCAAGTGGACCCCGAATTATGACGGCCCTTATGTGGTCAAGAAAGCCTTCTCAGGCGGCGCCTTGAGACTTACAACCATGGATGGAGAGGAATTTACCTACCCCACAAATGTTGACGTAGTCAAGAAATACTTCGCCTAAATAAAAAAACAACGTCTCGGTGGATTGAAAACCCGAAAGGGCGGTCCAGGCAAAAATTAGAGGCATAATCAAAAATCATCCCGGTGGATTGGAAATCTCAGAGTACAATCTAGGCAAAAGTTAGGGATAATGGCAAGTAACTATGTCCAACAAAGGGGCAAGTCCCTCAGCAACAGTTGCACCATCCAAGAAAAACTCCAGTCAAGTTCATCTTCGACAGAAGCTCAGGATGTCCAGAATTCAAAGTTGGTAGAAGGATAACGGTCGTTATGTTTCAATGTAGCCCTTTTCCCTTAAATTACCATTTTCTAGACTTTGTAAATACTCTATGGAATCACGCGCTTGGCTGATTTCCATCCTATCAATAAAATTTGAGCCCTTGTGCTTTTGTTTGCAAATCTTATTTGTTTTAGCTTTACAGAACGACGTTTTAACATGATTAACGATTCTTGAAATAAAACAAAAATGAATTTACTTGTCAAACTTTTTCTGCTTTTAAAATAAAGATGGCAATTTCTTTTGACTGTTGAACATCAAAAGAACATCAATCGCTTCTCCAGAAGTAATTGAACCTCAAAGTGCAGAATCAAAGTACTCCTTCTTAATCAGTACGCCTGAATGAAGGATCAACTGTGTCAGAGACCGTGTTTCATCTGACACCCCCGACAAAGTTCTTATCTCCTAAGCCTGACCAACGGTGTTCCCCACGGGGACTATCTCTCCTAAGCAAGGCAGAATTGCTATTTTGAACCCAGTGGTACCTCTTCGTCCCCCGCGGTGGCCGAGTATCCAGTCGTGTTTATCTACTAGTCTGTATGTCGTGTCAGTTTCGTCAGCATATACATACATACATCATGCATTATTGATTTGTATTCACATTCATATTGCATCACTATCACTCTGGTTAGTCTTATCCCCAAGTGATAAAATTCTTCTCAATCGAGTTGTCAGTTCTTTCCTCGTCAGGAAGTGAACCATCTAAACGATCTCTCCTCCAGTTTATTTCTGGATTGAAGTTGGTCCCTTGACCACTTTGATAACTTGAACCTCTGAAAAACAAGAAGACCTGCGACAAACATCACTCTTCGCCATTGAAGATGATATCTTCGCTTTCCGGGATTAAGGAAAATCCCCAAAGAAAGCCTCTTAATCAGAGATTCGGCAATACAGCAGTTTTTCTCCGAAAAATCCACTGACGAAAAGGTCATCAGCACCTCAAAATTGGACCACATCATATGGCATTTCTCCGAGAAGATCCCGAGAAAAGTATGATGTAACACCCCCAAGCGACAACAGTCTCTCAAGAAACCTGCTTTCCCCAGTAGAGTCGACAAATGGCGTCTCCAACAGAGAAATTTATACACCTCTACAACTCAGACGACTGGGTTCCCCAGCAACTCTGACATCAAATTTTTCTATCAAATGGCATCTCCCCAGGAAAATTCGGCGAGAAGTTTGAGGAAAACCGCTACGAATAGCGTCCCTTGTCAAGAAAGTTTATTGACAAAAGAAACTGAGACCAGTTCCTTGGTAGGAAACCAGGATCGAGGGGAAGTTTATTTCAGAAACTAAGACCAGTTCCTTGGTAGGAAACCAGGATCGAGGGGAAGTTTATTTCAGAAACTGAGACCAGTTCCTTGGTAGGAAACCAGGATCGAGGGGAAGTTTATTTCAGAAACTGAGACCAGTTCCCTGGCCTTCAGCCAGGATTGAGGGGAAGTTTTACCTTTTCTAAGCATCATTGCTTGGCAAAAGAAGATGGATGGGCCAATTGCCATTCATAACCACCATCAAAATTTCGGGTATTCCGATTTTAATCCTTTTGCACCCCGAATGCCCGAATACCTTCGCCATTCACACCTTCGGGTCCAAGAAGATTAAATAGGGGCATCTGTCATACCCCAAATTTTGACCACTAAGATTTCCCATCATTGTGCAAATCATTACCACAATATGGATGAACCATCATGCCTCATCTATCTCCTCAAAGATGGTTGAGCATTCACTACAACCAAGACTTAGGGTTTTCAAGCCCTCTCAGAGCCTTAAACAACAGATCAATCAAGGAATGACATGATATTCAACTTGTTTAACCTCTCAAACACCCATAAAGGATCAAGAGGACTCCCACATCAAGAATCAAGCACAAGGCTGCAACATTCCAAGTGGATCAAGCCTCAAGATCGCCAGTGTCACCAAATTAAGGTTTTGGTCGACCAAGGCCTCCAAATGGAAATTTTCCTTGGGGCATGAGCCAATACTTCAAAGCACTACCCAAAATACTCTAAGGGACATCATAAATCCAATCATCAAGTCAATTTAGCCTCAGGGGATGCATTCACCAAAAAATCAGGAATTAGGGTTTCTTGACCCAATTCACCCCTAAGTTGACTTTTGGGACAAAACATGAGCCAAGACCTCAAGACATGATTTGAGGGTCTCTAATAAACCACATTGATCCATTTGCAACAATGGATTAATCCAAGAAGCTTGATTCACAAGTTTCAAGTGCATCAGAGCCACAGCTAGGGTTTTTAAAGAAAAAGTCAACTGTGCCTTTGACTTTTGACCAGGACATGCTCCCAAACCTTGGGACATGATTCAATACACCCTATGACACCTATGAAATTAATCCATCAAGTTTTATTTAGGTCAAGGACTTGATTTCATAGAGGATCGCACAGTTTGGAATTCACCTGATAAAAAGTCAACTGTGCCCAAAAGTCAAAGTTTGACTTTTTGATTTTTTTTATCAATTATGGTCCCCTAACCCTAAAATGATGTTAATGTGTGATTGGAATCATCATTCATAAAAAAAAATCAAGAAAATTGGGATAACATGTAAAAGGGGTAACCATAAAAAACTTAGAAATTTTCTAAGTTATGGAACAAAGTGGCTAGGGTACCAACTTCCAAGGATCATAACTTGAGATCCAGGCAACCATTTGGGCTGATCCAAAGATGTATTTGTAGCTCTCATGACATACTTTAAAAGTGTCAACTACACCTCATTCCAATTCATCATGGATTTTGAGTTATGGTTGGATCAAAATGGCTGAAAACATGAAATGTCACTTTTTCCAACACTTAGTGAAATTTTCACTAAGTCAGAATCTGTTTCACTTTTTCCAAAATGTAGGGGCATTTTTCACTTGGATCCAAAAAGTGTCAAGACAAACTATGATCACACATATGTTGTATCATATGAGAGCTTTCCAAAATGGCCAAGAACCCCATGAAATTCCATTTGAGCTAAGAGTTATGACAGTGGCAATATGCCTTGCTGCAACTGTCATAACTAGGCAGATTTGTGCATTTTGCTCGATTTGAGCAATTTTTACAAATGAAAAACAAGTTTATCCACTTGAACACCTCAAGGGGAGACCAAGGAGGGACAAACACTGATCTATAAGCCTCCCAAGTCTTTGGAACTAAAAATAGCATGCCAAACCTAAAAAAACCTAAAGAGGGGACAAGACTCTAATTTTGTTTTGGAGCATTCAATGGATGCACCAAGGTAGCATGAACTGAGCCATTTCCAACTGAATGAGTCAAGGATGATCTCTGAACTAGGGAACCAAAGGCATGTGCTCTAACCTCTAGTCAATGGCTAGAGGAGAGTTGAGATTCCAAAATGATCCAATTGGCCAAAGGTATGCAGCAGTTGCCATTCACTATTGCAACCAAAACAAACTTGCTCTACTATAAATAGAGCTCATTTGTGCTCAGTATGAGTACACCAAAGCACTACAACACTCGTTTTCCTCAAAATCTCTTTCTCTAGGCAAAAATGCCTTCTTTAGCAAGGTAACTCTTAGTTTTTGAGTTAGAGAGCAATTCCATCATAGCTCATGATCCAAAAACATCCAATATGTCATATCTAAGCTATCCAAACTCTCATAAGTGACCTGTAACACCAAAATCACAAAGTTCCTTCTCAAAACCTCAAAATAGGACTTTTTTACATTTTTCAAGCCATGTCTTGATTCAATCACTTTCAAAACCAGATAAAACCTCAAACACACTCCAAATATCATCCTTGAACTGTCCCAAATGGTTCCCCACATCTGGAACACCATTTGAGAGAGTTGCTATTTTGGTCACTTTTGCCTCTTTTGCAAGAAAGGGCCCGTTTCCATTTCTGAGGTTTCCAACTGTTTCCAATCATCCTAAAAGCTTCCAAAGGATCATTTGAGGGTGTTCAAAGCATCAAAACATTTCTGGAACAAAGCACTTGACAGATTGCCCAAAAAGCTCCTAAAGAGGTAAGCATCTCAACTTGAACTCTTTAAAAACATGCACTACTTTGAGGTCCACTGATCATGCACATCTTATACATGTTATATATGTTATGTTTGAACCAATTCATCATGTAATTCATACCTGCAACAAGAGGTAGCACAGAAAATGCAAAGGGAGGCCTATTTCAAAACCACTATCGGGTTTTAAAATGGGGACCTCATCTGAGAAAACCACCACCACCATTGGATTCCTTGTAAAAAATTCTAGGCAGGATAGACCTAAATTTTGTCCCAATCCATGGAGAAATGAGAAAGTTACAAGCTTCACGTTTTTGGCCAAAACCTTGCCTTGCCTTGTGTTGGCCAGGCCAAAAACAAGGCAAGCCTTGTATATTTGTGGCTGGGGTTTGATACACGGATGTATCACCACCCCAGTGGTAGGACACGCGCACTGCACACAAGAGGTCTGGGGTTCGAATCACCCTCGCCCCAGATCCTCTGTTTTACCACTTTTTCATATTTTATTATTTTTCTTATTATTTTTAATGATTTGAAAAATTAATAACTCCCTCAATTTTAATTATTTTTTATTGGTTCTTTTTGAAAAAAATCACAAAAATGTTGAAATATTTTATTCCACAAAGAAATCAAATTTATATTATTTATTTAATATAGTTGGTATTTTTATGTATAAATTCATTTTTAATTGTTTTTAAACATTTTAAAAGTGAATATTCACCTTGAAAAATCAAAACCAAATGAGTTTTAATTCACCTTGTGATTAAAACCTCATTTTTCAAACCTTAACCAAAAATCACAAGTTGTTTATTCAAGATTATTTGGTGTTTTGTCATTTTTTTATTGATTTTATTTGAGAATTTACTTTTAAAATGATAAAAATTAGGGTTTTGATTGATTCCACCCTCATCAATCATTTTCAAACACTCATGGGCCTCTATTAGAGTGTAAGACCCATCCCCTTTGTAAATACACCACTTTTTGGGCCTCAGTGTATTGTATAAGTCCCGATACCATCAAAAAATTCGGCACGATCGTCGCCTTTTTAACAAAAATCAATTGGGCTTCTCCTTGAGCTATAAGACCCATCTTTATTCATTTTTAAGCTCTTTGGTCCTCTAATAGAGTGTAAGACTCAATCCCCTTTTAACCTAAACAATTTTGGGCCTCAGATATGGTATAAGTCCCTCTGCGTTAAAAGAAAAATCTCGGCGCAATCGCCAGTTCAAAAATCAAATCATCTTGGCCTACCCTCGTGTAATAAGCCCCATTTCTTTTCTTTAAATTCCTTTGGGCCTCTAATAGAGTGTAAGACCTAACCCCTTTTTGAAACCAAAATGATTTGGGCCTCAGACATTGTATAAGACCCACAGTGTTTTAAAAAACCTCGGCGCGATCGCAGTTGCCAAACAAATAACCCTAGGATTCTCCTTGAGTTGTAAGTCCCATCTCTTGTACAAAAAATAAATCTTTGGGCCTCTAATAGAGTGTAAGACCCAACCCTTTTTTGAAACCAAAATGGTGTGGGCCTCACATATTGTATAAGTCCCTCTGTACGATTTTTAAAACAACGGTGCGATCATCGTTAAAACTTGGGCCTCTCCTTGAGCTGTAAGCCCCAACAATCTTTTCAAAACACTTTCTCCTTTGATTTTGAATTTAAATATATGTTGTTATCAAAACTTTCTTTGTTGAACAACTAACAAAACAGCATGGAAGCTCTACAACGGGTAAGTGTTTATCCGCTTTCATTTACTGCTTTCATCTGTATATAAGGGTATTGTGGGGCTGCTTCACTGTAAGTCTTCTTTCACATCCTTTTATATACTTGTCACATATCCATTGTGTAATACTAGTATAGTTATTTAGAGTTTTCCCTGACAACTACGTCTAACACTAGGTAAAGCCTTGTTGGTCACTCTTAAATACAAACAAAACTAGATCCCCCGTAGGATTCCAGATACAGCCTTCTCTTCTCTTGGGGTTAAACAATATGGAACAAAGAGAAAGGCAGTTATCTCGGTGAACCTTTTCTCATACTGTCACCCTTAGAAATTGTCAAAGAAACTCTAACTCCCCAGAGATAATCTTTTCTCCGTGAATGGCATCTCTTGAGTTTCTTCCAAATTCTCGAACTTTCCTGGAATGATCTCTTCTCTGTGAATTGTATTTCTTGAACTTCTCTTGGTTTGGGGACCCATAGGCTTCCTAAAAGCATCCCCGCCTCCTCTTGGGCATTGTACAAGGACCCTTCGGCTTCTTAGAAGTTCTCATGCCTTCTCTTGGGCTTCATACAAGGACCTTAACGACCTCTTAAAGGTATAAGACAGAACTTAGTCATCCTTTGCAAGAGCAGTCTTTCCAACGTCAAAACTCCGGCCATTTTAGGGTTGATACTCATCCCTTATATGTCCGTGCCTCCTCTAGGGCATCATATAAAAGATAAAACAGTAGACTTGGACAGTCTAAACCTCTTGAGTCTCAAAGACATTCTCAAGTTCCTTTCAAACATAGGGAAGAACACTGATCACTCTGGATTAATCTCCAGCAGAAACCCGGTCTCTCTCATGAGAGTTCCCCCCCCCCCCCCCCCCCCCGCGCTTGGACCCGCTTAAGGATCTAAATAATCCTCAGCAGTAAGTTAGCCTCCTCTTAGGCTTTGTACAAATGGTTCCCCCTAGCAGAGCTAACCTTTTCAAACTCTCTTGTTGATTCAACCACTTTTAACCTCCGTCTTGGGCTTTGTACAAGACATATAAAACACTCTCTTGTTGAGTATAAAACACTCTCTTGTTGAGTATAAAAGACTCTCTTGTGGAGTCAACCACTTTTAGCCTCCGTCTTGGGCTTTGTACAAGACATATAAAACACTCTCTTGTTGAGTATAAAAGATTCTCTTGTTGAGTTGATCCCCTTTTAGCCTCTATCTCGGGCTTCGTACGAGACAACAAAACACTCTCTTGTTGAGTATAAAAGACTCTCTTGTTGAGTCAAACAACCTTCAGACTCTCTTGTTGAGTCAATCACCTGTTCAAGACTCTCTTTTCGAGTCAACCTTTTTAGCCTCCGTCTTGGGCTTTATACAGGATAGATAAAAGTAATCTCTTGTTGAGTCAAACCCTTTCAGTCTCCATCTTGGGCTTTATACAAGATACATTCTCCCCAACGGAGTCAAAATCCCTTCTAGCCTCAATCTTTGGCTTTGTGCAAGACAGAAAGAACCTTTTCCCTGAAAAATTCAAATTTCCCGCCTCCTCTTAGGCTTTGTATAAAGAAACCCCGGTTGAGTCAATTAACCTTTTAGCATCAAATTTGTACCTTGCTCACAGCATACAAACATCAATAACTCCTCTTTAGAGATGACAAATTCTCTCTCATCCAAAACCCTTTAGCTTCACATCTTGGGCTTTGAACAAGATACAAACCACCTTTAGCTTCATGTCTTGGGCTTTGAACAAGACACCAAAACATTCCCTTTCCTCCCATAGAATAGGAGTACCTACGATCGCTTTGATTTCCCTGTTTCGTTAAACGGGAATACGTAGGCATAAGATTGCAAAAATCTTAGCGAGCATACTAACCAAAAAACCCGAAATCCAGTACATTCATACATCCATCAAAAGCATCAGACCTAACACCTTACCAGAAACCTAGCCAATAGTCTAGACACTGTTTTTAAACAAATAACCATAAATACAAACCCCCCTTTTGATAGCATCTGTAAACCAACAGTTTTGACTGTTTTAACCCCAGTATGCAAGCAGGGTTAATTGGAGACATCTATTTCCCTTCCTTAATCAGCTCAACAGGATAAAAAATGAATCTAACTATAGTACCAAAGTGATAGTGATTCGAAACCACAAAAATCGCGCTATAAGGCGATGTGTTAATACTTATAGGTTGAATCTCCAAGACCTCTTCATTACTCAATAGTGCTTCCAATGTCTCAACATCCCACTCACAATACTTGTCCAGACCTGAAGCTTGTATTGGTTGTTCCACATTTGTAGTTGGCTATTCCACATTGACAGTTGGTTCCACATTGTCATCAACCTTTTTCTTCTTTTTCTAAGTCTTTTTACTCTTTGTTATAGTCTAACTTGTGCTACCATTCACAAACCCCTTAGGCCTCACTGATAGAAATAAAGACATTTTTAAATCACATAATTATTTATACACAAGCATAATATAAATTCATAATATTACCCTTTTTTGGTGCCACATAGACTTTGGTAGTTTAACTGGCTTGTGTAGGTAGCTCTTGTGTTGTATTTTCATATGGAACAAGCACAATTTGCTTATTTTTCTTGCAAGTCCTACTATTGTGGCCTAATCCAAATAAATTTTTTGCACCTATGGCTTGAATTTGTTCTTGGTCATTTTGGTTTAGTTTGCCTCATCTAGTTCTCTCCTGCGAAGTATCTTCGGCCTGCCTTGTAACACCCCGATTTTTTTAAGAATATTTATTTAATTTATTTAAATATTATATTCGTGAATTTCTGTGAATTTTGGTGATTCGTGTCGAGGTCGGTGTTTTGTGAAGTTTTGGTTATTTAACTAAATAATAGTATGTATTACGGAATATATTGTATTATTATTTATTTTAAATAATATTAAGGGAATTAAGGGTAAAGTGGACATTTGAGGAGAATTAGTGAGGGCATTATGGAGAAATACCAATTTTGAGGCCCAAGGGTTAGGGTGAATATAAAAGGAGGATTTTGAGAATGGGATTCACTTTTTGGTGAACTGTGAAAAGAAGGAAAGAAGGAGAGCTCTGAGGAAAAAGGGAAAGGCGAGGATTTTCGTGAAGGTTTCCAAAGGCTCGGTAGAAAAGCATCGAATCGACAATCTAAGGTATGGGGAGTAATTACCTTCATTGTTTTCAAAATAGGATTCGATGTAATTGAAGTGGATGTTTTGAGTTTGAGGGTTTGTGGGGTTTTGTGATGAATTGATGATTTTGAAGGTATTTTGTGAATCGATTATTAAGGGTTGAATCTAATTGGATGAAATAGACCTTGGGGATGATTCCCTATCAACGTTGTTTTGACCCTGTGGAAAAGAGGATTGTAAGGGCCGTAAGGGCAATTGGGGTTTTGTGAAGGTTTAGGGAATTTAAGGTTCCCGCAGTGTCCAAAATCGACCTAATAGATGAAGGTTTTATGCCGTTGATTTCCGTGATGCATTAGGATTGTTGTAGGGATGTTTTTTGGTCATTTGGGGCTGTAATCGCAGGTACCTTTGACGCTGGGGAGCTACTGATGCGTTGCAGCGATTTGTTGTAATCGCAGGTTCGCTAAGCGAACCATTCCTTCGTAAGGCGAATGTTCGCCAAGGCTCGCAAAGCGAGCAGCGCAGCGAATACGCAATAACATGAGTATGGGTACTGGGATGATTCTGGAATGGAATTGGGGATTCGCTGGAAGTCTCGCAAAGCGAATGAGCCGGCGAGTGGCTTCGCACAGCGAATAAACCAGCGAGTATGACAGATGGTGTTTTTTTTGGTGTTTTAGTGTGGTGACTATGGGATTCCCTGACCGCTTCGCAAAGCGAAGGTCCCAGCGAACTGGTTCGCCTAGCGAACTCGGTAGCAAACGTCTGCTATTCGCAATGTTTTGTTTATGTGCTGTGCTGTTTTGATGCCTTGATGCTGTGATTTTTATGATGATTTTCCATGACGTTACTGGTGAATATATGATGATGTTTTGGTGATTTATTTGACGAATATGTGATGACATGACGTATATGAGAATTGATGAATGATGATGCACATTATGATGTTTATTTGATGATGATGATGATTATTGATGTTGTGTATCATACATTCATATGCATACTCTGTGACGACGCTTCATTCCCATTGTGCGGATATGAGGTAACTATGACGTGCTCCGGTTCAAATTGCGGGATCGATCCTATTGACGGGGATCTTTGGAGGGGTGATGGCCTAGTGTCCATCGATTATGACGATTGGTACCACATGCATGAGTCTTGTTGTGCATTTGCATATAATTGGCATTGTAGTATTTTATGATGTTGTTTGTGATTTTGATGTTTTCCTTGTGATGACCCTGAAGATGTTGTATATGAAGATAATGCCATTTTATGTATATTTTGTTTTATATTGATCATTATGAATCGTGATTACTCACCCTGCCTGTTTGAATGTTGCCTCCACGTGGGTAACGTGCAGGTGATCAGGTTTAGCTGTGGATGCCTTCGAGGACCTTGAAGTTTATTTGCTTTTGTTCGATTTAGAGGGTCTTGCTCTGATAGTGTCACATCGGGTTGGGGTCCTTTGAGTTGAACTATGTTGTTTCCTTATTTTTGTTGTTATTTGATGATATGGTTTCATTTTGAAAACCTTTTTGAGTATTTGTAGTTATGGTGGATCTGCTGCCTATTTTGAGGGCTTTTATTAAAAACCTTTTTTATTATTATGATATTGAATGAAAAACTTTTTATTTGAAAATTTTGAGTTCCGCTTCCATGTGAAGGCTTTTGATTTGTTTTAAGGAAAAACCCTTTGTTTATAGGGCAAGTGTATTATTTTGAATTAAACGAGAAATGTGCACCCTTCGAGGTAGTTTTTGACGTTTTACTCTGATAATTGAGTTGTTTCTGCTGCAACATTTGTGGGGGTAGAAAAGGGTGTTACATGTCTGGGCCATGTTTGAACATGGGAGGAAATATCATAGGACCATAAGTCTTAAAACATTTGTTTTGTCCATTTAAGGAGGTGATCACTTCATTATAACATTTTTCATATGTTCTCTTATGATAGCATTTATGCACAAACTTGACGGGGTCATCTACTTTCCTACGGATTGCAGCCACACCATGTCTACATGGTAACCCCACAAAATCCCAGTAATTGGATGAGCATGTTTTTTTCCAAGTCCACTACAAAGCTATCAGTAAATAGGACATGCGTAACTTGAAAAGTTAACCTACCTGTATATGTTGTAGTCCAACTAGCACTTTTTCCAATTTCTCTATTTAATCTCCTAAGTGGTTTGGACATTATGTCCCCCTTATACCCATCTACCTTTTCCTTAAGTGTGGAAAACCTTCATATAAGATAATTCCTTATCCACTTAAACATGGTTATTATTGGTTTTTCCCTTTGTAGGAAAATGATTGCATTGAAATATTCACTTAGATAGTTCATTAGGACATCACCCTTAGAATAAAAAGGAAAAACGTGCTTACACCATTTAGTTTTGGGAATATCCTCTTACCATTCATATGCCTCCAAATTGACCTCCTTGATTTGAGGCATCTTAGATTCATGTGCTTCAAAATAAGTTGCTTTTGCTATGGCCATCACGATATCTCTAAACAATGTTCCTCCTCAAAACTTCTTCTTGAAGTTAGCATACAAATGCTTTAGATAGAATTTGTGTTCAAATCATGGGTACTCTCTTCAAACACTTGAAACAGACCCTTTGCAATAGAAATAAAAAAAACAAGTTCATTTAGTATAAAAACATAACAATTTAAGTAAACAACATAGTTAATGAGAGTAAAACTTACCTTTTACCGGTCAGGAATGAAACACCACCTCCTTTCTCCAATGTCTTCAAGAAGCAACTTAATAAACCAGCTTTGTTAGTCCTTTGTTTCATTCTCAACAACTCCAAAAGCAATAGGAAAATAGTGACCATTAGGATCTCTCCCAACAACAATTAATAACATATCATCATATTTGTGCTTTAGATGAAATTCATCTAAACTAATAAATGGTCTATATACTTTTGTCAAAGCCTTCTTTATCCCATCAAAACATATGTGACACCTTTCAAATCTTGATTGCAACCCTATAGCTGGACAATTAATATTGACCTTGAAAGTGTTTCCTGATGAAACCCTCCTCAACTCAACATCATATGACCATAGCAAGCTATATTATTTGCTAGAGTCCCCTTTTACAATTTGTCTAGAAAGGCGCCTTGCCTTAAAACCTCTACAACCTGGGATTTCAATTGCATACCTAAGCCTCACATCTGCTCCCACCTCATTTAACGTCATCTTTGTATTATTCTTCAACCCATCAACAATAACCTTTACAACACCCCTCATATTTGGAACTTATATTAAAGAATTGTCTTCCACACTTGTACTTGTGAAACAATGTCTTGATCCTAACTGTTGTGGAGGTTAAAACTCTACTGCCTAAGACAGTATAGTTACATGTTTTTTGTCCTTACATACCACCATACACCTATTTGTAACATTTTTCAAACCTCACATGCTTACCAATCAAGACATTATGCTCTAGTATAACATTCTTAAATTGTTTCAATGAAGAAAACTACATTATAACCTTGAAAGTAAAATTCTTACTAAGAGCATCTTCTTCACTAAACCTAATTACATTAGGCCTATCATCACAACTATCATCATATTCCCCACTATCAAGTTCATCAGTCATAGTCTTATTCAATGACATGTTTCATACCCATCTTTTGTGTGATAAATATATTATTAGGTGGTTCACTTGGGGTCTCACCATCAACAACGGGTACAATTCTAGGTTCACCATCATCAAAACCTTCATCAACACCTTCATGAAAACCTTGTATCCTCTCTTTTTCACTATCATCAAAATGTATACCCTTCACACATTCATCAATAGATTCACCACCAGATTCAGTAGAATTATCTACCTCTTCATCACATTTCTTCCCTTTTCCTTTCACTATAACCCTATCCATAAAGGTGACCTCTCCTGTAACTAGTTTTGGCTTAGTAAATATCTCAACTTCACAATTATTTCCAAATGCAAACATAGACAACTCACATGAACATCCATCATCCATAAAAGGTTTTAAATCTTCATCAAAGCTACCACCATCATGTTTCCATCACATTTTAATAGCCCTAACATCAAACTCAATATCAATCCTTTTGATTAACCCACATGCTTCAAAAAAGAGCAATAATTCGGATCTTGACCACTATATGCATAAACTTCCCCACCCCCATATCTTAAGTTAGAGACTTATACAAAACAACCCTTGGTGTATAACACAACCTTAAATTTACCAAAGTATTGTATAATTAATTCAATTAGGGTCAAAGTTTTTCAAATAAAGTTAAATACGGTATGCACTAAAAATATTACCTAAATACAAATACAATTCAATCCAAAACATATGGTATTCAGTAAAATACAATTAAAATGATGTATAAAGAAACCCTAACATTACTTAATAAATAAAGTGACAAACCTGAAAGACCATAACAAGACCATGCGATGTTCTTTATAATATGCAAAAAACTGGGACCACAAGTTTGCTTTCAACTGGAAGGGACCACCGCACCAACAAGATTTCAACTAGAAGGGACCACAAGATATGGGATCACATCGAGGTAGAAAAAGATGATTGTTAGGGTTTGACTTTCGAAATAAAATGTTGGAATGGTTCAAGGATTAAAACATTTTGGATATATATATATATATGATTGTACCTAGATCAGACAGGAGAACGGTGGCCAGCAACGTCGTGAATCCTCAGCTTCGGTGATGGTGAGACGGCGTGGGGGTGTACCTACAAGGTACTCCGACGCTCAAGTAAGGAAAAGGTCAGAAGTAAAAGCGAGTACAGAAAAAGGTTAAAGTGTCTGAGATTGTCTCCCTTGACCCTCTCAAGTGAGATGGTATTTATAGAGAGCCCCCAGCACGGGGCCAACGGTTACTTGCATTGGGCTGGATGGCAAGGCCCAATCCAAGTAACTGCCAGGGCTTACGTGGCGTAGTGAAGACCAGCACGTGGTCTTTGCCCTGGTGTAACGGTCCCGAAATCTCCGGAAGTAGGGCAGACAGTTTCTTTCGAGAGTGGGGAGTTACAAGAGAACATGCCCTCTCGGGGAGGAGCACGTGGCTGTCGGGGAGAGGTGTGTTCATAGACCATATGTTTCTGTCTGACAGTCTTTACGTCGCGTGCCCGACGTCCAAGAGGGCTGGCACGTGCCCGACACGGAAGTGGCTTTGGCCTTGTTGGGGTTCCGCCGACCATTGGGCTTGGGTCTGCCCGACAGTAGGGCAGGCGCTGGCCCAATCCAGAACAGGAGCCCCCCAAGTCGTTGCTGTGAGGTGTCAGAGTAATGACTTAAGGATCAACACCATGTCGAGGAAGTATCCCGTCGAGGAAGGGATTTTGAACGAGGGGCGGTTGGTCAACCGGGCAGAAATAAGTCAACTTGCTCGCGCTAGTCTGGTCGAGGTTTGGCGACGTTGCGGGGATACGAGAAGTTTGAACTAAGGAGAACAGAAGGATGCGTGTTGGGGAATGAAGAGACATGCGTGGGAGAGCGTGTGCCACATGTCGCATCTCATCATTGCCTAGGGCAGCTACGCTAGGGTAGTGTAATCGATTGCCTAGGAGCCCTCGAGGCTCGTGAGACCCTTATAAATAGGGGCCATCTTGTTTCATTTCCATTTTCGCTCTCCCTTTGCTAAAACTTTGCCTTCTTTCGTTCTCTCTTCAACCACCGTTCGCCGCCGCCGACAGCCGCACCGGAACCCTACCGGAAGTACCTTTGAAGTAAGTTTCTCTCTTTTTCCCTCTTTTGTTTGCATTTGTAGGGTGAATATATGGTGAACTGATGAAGTTCCCATGGAAATCACGAAATATCCGGCGAAAATGGAGGAATTTCATAGTTTATTCGTTGAATCTCGCGGGGAGAGACGATGAAATCCACGAGGACATGAAGAATGTCCCGGGGTCGTGAGATGAACATCTCTCAGTTCTTTTGTTGAATCTCCCGGGGATAAATGATGAAATCCCCAGGGAAACGAAGAATGTCGCGGGGACGTGGGTCGAATATCTCGGGGTTCCGCCCAACGCCGCTCCCCGCGGACCTGAGGATGGTCGCGGGTTCGCGTTTCCCGACGTTCCTTCCTCGCCCTTTCACTTGATCAGTGGTGGAGGGGTGGATTTGATATGGGTCATCGAATTCACCATTTCCTTCTGGTTTTCAGGTAAATGGACGTATTGCAAGTGGCCGAGGGATCTTTAGATACTTACGACGAGCCCGACTCACCTATTGCGGAGACAACCAGCGTTGGGGAGAGGTCGCCCGATGACTGGGCCTGCGAGGAGGCCGTAAACATGATCTCCCAATTTGTAGACGGGGACGAGGCCGACATATTTTGCACCGTCGAGCACCGTCTAGTGGGTTCTGCGAACACGTGGAATGTGTACAGGACGATGCCACATCATCAAATATGCTCGACATACAGTGGGATGCAGTTTCCCATATACGAGTTCATGTTCGACGAGGCGGGGTGGCGTTTGCCCTTCACGGATTTCCAACAGTCAGTGTTTGTCTGGCTGCGTTTGGCCCCTTCTCAGCTCCACCCCAACTCTCTCGCTTTCATCAGGGCTTTCGAGCTCGTGTGCAAATACCTGAAGGTCGGGGCGACTGTGCCCCTATTTTTTCGCATTTTCCATCTTCAACAGCAGGCCGTCGATGGCAAGCATGGCTGGGTGTCCTTCAAGCAGGTGAGAAGCCTGTTTCACACTTATATGGACTCTGTGCGAGATTTCAAGTACCGGTATTACCTGTGAGGCCGGTCACACTTGAGGCCATAAATTCAGTGTACCATCGGGTCGTCGAAGAAGTAGATGGGCGGCGAGAGGAGGCCCTTGTGCCCAGGTTCCCCTTGTTATGGACTGAAGAACACTTCAATATGGGAACGGACAGCTACATAGTCAAGTTCGTCAGTGGGTTTAACAAAGCCAAGTTCATGACGCAGAATGGGGACTTCTTTCTGGGCGACAACGGGAAGGTCTTAACGAAACATCGACTGATCAATACTAGGGCTCTCCTCAAGACATTTTCTGATGAGGAGGCTCTCGAGCTGTTAGGTGGGGTGGCCTCCCTGACCTACTTTTTCCTTCGTCCTACTTTTCGAATTACTGACCTCTTTGTTTTCTGTGCAGGTAAGATGTCGAGTGCTGAGGACCGTCTCAAGAAACTGAAAAACAACCGAGCTTCGAAAAAGGGTCGGGTCGAACAGCTCCGAGCACAGCATCCTGCCACGACTTTAGTGCCCACGGATTCTTCGACCTCCCCCCAAGGGAGTCAGTTTCCCAGTAGCCAAGGGTCTCTGAAATGGCAGTGCACAGATGGGCAGGTGGACGTCGACCTGACGGTTGAGAACAGTCCTCCCTCTTAGAAGTTCATACTTCCTCCTTATCATTTGAGGCCCCACTTCTTCTCGGGTGCCAACTCTCCAGGTATCCCTGCTGCCGAAGTCCAGGTCGTCCTGGGTGCTCCTCAAGCTTCGAGGAGGAAAGCCCTGCTTGAAGACTTGTTTGCCATTATGCGAGTCTGTTTGACGGCTTTAATCTTAACCGACGAGACTTGTCCAATAGCCGAGCTGACCAGGCTACAAGAGAGGTTCCAGTCCTTTGTTGCCGAGATGACAAAAGTGGGTAAGGAGTTGACTGAGTGCAAAGAACATAACCGAGTTCAGGCCGAGCACCAGAAGCAGCAGGCCGAAAACCTGAGACAGCTAGAGGAGAGGTTGAGAAAAGCCGAGGAGGGAAGAAAAAGCCTCTTGGAGATGGTCGCTGAATTGGAAGATGCTGCTCGCCCTGCTGAGGAAGAAACCGAGGAAGATAGATTTTTGACGTCACGGGCAGCATTGATTGCTAAACTCCGAGAAACTGAGCAGGACAACCTTGTGGCTGCTGAGATAGGCTTCAAGAATGCTGTGCAACAGCTTCAGATCCTCAACCCTGGCGTCATTACGGAGGGAGCCCACTCTAACTACGACGTGGTTGATGGTTGAATTGTGTAGCCGGTAGAAGAGGAAGAGATTGACGGGGACGCGACCGAGCATGAGCAGCCAGAGGGGACGGCCGTGGAATAGGTTATGTTTCCTTGTTTTGTTTGTCCTGCGAGCCATTTTGTTTTGTTTCTTTTGTTTGCCCGGCCTGCGTGCCAAGGGCTTTTGGAATATTTGTAATATTTGTACAATGGGCTTTTTGCCCGGATTTATATTTTGATCGCTGCGTTTATATGTGTGTGATGTTTACTTGTTTTGTTTGTTTTACTTATTTTTGTCTAAGTAATGTGTTGATTTTGGGAGTTGCTCGACTTCGATGTTCCTCGGCCGTGTGGGGAACTGATCGGGTGGTCGGAGGTGTATTCCGCCCTTCAACGGGGCTAAGAGCTCGTTAGAAGTCTTAACCTCGTGGCGTGAACTTCCCATCGCGAGCTGGGTGTTCTGTAACGCCCCAGTTTTGTCAGTTTTTATTTAATCGAGTCATTTGATTATTTTATTATTATTTTATTTTATTTTCGACTTTTATCTGAAAATATGTTATTTTTCAATGTTGTGATATTTTATCGGGTTTTGGGAACGTTTGCGAGATATTTGAGTGTGGGGGTATTTTGGTCATTTCATGATATTTTTCATTAAGTAGAAAAATAGAAAATAGAAAGAGAGAAAAATAGAGAGAAAGAAAAAGAGAAGAAGGAAAAAGGGGAGAAAAGAGAAGAAGAGAAGAAAATAGTGAGAAAACCTTGGAAAATCAAAGAAAACAACTTCTAGAATCGATTTAATCGGGTAAGGGTGCGAAACTCAGTTATTATATGCTTGTATATGATTATGTATGTGTCTTTGTGGTTGTTATTGGATTGAATTAGAAAAATTTAGTAAAACCCATATTATGATAAATTGATTAGAAATCGATTAAATGTGTTGGAAATCATGTTTTTAGTGTTCATTATTGTTGG
Organism: Lathyrus tuberosus; assembly: GCA_022829125.1. Classification (NCBI taxonomy): domain Eukaryota; kingdom Viridiplantae; phylum Streptophyta; class Magnoliopsida; order Fabales; family Fabaceae; genus Lathyrus; species Lathyrus tuberosus. The sequence goes on from JALAZF010000435.1 coordinate 3,086,893, forward strand.
TACATGATAGATACTTGTTGTTAGATATTGTATTGGTGTTTTTTTTCTGAGTATTGGATGATAATTTGGGGGATTTTGGGTTGAACTCGTAACAGCAAGAACATGCAGAAATTTTTCTGGTTTTTCCAGGTGATACGCATATGGGGCATGTTCATACGCGTATGGACCTTGGCATTACGCGTAACATGGGCGAGGCATGGGCCAATACGCGTATGGATCTTCAATTTTCTCGACAATCTACCTATTTGCGTATGGTACGCGTAACATGTTAGGGCATACGCGTACGGTGTTGGGCATTACGCGTATGGACTTTTACACGTGAATTTTGGGGAAAATGAGTCTCTGCCCATACGCGTATGGCTCAGGGCAATACGCGTATGGCCAGGAGAATGGTAAAATGGGACTTTTCAAAATATCGTTTTCGTTTTTCTTTCGTAACTTGGGTTCCGTGTGTCCGATTTGTACATTCTTGGTATCGTTGGAAAGCTATTGAACTGTACTTTCTCATTATGATGATTTGGAAATTGTTAGTCGATTTAATTATGTTGGGAAATTGGAATAGTGTTGGTTTGTCGACTTTTGTCGTTATAATTGTGCGTAATTGATGGGTAATATGCAAGGTGCTGTTGAATGATGTAAATGCATGTGTTTAAATGGTGTCGTGATGATTTGTGGCCGTATGGTAATTAAATGCATTGTTTTGGGCATAAGTGCAAAGTGTGATTTTGTTGATGTAGAAGAATGCAATTATGTGCGCATATTAAATGTCATGAGTCATTGTATGTCAAGCATCATGATATGCATTGTTGTGACGTCCTGAGTGACGGTTTGATTCCAGAGGGAATCTGCTATAACATCGTGAGCCTTAAAAATAAGAGGTATGAATAGCCTTAAAAATAAGAGGACCGAAAGCGATGGTTATAGACGATCGTGTGCCCATGTGGGGTGTGAGCGATCGGGTCGTGTGCCCGTGTGGGGTGTGAGCGATCCATAAACGTCGTGTGCCCGTGTGGGGTGTGAGCGACGGGGGACATCGTATGCCCGACGGGGAGTTACAGTGATGTAACGAGCGATGATTCCAGCAGAGTTCCTGAGTGAACTAGTGATGAGAAACATTGGAAGTCGGTACCGCATGGCATGTGCATAGAGTCGTTGTGTCGGTCTCTGTGCATTTGCATAAATCATAAATATGATTGACTATGTGTGAGGATTGTGAATGAATTAATCGTGTGTGGAATTGTTGAATTGATATTCTTGGTGATAATTGCATTATGTACGATTGATGTGCATTGGTGTTAGATAAATGAAATGTGTATGATGTTGGGTGGTATTTGGATTCTGTTGTGTGTTGTGGTGAGAAATCTATATGTGCATTTCTGTGTTAATATATAATTATATGCAATTATATTATGATTGTTTTTCTCACCCTTCTGCTGTTTTATAATGCTCTATGAGGCATTGCAGATTAGAGTTGCTAGAGGTCTTTTGTGAAGCTTAGGACTTCATTATTTTGTCGGTCGGCTCTGATATGTGACACCGGGTAGTTAGGGAGGTCGTTTGTGATTATTTGTATATGTATATATATATCTTTTGGCTTATGCATGTATAACTTGATGTATGACAAACTTTTCATGTGATATATATATATATATATATATATATATATATATATATATGATATTCAGTTTTAGATTTTCCGTTTTTATTCTAAAATCTGAAATGTGGGTGTAACGAACTGAGTTCCTCTGTTGATTGCTACCCCACTGTTGCATATCTTTATGAGCAGGTGTTGTATGATTTGTTTCATTATAATGTGATTTCTCCCCGTCTATGCCATGATAATTTAGATACACTCTGATGAAATTTTGAATTTTCTTTTACTGCTTTATTTAATTGGGGGTATAGATTGTATATGTATATATATATCTTTTGGCTTATGCATGTATAACTTGATGTATGACAAACTTTTCATGTGATATATATATATATATATATATATATATATATATATGATATTCAGTTTTAGATTTTCCGCTTTTATTCTAAAATCTGAAATGTGGGTGTAAGGAACTGAGTTCCTCTGTTGATTGCTACCCCACTGCTGCATATCTTTATGAGTAGGTGTTGTATGATTTGTTTCGTTATAATGTGATTTCTCCCCGTCTATGCCATGATAATTTAGATACACTCTGATGAAGTTTTGAATTTTCTTTTACTGCTTTATTTAATTGGGGGTATAGATTGGGGGGTGTTACATTAAGTGGTATCAGAGCTAGTTCGTGTCAGTTTGTGTCTGTCCTTGTCGGTTTTGGCGTTGGAGTGAGTTGTTTGTTTAACCATAGTTTATGTTATTGGAAATAAACAGAATATGGCTGGTAGGAATGATGTTGCTTTGGCTGCTGCTATGCAAGCTATGGCTCGTGTTGTGTAGGGTTCGCCTAATGCTGCTGGTAATGATGAGTTCAGGAAGAACAAACCGCCTGTCTTTAAGGGAAGATATGATCCTGATGGTGCACAGATATGGCTGAAAGAGATTGAAAGGATTTTCCGAGTGATGGATTGTGATGAGGATCAGAAGGTGAGACTGGGTACTCACATGTTATTGGAAGAAGCTGATGATTGGTGGGTAGGTACACGTCATGTGTTGGAAGCTGCAGAAGAGGAAGAAATTACTTGGGAAGTTTTTAGCCGGGAGTTCTTGAGGAGGTATTTTCCTGAAGATGTAAGAGGAAAGAAGGAAATTGAGTTCTTGGAACTGAAACAAGGTAATATGTCTGTTGTTGATTATACTGCTAAGTTTGTGGAACTTGTGCAGTTTTATCCTCATTATGCCGAAGTGACTGCGGAATTTTCTAAGTGTGTTAAGTTTGAGAACGAATTGCGTCCTGAGATAAAGCAGGAAATTGGTTATCAGGGGATTCGGAGGTTTTCTGATTTGGTGGATTGTTGTAGGATTTATGAAGAAGACAGTAAGGCTCGTTCTACTCACTATAAGAGTGTGAGCGAGAGGAAAGGGAAGCAACAGTTCCGTGGAGGTCCTTATGTGACACCAGCGGATAAAGGTAAACAGAGGGGGAATTTTGAGAAAAGGTCAAGTGGAGGAGGAATGTCTGGTCCGCTGAGATGTTATAAATGTGGTGAGTTGGGGCATCGTCAGTTTGAATGTAAGAAAGATTTGAGGAAGTGTACTAATTGTGGAGGTGTAGGACATGTTGCTGTTGATTGTGCCAGGAAAAATGTGGTGAAGTGTTTCAATTGTGGTGAACCTGGTCATATTAGTACGAAGTGTCAGAAACCGAAGCAAGCTCCAGCTAGTGGGAAGGTATTTTCTTTGGCGGGGACTCAGACTTTAAGTGCAGATCGTCGGATCAGAGGTACTTGTTTTATTAATAGTACGCCTTTAGTTGCTATTATTGATACTGGAGTGACTTATTCGTTTATTTCGTCTGAGTGCGCAAAGCGTTTGAATCTTGTGTTGTCTTTGATGGGTGGTAAGATGGTTATTGATACTCCAGCAATGGGGTCAGTAACTACTTCTTTGGTTTGTCTAAGTTGTCCTTTGACCATTTATGGTAAAGACTTTGAGATGGATTTGGTGTGTTTACCGTTGGAAGGTTTAGATGTGGTTATGGGAATGAATTGGTTGCAATTCAACAGGGTTCATATTGATTGTTATCATAAGCTGGTAAGGTTTCCTTCTCTTGAGGAAGACGAAGACTCGAGTTTCTTATCTACCAAAGAGTTGAAGAGACTTTTGGCGAATGAAGCTCAGTTGTTTGGTTTGGTTGTATCTTTGACTGTGGATAGTCAAGTTTCACTTGATGTGTTTCCTGTTGTGTGTGAATTTTCGGAAGTGTTTCCTGAGGATATTTCAGACTTTCCGCCAGAGAGAGAGAGGTGGAGTTTTCTATAGATCTAGTTCCTGGTACTAGACCTGTTTCTATGGCACCTTATCGTATGTCGGCATCTGAGTTGGTTGAGTTGAAGAAGCAGTTGAATGAGTTGTTGGAAAAGAGGTTTGTAAGACCTAGTGTTTCTCCTTGGGGTGCTCCAGTTTTATTGGTGAAAAAGAAGGATGGAAGTATGCGGTTGTGCATTGATTATCGCCAGTTGAATAAGGTGACGATTAAGAATAAGTATCCTCTTCCAAGGATTGATGATCTGATGGATCAGTTGGTTGGTGCTTGTGTGTTCAGTAAGATTGATTTGAGATCAGGGTATCATCAGATAAGGGTGAAAGAGGAAGATATCCAGAAGACGGCTTTTAGGACACGTTACGGTCATTATGAATATTCTATGATGCCGTTCGGGGTTTCTAATGCGCCAGGTATGTTCATGGAGTACATGAATCGTATTTTTCACGAGCATTTGGATCGATTTATTGTTGTGTTTATTGATGACATTTTGATTTATTCTAAGTCTCGGGAGGAGCACGCGGAGCATTTGCGTATTGTTTTGCAGGTTTTGAAAGAAAGGAAGCTTTTTGCCAAAATTGTCCAAGTGTGAATTCTGGTTGTCGGAAGTGAGTTTTCTTGGGCACGTGATTTCAGGTAATGGTATTTCTGTGGATCCATCTAAAGTAGAAGCAGTTCTACAATGGGAGGCTCCGAGATCTGTTACTGAAATTCGAAGCTTTCTGGGTTTGGCCGGTTATTATCGAAGGTTCATTGAAGGTTTTTCTAAGCTAGCACTTCCTTTGACCCAGTTGACTTGTAAAGGGCAAGCGTTCATTTGGGATATTCGGTGCGAGGAAAGTTTTAATGAGCTGAAGAGAAGATTGACGACAACTCCGATTTTGATTTTACCGAATCCTAATGAACCATTTGTGGTTTATTGTGATGCTTCTTTGATTGGTCTAGGTGGTGTTCTGATGCAAGAAGGTAAGGTCGTGGCTTATGCTTCGAGGCAGTTGAGAGTGCATGAGAAGAATTATCCTACTCATGATCTTGAATTAGCGGCTGTGGTTTTTGTGTTGAAGATCTGGAGGCATTATCTCTACGGTGCAAGGTTTGAAGTCTTTAGTGATCATAAAAGTTTGAAATATTTATGTGATCAGAAAGAGCTAAATATGAGGCAACGTAGATGGTTGGAATTCTTGAAGGACTACGACTTTGGTTTGAATTACCATCCTGGTAAAGCTAATGTGGTAGCCGATGCATTGAGTCGGAAATCATTGCATATGTCCGCTTTAAGGGTTAAGGAGTGGGAACTTTTGGAATCGTTTAGATATTTGAGTTTGGTTTGTGAAGTGTCGTCGGATAGCGTGAGGCTTGGAATGTTAAAGGTTACTAATGATTTTCTGAAGACGGTTGGTGAGAAACAAAAGCTGGATGTGAAATTTGTGGATTTGATGTTGGTTGGAGGTAAAGATGCGAATAGTGATTTTCAAGTGGACATTAATGGTGTTTTGAGATTTCGAGGTAGAATTTGTATTCCGGATGATGCGGAGTTGAAAAGGATGATTTTGGAAGAAGGACACTGGAGTAATTTGAGTATACATCCGGGAGCGAATAAGATGTATCAAGATTTGAAGAAGATTTTCTGGTGGTCTGGATTGAAACGAGATGTGGCTCAGTTTGTTTATGCATGTTTGACTTGTCAGAAATCGAAGGTAGAACATCTGAGGCCTAGTGGTTTGTTGCAACCGTTGGATATTCCTGAGTGGAAGTGGGATAGCATTTCCATGGATTTTGTGACAGGGTTACCGAATACTCAGCGAGGGCATAATGCTATTTGGGTGATTGTTGATAGACTGACTAAATCGGCTCATTTTATTCCGATTGACATCAGTTTTACTTTGGAGAGGTTAGCTGAGATTTACATCAGTGTGATTGTGAAGTTGCATGGGGTTCCATTGAGTATTGTTTTTGATCGAGATCCAAGGTTTACCTCGAGATTTTGGGAGAGTTTACAGAAGGCGTTAGGTTCTGAATTGAGATTGAGCTCGGCTTATCATCAGCAGACAGATGGTCAGACGGAGAGGATGATTCAGTCTTTGGAGGATTTGTTGAGAGCGTGTCTTCTTGAACAAGGTGGTGCGTGGGATAGTTATCTTGCATTGATTGAGTTCACGTATAATAACAGTTTTCATTCTAGTATTGGAATGGCACCGTTTGAGGCATTATATGGACGAAGATGTCGAACACCGTTGTGTTGGCACGAATCTGGTGAGAGTTCGGTGGTTGGACCAGAGTTGGTGCAACAGACGACGGAAAAAGTGAAGTTTATTCGTGAGAAAATGAAGGCTTCTCAAAGTAGACAAAAGAGTTATCATGATCGGAGGCGGAAGGATCTTGAGTTTCAAGCGGGCGATCATGTATTTCTAAGGGTTACACCGGTAACGGGTGTGGGTCGTGCATTGAAATCGAAGAAACTTACTTCTCGGTTTATTGGTCCTTACCAGATATCCGCGAGAGGGGTGCTGTGGCTTATAGGGTGGCGTTGCCGCCGAATCTATCGAATTTGCACGATGTGTTCCATGTTTCACAGCTTCAGAAGTATGTTCCGGATCCTTCGCATGTGATTCCGATGGAGGAAGTAGAGGTAAGGGAGAACCTTACGGTTTGGGCGTTACCAGTTAGGGTTTTGGATCGCGAGATGAAGCGGTTGAGAGGCAAGGATATTGCACTTGTGAAAGTGGCGTGGGGAGGCGCTGCTGAGGGCAATTTGACTTGGGAGTTGGAGAGTCGGATGCGGGAGTCGTATCCAGAGTTGTTCGTCTCAGGTATATTTTCGAGGACGAAAATTTCTAAGTGGGGGAGAGTTGTAACGCCCCAGTTTTGTCAGTTTTTATTTAATCGAGTCGTTTGATTATTTTATTATTATTTTATTTTATTTTTGACTTTTATCTGAAAATATGTTATTTTTCAATGTTGTGATATTTTATCGGGTTTTGGGAACGTTTGCGAGATATTTGAGTGTGGGGGTATTTTGGTCATTTCATGATATTTTTCATTAAGTAGAAAAATAGAAAATAGAAAGAGAGAAAAATAGAGAGAAAGAAAAAAAGAAGAAGGAAAAAGGGGAGAAAATAGAAGAAGAGAAGAAAATAGTGAGAAAAACTTGGAAAATTAAAGAAAACAACTTCTAGAATCGATTTAATCGGGTAAGGGTGCGAAACTCAGTTATTATATGCTTGTATATGATTATGTATGTGTCTTTGTGGTTGTTATTGGATTGAATTAGAAAAATTTAGTAAAACCCATATTATGATAAATTGATTAGAAATCGATTAAATGTGTTGGAAATCATGTTTTTAGTGTTCATTAATGTTGGTACATGATAGATACTTGCTGTTAGATATTGTATTGGTGTTTTTTTCTGAGTATTGGATGATAATTTGGGGGATTTTGGGTTGAACCCGTAACAGCAAGAACATGCAGAAATTTTTCTGGTTTTTCCAGGTGATACGCGTATGGGGCATGTTCATACGCGTATGGACCTTGGCATTACGCGTAACATGGGCGAGGCATGGGCCAATACGCGTATGGATCTTCAATTTTCTCGGCCATCTGCCCATTTGCGTATGGTACGCGTAACATGTTAGGGCATACGCGTACGGTGTTGGGCATTACGCGTATGGACTTTTACACGTGAATTTTGGGAAAAATGAGTCTCTGCCCACACGCGTATGGCTCAGGGCAATACGCGTATGGCCAGGAGAATGGTAAAATGGGACTTTTCAAAATATCGTTTTCGTTTTTCTTTCGTAACTTGGGTTCCGTGTGTCCGATTTGTACATTCTTGGTATCGTTGGAAAGCTATTGAGCTGTACTTTCTCATTATGATGATTTGGAAATTGTTAGTCGATTTAATTATGTTGGGAAATTGGAATAGTGTTGGTTTGTCGACTTTTGTCGTTATAATTGTGCGTAATTTATGGGTAATATGCAAGGTGCTGTTGAATGATGTAAATGCATGTGTTTAAATGGTGTCGTGATGATTTGTGGCCGTATGGTAATTAAATGCATTGTTTTGGGCATAAATGCAAAGTGTGATTTTGTTGATGTAGAAGAATGCAATTATGTGCGCATATTAAATGTCATGAGTCATTGTATGTCAAGCATCATGATATGCATTGTTGTGACGTCCTGAGTGACGGTTTGATTCCAAAGGGAATCTGCTATAACATCGTGAGCCTTAAAAATAAGAGGTATGAATAGCCTTAAAAATAAGAGGACCGAAAGCGATGGTTATAGACGATCGTGTGCCCATGTGGGGTGTGAGCGATCGGGTCGTGTGCCCGTGTGGGGTGTGAGCGATCCATAAACGTCGTGTGCCCGTGTGGGGTGTGAGCGACGGGGGACATCGTATGCCCGACGGGGAGTTACAGTGATGTAACGAGCGATGATTCCAGCAGAGTTCCTGAGTGAACTAGTGATGAGAAACATTGGAAGTCGGTACCGCATGGCATGTGCATATAGTCGTTGTGTCGGTCTCTGTGCATTTGCATAAATCATAAATATGATTGACTATGTGTGAGGATTGTGAATGAATTAATCGTGTGTGGAATTGTTGAATTGATATTCTTGGTGATAATTGCATTATGTACGATTGATGTGCATTGGTGTTAGATAAATGAAATGTGTATGATGTTGGGTGGTATTTGGATTCTGTTGTGTGTTGTGGTGAGAAATCTATATGTGCATTTCTGTGTTAATATATAATTATATGCAATTATATTATGATTGTTTTTCTCACCCTTCTGCTGTTTTATAATGCTCTATGAGGCATTACAGATTAGAGTTGCTGGAGGTCTTTTGTGAAGCTTAGGACTTCATTATTTTGTCGGTCGGCTCTGATATGTGACACCGGGTAGTTAGGGAGGCCGTTTGTGATTATTTGTATATGTATATATATATCTTTTGGCTTATGCATGTATAACTTGATGTATGACAAACTTTTCATGTGATATATATATATATATATATATATATATATATATATATATATATATGATATTCAGTTTTAGATTTTCCGCTTTTATTCTAAAATCTGAAATGTGGGTGTAAGGAACTGAGTTCCTCTGTTGATTGCTACCCCACTGTTGCATATCTTTATGAGCAGGTGTTGTATGATTTGTTTCATTATAATGTGATTTCTCCCCGTCTATGCCATGATAATTTAGATACACTCTGATGAAATTATGAATTTTCTTTTACTGCTTTATTTAATTGGGGGTATAGATTGGGGGGTGTTACATGTTCTGCCTACATGGTACGACGATGATGGGGCTCGATTGAGGTGCCCTCGTCGGATCAATGGTCTTCGCACATACACAACGCGACCTTGATCATTGCGTTTAAGTGGGATGTCGCGCTTGTACCTTAGCACGCCCCCGTAATCGCGACGTTGGGGTGTCGCGGGCAGTGTCTAACTGTAGTATTGCTTGAGCTTCTCAGCATTCCATGGTCAAGCAAGTTCCTCCCCGTGTAGATTTTCGAGGAAGTAGGCTCCTGTCCCCGTCTTTCCGCGGACGCGGTACGGGCCCTCCCAGTTCGCGGCGAGTTTACCTTCCCGTGAATCTTTCTGGTTCCTTCGTAGGACGAGGGTGTGCCTACTTGAAAATCACGCTTAATAACTTTGTTGTTATAGCGTAAAGTAATTTTTTGTTTGAGTGATGCTTCCTGGAGGGAGGCCCCCGTTCTTGTCTCTTCGACGAAGTCGAGTTCTTCCCTTAGGGCCTCATTGTTTGTCCCCTCTTCGAGGGGAGCTTCTGTCCTCCTCGAGGGTTCCCTGTCCTCCACGGGGATCACTGCTTTCGTTCCGTAGGTCAGGCGAAAGGGAGTCTTTCGGTTGTGGAATGTGGGGTTGTTCGGTAGGCCCAGAGGATGTTGTGGAGTTCTTCGACCCACCTTTGTTTGGCCTCGCCGAGCCGACATTTCAATCCTCGATGGATCACCCTATTTGCTGCTTCGGCCTGCCCGTTTGTTTGTGGGTGCTCGACCAACGTGAAGTGCTGCTTCGTGCCTAGTTTGGCGACGAAGTCTTGGAAGTTCTTGTCGGTGAACTGTGTCCCGTTGTGGGTGACGATTTCTTGGGGAACGCCGAACCGAGCGAGGATGTTCCTCTTGTAGAAACGGAGTATGTTGAAGGCCGTGATCTTGGCCAAGGCTTCCGCCTCGATCCACTTCGTGAAATAGTCCACTCTGACGATGAGGTATTTATTCCGGTATGAACCCACGACAAAAGGCCTGAGGATGTCCATTCCCCACCACGCAAATGGCCATGGGGATGAGAGCTTTTTGAGCTCATTGGGGGGAGTGAGGTGCATGTCCCCATGTCATTGGCATCTATCGCACTTCTTAACGTGCTCCTTGGCGTCGTGTTGCATAGTGGGCCAGTAATACCCTGCCCGAAGTGCCTTGCAAGCTAAAGATCGTCCACCAAGGTGTTGGGCGTTGATGCCCTCGTGAATCTCTTCGAGGATATCAGGGACCTTGTTCTCTTCGACACACCGGAGAAGGGGGATTGAAAATCCTCGGCGGTATAATTTATCCTAAACTATCGTGTATGAACACGCTCGTCGTTTGACCATCCCCGCTTCCTTGGGATCTTCGGGGAGCTTGCCCGTCATTAGATATTCGTACACTGGTGTCATCCAACAATTGGCGTCCCCGATAGCGTTTACATCTGTCGTTAGAGCGGGCTTGTTGATGCTCGGATGAGAGAGTACTTCCTGGATGACTGACTTGTTTCCTCCTTTCTTCATGCTAGCCAGTTTAGACAGGATGTCTGCCCGGGTGTTGTGCTCGCGCGGGATGTGGATCACCTCCGTGGAGATGAAACTCTTCATTTTTTCCTTTACTAAGGCTAAGTATTCGATAAGGCAATCGTTCTTGGCCTGGTACTCTCCTCATACATGGGAGGCCACGAGCTGGGAATCAGTAAAGATCTTGACTTCCTTGGCCCCGAGGTCCTCGGCCAAACGTAGCCCGGTGAGGAAAGCCTCGTATTCTGCATGGTTGTTTGACGTCGGGGAGGATAACTCGAGGGATACTTCATCAGGATGCCTTCCTCATTCTCGAGGATGATTCCCGCCCCGCTTCCTTTCGAGTTGGACGCCCCGTCGACATAGATTGTCCATCTTTGGGCTCCGTTGGTCGAAGGTTCGGGGATGGTCATTTCAGCCATGAAGTCAGCCAGCACTTGAGCTTTCAAGGCTTTCCTTCCTTCGTATTGGACGTCGAACTCGGCGAGTTCCAACGACCACCTGAGCATTCTTCCCGCCATGTCTGGTCGACCGAGGAGTTGCCTTATTGGCTGCTCGGTTCTTACCACGATCGTGTGGGCCAAGAAGTAATGGCGAATTCTTCGAACTGCGGTGATGAGGACCAAGGCGTCCTTTTCGATCTGTTGATACCTGATCTCGGGGCCCTGGAGGGCTTTACTGGTAAAGTAAATCGGTTTCTGCCCGTCGGGAGTTTCCCAAAAAAGGACAGTGCTGACCGCCTCTTCTGTGATGGCGAGATACAAGAAGAGTGTCTCCCCGTTCTCTGGCCGTGAGAGGACCGGGAGTTGTGACAGCACCTGTTTGAGATGAAGGAGCGCCTGCTCGCACTCCTCGCTCCATTCAAAAGTGGCCTTTTGGCGAAGAAGTTTGAAAATGGGAGTGCGTATTGGGCTGATTTGGCGACGAAGCGGGAGAGGGCAGTTAGCATCCTGTTCAGCGATTGTATGGATTTCTTCGAGTCCGGGGTGGGTATCTCGGAGAAGGCCCTACATTTGTTGGGGTTTGCCTCGATTCCTCTCTCTGTGAGGTAGAAACCAAGGAATTTGCCTGCCCGGACGTCGAAGGTGCACTTGTCGGGGTTGAATCTCATACGACATCTCCTCGCTGTGTCGAACACCTTTTTGAGATGAGCTGCGTGGTCGAGTTCCGTCGTGGACTTGACGATCATGTCGTCCATGTAGACCCCGAGCATATCGCCGATCTCTGCCCGAAAGACTTTGTTCATCATCCGCTGGTAGGTCGCGCCGGCGTTCTTTAGGCCGAAGGGCATTATGTTGTAATAGTAATTGCCCGACTCGGTCATGAAGGCGGTATGCTGCTTGTCGGCCTTGTCCATAGGGATTTGGTTGTACCCCGAGTAAGCGTCCATGAAGGACAATAGCTTAAAATCTACAGAATTGTCGACCAGCTGGTCGATGTTAGGCAAAGGGTAAGAATCTTTCGGGCATGCCCGGTTAAGGTCGGTATAATCAACACACATCCTCCATTTTCCATTATTTTTCTTAACGAGTACAACGTTGGACAACCAAGTTGTGTATTTGGCTTCCGAAATGAAATTGTCCTCTAGGAGGTCTTTTACAGCTTTTTGAGCAGCCTCCGCTTTCTCCGGAGACTGCCTACGCCTACGTTGAGCTACGGCCCTAACGGCCGAGTCTACAGTCAGTTGATGACAAGCCACCTCAGGGTCGAGTCTGGGCATTTCTGAAGCACTCCAAGCGAACAGGTCAGAATTCTAGCGGAGGCAGGCCTTCATCTGCTTCTTCGTCAGGTCGAGGAGTCCAAAACTGATCTTCACGCTTCGGTCGGGGTCGTCTCCGAGGGTCACCAGCTCGAAGTCTTCGTCTAGGACGGGGCGCGTTGGGTAGATAGGATGCCCGTTGACTTCAGCTGGAAAGTCCTCACCGGCAACATCTTCTGGATCTTGTTCCCCAGGGAACCTGCTGTCAAGGTCGACCGCGTTGACGGGCGGGAGTGGCATCTGCTCTGCGCCCAAAGATATCTTTGCTTGGTTCTTGGGCTTGGGACCAATGATGTTCAAACCCTTGATGGCAGCGTCGAAGCATCTTTTGGCCGCCTCGATGTCCCCGTGCATGGTGACCACACGACCTCTGGCGGTGTGGTACTTCATCTTTAGGTGGACCGTTGAAGGCACCGCAGTAAGTTTGGCCAGGTTGGTCCTCCCCAAGATGCAGTTATAGAGGGAAGGATAGTCGACCACCAGGAAGTGGGTCTTGATCTGTCGGGCAGTGTCGTCGATCCCAAAAGTGACCATCAGCTCGACGTAATCCCACGGCCTGGTGGTGGTGCCTTTGAACCCTTGCAAATCCGAGCCCACGTACGGGGTTAAGTGTCTTTCGGTGAGCTGGAGGGTGCTGAAGAGATGAGCGTACATTATGTCCACCGAGCTGCCCTAGTCGACCAGGATCCTACGGACGTCGAAGTTGGCCATCTGCGCTCGAATCAGGAGGGGAATAGTTACATTTGGCGCTCCTCCAGGAAACTCCTCGAGGTATAAGGTGATTGGGTTTGATCTCCCTTGCACCTTGTCGAGGGTGGTGGTCTTCGCAGATGTAGCCAACTCCAGCTCATCAAACTTCCTCTTTATTGATCCAACAGAGACCTTTTCGGGGCCCCCGCCCGATATAACCATCATCTTGGGGAAGCTCTCCCTCGTGCTGCGGGCAGCGATAGGGTCTTCATCGGGGAAGCTTCTCTAAAGGTTGCGGACAGCCTCGGCGTTCTCGATTCCCTCGGGAATGCATAAATCCTCGGGTCGAGTAATGGTGAGGGCGACCTGAATCAATTCTCCTCGTCTGGATGGGTCGTATCCTCAATGCTCTGGGCGTCCCGGTTATCTGCTCGCGGGGGGTCATTCTTCTGGGCGTACTTCTTCAGATGACCCTCCTTGATCACGATTTCGATTGCATCCTTGAGGTGGATGCAATCTTCGGTGATGTGTCCGTGGCTGCGGTGGAACCTGCAGTACATAGACTTGTCAGTGTTTGGTTTGGGAGCCATCGATTTGGGAAAACGGGAGCTCCCCTTTTGAAACCCCGAGAACATACCAGCAGGACCGCGGGAGTTCTGGGGTTGGTTGTCCCTCCTCCTCTCTCCTCCACGTCGAGGTGGAGGAGAGCCTTCATCTCTGTGGCTGCGGGAGTCTTCTCGTCGTCGCGAGGCGAGGGCCAGCTGGGGGGCCCGTGACTCCTCGAACTCGATGTAAGACTGAGCTCGAACGAGTAAACCTTCCAAGTCTATGGGCTTATGAATGCCCGCGGTCTTGGCGAAGTCAGTTCCAGGGCGCAATCCCTTCACGATCAGGAACTTCTTCATCTCATCGGTCGCGTGGACCTCGACAGCTTCTCGGTTGAACCTCTCGATATAATTTCGGAGAGATTCGTTCTGTCCCTAGAAGATGGCCTCGAGGGACGCCACCGTCTTCGGATGTCGGCGCGAAGCGGTAAAATGTCTGGAAAACTGTTGCTTGAACTGTTTCCAGGAGGTGATGGACTCAGGAGCAAGCCATTTGTACCATGTCATGGCCCCTTTCCTGAGAGTCGTAGGGAAGATCCTGCACTTAATGGCTCCTCGAACATTCCTAAAGTCGAGCATCGCTTCGAAGCTCTCAATATGGTCGTCAGGATCAGCCGTGCCGTCATAGGTCCCTAGATGTGGGGGCTTCTCCATGCCCAGAGGTATCGGGTGTCCATAATTTCCTTGGACAGGGGAGTTCTTGGATCGTCTTCGTCGCTTCGGACAGGGGACCTGGACGGGGAGTGATGGTCTTGCCCAGATCCTTGTCCACGAGGAGGATTCCTGGGTCTCTCACCAGCGTCTCTGCTCCTTTTCTTGGTCGTCTCTTTTGGGGGAGGTGAGCGGTGGCATTTCTGGCCAACTGCCGGTTGAGGGCGTTCCAAACGTGGCCCGCGAACCTCGTGTCGCGGGGAGGGACTGCGGGAGTCCGCCTGGGCAGTTCTCCGGGGAGATTGATGGGGAAAGGGAGGTTGACGGTGTCTTCGCGGGGAAGAACATCGAGGTCGACCTCTCTCCAAAGCTTTGATCTGGATGTTCTGCTGTGCGATCATCTGGTTGGTATGGTTGACCAAGGCGAACAGGGCCACCGTACTGGGATCTGCATCGGGCGGTGGCAGAATAGGCTGGTACACGGCATGCGGTATCACCTGTTTGGCGACATCATTAACTATGTCCTCGGAGAATGGGGAGCCGATCTGCCCATCTCTGATGTCGACGTCCTCGACTGGGACGGCAATGTTCTCTTCACGATGGTCGTCGTTTTCGGATGGTGCGACGACGGTGTCCGGTGCTTTGGTTCCAGATGCACTGGCCATGGTTGTTGAGAAGGAATGCTTTGGTTTATCGAAGGAGAAAAATGGGGAAGCAAAGAGTTTCCCACAGACGGCGCTACTGATCGTACCTAGATCAAACAAGAGAACAGTGGCCAGCAACGTCGTGAATACTCAGCTCCGGTGATGGTGAGACGGCGGCGGGGGGGTGGGGGGTGGGGGTTGTACCTGCAAGGTACTCCGACGGTCAAGTAAGGCAAAGGTCAGAAGTAAAAGCAAGTACAGAAAAAGGTTAGAGTGTCTGAGATTTTCTCCCCTGACCCTCTCAAGTGAGAGGGTATTTATAGAGAGCCCCCAGCGCGGGGCCAACGGTTACTTGCATTGGGCTGGATGGCAAGGCCCAATCCAAGCAACTTCCAGGGCTTACGTGGCGTAGTGAAGACCAGCACGTGGTCTTCGCCCTGGTGTAACGGTCCTGAAATCTCCGGAAGTAGGGCAAACCGTTTCTTTCGGGAGTGGGAAGTTACAAGAGAGCGTGCCCTCTCGGGGAGGAGCACATGGGTGTCGGGGAGAGGTGTGTTCGTAGACCATATGTTTCTGTCCGACAGTCTTTATGTCACGTGCCCGACGTCCAAGAGGACTGGCACGTGCCCGACACGAAAGTGGCTTTGGCCTTGTTGGGCTTTCGCTGGCCATTGGGCTTGGGCCTGCCCGATAGCAGGGCAGGCGCTGGCCCTGTCCAGAACCATATATATATATATATATATATATATATATATATATATATATATATATATATAACTTATCAAAAAATCATCCACGTTGGCAAATAATTCAACAAATAATCTATGTTGGAAAATTTAATAAGTTCCACGTAAGCCTCGGTTAGTGAAAATTAACGGGAGAAACCAAATTTATGGACGAAAAAATTTAGGAGGACCATTGTTTGAAGAAATATTTTAGAGGGAATAAAATTGAATGTTTCCAAGGAATATCAATGGAAGTTGGCACAGGATGCCAGAAATTAAAAAAAAAACTGCATCAATTATCAAAGACTCATTGTACTTATTGAGTGCTTCCAAGGAATATCACGGTAATTTAACACAAGATGCTAGCAGTAAAAGAAGCTGCACCAATTATCAAAGGTTAATTCTACTTATTGAGTGCTGAAATAGGATACTCTGAACTAGACTATGATGTTAATCCTTTAATCAACAAAGTAATAACCGTTGATCAGTATTCTTCTTACTTACTAAACTCATTCAACACCTTCATTAATGTATATGTTACGATTTCAAAACTTATCTAAGAAAAGTTGAAAATTAAAGTGGTTCTTTGTTAACACACAGGGCTTGTATGGATTAGGAGCAATGAATATTGGAGTGACTTCTGCAGGCACCATTGTAGAAATTATGAAAAACTCTATTACGGTGGTCTTGCAACATCTTAGAATGAATATAAAAACATGAATACCCTAGTTCTATGATTTTCTTGGCAAGTAGTTCAACCCGATTGACCGAATTGCAGAACATGATTGACTGTTTTATTTGCAGGTGTAATAGAAGCCATATTACTTTCACATCCAAATCTCGCAAACGTTGTAAAATGAGTAAATATTTGGTAAAGTGTCTTTGTTGGGGAGATTTTCACTAGGGAACATTGATACATAGTGTAGGACTAGGCACCTTTATGAGAGACACACCACTTGTCCACCTAAAACCTTAAGGTGATAGGTGAGTGGGTTCTCCCACTTAGAAATGCTCAAGCCACCATATTCCTATCCAATGTGGGACTATTTCTCCACTTACTCACACTTGCTTATATTATTCCAAACACTCCCCCTCAAGTGTGAGTCCACAATGTTCCCCTTTTTTTATTATACTTGTACCACCGTTGACACCTATTACTAGGCACCTCTTATTAGGTATTTCGAATACACCTCTTCCTTGGGCGTTTCGATTTCAACAAAACATCACTTCCTGGGCATTTCGATACAAGTAAGCCGGTCCCTTTCTCGAACCAAAGGCTCATGATATCATTTGTTGGGGAGATTTTCACTAGGGAACATTGATACATAGTGTAGGACTAGGCACCTTTGTGAGAGACACACCACTTGTCCACCTAAAACCTTAAGGTGATAAGTGAGTGGGTTCTCCCACTTATAAATGCTCAAGTCACTACATTCCTATCTAATGTGGGACTATTTCCCCACTTACTCACACTTGCTTATATTATTCCAACAGTCTTTACCTCATCCATGACAAGCATAGAACAATCTTTCAGAACGCAAACACCCTTTGCAAGATACAAAATTCTTCCTGGAGTACCAACTACAAACTACCAGATGAATAGGTTGATATAAATGGATAATGTCATCTTTCAGGCTTGTACTGCCTATTGTGACCATAACTTGAATTTGCAAATTCTTTCCAAGCTCTTTACTTACTTGATATGTTTGTAAAGCCATTTCTCGTGTTGGAACCAGTATAACAACTGCATGACAGGACAAAACTAAAGGCAATGGTCAAAACAAGGGAGAACCTATAATTATTATAACAAAAAGAATCAACGCCACAACCAAAAAGTTGCTTCCTTTGGAGTTGTTGACGATGACATGGTAATAATGAGAGAGAAAAACAAGGGTTCTTGTCATTTCTATGTTGGACACAAGCCTTTTAAACAAGTCTCGCATTAATTTTTTATAGAATATAATAGTGTTTATATAGCTCTTTCATCCAAACTCATTGCAATATTGGGTATTGGGCTCTTGCTGAAATTTAATGGGCTTCTTGTCCAAAAATTTATTTTAAGAATATTTTAATTAATTGATTAAAAATTAACCTTAACTAAAAAAGTAGTGGTTTTTTCATTAAAAAATTTAAAAATAGTAATTAATCAATTATCCTAATCAACCAATGTCACATCATTAAAAATATATTGTTTGTCATAATCATCAATGTCTAAAAGTTAAAAATGATCAAATTAAAACAAAAAACAAAAAAGTTAATATCGATCAAATTAAAAAAAAAACACTTAAATCATAAAATAGATAAAATTATAATCATATGCGAAAGCCAAATAACAAATGAGCATGCATATAAATTATTCTTTGAGTAATAACAGGTGTACTATTAAATCACATAAAATGAAGAGATAGACAAGGAAATAGTATTTATTGTTCTAGCAAAAAATGGTTAGATACACCAAAAATGCTAGTCTTCTACTTTAGGGCAGGGAAGACTACGATGTTTATACTGTATGAGTATCTTTGGGGATTTGAGACCTATACAGGTGTTGTATATTGTCTCAAGATGAATGTCTTGCTTAACCCTCATGTGGGAGTCCTTTTATATCCTTTTATCAGTCTTCATTTAACGTATGCCATTAAGAGAAGTCTCTTGGTCTTCTAACGTTGCATGACCATCATTTGCGTAACTCCTCTTCATGAATGCATGCTTTGAAGACATTGTAACATCCACATTGATGCGCCACCACCGTTACAACTGTTGGTGTGCCTTGCTGAGTTCATGACCGACGTAGGTGCCGGTTTAATGGGGTATAGTACCCGGCCTCGTAAGGATTTGGCTGATGGGAGTCGGGCTACGTGACCGGTCCAGGTTGATAATGACTCTTGCCTAGCTCTTGGGGCTATTCGTTCCTTCTTTCTTTCGTAGCCGAACTCACGTCTAACCTTGGCCGACCATACAACTAGGTTTCAAATATATATGGCATGTACATAAGCCCCCCGAGTACTATATCCATTTATAAGGGTACAGTACTCGGCAGTAACATGAGCCCGGATATATTTGACTGATGTCGTGCTGTAGGCCGACTTTTCTTCTTAAGTCCTTACGTATCAAAAACCTTCGAAAGGTCGTGTCCCCTAATCTTCCCGAGCGTTATGATGACTTTAATGCATCATGAGTGGTTATTCTCTAGCTATTTTTTGAACGTTGGTCTCCTATGTAGGGCGAGATGTCCACAGGTGTTATACTCCATGGACGGACATCCGCGCTTTCCTCATTACTAGACCAAAGATCCCTTGTCGGTTACTAGTTTTAACTATGACAAATTGAATGACTTGGAACTCCAAGCATTGGCCATTCTTGACTCATTTCGTATGATGAGGATTAAAGAATTGTTGCCCTTAGATGACGACCGACTTCTTGCCTTTCTGGGTAATCATCATTTTTCGTTTTAAATATTTCTCGCCTTCCTTTTATTCTAACCTTATGTTGTTTGTTTGCAAATAAGATGACTGATCTGACTATAGCCGAGCAAAAGAAGTTGATGCAGGCAACTCGAGAAGCCCGAACTAGAGCTAGGGGTGAGTCTGCATCCAAATCCGATTTAGGTGGGTTAGAAGTCCGGGCACAAAAATGACCCATGGGGACGAGTATTAAAGCCGTCCCGAGTAAAGGTGAGCCCCAGCCTCTTATTCTTCCTGCTCAAGACGAGATCTCTCAAGGTGATCCAAAGAAGCTGAAAGTTCTAATGCATGAAGATATCCATCAAGCCGAAATAGAGATCAATTCCCTCATGCGAGTCCCCGGGGAGGATTCTACGTCTGGGGAATTCAAGTTTTGGTCCAGTGATTTTGATGGCTTCAGATTTTTACGTGATCACCTCAATGCTACCGAGGATGTTAATAGAGGTAAATCCATTGGATAGCAAAAGATTACCCAGAACCTTAGTTCCAGTCTGATGAGATGTGTCGTCCTCGCCCGTGGTTTATTTGAATTATCTGATGACTCTGAAAAGGTTGAGTCAAAATTTAAGTATGAAATCGCTCAGTTGAACAACACCCAAGAATCTCAGTCTAAGAATCTTTCCAGCTTGGAGAAAGATTTGGCAAATGCGTGGAAAGAGAAAGAGACTTTGGAGTCGGATCACAAGTCGGTCTTAGCCCGACTTGCTGATCAATTGAAGCTATTTGAGGCCTTAAATGCCGATCTCTTATCATCCAATAACGATCTTAAAGAATCTCTGAAGAAGGCTCATATCTACATTTTATCCGCTGGTGATTAAGCTTTTGATAGAGCCAAATATCAAGTTCTTTGTCTCCATCCTGACTTGGATTTGTCGGAGATAGATTACTTCAAGGTGGTGCAAAATGGACGTCTTGTGGATCTTGGCGAGTTGGAGAAAGATAGCCAGGATAGATCTTAAGGCCCAGTCACTGGCGCTGACAGGAATGCGAACTCGGCCAATAATGATGTTGCCAATGATACTTCGGCTGCTACGTAATCTTAATGTTTTCTTATTTCAGTTAGTCATCCTTCTTGATGCGTTTTTAAATTTTGGCGAGGGAGTGTGGTGTTGTCCCCCCATATGCTCATGACTTTTTAGCCTTCGGGCTTTGTAATGTACAATGTTTGACCCTTCTGAGGCTTTTGTTTATGTTATTTCTGCTTATCATGTTTATTTTTTCGCAAGATAACCCCGTGCGTGTATCCAGCCCCTCGGGTACTAAGTTAAAATAACTTAAAGTGTCCGATTATAAAGCGTCGGGTATTATTATCCCCTATTTACTTTGCTTATGTTTGATTTCAAAGACTTTTTGGATAGCCAACCTCGAAGCTAATCATTATTTAAGAAGCCTTTATCTATCGTGTATGTATAGCCTTGACACTTTTGAGAGTCGTGGACTCTTATAGGCTTAGGGGCCGATTATGGTATGGACTCGGGTGCCCTTGCTCCCAGTTCTTATTAGCCTTTGGCAATTGATCATGTATGACTTTGATATTCACAAGTCCCAAGTTTCTTTTGATGTGTTTAGGCTTGGATGTTTCATTATTTTCATAGTTGATTGTCCGACCTGTGTGCACGGAACGAGTATATACATTTATAAGTGTTTGTTCAACCCGTGTACGCGAAGCGTTTATGGGCGACCTATGTACGCGGAGCAAGTCAACACGTTTATAGGAGTTTAATCAACTCGTTCATGGGCAACCTATGTATGCGGAGCAAGTCAACACATTTATAGGAGTTTAATCAACTCGTTCATGAGAGACCTATGTACGCGGAGCAAGTCAACACGTTTATAGGAGTTTAATCAACCCGTGCACGCAGAGCATTTATGGGCGACCTATGTACGCGGAGCAAGTCAACATGTTTATAGGAGTTTAATCAACCCGTTCATGGGCGACCTATGTACGCAGAACAATTCAACAGGTTTATAGGAGTTTAATCAACCCATGTACGCAGAGCATTTATGGGAGACCCATGTACGCGGAGCAAGTCAAAACGTTTATAGGAGTTTAATCAACCCGTTCATGGGCGACCTATGTACGCAGAGCAAGTCAACACATTTATAGGAGTCTAATCAACCCGTTCATGGGCGACCTATTTACGCGGAGCAAGTCAACATGTTTATAGGAGTTTTCCGAGTTATAACTCATCATCTCCAGCCGAATACCTATAAACAAGACATAAAAAATTTTTAAGTCCAGGTGCCTCGTTAAAAACCCTTGCCCTTGCAAGGGAAAAGAGTGCAACCCGGATCCTTTATTCATTATTGAATTACATAATATTTAGTTGTAATAAGCCTAAGACTGGATACATTCCATGTCTTAGGTATCTCTACTCCCTTTAATGTTTCCAGCTTGTATGCTCTGTTGTTTAGCTTTCGAAGTATCCTGAACGGGCCCACCCAGCTGGGGGCGAGCTTTCCCTTGTTTTTTGGGTCTGTGATTTTCTTCAAGACCAGGTCGCCTTCCTGGAACTCCCTCTGCCGGACTTTCAGGTTGAATCTTCTTGCCAACCTCTGTTTTGCAGCAACTTCTCTGATCCGCGTTGTCTCTCTGACCTCATCTATTTGGTCAGCCGAGATGTTCAAGTTATCCATGTTGGCAACTTTATCAAAGTGTTCACACCTCCAAGTCAGGGTGTTGATTTCCACTAGTATCATTACATCAGCTCCATACACCATCCTGAAGGGTGTCTCTTGATTAGTAGAATGTGGTGTTGTGTGGTATGACCACAAGATCTAGGGTAAGTACTCGGCCCACATTCCTTTTGCTTCCTCCAACTTCTTTTTTATTCCACCTAGGATAATCTTGTTGACAACTTCTACTTGGCCATTGGTTTGGGGGTTTTCCACAGATGTGAACCTGTTTTTTATTCCATAATCCCTACAAAAGTCTATGACAGAAGTGCTTGGAAATTGGGCTCCATTGTCCGAGACTATTGTCGTAACCCGAAATTTGACCTCCCTCTTTTAGCCTTTTGCATAAGCATGTGCATTAGCATAGTCGACATACGCATTCACATTTTTCTCTATGTGTTTCTTGTTGCAGGATCTGCAAGTTCTCCAAGCCCGATTAATCACATCCTCTCAAGATTATTTCATCACCAAAACGAGCCCAAAATGAAGGTTTCCATGTTTATTTATCAAGATAAGAGATGGGAAAATCGGAACCAGGACTTCATCATCTTGTTTTTTGCAAATTTGTGGCAATTTGGCTGAAGTAACCGGTTAGCACAAATGTTGTAACCGGTTACTCAGTGTATTTTTCACCAAAAAACGCAAGTTTTCAAGCATGTAACCGGTTAGCACATATGCTGTAACCGGTTACTCAGTGGAAAATTTCAGTTTCTGATGCATTTTTGGGACAGCACCATGCACTCTCTTTGGTCATTGATTCTACAATATTCTAACAGTGTGTGGAACATTCTAGACTTCTCTAGACATTTCAAGGCTATTCAATTCAATCCAAGTGCATTTATTCTAATGCTTCACTCCAAATTAAGTGCACCATGTTCCTTGTTTTACAAGCATGCCAACCTTTGGATAAGGAAATTCACATTTGGGATTGTTACAGAGTTGGTTCTAACTAACTGAGTTAACCACCTTGACTCAGTGAGTCAAGCCCAACTAACTCCAACCCTAACTCCAAACCCAAAGATAAGTCCAAAGCTAAGTCCAAACCTCCCATACTCCAAACCTAAAGTCTATATAAACTCACCTTCACTCATTTTTCAAGGACCTTCAACCATTTTGCACAATTCACTCTCAATTCTCTCATTCTCCTCTGCATTTTTCTGCAACTTCTACATCTTCATCTCAATTCTCATCCCAAAACCTCACCTAAAGCTCTTATTCTTGAAGGATAATCACTTTTCACATTGAAAGTGATTAATTCTTGAGCTTGACCTCCATCATTTTGTATTCTTTGGTTGGATTTCTGGAATTACATCTTATTCTACTTCAATCCAAGAGTTCTACAACTTTCAATTTGGTGCAAGTTCGATTTTGGTGCATTTTCGCGTTTTTGATCGGTTTCAACGTGCTTCGTCTACAAATTAAGGATCCTCTGGTTTTCTTTGATTTTCTGCATCAAAATCTCTTTACAACACTTACCAAGCCAAATCTTCGGCTTGTAGGTTGGTGGATCTAACAAATTTTACCGTTTCGCGCATTTTTGTATCGTTCGCAATGTAGTCGATAATTGTTGTGTGTGATTTCGTTTTGCATTTGTTTGATCCATGATCCTATTGTGTTAGTTGATTCTATCACTGTTTATTTGTTGTTTTCAAGTTCAATTTTCGTGCACAATTTCAGTTCCTAGCATGTGGTGGTTGGCATAAGTGATTATGTGTTGAAAACTACTTTTGAAAAGCTATTTTTGCTGTTATTTTTACCACTATCTCAGTGGTAACCGGTTAACAGTTATGTTGTAACCGGTTACACAATTCAATTTTCAACAAATACGCTGATTTTCAAGTATGTAACCGGTTAGCAGACATGCTGTAACCGGTTACCACTGAACAGAATGGCCAATTTTGAGTTTTTTCAAGCTTTTTTGATATCCTTTCTTCTTCTAACTTCCATGGATCAATGTGCTTCATTTTTATGGATGTTTTAAGTGTCATTTAACTTCTGATTGAAGCATGTTCATGAACTTTTGTTGCACACTTTTGATTATTCAAATTGTTCATATTTTGGCATCATGTGAATGTAATCATTCTTGCATTTTTCTTTGATCACAAATAACATGATTTTGTGTTGCATTTTGTTGATCACGTGGTACTGTTTTGTACTCCCTTTCTAGGTTTTGCATTACGTTGATTCTTCATGGATGAGCTTAATCTTGTATAATCAATAATTCACACCCTTTGCCTTAATGATTTTTCATTCTCTTTGGAAAATTGTTGGCATGGTTTTTCCCTTTGATTAATTGATCGAAACCATGTTTCGATTAGTTGATCTTCCCATTTCCTCTCTTTAGGCTTCCTTTAGAGCTTTCTCTCTCGTTCCCCCGCAAAGTTGGAGTTTCGCGCTACGCCATACGTCGGAGCATTGTACAAATTGAAGCTGTTACGCAGGAGCACTGTACAACTTGGAGCTATTGTGCCGTCCGGTTCAACTCCCGCATTACACCCTGTGTGTTAGAGAAGG
Organism: Lathyrus tuberosus; assembly: GCA_022829125.1. Lineage (NCBI taxonomy): Eukaryota > Viridiplantae > Streptophyta > Magnoliopsida > Fabales > Fabaceae > Lathyrus > Lathyrus tuberosus. The sequence continues at coordinate 3,111,329 of JALAZF010000435.1, forward strand.
AATGAGAAGGGAGAATTCCTACTCTCATTCTGACTACTTCAGGTAGGGGACGAATGACCCTGTGCTTGGCTTAGTCACGTCTATCTCCAGGCGGTAGTGTGCTTTCTTTCCCCAGTCGAGTCGATTCTTGATCACTCTTCGCCCTTTGTAATCTCTTTCGATCCTTGATCACTCTTCACCCTTTGCAATCTCTTTCGATCCTTGATCACTCTTCGCCCTTTGCAATCTCTTTCGATCCTTCTCTCGATCAATCACCTTCTTGGTTACGATCCTTTGTTCATTGGGTTAGCAAGCTATCTTCGTTTCAATACCCTATTCTTTCCTTGCGGTCAATCATTGTTCTTTTGATTCCCCTGGAGAGTCTCTCTTCTATCTCTTCGGTTAAACACAGTACTCCGGTTAAAAACTGAATCCCTTGCGGAGTTCGCAACCTTCCTTTGGTTCTTCTCCCTTTGTTGGTTAATCACTGTCGGTCAGTTAAAACACCAATGTTTGCACTCCTTCTCAGTTAACCACAGTCTGTCTGTTAAAACACTGAGTTCCTTGGGTTAATCACCTTATCTTGGTTAATCACCCTTTCCTTCAGTTAACCACAGCCTGTCTGTTAAAATACTGAACCCCTTTTAGAGTTAATCACCCCCTCTTGGTTAATCACTCATTTCTCTCGGTTAATCACAGTGTTCTGTTAAAAACCGAATCCCCTGCAGTTGGCAACCTTTCTTGGTTCGAATACTTGCACCCTTGGGTTAGTAACCTTCTTTTGGTTCAATACCCTTCTTCGTTGGTCAAGTGTTGTTTTTTCAGTCAATACGAACGCCCCTTGTGGGTTACGACCTTCGATCGGTCCTACACCCATTCTTCTGGTTAATCAAAGTTTTCTCTGTTAAAACCAATGCTTCTCTATCCCCCACAGAGTTGCAATCCTTGTTCCCTCGGCTAACCACTGTTCATCAGTTAATATACCGATGTCCCCTGCAGACTCAAACACGTTCTCTTGGTTCAGCACTCTCTCTCTTGGTTTATTGTAACGCCCCAGTTTTGGTTATTTTTATTTAATCGAGTCGTTTTGATTATTTTATTATTATATTATTTTATTTTTTACTTTTATTTGGTAAATATATTATTTTTCATCGTGATTATGTTTTATCGCGTTTTGGGAGCGTTTGCGAGATATTTGAGTGTAGGGGTATTTTGGTCTTTTGTTTGGGTAGATATTATATTTTTCATATAATAGAAAGAAAAGAGAGAAAAATAGAAAGGAAAGAAAAAGAGAAGAAGAAAAAGAGGAAGAAAGAAAAGAAGAGAAGAAAAAGAGAGAAAAACTTGGAAAATCTAGGAATCGATCAACCGACTTTTCTAAACACGATTAAATCGGGTAAGGGTGCGAAACTCGATTATCTTATGCTTGTGTATGATTATGTATGTATGTTTTTGGTTGATATTGGATTGAAATGGAAATATAGAGTAAAACCCATAAATGTTGGAATTGTTAGAAATTGATATAATTTATGTCTGAAATCATGTTTTAGTGTCCCTTATTGTTGGTACATGATAGATACATGTTGTTAGGTATTCTATTGGTAATTTTATGATGTTTAGGTGAGATTGGGAGTGAGTTTTGGGTGAATTTTCGCAAAAAATTATGCAGGAAATTTCTGGTTTTTCCACTGCCCATACGCGTATCACTCAAGGCAATCGCGTATTGGTTAAGGCAATACGCATATGGCATTGAAGGAGTGAGGGCAATACGGGTATCGAGTTCCATTTTTCTCGGCCATCTGCCCATTTGCGTAATGGTACGCGTAAGTTTGAGGGCAATACGCGTATGAAGTGAGGCAATACGCGTATTGGGGTTTTTAGTGGGATTTTTAGGAGGAATTGGTCTCTGCCCATACGCGTATCAAGTTGGGCAATACGCGTATGGAATGGGCGAGGGAGCAAGGCAATACGCGTATGGCTCAGGGCAATACGCGTATGGCCAGGAAGATTGCAGAATTGTGTCTTTCGCGATTACTTTTCTTGTTCGGTCCGTAACTTGTGTTCGGATTATCCGTTTTTAACAATCTTGGTATCGTTGAATAGCTATTGAACTGTACTTTCTTATGATGATGGTTTTGAGATTGTTGACCGATTTAATTAAGTCGGGAATTTGGAAATGTGTCGTTTTGTCGACTTTTACCGTTTTAATTGTGTGTAATTGAGGTGTTATCATGCGATGTGCTGGTGATATATGTTGTATGGCTTGTGTGCTAATTATATGAGGTGAATGCATGTGTTTAAATGTTGTGATGAGGGTTTATGGTCTTATGGCAATTAAATGCATTGTTTTAGGCTTGAGTGCAAAGCATGATCATTGTTGATTGAGATGATTGCATATATGTGTGCATTTGAATGTCATGAGTCATTGTATGCCAAGAATCATGATATGCATTATTGAGATGTCGTGTGCCATAGTGGGTGTGAGCGACGAATCGATTCTAGAGGGAATCCGCTATAACATCGTGTGCCTTATACAAAGAGGTATGAGCGATCCAAAAACGTCGTGTGCCTTATACAAAAGAGGTGTGAGTGACGGAGAACATCGTTTGCCCGACGAGGAGTTACACTAAGTAACAAGCGATGGTTCCAATAGTTCTTGAGTGAACTAGTGTTGAGATTAACGGATGGATGGTACCGCATTTGCATAGAGTCGTTGTGTCGGTCTCTTTGCATTTGTATAAATCATGAATGGATTAATTTTGTGTGGAATTGTGAATGGAATTGATGAGTTGAGATATATATATGTTGTTGATAAAATGCATTTATTTGATTAGATATGCCTTGGTGATGGATATATGATGATATGCATTGTGTTGTTTTGCGTTTGAATTCTAGTATGAGTTGTGATGAGAATATTACATGTGTATTTTGGTGTTATTATATAATTGTATGTAATTATATTATGATTGTGTTTCTCACCCTTCTGCTGTTTTAATGCTCTATGAGGCATTGCAGATTAGATGCTGGAGGTCTTTTGTGAAGCTTAGGTCTTCATTCTTTTGTCGGTCGGCTCTGATATGTAGCACCGGGTAGTCGGGGAGACCGTTGTGATTTATGTGTATATGTATAGATATCTTTTGGATTGTACATGTATGGATCTGTGTATTACAGACAAACTCTTTATGTGATATATATATATATATATATATATGAGATTCAGTTGCAGATTTTCCGCTTTTATTCTGTATCTGAATTGTGGGTAGTAGGAACTAAGTTCCTCTGTTAATTGCTACCTGATTGTTGCATATCTTTATGAGCAGGTTTATTGTGTTTTGTCTCAATTGATGTGACTCCTTCGTCTATGCCATGAATGTTTAATTATACTCTGATGAAATTTTTATCGCTTTATTTATTTGGGGGTATAGATTGGGGTGTTACATTAAGTGGTATCAGAGCCAGTCTGTGTCAGTTTGTGTCAGTCCTTATCGGTGTTTGTGTTTGGATGAGATGTTTGTTTAACCATAGTTGTTGTTATTGGATATGAACAGAATATGGCTGGTAGGAATGACGCTGCTTTGGCTGCTGCTATGCAAGCTATGGATCGGGCTGTGCAGGGTGCACCTAATGCTGCTGGGAATGATGAGTTCAGGAAGAACAAACCGCCTATCTTCAAAGGGAGGCATGATCCTGATG